>CM046875.1:222999419-223599419 GCA_025667525.1 Glebionis coronaria
CATACAACAGCAACAGAAACACTAGAATCCAGTCGTGATCGGGATGAAGGTGAGCACAAGTTTTTGAGTCTCTTTTTACATACTCATGTTTAGTTACTCATGTATATAACCTATAAACTTATATAAGCCGAACCAATCAGCCCTTTATTGTGCGGATATTATTGTGCTGATATTATTGTGCTAATTCGCATTGGAATATCTGATATTATTGAAGCTCTTATATAAGTTTTATATTTTTCAGAATCAAAGGCCATTGCCTGGTATGAAAACAACAAGTGGATAAATGAACAGATTGTATCCTAACAACTTGTATGGCCAGTATGCCATTTTAGCATAAGCAACATAAACATGGTAAGTACAATTTGGTGATTTACGAGCAGCTTCAACACCTTCTTTCCTTCTTAAGAATCGAATATACTGAATATGTGATAATCCAGTAGCATTGACACCATCTCTTAAAAGGCCTTCATATACCTTTTTGGCTGACTGAATTGCCCCTAGGGATTCCCCAGCTCAGCATAAACATACCTTAGCAATGCAGTCAGGGAAGACGAGTATATGAGGTATTTCATTGAATTTAAAGAAAACCCCACTATATTGTTCCTTTTCTGACAAGCTGATATATAGTTCCCCAATATATACTCTTCAATTTCCTTCTCACATATCTTTTCAGGGCATGGAGGACCTGGCATGGGAACCACAGTAGTTGGAGGTGCAACCGTTGCTGCATATGGGCCACCATCTTGCTCATGGGCATGGCAGTTATGGACATGGCGGTTATTGCCATTTTGGGGGTCACCATAGCAAGTTCAAGCATTGGGCAAGAAATAAAAGACTCGAGACACAAGTCAAAGTGAGGGTGTTTGGGATTGCTTATTTCTCATTTATAAATAAGCAGGTACATACCTTTTTTTTATTTCATGACCTATGTGTTTGGGATTTCTTATTAGAGTTTACATGGTTAAAAGCATGTAAATCGCGACTGCGTATTGCACCAGAGCTGACGTAAATTAGACTATAACTTATATGGACATAACTGATATTGATAATAAGACTGACAAACATACGTTGGAAATTGCTTTTGGATGGAGCTTATATATACATATGTGGTGATCCCAAAGGCATGGCTCAAGTTTTGCCCCTCACTCTTCAGATCACTATTTGTATCCACTTTTTTAGCAGCTCTAAGACTATTTGTAAAAAGCAGCTCTACGACTATTTGTAAAATGGCCAGATTGGATTATTTATGTAAATTCATACACACAAAATTTGAAGATGTAAAATATTAAGTTAACACAATGAGTATCATTTGGATAATTTGGGCTTAAATTAGTTTGTGGTTCAGGAGTGGTTGCAATCAATTAAAGGAAAATTATGCCTGAGTTTCTTTATCTAAAACTTATTTTGGGGATTTATGCATATAGCTGTTATGACTGGGTGCTGGTCTCATGTTTTTTTATTCTACCTATTCTTTGTTTCCACCATTTGTGTCATTTAAAACTGCCAATCCTTTTTCAAATCTCGAATTTGTTAGATACCACAAGAAACAGGAGACAAAAAGTTGCATTTGTAGTTAACGTTTGTGGTTGCATTTGCAGCCGAAGGAGATTTGGGGAGCATCAAGCAGAAACATGGTGGTCTGAAAACCGTCAACAAGTATACAAACGATATAAAGTGCATGGATCAAGCAAGGAAAAGGGATTCGCTCGGAAAAAGTTAACAAATCCACATACTTGCATGGATCGCGAATTAATGACCACTGATGACTACTTATTCGGTGTTGCCCATGAGTACGCGTCGAGTTAAAAAGACAACTATATAAATGGACGACTTCATATTGATCAATGTCGTAACTATCATTATTGTTAACACTTAACAATGATAAACTATAGTATTATCTGATAGGAATACCAGTTGCGAGATTTTTGCAACGAAATATTCTGGTTCTTTTACTTTCTTCCTGAGCGCAACATTTTTGGCCTGAGTTACTTGAAAACGAGCTTCTTTGGCAAGTCGATTCTAACAGTATGCCTATTGATGTGGTTTATAAGCAGAAATGGGAAACAAATTTGTCACCTTCTCACGCCTATTAGATAAAAGTGTAGCACACATAATACTTATGCAATACAACTTCTTACCGGAGGTGCGATATGTCAAATGTCAATAATATTCCAATAGGCGACAAAAAATTGTTAATCATTTTATATCCTTATTAGTGTCCTCAACTGAGAACAGTTTTTGTTCTTTCCAATCAAGTACATTACTAATTAAGTAATTTATACGTAATATTCATCTTAGTGCTATGAAATACTAGGCAACTAATATTGAAAAGACCAACTTTATTAAAATGATATAACATGTGCATTTTACACAAAATAAATAGAGGAGTCTATCGGATACCCAGCTTTAGAGAGGGGGAGTCCAGGATTTTGGCTTGGCGCCATGGCCACCACGCGAGAAAAATCGACCGCGCAGAGCTTCGTCCCTCTGCACCTCGGTTTAGCGTCATGGCCACCAGCTCTCACGGTGGCGTTTTATTTTTTTTATTTTTTTAATATAACGGTAATAAAGACGTTGGGGGAGCGGATTTTTAAAAAAACACCCCCAAAATTACATTTTTACCCTTTTAAAAAAACTATAAAAACCCCCTTTATATTACCAAACTTCACACACACCAGTCAGAGCTCGAATAATAATGTTTTTTAGTTTTATGTTTTTTATGTTTTTTTTTTATGTAACGTTTTATAAATTTGAATGAATTTTATTTTAGTTTTAAAATGTTTATTATTATTTACTTAAAAAAATTCCGACGGCACCAGTTTCCCACGGCTCAGGGTTACCAGTGAGAACTGGTGCCGTGGGAAAAACTGGTGCCGTGAGAAATACGATAACATGGAAGCACTTTTTGGGCCATGACACAAAACCCTCAAGGACTCCCTATGCTCTTATTAAAATGAAGAAGACTACAACATACAATTGCTTACCAGTAGGAAAAGAAGCAAGGTAAGTAGAAATGGGGTAAGTGAAATTTTCGAGTCTTTAATTTTGAACCGAATGACATATCTGAATTAGATAGATAAAAAAAGAAACACACACTGCCATAGGAGTACACACGTAGAAAAGACCCTTGTGAGACATAAAAGCATGCATTGCTAACCGTTGGGTGTCTAAGAACTCCTTCGAGAGACTAAAATAGCATAAAACGATAGGAAACTGAGAGTGAGTACACAGAAACATGCATTTCAAACATTATATAACTATACTAGAAGCTTCCCTCAATTTATCATAGTAGGACGTATAAATAAAACCGAAACGTTTAACATAAACTTTTTATAAAACCACTAACTATTTCAATTATTGTGTTACTATTCACCCTTAAATTAGCTACTCATACTCTAGCGCAAGTTAGGTTTGGGCACAATAGGACGTGAACACGGGAGAATTATTGCACGGAGCCATTCACATAGTCTTACATACATAGTCTTATAAAGTAAACTTTATACAAGATGAGAAAACAAAACACATTTATTTAACACACTTATATATTGTTTGAAATTTTTAAAGCATAAAAGTAATCAACATTCTTGAAATAATACATTTTTTTTCATATGATGTCAACCAGAGAGTTAAACCAATCAAACCGGACCTATCCAGTTAAAACTTTAACAGGTTAAAACAAAACTTATCCGGTTTAAAATAAGTTATAATCGAACTGACGTGAACGAAGATTGACATGGAACAAAACATGTCCGTTCGGTGAGCCAACCCATAAAAGTATATAAAAAAAGATTCGATTAAGCTTTCTTTTAACAAAATCGAATCCCACTCCAAAAAAAATGAATATACAAATATATATAAAAAACAATTAACGAAACAAACCCGCCCATTGGACACGAGATCGAACTCCATATATAGTATTCCATTTGGATTTAAAGAAACTAAAAAACTGCAGGAGCTACGATAGGTTGATTAAAAGCTCCAACAATCAAAGCTTAAAGTTGCTTATTTATCTTTGCTTTGCGATCAAGTAAGATGTAATCTCATACTCAGAATTAGTTAAATCATAGAGTAATAATCTCTTTCTATGCATAAAGAAATTTTTAAATGGAATTTAGTTTAATAAAGACAATTTTGAGAAAAAAACTAATTAGATTTAGCAAAATTTAAACAATATATGTAGATTATAATTCTTCAATCTCTTTCTATGCATAAAGAAAATTTTAAATGGAATTTAGTTAAATAAAGATAAATTTAGAGAAAAAACTAATGAGATTTAGCAAAATTTAAACAATGTATGTATATTATAATTCTTCAATCATGGCTTGGTGAATTCCAAAAATAATTTGTAAAAAATAATTCATTATCCTGTTATACTTAACATCTTTTTTCCTAGAATTAGGTAACCAAAAATAAATTAAAATTGTGTTAGTTTTTTTTTTCTGTTTATTCGTTTTTGGTTTAATTTATGATTTGGCTCAAGCGCTATCGTACGGGTGAAGCCACTAGCTTGCGTCAAATAATTCTTTTTTCTTTTATTAAGATTTTGTCTTGAGCTTATGATTTAGCTTGAACCACGAAGTTTTTTTCTACAATTGGGATCGAGTCTTTATGTGCTTGACTTTTCAATTTCTATCATAATTTATATATAGAAGTGGTAGCAAAGACGTCTTGGGTAGTGGCCGATACGGCCACGTTCAAAGTAGATAATCTTTAATATGTGTTAAAATTAGACGCGATTGGGTCAGTCAGACATTTCTTTTTCTGAAACTACACCTTTTTCAAAAAAAGACTAACGCATAGTACATTAGACGCACTCCCGTTACCACCTCCATCGACGCTAAAATGTCATTATTACTGTCAATAAACACAAATAAAACACAAAATACGTTTCGACTTCAATTAAAAAAAACGGATTGTCTAACAAGTTATATTATTCAGACTTTAAAAAATATAAATATTAAGATTTTTTTATTTAAGTTCGGATTGAATTTAAAGTTTATAAAAAAATTATATAAATATAACGTTACTTAAACGTAAACTATAACTAAAATATACTAAAGGTTAAATAAAAATAAACAATAAATTAGAAACGCACAAACAAAAAAACCTTCGGAACAACAATAGAAACGACCCCGCCCGTTGGGCGGGTTACGACGCTAGTATATATATATATATATATATATATATATATATATATATATATATATATTATAGGTATAATTATGACTTGAAACCACACTTTTTAATCCAGTCATATCCCAGTCACATCTTTAAACCAATAGCATTTGAGATTTTCCTAAAGAATCTCAAAACTTTCCTAATTTTCGTCACTTTTGGCTTAAAAAACTTTTTTTCAAAACACATATTTTTTAAATCGCGCTTTCAAACCGCGGATATATATATAATATTCTAAACTCTTTTTTTCATTTTTTCCCACAACCACGGGTAAAAACACACACACAAACCATCTCTTTTTCTCTAAACGGCGGCATGTAAACCCTAATCATACAAACGTAAAAAGTCAATCGATCTTTAATAATCAAAGATCGACATGAATTGGATATACTTGATCTTATTAAAGATCCATAACCCTAATTAAGAAAAACCAACTAGCCGTCATCTCTCTAGTATTTACTTATTTGGTTCAATTTATCATCTCCGTAGTTCATAACTTGTAGGATTTATGCTGATTAGAAGGTTGATATGATTGTTTCAGATGCGATTTGAAGGTACTTAGTGACGCGAATCAGTTCTTCATTGAAACGGTCTTGAAAATCCATGGAGTTTATGATTGCTTTTCGGAGCCAATCACAAATCCGACTGTTGTTGATAAAGACAGCAGGCTTAGGATCTTTCCTTATCATGGTTCTGAGATGCCACCTCATGGTTGTGATCTTTGCCCTCTAAATTTTTGGAAGGTACCCAATTAATTGTCCATCTATTAAGTATCTATTATTTTGTGTTATGGTCAAAGTTGTTGCTGATGCAATAAGACGATCAAGAGCTGGTTTATCTGATCCAAACAAACCTATAGCAAGCTTTATGTTATGGGTCCCACTGGTATTGGTAAAATCGAGCTTGCAAAGACTTTAGATACTTTTACAAATCTATGATGAATCAAGAACACTAAAAATGTTTTTATAATCTACGTCTTGATGGATTCTGGAATGAACAAAAGTTTAAAGAAGACCATGTGGTTGACGATTTAACTGGTCTTACATATCATACAAGAAAAAGTAAGGTTGGTACTAACATTTATAGTATAAACCATCTAAAAGATCATTACTGGTTAATAGGTGTGACTGTGAAGTCAAACTCACCAAACGTTTTGGGCTATATTGTAGTAATCAAAGTGAACAAAAAAATCGAGTTTATTAGAGGTGCACTTATCGTCCTTTACTATGTACATTCTATATTTGGCAGTTTGGTTGATAGTTGTCAGGAGAGC
The DNA here is from genome assembly GCA_025667525.1 of Glebionis coronaria. Taxonomy (NCBI): domain Eukaryota; kingdom Viridiplantae; phylum Streptophyta; class Magnoliopsida; order Asterales; family Asteraceae; genus Glebionis; species Glebionis coronaria. The sequence goes on from CM046875.1 coordinate 223,005,868, forward strand.
CTACCCAAGAAGAATAGATAGGAACTCTAGTAACACATGGTCCCTTTTTTCAAGGCGATTCACTTTTACATACTAGAGTGAGTTATTGGCTGCTGAAATGTTAGTTGTAATGCCATATATACCGAAAAACATCCTTCGGCCTTTCTTAGCCATATCAAATGCCAAAAAGTTAGACGCAGCTTTGGTGAATTTAGTGGAATTGGCTAGAACGTGTGATGGTCGTGTTGATCTTACTTCGAAGAATGTTTTAACCGCAATTCTTCACCTCTGTTGAGTGCTTTTGTATCCCTCTAATGGTGGGACTATTTTATTATCAAGTAAACTTGTTAGAAACTTATGTGTTGGAGAACTGCGAAATCATGATTCATTGCAGAAGTTCAGTGTGTGACTTCCGCCTCAGGTATAAAATTTGTTTGCCAAAAAAAGCATGCCACAATCAGGTAACTCATCTACGAGTATTGTAACTTGAATGTATTCCTTACACACGGGTTAGATTTAGTCAAGGTGTCACAATCAGGTAACTCATCTACAGGTACCTTGATATATTCCATAGAACACTCCGCCAAATTGAAGTTACAACAACGTGATTGTCTCATACTTCGGATTTACAATTTCCAGGTACTTACTGAAAGTGATAATGGTCATCTTTACTGATTTCAAGTATTTTGTAATCTAAGTATAATACTCATATATATCAATTTGCACCTTTACAATCTAAGTATAGAATCTTTTCTATAGGTGACCAATTTGCGCCTTTTCTAGACTTTTGGTGTGTTTTTTTACCCGTCTGTGATAAAACATAACCTAAACATTTGCACATTCATGTGTCAATGGGTCGAATCTGTCACCCATACTTGAGGTATTAGCAATTTTGATTCATTGATCTTCTCAGGTTTCTTCAGGAAAAGAGATACTTTAAACAATGCTATGAGTGCTAAGAGCTATTAAAAGAAAGTTCAGATCCGCCAACTACTTCACTTTGTTGTATATGACGCGAGTAATGCTGTTTTGGCGCTTGGATTGATCCGGTACTCAGAACCAGAACAGGCTTTTACTATTTCCTTAGACCTCAATTTGGATTCAGACTTTGTGCGAGATATGGTTAACACATCCTATAATCAGTCTGAATCCTATAATTTCCTATCATCAATCTGGATCCTATTATTAGGATATGTCCTTCGAACTCTGTAGTTTACAATCTTCTTATTAGCTTATACCACTCTATGAAGAACAGGACTAACACCACTAAAAATTTATTAATCCACACAAGGTGTTACTGGTAACAGCTTTGACCCGGACAATCTGTAGTAACGGCTAATCAGTTACTTCTCGACATTTTCAACCTGTATGTTTTATGCTCCAAATGTTAAAACTTTTGGTTTTGTTTGAACGGTAGAGAAAATGATAATATTGACCCAATTAGGAAGTGCTTATAAGTCTTCTTGTTATTGAGTATCAGAACTATAAGGAGGTCATAAATTTATGGTTGTGGATTGCTATAACTGTGATTAGTTTTTTGTGGTATATGTGCATTATTGTAATATTCCTCATTAGCACATGATTAATTCTAATTTTCCTGAACAAAAGATAATGTCGGTTAGTATTTTTTTTAGCATCAAAGCGGATGGCTGTGAATACCTATGGTATATATGTTGTTTGCTTACTCTCTTTTGGATGGTACGAGTACTAACTCACAACTTTACAATAGGTAATAGCACTAGCGTCTTGGACATATGGCCTTATGCAAGAAAATTGCATTACTTAAAGGACGAAAATATTCTCGAATGGTTTTATTTTTTTGTTCATGAAATCTCATGGGTTTTGGAAAATATTGCGTATGTTTTTTTACTCTCTTTCTTTTTCTTCTATAGGATGTCAAAAACTGTATAGGTTCTTTCCCAAGAGCTTGCACGCTGAAAAGCTGGTTCTTTTGTTTTAGCGATCACGTTCATAACTTCATCAACAAGACTGATAAACTGATTAATTGATGACATTGTGAATAGTTAAAAAGTGTTGTTCATCATTAAAATAGTTAGTCTTATTCATCAGTTAGTTAATGTTGATCATCAATTCATCTATAAGACTAATGAAATGATGAACGCTGTGAATAGTTAAAATATGTTATTTATCTATAAAAAATTTACTATTATTCATCAGTTAGTTAGTGTTGTTTATCAAATTGATGACAACACTAAATGATGAACATTTATGAACACTTATTGACGAACAAGGAAACATCAATTCATTAATTTGTGTTGTTCATCAGTTCATCAACAACATTGATAAATAAGAATAATGTACTGATGAACTAATGAACCTGATGACCTAATGAACTGATGAACAGGAGCAAGTGATTACCACTTATAACACAATACGTGCATTTTTTTACAAAATTAAAATATAAAAAGGTCATCCCTTTTTGAATCTTATATCCATAAAATGATTAGTGGTCCGTTATGGTATAAAAAATAGTGCATTTAACGCAATTTAAACATTAAAAATCTTAGGTAGGTATTTTATCAAACATCTTATGTGCAACAAAAATGACTAAAATGTCAACTTTAAGGTGCCATATCTCACTCATATCATCTCTTGATCGAGTGATTCAAATTTACGAGTAAAGAGTGAAGTAAAATCTACAGTTTTCGTGTTTTGAAGTTTTTCATGATTCGGCTTTTTCGATAGTTAAAAATAAAGTCGAAAACGTAAAAAATAACAAGAAACTCGAATACGTAAATAAAAATTTCAAATTTTTCAACAAGATTTATATTTTAGAGAGGATTTAATTTTATAAATTATGGCGAAATCCATTTTTTCTAAAAGTTCGTCCTTTAAGAGTTATGTACGATTGAATTTTGTGGGTGAAAAGAAAAAAATAAGATAAAATAACTATTTTACCCTCTGTGATTTTTTATTAATGTAAAGAATAGTGACATGTGTCAATTTATTATTGGCTTTCTAAACTTTGTAAAATCAATCCATTTTTCGTAAGATTCGGATTTTAAATTGTATTATTAATTATTTTTTAATTAAGTATGATTAAATGTTTTGTAAATATTAGAGATATAAAGTTATACATATGCAAAAAATCTTGTATTACTTAAATTTGATTTTTTTTATTAATATGTTGTACATTATGTTGTATTTATTATATTACTTAATTTTTTAACATTAAATGAAGAGAGCGTGACTAATCTCTTTTATAAGATATACGTAATATGATAACGCTGTTAGTTATTGGGCGTGGCTAAGTGATGGGTCGATGGTTTATAAACATAAAGTGGTTTGTTTAATGATAATTGAGCTAAGTGACAATATAGGGACGGTCTGGCCCTATAAGGGAAACAGGTCGGCCGTTAAGCAATAGGACGTTCTCAGACTTGTATTTCTGTGCTCTCTCGGCATGCTCAGAAAATTTTTACGACCTCGTCTTTATCTCGAAAAACACGTAAATGCCGTCAAAAATCATCTAGAAAGGACCGGTTTTGCATTGCTTTCGATCATTTGTACCTAATAGACAAAATAACACACAAGGCATATATGCAAGATAATCACATACTTGTTAGTATTTGCTTATTATAAGTGTTTTACGATATTAAAAAGGTGTGTATTAGCACACATTAGGTCCTCACATGTCTCAGAGAATCACATAGGATTAAACAACCACTCGCATAGTTGGAGTGCGCTATAGGATTTGTGTTTCGTCATTACTTTTAAATCACACAGGATTAAACAAACACTCGCATAAGAATGCACTCATATGATAATAAACTTGTATAAGCTCACATGTTTCAAAATAAGCCAGAAAATTAGGCTTATGAAATATAAGTCGAAACAGAAATAAGCTCATAAGCTTAAACAAATCGTCGCGTAGTTGGAGTGTGCCTATAACAAGCAATTGATTTCTGTATATTGTAAAAAATCTGCACCTTCAAGTGATCAAGTCCCTGCTTCCAACCAAGAAAAGAAGAAACTAATAGAGTACTATTTAGATAAATTGAAAGAGATTTCAAATGTTTTATAAACCTTTTAAGTTATTTTGACAAACTAAGACTAACAATCTGACTTTTAAGCAGTTGCATTAACTGGTTTACATTACACGCGCACCAAAATAGTTCATCGCAAGATCTTGTCTATACACCAACATAACATGATACCATATAATATATGTTATATATAGACGGGGAAGAGAGTGACAAAATGTTGAAGGCACACTATTAACTGTTATAACAGAGCCAACAGCAGTAGTAGTAAGAAAACATACAACCACCCCCTAAACCCCAAAACCGTCCCCCAAAAAACACCTCCACCGCTTTTGGCCATAAAATTCAAGTTTTTTAATCGGATATTCTCATATGTTAGTAGGCCGGCCACCTAATCTATCAACACTAGCCTCTCTACAACTATTACTACAGCTTAGCTTTCTACACTGATGATCATCATGAGCCAAAACTTCTCTGCAACTCCTGCTTCGTAGTCTCAATGTCTTATGATCGGCGAAAGTCTCCGGAAAATTCCAAGCGTAAGAAGAGGATGATGATGTGTCGGAATCTGATGAATTCATGGCCATGTGTTCATGTTCCAAGTCCAATGAATTATGGTCCTCGATGCTTGTTAAATCCCTTTGGCTACTCCTTGTGCTGCAAGGGGAAGAGTCGCAATGCTCTGAGAATGGTCCCGAACCGTCACTTGATGATGATGATTCCTCGTCAAGCGTCCGTCGACGGATCGGAAGATGATCATGGTTTGCGCTCCATATTCCACTGGCATGAGATCTTGATGTGGATGATGTTGCCACTTCTTTCGGTTTTTTGGAATCATGATGATTCCGCAACAGTAAACGTGGAGCGCGTGGGGAGCACCTGATGACAGGGTTGATCCAGATCAGTCAGTTTCAAACTTAAATTGGTGCCATAAACCAACAATACGAAACTAGATATGACAATCCTGGCCCATTTACTTTATACAAGGGTCCATTCAGATCATGTTTTATCTCAAAAGGTCAACGTGTTGGATCAAATACCAAGAACCCGCAAATTATATTTTGTATGAATAAAGTATCCTAACCCACTTTGATCAAAATTAATGTTATTATTACAGTATACATAGTTATTGTGATCACATTTACTTCATTATTTATAGAATTTGAAGAAAACATGTCCACGGGAGAGAACCCAACCACGCGTAATGAGTTGCCTTAATTACCAAGACCCATTACCTCACCCCTTTCGCCTAACCGGATTCCTAATCACTTAGAGCAATGGGTATGGCAATGAAACAAGCTCGCCGTGCCCGATGTGGCCATTCATTCGGCGAAACCGAATGCTCGCCGCCACACCGTGGCTGCTCGCTGTGTCCGCGCCGGGAGCATCTCGTCGTCTACACGACGAGATAAAAGACAAAAAAGTGAGCCGTTGAATGTTTTAATGATTTCCTTTGTTTTTTAAAATAATACTCCATTGATGAGAGTGTGTTTTTAGTGTGTGTGCGTGTGTGTTTTTAGTGTGTGTGTGTGACTATGCTTTTAGTGCATCCAGATCTGGAGGAAGAAGGCAAGAAGCTATTGTATTTATATTGTAAATGGCCCACCAAGCTTTTGTATTTTTTTAATTCGCTTTTTTGTTTTTTTTTTGTATTTATTTATTCCTTTTATTCTACTTTTTTTTTATTTTTTCTTTTTTGTATTATTTTTGTTTTTTTTTATTTTGTGTGAAAAATGGAAAATAAGATAAAACTGTGGGTGGGGACTGTGGGTGGGGTGGTTGGTGGGTGGGTGGGGTGGTTGGTGGGTGGTCCCAAATGGCATGAGTTGTGGTGTTTGAGATGTGTTGAAAGGAAGTGGCACCCCGCGAGGTCGAAATGGCATTCATAGCAATGCCACCATACTGATTGCTATTATAGAGTAGCAAGATCAAGAAACAAGACTATACCTTGCATACAGAAGCATGTATGCTCCTTTGGTCAAGACGCTCTTAACATCCACCTCTTCTACCTGTATTATCAACAACAACCACAAACCTTTAAGAAAAAGCCAATTCTTGATACAAAACAGAAATTTATATCAAAAATACCTTGGTGTCATCAGTCTTGAACCACCGATTCTCAATGTTCTTAACATAAGACACATAATGACCAGAAGACGCATCGTTCTCTCTGTCCAAATGAACCACCACTCCATAAAGCCTGTACACCGGGGACATGTCACTTGTCCCACTCATATACGGAGCCATGTCTAAAATCTCTGGGAAGTGAATTGATTTGTTGAGCTTCCCAAATTTACCAGGCTAAAATCACAAAAGTAAAAAAAAAAATGAAAATTGTTCGGGACGAGTCTTAAATCTAAAATCTCAAATCACATGAAACAAAAAGATTACCTGAAACCGCTTCAATGCAATAGTAAGCACGTTTGGAGCCTCCAATAACGTCAACTTCTTTTTAGCTCTCTCATTGGATTTGCATCTGCAATGTCGTCATAGCAGCAAAATCAATACAAGTGTAGATTGTAATTTGATGAAAGAAAAAAAATTCAAGCTAACCTGCTGCATTTATACTTGTTTTCACCATCCAGCATCTCGGTAGATGTATATTTTTTCAAAGCTTCTTCTAGAGTCCCGATATCACCTTCTATCTCAACAGTTAGATCCATCATCCGCTCATTTTTCTCTGATTTACCTCCACACTTGATGCACTGAATCTACAAATCAGATATCACCCAGTTTAAACACTTACTAAATAAGGTGGTCTTATTTAAATTTACATTCATCTAGCTACCAGACTGTTACCTTAGATCTAAAATAACCACCAAATGTAAGTCCAATTAGAGTTGTTTCTTCTTCTGAAGGGTTGATTTTTTCTGCTTCCTTTAGGCAAACTGATTGCATAATATCAATAGCATTTCTGTAACAACACATGATAACTGATTAAAGACTACAGGTAAAAAAGACGGTCAATACTTGATAAAAATGAAAAATGGCATCAATAATTGTGTAGTCACAACACCTTAGAAATTCATGGGCGTCTTCTTGACTCCCATGACCAAAATTGCTTCCAATATTCTCTATCTGGGAATATATGCGATTGGTGGATAGTGGAGAATTCCCATTTTTTGACTTCAAAACAAGGGCTTCAAGCTCACATGTGAAACACCAGTCTCTCTTCTGACCTAGAAACAGAATTGATGATAAAGACATCTGTCAATATGGGGTGCTTATCTATAAAGCAGTTTCTATATCTCCATTAATGAAGGCTAACTGGACTGCCAGTAAATAATGTTAACAATAGACGAATAAACGTTAAGGATCGTGAAGAGTCAAATAACTAAATAAGATATAAAATAAATTAAGAATTACAAATAGGATAATCTAAATACAAATTCTTAAATGTTTTATGGCATAGTCTGACATAATATAAAAAAAATAATCAGAAGTGTTTGAATTCAAATATTACAAAAGAATATCTTCCATAAATACCTACTAATAACAGCGTATAATTATAAATAGCGTATAATTATAATTATATATTTGTAAAAGAATATCATCCATGAATTGGACTTTGTTAGGGAGGAGAGCATGGCATAAAAGTTAGAACTATATGTGTTAGCTAACTACAAATCCGATCTGCTTTTAGATGTGATTCAACAAAGAAGTTAAGCAAAAAAAAAAAAGCTAAGTGATATCATTTTGGGTTATGGCGAATAAAAGTCATATACCGTTTTGCTAAGGTAAGTTTCATGTGTTTTTATTATGAGAATATTCTGGCTATGAAATTGATATATTTGATCAAATGTCCATCAGTTGATGTTTATTGAAGATTATTAAAGCCTTTCCATAAGTAGTCTTGGGTGACCATGTATAGGGCCTTTGTCAACAGAAGGGTAGAAAGGTAAACGGTGAAATATCAGAGAAAGATAGAAGGCCTTTGCAAATTAAAGAGTCAAAAAGGTAAAGGGTCGTCAAAGAGTAGCTGGCAAGTGGTTCGGTAAACATAACAATGAAAAATGCATGTTTCTTTAACCTTGTTAGGATATTGTTAAAAAGAGTAAAATACATTGTTAAGCCTTTGTTTACATAGACCTTTTGAGTTATTTTTGCAATCACTTAGAAAAAGCAGGGTGTTACATTAACATAATAACTTACATGCTTTTGAATGAAGTCCTTGAAGAAGATAAGCATTTAAAGGTGGGGTGTATGTCAAGCACTGAAGCACAGCATTAGCATAACAGCTGCAGAATATTAACATATGAATATAGATATTTCAACATTACATTAATATATAAAATAGAAAGGCTTTTTCAGTAATACATTAGAGGATATAAGGTCTACCTGTTTCCACAATTCATGAGGCCAGAAGGACACAATCTAACCTGCTTCCAGTTGTAAAGCTTGACAAACATGTCATATGAGAATAGACCCTGTTACAAAAATTAATGGAACGTGTTACGTTAAAAATCTAATTGACTTCGTGCTCTAAAAAAGTGCCATGTAATCGAAATGATACCTTGAAACTGTATTTATGTGATGTCTCAGGTTCTGCCCTAACTGAACTATGGTTAGCTGGTAACTTAGAGGGCTTGAGCTGGTTAACGACTTTTAGCATTGATGTCTTCAATTCCTTTCTAGCACTTCTAGAATTCTCTGTCAGGGGTTTGCTTGAAAATGTAGCAACTCTGTTCTTTTCCTCATGAACCGTTACAGGCTCAGTACACTTAGATGCAAGTCTGCCTGTGGAACTAGATACAGGTGTAGTGGTGCTCTTCTTGACCACATGATTTGACCTCTCGGAAATTGCAGAAGGTACGACACCAACTGCCTTAGAATCTTTATTTACCGAGTATTCTGCAGCACCAGATGGAGTAATTTTTGTTTCCTTTAACATGGATTTTAGGTGAGGTTCTCTGTCGGCAACTACGACCCTGCGAACTAAAGTTTCTGATGTATATCTTCGTGGCTTCCTGGTCTCAAGACCCTCCATTGACATCTCTTTTGACGAAGGGATTTCATCATTTGCCTTCTTATTAGAACCAAAATTATCCAATATAGTTGCGCTCTCAGTAGTAGCCTCATCATCAATAGATGGTTTAAACCCATCACGCTCCTCAGTGGTTGGTTTCTTGGAACAAAGCTCCCTGTTCCAAAAATCAGAATATGTCGGAGAAGGTTCAGAAGATAGAGACTCGTTAGAGCTATCAGCATCATGATAAGATGCACTTGAATGCCTGGGGTTAACATCCTCATCGCTGAGCCTAGATTTGTTCTGATTAATCTTCTCTGAACTTGTAGATTTCCTTGCAGGACTGACCAAGTTCTCAGGAGTCATAGAGGGCTCAGGACATGAAGAGCCGTTAGAGCCATCATCAGCGTGAGAAGATGCACTTGACAACCTGGTCTTAACATCTTCATCGCTAACCAAGTCTTCGGATGTCAGAAAGGGCTTAGAGAATAAAGAGACGTTAGACACATCGTCGGCATGAGAAGATGCACTTGAAAGCCTGGGTATGACATCTTCATCCCTAAGTTCAAATTTCTTCTGAGTGATCTTCTCTGAACTTGAAGATTTCCTTGCAGGAGTAACCAAGTTGTCAGAGGCTACGCCCAAAAATTGATGGATCTCCATTATATCAGAATCTCCTGAACTGCTAGACGAGGTTTCGGTGGAGGATCTGCTTCGGGTAGAAAATGTAGAATAGTCCTCAGATGATGATTCAGCAGTTGATTGGAAAACTGAAACAATTTCAGGTTGATGCCCATGTGGTTGGACACCAGCATTATCCTTGCAAGGCAAACCATCACGCAGATTTTCAGTTAGTAAGCTGTCACTGGAATCTTTACCACCGTCCCCTTGCTTAAAAGCCCTGTCTAACTCCTCCTTGACAGGTTGCACCGCCACATAAGGTCGACATTCATCCTTGTGACCTTGTCTCCAGTGATCGATTTGACATCTTGTGGAGCTGCAATTCAATAGTGAAGTGATTAAGCATGAACTATGTTATAAAAAGCAAATTAAAGGGAACACTACACTACTTCAGAAAAATGGTAATATTTAGTTTAGTTTAGTGGGTGAGTATTTATTTAACTTTACTGTTTAAAATAGATGTTAAATCATGAATTATATGAATATCAGATCCCTTCTCTCTAGTCTAATCATCATGATTAAAGAATCACGGATTTTGCAAGCTTTGTTTGACGTCTGAAGGTTTTGAGCATCACATGAACTATAAACACACAGATATCATTCAAAGGCATATATTTACACTAAATAAGTAAATCACAATACAATATGCTCATGTGCTCAAAGAGGTCAAATATCATCCCCAAGGCAGAATATGTTGGTTCAAGTCAAACATTGAACATTAAAGTCCTTGTTTCTCACATCCGTATCTGGTAAGCTTATAAATTGATCATACATAGCCTTAAGGAGTTGTAATACTCAACTCATTCACTAATATGAAAGCAATGCCGAGGCAAATTAGACAAGATTCTGACTAATTAATTTCAAAACATTTGTTTTAAGAATCAAATAGAACTTACACGTATCACGAAACATACAGTATTGGATAAAACGTGAAGACAGGAGCATATGTTAGGGCAGCCATGTTATCACACAACTTAACCTTTCAGTTAAAAAGGAAACCACTAGTCATTTTGTTTGTTTATAAATTTTGAGAAAGGTATACATCCCGTGCAAATGCACAAGGTAACAACCAATATAATGTGCAATCAAAATCAAGCAAATCAACAAATCAGCGAAGAGTGTCTCATAGGTTCCTAAATTGTGTTATTAGCAATTCTAATGTTGGCAAAAAGAGATGTCCTCATGTAGCCGCTATGCAAGTCATGCTAGTCAAAACACAACTTAATCATGTCAGGATAAGAACACTTGAATTCTACTAAATTATAAGAGATGGGAAATACTTTATCACAATCGGAACAACAAAAAAAATCGAATAGAACAATGTAGCAGCCTACTAGATTACTACTTCTCCAACATTTTAACCCAGCCTACTATATACCCAACCTACTCATAACCTTTTCACCTGTACAAACTTCTTAATCCAATCATGCAAGACTTAGCGCTACAGCGCCATTTGAAGCGCATAATAGCCATTTAGTCATTAAAAGTTATCCATTTGCCACAGCAAGGGATATATTTGTATGTATGAGAGTACCTTAATCCTTAATGGCTAGTAGCATGCACAAGCACATACTAACTTCATATTACCCTTACCGGGTACGATCGGCAAAAGACATAAAAAGGTGTAGTAACAGCTCATACTATTCTTTCCAATTGTTCATTATATATGTAGAAACGCCAATAATTTACTACTCCCTCCGTCCCAAAATTATTGTTCCCAGACAAAAAAACTCACATTTATTACAGCATTCTCTCTTACTTTTTGCCAAAAAGACAGATGGAGGGAGTATTACTTTTTGGAAAATGATATTTCTTCCTACAAAAACCTCCTACAAATCCTCCTACACACAAGATCCTGTCGGAATTGAAGGTTTAGATTTGGAGAGATAATAAGTAGAGAAAATGTATATTATATTATTGTGAGTGTAGGAAGATAAGTAGGATGATTTAGTAGGAGGATATAGCAATGCTCGTTTTCCTAGCAACTAAACTACAACAATCTCTAGGGTCGGGTGTAGACAATAACAAAAGCACAAATAGCATCTCTAAATTCCAAAACATCCACATACCAGTATTTGGCAGCTTTACACCTACTACACCGCTTGCTGGTAGGCGCAAAACAAAGATCACACTGAGACGGGCCTTTGACCACTCCCTTGACGACAACCTCATCCTTAACCCCTAGGCTAACCGTAACGGGTTCCGCACTCCTGACCTCACTCCTGACGGGCACCGCGGCCCTCCAGGCGAAATCCTGGTCGGGAAGCGCACTGGCAGTCCGTCCACCGTATAAACTCTCATATTCAGCCTTTGCAGATTTCTCTCGTTCTTCTGCCACAATCAGGTTAACGTCTTCACTTCGTTGAAGCGCGTGAAGCCACTTACTCCGAATAGAAAAACCGATCAAGGGTAAAACAAAGAAAACAAGAGTGAGGACTACCAGATTTGATAGCCCTATATCCAAAACAACTTGCATCTAGTTCAATCAATAATTAACCCCTTGTTTCACATCGATCGAGTATATAATATTATATATAATTGAATTGAATTGAATTAAATTAAACCGTGTGTGTGCGTCTGTTTATTCAATTGAGTATGAGTTGGTTTAATTAATTTAAGAGTGTGTGATATGGGATTTTTAGAGGAATGAATGAATGATTTTGGTTTTGGGGGTGAAGAGAATGAAGAGAAAGAAGAAACAAATAAAATAATAAAGGAAAGAATTATGTCTTGGTTTTCGACCCAAGCAAGTTTCGCTTGTCGGACTGGAAATCGGGTCTTATCATACTACCCCGTTTCATTCTCATTGTCTTTCTTTTATAATTTTATTTTAAAAATTTCTTTTTTCATTTTAACTTTTTAATATTTTTGTTTATGTTATGGTAAATTTATTAATAGATTCATAAATAAGTTTATAAAGCTATAAACATGTTTAAAACTTGATAATCATATTGAATAATCATGTCATGTTTGTGTGGCATGAAAGATTGAAATGATTTTTGATAAAATTAGAAAATGCATTTAAATGATTTTTGATAAAAATTATTATATTATATAATTAAGGATACCAAAAGGTCACTTACGGCACATTTTATTCTACCTCAGCACCTAATTTTAATCCGACATTTAATTATAAAAAATTGCACTTTGAGGGATTTGAACTCGGGTGTATGCGTCAAAATATAAATGAACCTACCAATGTACTATTTACCAACATTGCCCAATCTTTTTCAAACCAAAATAAATAAGTACCTCCAAACCATTAAACTTACTTTCCTAACACCTAATTTGACAAATCCATTTGAATTTTAAACACAAGATTGTAATATAATACCTTAAAATGGAAAAAAAATACTAAATACAATAAATTAAACATGATTTAGTCAAAAAATAATTAAATAACAATTAAAACATTCCATGTAACGCTTGAAAATTAGGTCTCTCAACCCAAAAATCCATCAATTCCATCATATCAATCAATCAATCATTCAACGTTAAGACAACAAATGTGAAAAACATTAGTTGTTACAAAAATATTGCATATTAGTTTAGCCCTCTAGCCAGACATGATCTCAAATCAAAAAATAGGGATTTCTAAGTAAAACCACTGATCTCACACAATCACAATTTATGAAGTAAGTTCGTGTTTGTTTTTCTATTCAAACCCAGAGCTTTATTGATAACGACCTAAATATACATATTCAACTCGTTATTATTATACCAATTTGCAATGTTGCAAAAATCGTGAATCGCTAGCCGGCCGGTCGACCACCTTGTAACTTGTAATCGTTCTAGGCGGGATTAATCGGTGATTAATCGGATTGGCATTTAACGCAAATTTTTAGTATTTTTGGCAAGTTTTGAATATTTCTAATGAGTTTTAGGCATTTTCGGCAAAATTATTCTTAAAATACAACTCATCATACATATAAATAGTTACTATAAGTGATAATCATATGTTTACAGTGAGTTTTCGGTATTGTCCCAATTTGCATGTTTTCGGCAAGTTTGACCTTCCTTGACCGTCGTTGACCATAGTTGACCGCCATTAATCGTCTTTTCATTAATTGGCAAGGTTGAGCAACATTGCCAATTTGTATTATAAATAAGGACATTCGATACTCAATATATTGTGTTTTACATGCAGGTATAAAGTTTGAAGGAGCAAAGTGAAGAAATACAAAATGAAGTCCTTGAAGTGCAAATATCAAAGACTATTATGAGAAGATTCTGGAACGCACGAAAGTGCGGCGCACAAACTCAGAAGTGCGTCGCACATTTCCCACCTCCAAAGTGCGTCGCACTTTTGGCGAAGTGCGGAGCACATTTACCCCTAGTCTACACTATAAATAGGGACCCTTTCTACTCATTTTACACACACATCTCAATCAACTACTCTCTAATCCGAGTATCCTTAGCTTCTTAGTCATATTTTCAGTATTATCCACTTTTGAGAAATACTTGTAATGAGAGTATTCTACTCTTTGGTTCTTGGAAAGACGATACAATCGTGACACTTGTGTACTCGTTCATTCGATCAATCTAAGTATGATGTTCTCTTACTCTTTTCCATTTGTTACTTTGATTACTATGTTAGGCTAAGTTATTTGTGACTATATGGGTATGTGACTATAAATAGTGATGATGCTATGATATGATTTGATGTGTCGTGGATAGTATATGTGATATAATTTGAGATTACGTTATAGGGTAAATTAGAAAATTACCTTTAGGAAAAAGTAATAGACTAATATTACCAATGACGAATTCAATTAAACACGTGAGTGAGTCGAGTTCGTTGTACACGAAGATCTTATGAATTTGAGACGTTTTGCTTTGATTTGGACAATCGATTTGAATTGGTTTTTGGTTTTTAAACTACAATTAAAATCTACAAATTTTAAACTATTTAATTCTATCCTAAAGTGCATGAATCGTAAACCCCGCCTATTTAAAAATCTACAAACACTTAATTACTTAAAAATTAAAACTATTAAAAATTAATCTAATTAAAATTCTTTAAAATTTAATCTATTTAGAAATCTATAAAATAAATCTATTTAATACTTTTAATCTATTTAAAAATCTAATTAAGCTTTTTAAATCTAATTTACTTTATTTCAAATTAACTCTAAAACAAATCTAATTAAAAACTATTTTATTTAAATCTACTTTTACAAAAATTCTAATTAATAGAAAATAAACTAATTAAGTAATCTAAATTAAACAAAAACATTTTTTTTATATTTATTTTATTTTATTCATTATTAAACTATAATATATTTGAATAAAGACTTTAATTAAAAAAAACTTATTTAGAAACGAATTTAAAGTTATAAAACCTTACTAAGTTAAAATCTGCTAAAATCCAAATACACTATATTAATCTAATAATGAGAAATAAACTCAAAAGAGCATTTAGCCCAGATGGTAAACACTTAGGACCTACACCTGTGAGGTCACAGGATCGATTCCCATATGGGACATATTTTTTTGGATTTTTAAATTCTCTTGACAGATGACTAAAACAAGGTCTCAGGAGAGACTTTTTGGACAACTGAATAGCTTTAAGCTGTGAGGACACAGCTTATTTGGGACTTATCAGAAAGGTGAATCTGATAAGCTTGAAATATTGAACAATTTAGCAGCTAAAACAAATAAGAGGTAAACTAACAAAATTATATCAATTAACAAAACAAGAATCAAGAAGAATCAACTAAAGCTGATGAATCAAATATCAAAGCTGATGAACAATTTATAATCCAGAATAGCAAAATCAACACAGTAACAGCAGATTTATACAAGGAGCATGAATCCAAAAGTCCGCAGCAATATCTAAGAGCAGTGATCTTAATTAATAAGCTAAGTACAGGCAACTACTCACAAATAAGCAATGATAATTCAAGATCAAGTCACAAATTCAGAAAAATCAGACAAACCAAACACAAATTCACCATTATATTACACCAAAATCAGTTAAAGGCGATTTGAAACTAACATCTAAGATTATAATAGCTATGAAGAGAAACCAACAGCAATCCAAACAATGATTCAAAAACAGATAGACAATCTAAATAACAGAATGGTAAAATTATTCTATGTAAAAGCTAAACACCAAATATTTAAGTCAACTTCAACAATATCAGCAATCAAAAGATTCTAACAATTAACAGTACAATCAACCAAGCAGAATACTAATTCAGAATCATTAACCCTAACCATATTACTCATAAACTAATCAAATAACAAATTATTTAAAAATCATGAATAGATAAACATTTAAACTAAAATCATAAAATTAAAAAAGAGATGGAACCTTTTGTAGATACCATTGGGCAGTAGGTCAGCGCTGTGCTGCCTAATAAACTGGACACGAACCATCGACCACCATTCAATCATCAAACATTTGAACCAAATACCACAATCGAACCAAGCAGATTTATATATTTAAATCATCCAGTAGGGATAATTTTATCCAATACTTTACTTTGAACATTAAAAATTAAGCTATTAATTAGCTTATTCTTAACATCACATATGTTATTCTTGTGAAACAGCAAATTGGTTTATTTCATTAATCAATTTAAACAGTTAACAGAAATTAAAATAAGACACGAGTGAAAAATTAAATCAATTAAACTTTCATTAATTTTCAGAAAATATTACAGAACTATAAAAAGGAAATACAAGATTAAGCCTAAATCTATTTCAACATAATAACATTAAAGATAAGTAAAGGATGATTTTACAAGATAAATTGGGGGTATTTATAGCCTCCCCAAGGGCTTGTTGATGACGAATATCCGAATATCTCTTGGAATATTCCATTCTGACTTCTTTAATCTTGGCCCTTGATCATCATTCTTCTTTTCTCTCTCATGATTGGATGGTTGAGATGACTCAATCTAGCACACGGATTGCCAACGTGGCACCCGTGTGCTAGTTTTGCTTCTTTTGGGGCTTCTGATTGGTGGGAATGGAATGATGAGGTGTTGCTTCCAATGAAACACAGCCACGTATCAACCCTTCTCCATGCTTTCTCTTCCTTAAAATTGGGGGTTTTTATTCCCCTACACGTGATTAGCACGTGTGATCAAAACCCCTATGTTTAATTGGCTTTTTATTAACCTAGGGTTTGTGTGAAACAGTAACTTTTCGCAGGTTTTGGGGTGAGAAAGATAAATGGGGAAGAAGCTACATAGGTAACATCGATGTATTTATTTATTATGTGTGAAATGGGAATGAGTGGGGTAAAACGAGATGGGATGGGGGTCGGTTATATATTTATTTAATGGGAGTGAATGGGAGTGAATGACGTGTGAGATTAAACGTGTGAGTGGGATTTATACACGGTTTCATTTATTTTGTTATAGAAATTGGTGTAAGTGGATACATGTTTGACTGATCTTCTCAAATTCCTTGCTTAAACAAACCCTAAGGCCCTCAATTCGTTTAATAAAGCAATGGGCTAGAGGCCCATTATCACTCCATTCCTTCCATAATTCATCTTGGGCCTTATGATTCGTTTAAAATTTCCATTATGGGCCAATTGATTTGGGCCTGGAATAATATGGACCCAAATAACTTTATTCATCCGATATTGGGCTTTTCAGGCCCAATAAGCATTTGTGGGTCCCACTTGGCCCATAAACTCGATAAATGATGAAATCCTCTAAAGTCGAGCTCGGTTTTGGCTTCCTCGATCTTTTCTTCAATTTCGTGTCGATTTTTGCCGGTTTTTCGTGAACTTGGTACCTACACACATTCAAACAAGAAACAAGCATATACAAGGCATATTTGATATATATCATGCATAATTTCATTGTTATTAGCTACAAATGATATGAGTAATTACACTCATATCAAATTCCCCCATGCTAAGCAATTGCCGTGTCCTCACGCAATGATAAAATTAAACATTAACTACACCTTTATTCAACTTATGACAACTTATAATGCAAAGACATAATGTATTGCTTTCATTATTGAAAAATAACTTTAAGGATCATAAAACTCAAATAGATTCATATTCCTCGACTTTTCACTTTTCCATGCCAAGTGCAAAAACAAGATCATTGTTATTATAAGTTGGTAGACTAACACGAACTCATGTGGGCTAATTATTCACTTAGACTCCCTTATTCCTAGGTGTATCTCTTATATTTTATTGTTGTCTTGAATGATCACGAGGATGCATTGTTGACTTATTTCGATAATTTATTAGGCCTAAAATAAAGTGAACGATTTAATCTATAGTTAGCTAGAGGACAAAATCTTTTAAAACTGCTTCTCGGGACTTCATAAAGTTCATATCTTGGCATAACTTGCTTCGCGATTTGAGACCTTTCTCGGACCGATATTTGGCAGCGACTTTATACTTCAAACCTTGAGAGACGTTCATGAAATAATGGTCTTCTCTTCATATAGGAATTTCTTCACTTGAAGTTTTGAGAGATTCATACTTGGACCACGACTTCTTCATTTTTCTCCAATCTTTATTTGGGATTTTGATATACAACGATCCGCCTCCTTTTTGGACTTGGCTTCATTTATCCTCATACCTTATTATGGTCTTTTTGGATAGACTTCTCCATGACTTTTTGGGAGTATTTTGCTTTTCGTCGTGTGTCTCGATCCTTCATATTGATTTTTGATAAATGATTCTTCACATCACTTGAGATCTTTAGCAATAAAACATAGCCCTCATGTCTTGTTAGGACCTTTTTGGACTCGCCAATCTTCGCATCCCGCTTCAATAAGTTATGCCTTGGCCATGAACTCTAATCCATACCGAGCAACTTTTAAACGATCTTGGGCTAGAAGCTAAGTAACTTTTCAAATCGTTCAACCTTATTTATTGCAAATAATTTTATTAACAAGCGATGGGAGAATAGGCCTATAATTAACTCACATAAATTCCCGAAAGAATACCAAACTTATAATTGGCTCTATCATCTCTTGTTCTCCATATTGTAAAATTCCAAGAATGTGAAATCAATGGATACTTAGCCTATTAAATCAAAGTTTTGGGTTTTCAAGTCATCTATAGGATCTTGCATCTTCTTAGACTCTTTCAAGTTTTAGAATTTACGTTTTAAAGTTCCCTTGATAGACGACTTTCTAGGATCAATTATAGGAGCTTGCGAAAAGTTCTTGTTCTTAACTCATATGAATTAAGACTTTCGCGTTTTAAAGCTCCCTACATAATAGCCTAGCAAAACTTAATTCAAATACGTTAAGGAAAAGCTAAGGTTAAAAACCGAGTCGAGTCAAAAACTATTCTTATTTTCACCAACGGAAAGCCTACATTCGTGTCAAAAGCGCTTATTTTCTTTATTAAAACTTAAAAATAACACAAAAAATTTAAAATTTTATTGAAAAATGAGAAAACTATACGTTTGGACACGACAAAAGCAATAGCAAGCGATTATATCGACTGACTCCCCCATGCTAAAACCAAACATTGTCCTTAATGTTTCTTAGCTCAAGAGTAACACCCCCTTGCTAAAACACGAAGAGTCTAATGCAAAATCCTTGCATGGAAAGAGCACACAAATCTATAAGCCGTTTATTAAATATGCCTCAAGATAAAACGTTAGTCGATAAAAATCAAGGGATAGAAAGTGTGCCCCTTTTTGGCATTCAAAGAATGGAAGATCAAGTGGACCGGTAAAAACCGAACACGAGAGTCTTCAAATATTAGGGTCATACCTAAGATCACAACACAAAAAATCACGAACACGAGCTTGAAAGATCAAGCCTTATTAGGTGTTAGAAAATAGAAAGAAGATAGAATGTATGGGACTCCCCCACAAGGCACCTCGTTTTTGTTCACCGAGTCATGAGCTCGACTCGATCCCCGCATTCATTGGTCCTTAGGGAAATTTTGAAGATCCGGGACAACCTCCGTAGGTATGTCCCCTCCAAAGTAGTGTTTCACACGATGACCATTCACCTTAAAGTTAGGCCCGTCTTTTTGAGCTAGCTCAACGGTGCCATAAGGGAAAACTTGTGCAATAGTGAATGGTCCGGACCAACGGGATTTAAGCTTGCCCGAGAAAATCTTAAGTCTAGAGTTGAATAAGAGGACTTGATCACCAACATTGAAAATGCGGTTTTTGATCTTAGAGTCATGAATCCTCTTAGTCTTCTCTTTGTAGATCAAAGAATTTTCATAAGCTTGATCCCTTAATTCACTTAGTTCATTCAATTAAACCTTGCGATGATCACCCGCGGTCCTCAAATCAAAGTTACAATACTTAAGAGCCCAATACGCCTTATGTTCGAGTTCAATTGGCAAGTGGCATGCTTTTCCGTAGACCAACCTAAATGGTGTACAACCAATTGGCGTCTTGTAAGCCGTACGGAAAGCCCACAATGCATCGTCCAATTTATCCGACCATGAAGTGCGATTTTCTCCAATAGAACGCTCCAAAATCCTTTTAAGAGCACGGTTTGAAACCTCCACCTGACCACTCGTTTGAGGGTGATAAGCCGTAGAAAGTCGATGAGTGACACCATATTTCTTTAGGACTTTTTCAAATTGTTCATTATAAAAATGGGTCCCACGATCACTTATAATAGCCCGCGGAGTTCCAAACCTAGCAAAGAGTTGTTTCAAAAAGTTCACCACAACTCGAGCATCATTCGTGGGCAAAGCCTTAGCTTCAACCCATTTAGACAAATAGTCCACGACTACGAGAATGTATTTGTTTCCTTTCGAAGATGGAAACGGCCCCATAAAATCGATCCCCCACATGTCAAAGAGTTCACAAACTTGGATAATGTTTTGAGGCATTTCATCCCTTTGTGAGTTCTTTCCTTGACGTTGACAAGCATCACAAGACTTGATCAAGTCTTGGGCATCACGATATATGGAAGGCCAAAAGAAGCCGGCATCAAAGACTTTCTTCGCGGTGGCGTTAGCACCATGATGTCCCCCGGTGGGTCCCTCATGACAAGATTTAAGGATATCTTGAGCTTCTTTGCCAAACACGCACCTACGAATCACTTGATCCGCGCACACACGAAACAAATAGGGGTCGTCCCAAAAGTAGTAGAAGGTATCCTTGAAAAACTTTCATTTTTGTTGGGACGACATACCCTTGATCACAAACTTCCCCGCATGGTAATTTGCGATGTCCGCAAACCATGGGGTACTATCATCACCACGAAAAGAAAGCATACCAAGCGTCTCGAGAGGAAATTTTTCATTGATTTCCTTGTTCTCTCGATCGCTTTGGTGAGGATTCTCAAGTCGAGATAAATGATCGGCCGCGAGATTCTCGGCTCCTTTTTTGTCTAGAATTTTGACATTAAATTCTTGAAGGAGGAGAATCCACCAGAGCAACCTCGGCTTAGCATCTTGTTTATTAAGAAGATATTTGATAGCCGAGTGGTCCGTATACACTATGGTTTGAGACAAGACGAGATATGGTCTAAACTTTTCAAAAGCATACACAACGGCAAGTAACTCCTTTTCCGTTGTAGTGTACTTTGTTTGAGCATCCGTCATAGTCTTACTTGCATAGTGTATAGGCAAGAAGTGTTTTAGCTTACGTTGCCCCAAAACCGCACCTACCGCGTAATCACTAGCATCACACATAATTTCAAAAGGTAGATCCCAATCCGGGGCAACCAAGATTGGAGATTTGGTTAACTTCTTTTTAAGCATCTCAAAGGCTTGAATACACTCATCCGAAAAGATGAAAGGAGTCTCTTTTTCCAAAAGATGGGTCATAGGCCGAGCTATCTTAGAGAATTCTTGTATAAAACGACGATAGAAGCCGACATGGCTGAGAAAACTCCTTACTCCCTTAACGGTGGTGGGTGGAGGCAATTTGGCAATCACGTCGATTTTAGCCCTATCAACCTCAATACCGGCCTTAGAGATCTTATGTCCTAACACAATTCCCTCTTTGCACATGAAGTGACATTTTTCATAATTAAGCACAAGATTCGTTTCCTTACAACGTTGCAACATTCTTTCAAGGTTAGAGAGACATGAAGTGAAAGATTCCCCAAAAACCGAAAAGTCATCCATGAAGACTTCCATGGTTTTCTCGATCATACCATGGAAAATAGCCATCATGCACCTTTGGAACGTCCCCGGAGCATTGCATAGTCCAAAAGGCATGCGACGATAGGCAAATGTTCCATAAGGACAAGTGAATGTGGTCTTTTCTTGATCACGAGGGTCAATGGGGATTTGGAAATAGCCGGAAAATCCATCCAAAAAGCAATAGAATTCATTCCCCGCTAGTCTCTCTAACATTTGATCCATAAAAGGTAATGGAAAATGATCCTTCCTAGTGGCATCATTAAGTTTCCTATAGTCAATACAAACACGCCAACCGGTCACAAGTCTAGTAGGAATCAATTCATTATCCTCATTAGTAACAACCGTCATTCCTCCTTTCTTTGGAACACAATGCACGGGGCTAACCCATGGACTATCCGAGATAGGGTAGATCATTCCGGCGTCTAGAAGTTTAGTGACTTCCTTTTTGATCACCTCATGAATCTTTGGATTAACCCTTCTTTGATTTTGGATAGCGGGTTTATAATCATCCTCCATTAGAATTTTATGAGTACAAAATTTGGGATCTATACCCTTAATGTCGGAGATTTTCCATGCAATGGCCCGTTTATGCTTCTTAAGCACTTTGATGAGTTCAACCTTTTCATTTTCCTTTAATCCCTTAGCAATAATCACCGGTAACTTATCCGTTCCTTCAAGAAAAGCATACTCCAAATGAGTGGGTAATTCCTTAAGTTCTAATTCGGGTGCTTCCTCAATAGATGTTTTCACTTTAGTCTCATTTTCATTCACAACTTTCAAATCCATAGGTGGCGATTCATAAGGATCTTCATTCAAAAAGGCTTCAAGTAAATCGATATCTCCCTCCATATCATGATATTCCTCATCATATGAAGTTAGCAAATCCGGTGTGCTAAGAAAAGCATCCACCTCCTCCAAGATAAAATCACTAGCCCCAAATGGAGTAAGGGGTGGAGACGAAAGGGCAATAATAGGATCCGATAAAGAAGGATTGCCACTTTCGGAATTAGCCGAGAATCCAAGCACTTCTTGAGAATATTCTTCACAAGTAACATCAATCACATTGATTTGATTAATTGATTCCTCATAATACTTGGAAGAAAATTTAGAGATATGACCAATATCAAACGTGATATTTTCATCATCAACTCTTAAAGTCAATTTCCCCGCTTTCATGTCAACTAAAGCACTAGCCGTCATCAAAAACGGTCTTCCCAAAATTAGTGGTACACGAGAATCTTCGGGATAATCGCAAACCACAAAGTCCGCTAGAAAGACGAGTTTTCCTACTTTGACAAACACGTCCTCGTCTATACCTTTTGGTAAGGCGATCGATCGATCCGCTAGCTCGAGAGTCATCTTAGTAGGTGTAAGCTCGGGAAGTGATAACCTTTTCCATACGGAAAGAAGCATCAAATTAATGCTAGCACCAAGTTCGGCTAAAGCTAAGCATCCTTCCATATTAGGGAAATCACATGGTATCACAAACTTGCCCGGGTCTCCAAGCTTTTTGGGAAGCTTTTGTGTAAGAACCGCGGAACAATTAGCATCTAAAGATGTAGACACTTCAACCAATTTCCCTTTATCATTCATTAATCTCTTAATAGTCGAAGCAAACTTAGGCATGTAAAGCAATGCATCCGCGAAACGAACATTAATATGAAGATTCTTAAACATTTCTAAAAAAGTAGCCATTTGAGCATTGGACTTTTCGCGGAGCTTCTCTTGGTTAAGTCTCGAAGGGTAGGGTAGTGTGGGTTTAGTCTTCGGAAGCTCGGGTTCTGGAATAGGCAATTGGTCTACCTTTGGTGGAATAGGAATTTCCTTTTCTTTAACCACCTCGGGTTCTTGCTCCACTTCCCTCACCGTAGAGGTACTCACATGTGGAATCAAAGGCCCGTCTAAAGCTTTCCCACTACGTGTGGTTATGGCTTTCATCTCACCCTTCGGGTTTGGAATGGTGTTACTAGGTAAGCCACCCGAAGACGAGGAAGGTTTGGTCATAAAAGATTCAAACATCGAGAGTAATTTATTTTGACCTTGTTCCAAACTTTGTTGCATACGATTTTGTCTTTGCTCTAATCTTTGCTCTAATCTTTGCTCAAAACGGTTTTGGTTTTGTTCTAGCCTTTGTTGATTAAGCTCAATCTTATTATTTTGCCCTTTAATCGTATTTTGAAACTCATTTTTCAAAATTGCCATTTGTCCTTGAATGTTATTTTGAAAAGCTTTCAAATTTGCCTCATTCGTTTTAATGTAGCTTGACAAATCATTTTGATTATTCCCTTGAAAACCTTGATTGTTTTGATTAGCATTAAACCCATTTCCTTGATTGAAATTCCCTTGGTTACCACGGTTAAAATTATTCCCATTGTTTCCATTGTTGAACCTATTTTGAACCGGTGGAAAATGATTTTGACGAGGAACTTGAGCGTTGGAGCCATAAGTTCCCGTCGCGGCAAAAGCACTAGCTTGATCAAACCCCGTGGTTAAACAAGCATGATTAGGATGTGCTCCACCACATGATACACAAACATTCTCAACCATATTAATCGATCCATGAGGATTCTTCCTAAGCTCATTCAAAATCGTGTCAATCTTAGAGTCCAATCTAGCAATCTCGGGATTAAATGAACTCACATTGGAAACACCCGGTGTGTTTCGTGAATATTGTGCTCTAGATTTATTCTCAATTATTCCCCACGCGTCTCTCGGAGTTTTTCTTAAAAGATTACCACCCGCGGCGGCATTTAAAGAATCTTGTTCAATCATATTAAGCCCATTATAGAAAGTATTTATTTGGTGCAATTCCGAGAAACCGTGGTGTGGACATTGTCTCAACAAATCTTTAAATCTCTCCCAAGCTACCCCCAACGATTCATGCACTTTTTGTTCAAATCTAGTGATCTCGTTCTTAAAGTGTGTTGTCTTAGAAGGTGGAAAGAAATAATTCATGAACTTAGACACTAAATCATCCCATGTTAAGATCGAACACGGTGGTTCTTTCTCATACCAAATCTTAGCATTACCCTCGAGCGAGTACGGAAAAAGCATGAGCTTAATCGCGTCATTCGGCACATCTCTAAACTTGAGAGTCGAGGTAATTTGAAGAAAATTCTGAATGTGAGAGTGCGGGTTATCGGTCTCATTGCCATGAAATTGGTAGGCACGAATGAGCGATAAAAGACCCGTCTTAATCTCATAATGATCCGCCAAAATAGCCGGCACAACGATTGCTTCCCCATACCCTTCGGTGGGTGCATGGAGCAATTCCTCCATTGTTCGGTTATCAGCCATCTCTACAACAGTAGGTGGAAGCTCGGGTTCCACTATTCGTTGTTGACGATTTCTATTTCTACGAGGAATATTTTCAAGCCTATTAAAATCAATCACAAGACGAGAAGAACGTAATTGCATATACTAGAAAGACGAGAATTTAGAGGATTGGAGAAAAGAAATTAGACAAGAAGGTGATTATTTTTGGTATTTTATTTGGTATTGCTTAATCAATAAAATGATCGATAAAAAACAAGGAATAAGGATAACTACTATGGAAGTAAATTACCCTCGGTCGACTTTGAAACGATAGGTGAAAACCTAAACGTCTCGAGGTTCAATAAGTAAACAACAAAAATAAGATTTATTACTACTTGAGTCGGCAAACCAATAATAGGTTGTCCCTCTCAATATACGCACAAGCAAGCGGGGAAACGAGGTGGCACAAAGCACTTAAAAACCTTTTTCCTTAGACGGCCTTTTATAACACGTCGCCTTATACCCACCTTATAGTTTGTATAAATCGAGTTCAAACTTCTTATTAGTATTTATCTATTTTGCCTTTTATTTTTGTTTTGGATTCGACTACAATAGCTAGGTGATGAAATCCCAACTAAGGCCTTATTTGAAAGATATGTAAAATTTATTGTTCTACGTAATACAATATATTATTCACAAAAAAACGAGAAAACCGATACATACTATATAATAGAAAATAACAAAAACTTTCCGAGGACGAAAAGGGTCTTCAAATCAACGATCAACAAATCTCCACAAAAGCGAATCGTACACAAGATCCCCGGCAGCGGCGCCAAAATTTTTGATGTGTCGTGGATAGTATATGTGATATAATTTGAGATTACGTTATAGGGTAAATTAGAAAATTACCTTTAGGAAAAAGTAATAGACTAATATTACCAATGACGAATTCAATTAAACACGTGAGTGAGTCGAGTTCGTTGTACACGAAGATCTTATGAATTTGAGACGTTTTTCTTTGATTTGGACAATCGATTTGAATTGGTTTTTGGTTTTTAAACTACAATTAAAATCTACAAATTTTAAACTATTTAATTCTATCCTAAAGTGCATGAATCGTAAACCCCGCCTATTTAAAGATCTACAAACACTTAATTACTTAAAAATTAAAACTATTAAAAATTAATCTAATTAAAATTCTTTAAAATTTAATCTATTTAGAAATCTATAAAATAAATCTATTTAATACTTTTAATCTATTTAAAAATCTAATTAAGCTTTTTAAATCTAATTTACTTTATTTCAAATTAACTCTAAAACAAATCTAATTAAAAACTATTTTATTTAAATCTACTTTTACAAAAATTCTAATTAATAGAAAATAAACTAATTAACTAATCTAAATTAAACAAAAACATTTTTTTATATTTATTTTATTTTATTCATTATTTAACTAAAATATATTTGAATAAAGACTTTAATTAAAAAAAACTTATTTAGAAACGAATTTAAAGTTATAAAACCTTATTAAGTTAAAATCTGCTAAAATCCAAATACACTATATTAATCTAATAATGAGAAATAAACTCAAAAGGGCATTTAGCCCAGATGGTAAACACTTAGGATCTACACCCGTGAGGTCACAAGATCGATTCCCATACGGGACATATTTTTTTGGATTTTTAAATTCTCTTGACAGATGACTAAAACAAGGTCTCAGGAGAGACTTTTTGGACAGCTGAATAGCTTTAAGCTGTGAGGACACAGCTTATTTGGGACTTATCAGAAAGGTGAATCTGATAAGCTTGAAATATTGAACAATTTAGCAGCTAAAACAAATAAGTGGTAAACTAACAAAATTATATCAATTAACAAAACAAAAATCAAGCAGAATCAACTAAAGCTGATGAATCAAATATCAAAGCTGATGAACAATTTATAATCCAGAATAGCAAAATCAACACAGTAACAACAGATTTATACAAGGAGCATGAATCCAAAATTCCGCAGCAATATCTAAGAGCAGTGATCTTAATTAATAAGCTAAGTACAGGCAACTACTCATAAATAAGCAATGATAATTCAAGATCAAGTCACAAATTCAGAAAAATCAGACAAACCAAACACAAATTCACCATTATATTACACCAAAATTAGTTAAAGGCGATTTGAAACTAACATCTAAGATTATAATAGCTATGAAGAGAAACCAACAGCAATCCAAACAATGATTCAAAAACAGATAGACAATCTAAATAACAGAATGGTAAAATTATTCTATGTAAAAGCTAAACACCAAATATTTAAGTCAACTTCAACAATATCAGCAATCAAAAGATTCTAACAATTAACAGTACAATCAACCAAGCAGAATACTAATTCAGAATCATTAGCCCTAACTAAACAGACAAAATAATCCTCATATTACTCATAAACTAATCAAATAACAAATTATTTAAAAATCATGAATAGATAAACATTTAAACTAAAATCATAAAATTAAAAAAGAGATGGAACCTTTTTTAGATACCATTGGGCAGTAGGTCAGCGCTGTGCTGCCTAATAAACTGGACACGAACCATCGACCACCATTCAATCATCAAACATTTGAACCAAATACCACAATCGAACCAAGCAGATTTATATATTTAAATCATCCAGTAGGGATAATTTTATCCAATACTTTACTTTCAACATTAAAAATTAAGCTATTAATTAGCTTATTCTTAACATCACATATGTTATTCTTGTAAAACAGCAAATTGGTTTATTTCATTAATCAATTTAAACAGTTAACAGAAATTAAAATAAGACACGAGTGAAAAATTAAATCAATTAAACTTTCATTAATTTTCAGAAAATATTACAGAACTATAAAAAGGAAATACAAGATTAAGCCTAAATCTATTTCAACATAATAACATTAAAGAAAAGTAAAGGATGATTTTACAAGATAAATTGGGGGTATTTATAGCCTCCCCAAGGGCTTGTTGATGACGAATATCCGAATATCTCTTGGAATATTCCATTCTGACTTCTTTAATCTTGGCCCTTGATCATCATTCTTCTTTTCTCTCTCATGATTGGATGGTTGAGATGACTCAATCTAGCACACGGATTGCCAACGTGGCACCCGTGTGCTAGTTGTGCTTCTTTTGGGGCTTCTGATTGGTGGGAATGGAATGATGATGTGTTGCTTCCAATGAAACACAGCCACGTATCAAGCCCTTCTCCATGCTTTCTCTTCCTTAAAATTGGGGGTTTTTATTCCCCTACACGTGATTAGCACGTGTGATCAAAACCCCTATGTTTAATTGGCTTTTTATTAACCTAGGGTTTGTGTGAAACAGTAACTTTTCGCAGGTTTTGGGGTGAGAAAGATAAATGGGGAAGAAGCTACATAGGTAACATCGATGTATTTATTTATTATGTGTGAAATGGGAATGAGTGGGGTAAAACGAGGTGGGATGGGGGTCGGTTATATATTTATTTAATGGGAGTGAATGGGAGTGAATGACGTGTGAGATTAAACGTGTGAGTGGGATTTATACACGGTTTCATTTATTTTGTTATAGAAATTGGTGTAAGTGGATACATGTTTGACTGATCTTCTCAAATTCCTTGCTTAAACAAACCCTAAGGCCCTCAATTCGTTTAATAAAGCAATGGGCTAGAGGCCCATTATCACGCCATTCCTCCCATGATTCATCTTGGGCCCTATGATTCGTTTAAAATTTCCATTATGGGCCAATTGATTTGGGCCTGGAATAATATGGACCCAAATAACTTTATTCATCCGATATTGGGCTTTTCAGGCCCAATAAGCATTTGTGGGTCCCACTTGGCCCATAAAATCGATAAATGATGAAATCCTCTAAATTCGAGCTCGGTTTTGGCTTCCTCGATCTTTTCTTCAATTTCGTGTCGATTTTTGCCGGTTTTTCGTGAACTTGGTACCTACACACATTCAAACAAGAAACAAGCATATACAAGGCATAGTTGATATATATCATGCATAATTTCATTGTTATTAGCTACAAATGATATGAGTAATTACACTCATATCATGATTCTTTATAATTGATTGCAAGCTAATGTTGTAGAACCATTTTGCCACTTAGTTCTATCGTCATATTTTATCTAAAGTTGATTTGTTACGATAATTTGACATCGATAGACTCAAGTTGTTATAATAAGTTTTTAAGAACTTGTCTATGGTTTAGAATCTTTGGTTGGAGAGATCCGCTTAGATACTTTGATAAAATATTGAACTTATTGGAAACTTGTTTTAAGCTTAGTCGCTTAATCAAACATAAGTCTTGAATCATACCAAAGTGAATTGTGTAAATGTCATTTTGACGAAAAAGGATTATAACTCTTTACCTACATAAACATATCTCTATCATTATTATCATCATCACGAACTTATACGAACTATCCCATATTAGTCATACTTGTTATTATTGTTACTTATTCAATCATTTCTTTCTTCAATTATTATATTGATTACCAAAACGAAACTAAGTCCTAGCGAACGATCCTGGCTTACCACTACAAAGTTATATTACGAACGAAAGGGTATACTTGCCCGTGTTTGTATTCTAGTCCCTTATTTTGTCAAACCTTGTTATAAATTTAAGACTTGCGAAATGAACATTATTTATCAATCATGAACGAGGTTTGTAAATTTTATATATTTGTATGCAACAATTCAATCCTTGATGTTTTTTGTTGGTCGAATATGGTCTGAAGTTAACTATCAGCACTAGCACCAGGTTTATGGTTTATGATTTTTTTTTCTTTTGCAAGCTTCCAAGAAGTAACAACTAAAGAGATTAACGTAGTTGAGACCTACTGTAATTCTTCAATAGGTTAAATTATCATTGTAACACCCCATTTTGATAATGGAATGTCACGCGTAATTATGGCGTGTCATCAAAGCATACAAGGATAAATGTCTAAACATTACATGACAATAAAAGGAAAATACCGGAATCAAACATCGGTAGTCCAAAAGTAAAGCTCATCACACACAAACATAAGTACTGTAAATGAAAGGACTTAACAATGTCCATGGCAAGAGTATTAAAGTAAAGATAATGCATAAAGTAAAGAAAGGCTAGAAAGCTTCCAGTCCATATGCACGTACGCTTAAAGTCTACGAGCGTCCCTGAGTACCTGCTGTTTTAGGAACATAGAAAAGGAAAACGGCTGAGCAATACGCTCAGTGCACAGATGTACAATAAAGCATGAACAATATAAGCATATAAGCATATAACAGCGGAAGAAACTAAGTCCCGAATAACCTGGTTAAGTCTTGGTAAAACTGGTTTTATAGTTTGAAAAGCCTTATGTTTATCTTATAAAAACTGTTTAACATATTCTACCATTAGCCAATATAGGTCATGAAAATCCAGCGTGCATGAATACTTGGAGGGGTGACCTCATCATGCAAATTAGAGGGGCTGCCTCTAATTTAATATCTGGTTTGGGTAGGAGGGATCAGCTTCTTGTGAAGGATGCAAGGCACACACCACATTCACACTGAGTAATCTGATGAAAACATGTAACTAGGATGCACCCATACGCCCCACATGATAAATATAATAATATGGCCAAAAGCTGAAGGGACGCCACGAGCAATCACTCCGCCGTGGGGAAGTCATAACACCAGTGCCTCTAATGTTATGGTTATGGTACCTCCATAACTAGGTGAAACTGGTCATGCATGTATATGGCTATAGGTATACTAAATTAAACATAAGCAAATCAAACATATAAACTTATACTACGGGAAAACAGTTGGCTGCATACGGGAAATCCTAATAAGGAAAGAATGTCCATACTGAAAGGACGGGAATCCGTACCTTATGTCCAGTGAACGAAGAAGACGAACTGAGGAAAGTCCTACTTCGGTATCACTAATGCTACATAAATACATACGTGTATAAGTATCTGATTACTAAATACGTAACTGGTTTTATGTCATGTCTTAGCTTATTTTATACGTTCATGTCATGTTTTACTGTTTTAAGCTTTAAACTGTGTTTATCCTATATTCTGTCTATTCTGATTAAGTATTACTTGTATTTCATGTATTATTATACTTACTGTGTAATAATAAGTAACTTTCTAAAAATAGCAGGTTTCCTAAAATAGAAAGTTTCCAAAAATAAAAAGTTACGAAAAATAGAAAGTTTCCAAAAATAGAAAGTTTCCAAAAATAGAAAGTTTCCAAAAATAGAATTACTGCTTAAAATAGATAAGTTTCTAAAAATAGAAAGTTTCCATAAATAGATTAGCTGCCTTAATTAAATAAGTTTTTAAAAATAGAAAGTTTTCATAATTAGATATAAGCTGGTTAAATAAGCTAATTATATAAGCTTAAGTGTTTTCTGATTATTTTTCTAAGTCATATTGATATATGGTATAGTTTATTAATTATTACATGTAATTTAAATAAACTATAGGTTAAAAGTATTTAATTAAATATATCATGTTTTTAATTAAATAAAATTAAATACTTAGGTTAAAACATGTATGTTAACTATTAATAATATAACCTAAGTCATGTTAATTAATTAATTATAACCATGGTTTTTAATAATTAATTAATTATAAAGTCTAGAAAATATGAATACTTAGGTAAAAAATCCATGATCTAATAATTAAATTATAACCTAAGTCATGTTTATTAAGTTAATTATGTCATGTTTTATTAATTTAATCTTTAACATAAAACTATTAAAATCATAAACCTTAACATAAACAATGAACCGGATCGTGACTAGAAACCATGAACCGGACCTGTAATCAACACCATACCCCGAACCACTTCGGGGTTCCCCCCTGTTTGCTGCTGCCGTGGGACCCACACCACCAAACCGAGACCATGAGGTCTCGGTGGTGGTTCACAAGCCGAACCGAGACCCCTTGGGGGTTCGGTGTAGGCATCGGCTAGAACAAACACCCCTAAATCCTTTGTTTTGATTTACCCCATAACCATTTACATGTTTACTAAATGTTTTTAATTAGCTTTTTAAAAACATCATGATCTTATTTAATTTATTAAATCAAAACATAAAAGAAAAAGATTAAAAAGTTATACCGAATGCGTGGATCAAACGAGGATGAACACACACGAATACTTGCACAAAATTCAAGATCAAAAATCAAACGAACACCCCCTTTTGTGTCTTTATATCCGGCGGCCAAAGAGAGAGCAAGGAGAAGGAGAAAAACTTTTTAGGGTTTTTGATAACTTATTGTAAAGTGAAAAATGACTAAAGGTTTTTACCATAACCCCTTGTTAGTAAAATTTTGATGGGCTTGGCCCATCCCTTTGGTGTAGCCGCGGGTAGGAGGCCCCACATGGGGTACCCGTACCTTTTTCCGAGTCTAATTATTTTAGTGTTCGTTCGTGTTTTATCGTGTTCGTGTTTTATGTGTTCTCGTTAATTATTAACCGTGACTTAATATATTTATTCGTGTTCGTAATAAATATATATACGTACTTAATATTAGCTCGTGATTAATTTACGTTCATGATTTCATGATCGCATGCTCGTGATTAATTATTGTTTGAATAATTATTGTGTGTTCATACGTAATAAATACTTATCGTGTTCTAACACGTACGTAATACGTAAAAATTCTAACACGTGAACGTAATCATACTATAAAAGGAAAGTTTTAATCTAGTACGTACGATCTTAAGGGTACTATTCATGGTAAAAGCATGCGGGTTTTACAACTCTTCTCCCCTAAAAAGAATAATTCGTCCCCGAATTATAGATAAAGTAAACTGGAAAAGAAGAACATACCCGAATTCAAAATATAAAATGAGGGTAAGAAGCCCGGATAGACTCCTCTGTTTCCCAAGTGGCTTCCCGCTCGGTATGATCCTTCCAAAGGATTTTGACGAATGGAATCGTCTTCCTTCTCATGACTCGTTCTTGTCTGTCAAGAACTCGTTCGGGTTCTTCTATGAAGGTGAGATCTTCACGTATCTGTTCCAGTGGATACTGAACCATGTGAAGGGGATGATACTGGTATCCTCTGAGTAAGGACACATGAAACACATTGTGTACATGAGAAAGCTGCGGAGGTAACGCTAACCGGTAAGATACTTCACCGACTCGTTCAATGATATCAAACGGTCTGATGAAACGAGGACTGAGCTTCCCTTTAATCCCGAAGCGTCTAACACCACGTGTCGGCAAAACCTTAAGGAAGACGTGATCTCCTACGTTAAAATGTATGTCCCTACGATGCTTATCGGCGTAACTCTTCTGACGTGACCGTGCTTCCTAAAGTTTTTGCTTTGCTACTGTTATCCTTTCATTGGTCATTTCTATGATTTCTGGTCCTTCAAGTGTTCGCTCGCCAACCTGATCCCAGCAGATTGGGGCGCGACACTTTCTGCCATACATCATCTCGAAGGAGCACACTTGATACTTGTGTGCCAACTGTTGTTGTATGCAAACTCCACCAAACAGATGTAATCGTCCCAATCACCCGTCCATTCCAACGCACATGACCTCAGCATGTCTTCCAATGTCTGAATCGTTCGCTCCGACTGTCCGTCCGTTTGAGGATGAAAGGCCGTGCTAAGCTTAAGTTGTGTACCCCAAGCTTTCTGTAGACTCTTCCAAAATCGCGAAGTGAAACGAGGATCTCTGTCTGAGACGATGCTGGATGGAGAATCGTGGAGTCTCATGATCTCTCTTCTATATGTATCAGCGAGTTTACTTACCGGATCTTCCTTGCGGATCGGTAAGAAATGAGCTGATTTGGTAAGTCGATCTACGATAACCCAAATTGCATCGTGCTTCCTCTTGGTAGGCGGAAGACCAGTAACAAAATCCATGGTGATTTTGTCCCACTTCCACTCTGGAATATCTAACGGTTGAAGGAGACCGCCAGACCGCTGATGCTCGATCTTAACCTGCTGACAGTTAAGGCATTTGGAGACGTAAGTGGCCACATCCTGTTTCATACCACTCCACCAAAAGTACTGCTTGATGTCATGGTACATCTTAGTCGAACCATGATGTATAGCGAATGGGGAGCTATGAGGTTTAGCTAACAAGGCTTCCCGGAGTTCTTGGTCATCAGGAACACAAAGTCTCGTGCCCTGCCATACGATACCATCTGCATCTACTTTGAATTCCGTTTGTTTCTCCAAATTCTGAATTATCGCCCAGATTTCTCCATCATCCTTCTGAGCTTCCTTGATCTTAGAGAGTAACTCGGGTTCTACTCTAAGATTAGCCCAGTAACCATGTTGTCCACATACCATGATCTCTATGTCTAGTCGCTCCAAGTCTCTTATGATTTCCTCCTCAATTTTAATGCCATTGATCATTCCGGACTTCCTGCTAAGTGCATCTGCTACTACATTCGCCTTTCCGGGATGATACTGTAGATTAATGTCATAATCCTTCAACAGTTATAACCATCTCCTCTGTCTCATGTTCAATTCACGTTGAGTGACGATATACTTCAAACTCTTATGGTCCGTGAAAATGTCACATGATTCTCCATATAATTAGTGCCTCCATATCTTCAATGCAAACACGACTGCAACAAGTTCCAAGTCATGCGTAGGGTAATTCTCTTCATAAGGCTTAAGCTGCCGTGAAGCGTACGCGATCACTTTCCCATGTTGCATGAGAATACAGCCAAGTCCCTTCCCCGATGCATCACTGTAGATTTGAAATCCACCCGTACCATATGGGAGAGTAAGAATAGGTGCAGATACTAGCTTCTGTTTCAGGTCTTCAAAGCTCTTCTCTCGTTCTTCAGTCCAGACTTATCCCTTTCCGCATCAGTTTGGTCAATGGTAGTGCTAAGCGGGAAAAGTTCTCCACGAACCTACGGTAATAGCCAGCTAAGCCTAAGAAACTACGGACTTTCGTCACGGATGTCGGCCTCGGCCACTTAGTAATGGCCTCAACCTTCGCTGGATCCATAGTGATTCCTTCTGCTGATACAATGTGACCTAAGAATGCCACCTTGTCTAACCAGAACTCACACTTGGAGAATTTAGCATACAACTGCTTCTGGCGAAGAATCTGTAGTACTGTACGAAGTTGGTCTTCGTGTTCCTCCTTGGACTTTGAGAAAATCAGGATGTCATCGATGAAGACAATGAAGAACTTGTCCAAAAATCATGGAATATTCTATTCATCAAGTCCATGAACACTGCTGGAGCATTTGTCAGGCCGAATGGCATAACTACAAATTCGTAGTGGCCATAGCGGGTACGAAAAGTAGTCTTGGCGACGTCCTGCTCCTTAACCCGTAGATGATGATAGCCTGACCTAAGATCAATCTTGGAGAAGTGTTTGGCCCCTTGGAGTTGGTCAAACAGATCGTCTATACGTGGCAGTGGATACCTATTCCGGATAGTAATCTTGTTGAGCTCGCGATAGTCTATGCAAAGACGCATACTACCGTCCTTCTTCTTAACAAATAAGACCGGTGCGCCCCATGGAGATGCGCTCGGTCGAATGAAACCTCGTTCTAGAAGTTCTTGCAGTTGATCCTTCAGCTCCTTTAACTCTATGGGAGCCATGCGATAAGAAGCTTTGGAGATCAGTTCAGCTCCTCGAATAAGCTCGATATTGAATTCCACTTCTCGTGCAGGTGGTATTCCCGGTAGTTCTGCTGGAAATACATCTTGGAATTCCGACACTATTGGTTGATCCTGAATTGATGGAGATTCAGCATCCATGTCGTGAACCGTAGCTAGATAACCCTCGCAGCCATGTGACAGTAGTGTACGCGCTTGCAGGGTAGATATGATTTGTACAGACCGTCCGGGTACGAACCCGTTATGAATGTACTCTGGTGCATTAACATCACCGAAGATAACTCGATATGAATGGCAGTCTATGGTAGCATGATGCTTGGATAGCCAATCCATGCCCAAAATCATGTCAAAGTCATTCATGTCCAGCGGAAGTGCGTCAACAGGATGAACCTTATCGTCAAATTCTAGGGGAAGACTCTTGTATACATGGGTGATTAATACGGAGTCCCTCAAAGGTGTGGAAATAGTAAGTCTATTCTCTAGTGGCATGGGGAGAATCTTAATGTTCTTAGCATAAGCAGTAGAAATGACCGAGTGAGTAGCACCCGTATCGAAAAGAACACACGCAGCTTGACCATACATATACAAGATTCCAGTGATGGTACCTGTAGACTTGTTGGCCTGGTCTCGAGATGTCGTGTAGACACGCCCAGTGGTAGGAGGCGGCTTGGTACCAGCATGTCCCGATGTGCCCTCCATCTCGCCCTTACGACAATCCTTCATGATATGGTCAGGAAGACCACACTTGAAGCATGCGTCAGTGTTACGACGACATGGCACTGGGTGCCTACAGTGGCAAGTAGAGCAAAGAGGATGAGTATATCCTCCAACAGGTGCGCTGGCTGGTTGAGGACCTGATAAAACATTTTACATGAGACATAATAATAGGGTACAAAGGACAATGCGAATAATCATAAGATTGAATACCAGTGATAGCTGGACGGCTAGGCTATGAACCTCTCTGGTTCTGGTCCCTACCGTTTCCATGGTTCCTGGTAGAAGATTTGCTAGAGTGTCAGAATATGAGTTATAACATGAAATCATAAGAAAATACGTAACTATTAGGACCTGCTGTCGTTGGAGTGTCCAGCGTTGTTACGGTAATTATCATTACCGCCACGCCTATCCATAGCAGAACGGTCGTTAGTCTGACCGTTTCCCTTGGGCTGATGAGGCTGCTGCTGAGTAGCCGGCTGAGACCGGTCCCCAGTTTTCTGCCTGGAAGATACAATTTAAAGAGATGTATAATTGACATATATGGAAAGAATACGGATTGGGCACCGTTTGAATACGAATGTTTACCTCTTGTCGGGTTTCTCAGCTTCCCCGAACTCATCTCTCTCATGCAGCATCTCCAGCTTACGTGCCACATCGGCCACTTGTGCTACAGTGTTGAACGTAGCACACACCAGATTTTTTGCGACCGATGTGCGAAGAGCCCACCTAAAGTGGTGTGCCTGCTCTTCAGGAGTACCTGCTGCTGCACCAAGGAACCCAACTAAGCGAAGAAAACGCTGCATAAACTCATTGCTATTCTCTCCAGCTCTTTGTCGGATCCCATGGTACTCCCCCTTGAGCTTGTCTTGCTCAGCCTTGGGAAAGAACTGCTCCATCACCCTATCTTTGAACTGAGCCCATGTCAAACCAGCCACCCAATCGTCACCTCCCTCAGAC
The DNA here is from genome assembly GCA_025667525.1 of Glebionis coronaria. NCBI lineage: Eukaryota > Viridiplantae > Streptophyta > Magnoliopsida > Asterales > Asteraceae > Glebionis > Glebionis coronaria. Next base: position 223,043,085 of record CM046875.1, read on the forward strand.
TGCATCAATGCTAACCACCAATTTAACACATCGCCCTCGAACCGGTAGCATGCCAACCTCGCCTTGAACACGGGGTTACAACCCATAGCATTGAAAATCTTCTCGATGTGAGCCAACCAGCTTTCAGCGTCACTGGAGCTATTTGTTTTCTCGAAAGCTCGAGGACGGAGCTTGTTGAATCTCTCCAGCCATACTGCCAATGTCACTGGAGGAGGAGGTGCTTGGTTATGCTGCTGATTGTTGGCAGCTTGAACCTCAGCCCTAATGTCATTCCTCAGTTGAGGAAGCAAAGCTTGCATTGCAGCTTGGATTGCTGCATTGAGTTGTGCCTGTTCGCGTGTGAGAACCATCTGACAGTATAACTTAAAACATACGATTAAATAGATCAAAACATACAATATATATATACATGAAAGAAATTTATACCAAATAAATCTAGAAAAAAAAATTTATGCTAGAAAATTTGTGTATGAATGCATGATGCAGTTTTATGAAAACTTTTGTATGCTCGAGAGTGAACGCCTATGGTCAGTTCACCCAAAATAAAAGACATGGCGAGGGGACGCCTATGGGTCGGTCCCAAATTTAAAAGTTTCGATAAAACACATGCAACTAAATAGGGCCAGTCCTGTACCAACCATTACTTAGTCATAAACCTGCGACAATGACATATACATGTATGCATAAAAATGATGAATGCATGAAAACGACTGTCAGTTCTAGGAAGACCATAGTGACTACCCACTAATCACAGGTCATATTTTGAGAGCCTACATGTCGAAGCCTTGGCTCTGATACCATAGTTGTAACACCCCATTTTGATAATGGAATGTCACGCGTAATTATGGCGTGTCATCAAAGCATACAAGGATAAATGTCTAAACATTACATGACCATAAAAGGAAAATACCGGAATCAAACATCGGTAGTCCAAAAGTAAAGCTCATCACACACAAACATAAGTACTGTAAATGAAAGGACTTAACAATGTCGAGGGCAAGTGTATTAAAGTAAAGATAATGCATAAAGTAAAGAAAGGCTAGAAAGCTTCCAGTCCATATGCACGTACGCTTAAAGTCTACGAGCGTCCCTGAGTACCTGCCGTTTTGGGAACATAGAAAAGGAAAACGGCTGACCAAAACGCTCAGTGCACGGATGTACAATAAAGCATGAACAATATAAGCATATAAGCATATAACAACGGAAGAAACTAAGTCCCGAATAACCTGGTTAAGTCTTGGTAAAACTGGTTTTATAGTTTGAAATGCCTTATGTTTATCTTATAAAAACTGTTTAACACATTCTACCATTAGCCAATATAGGTCATGAAAATCCACCGTGCATGAATACTTGGAAGGGTGACCTCATCATGCAAATTAGAGGGGCTGCCTCTAATTTAATATACTAGTTTGGGTAGGAGGGATCAGCTCCTTATGAAGGATGCAAGGCACACACCACATTCACACTGAGTAATCTGCTGAAAACATGTAACTAGGATGCACCCATACGCCCCACATGATAAATATAATAATATGGCCAAAAGCTGAAGGGACGCCACGAGCAATCACTCCGCCGTGGAGAAGTCATAACACCAGTGCCTCTAATGTTATGGTTATGGTACCTCCATAACTAGGTGAAACTGGTCATGCATGTATATGGCTATAGGTATTCTAAGTTAAACATAAGCAAATCAAACATATAAACTTATACTACGGGAAAACAGTTGGCTGCATACGGGAAATCCTAATAAGGAAAGAATGTCCATACTGAAAGGACGGGAATCCGTACCTTATGTCCAGTGAACGAAGAAGACGAACTGAGGAGAGTCCTACTTCGGTATCACTAATGCTACATAAATACATACGTGTATAAGTATCTGATTACTAAATACGTAACTGGTTTTATGTCATGTCTTAGCTTATTTTATACCTTCATGTCATGTTTTACTGTTTTAAGCTTTAAACTGTGTTTATCCTATTTGATACAAGGCTTTTCTATGATGAAAAGTTCGTTTTCTCGGAATCCTCTCGAATTGATCTCAGTTAAAAATGGAATGATTGTTCTTGGTGACAAAAAGGAGTTTGGTTTTCTATTCTATTAATAAGTAAGCTAGACTTAAAGATTTAAATCAAACAGTGAATGAAAAATACCCAAGCAGAAATTACCCTATTCGGAAAAATAGTCCTACACGGAATAAAATCCTATGCGGAAAAATTGCTTTATTCGGAAAACATGCCCTATTCGGAAAATAAGATGCTATTCGGAAAAAGAATGCTATTCGGAAAGAAAAGTCCTATTCGGAAAGTTGAGCTATGCGGAAAACATGTTCTATGCGGAAAACAAGAACCTATGCGGAATATCAGTTTATGCGGAAAAATCGGACTCTATTCGGAAAAAGAATGCTATTCGGAAAAATGTTCCTATACGGAAAAACATGAGCTATTTGGAATATATCAAATATTCCGAGTAAAGGAAATGGAAAAAGTCCTATTCGGAATATCCAAAATTCCGAATAAGGCAAACAAAAACTTGTCTATTCGGAAAGTTCCTGGATTGAAGAACAGTACCAGCAGACACGAAACAGGGAACTCGTTTTTTTATCAAAATCAAACCAAATAATCAAAAAGGTTTTACCAAATCAAACACAAATCATTTAAATACCATAAGTAACAAATCCCACCAATAAAAACACTAAATCAACAACTTTTTAAGATTAAACTCGAATCAAATAAGAAAACTTAAGAACTTGCAATAGAAGATGATGAAGAACAAGATGAATGAAAAGATGGAATTGATAGATTAATGTAAAAGTAACAAGAGTAATGATTGAGAGTTACAAGATTGAAAGGAAAAATTAAAAATCACCAAACACCCTAATGGTGTTGGTGATGAACCGAACCTAAGATACTGGAAAAGAAAAAAGCTCTCTTCCTAAAATGTGAAGGAGGAATCTATTTATACTCCTAGTGGTTGGTTGGTGAGTGGGTTTTCTCCCTTTCTTCTTGTCTTCTCGTCTTTTCAGAAAAGTTGACGTTTTTGATTCCGATTCGGGATTTGTTGTCGATTAAATTCAACTCGTCTTTTAATTTCTTCGTTTAATAGACTTGAGTTTCTTCGACATATGAAAATCTTCCATCTTTGGTCCTTTTCTTCGATAAATCTTCAAATAGGCCCATTGACTTCAAATCTTTTGCATCTCTTGGACAATAGACTTCGTCTTGAGTCTTTTTCCTTGATAAAACCCGTGCAATCCCATGTTTTCTTTAATATTCATCCGGTTAGCTCTGAAAACACAATAAACACAAAAACCACGCATAATTCCAAACAAATAATATTAAATACGTGTTTTAGTCTTGTTTTAGCCAGAATTATGTGGTAAAAGGATGGGTGTTTACACACCTATCAAATCCCCTACACTTAACCATTGCCATGCCCTCATGCAATGCTTAGTGATAAAGCAATTTTACACTTTTCTTGTAATTAATCAACCTTGGCCTTATTCAAATACTACTAAATAAAAATTAAAATACTAGGAGGAATTAAAACTTTAAAATGAACAAAAGGATGGAGATAACTTGTAAAGAAATCAATGACTTACATTAGGGCTTTGGTGCTGCGAAGATTTATCACCCTCAAGTTTCACGTTCCCCAAACTAAGCTTAAAAACGAGATCATTGTTATTATAAGTTAGTAAATCAAACACTTACACACATGGCTTAATTAAATGCTTAAACTCCCTTATTCCTAGGTGTATCTCTTATATTTTATTTTTGTCTTAGAATGATCATGAAGATGCATTTTTGGGACTTATTTCGATAGTTTATTTAGGCTGAAAGCAAAGTAGGACGATTTGATCAATAGTTAGCTAAAGGACAAAATCTCTTAAAACTGCTTCTCGGGATATCAAAAAGTTCATATCTTGGCATAACTTGGTTCACGATTTGAGACCTTTCTCGGGCCGATATTTGGCATGTACTTCATACTTCATATCTTCGAGAGACGTTCTTGAGATAATGGTCTTCTCATCATAATAGAGTTTCTTCACTTGGAGACTTTTGAGGAGTACTCCAACTTTGTTGACCACGACTTCATGATTATTTCTTCAATCTCTAATTGGGATTTTGAGATACAACGATCCGCCTCCTTTTCGGACTTGGATCTATTTATCCTCATACCTTGTTAGGGTTTTTTCGGATAGACTTCTCCATGATCTTTATGGGAGTTGATTGCTTTTCGTCGTGAGTCTTGATCCTTCATATTGATTTTCGGAATAATGCTTTTCACATCACTTTGGATCTTCAGCAATAAAATTGAATCCTCATGCCTTGTTAGGGCCTTTTCGGACTCGCCAATCTTCGCGCCCCGCTTCATAAGTTATGCCTTGGCTATGAACTCTCGTCATTATCGAGCAACTTTTAAACGATCTTGGGCTAGAAGCGAAGTAACTTTTCAAATCGTAAGACCTTACTTATTGCAGATAAATTATTAGCAAGTGATGGGAGAATAGGCAAATAATTACACCAAGTGAGCTTGCGCAAGAATACCGACTTATAATTGACTCTATCATTTCTCGTCCTCCACAATTTAAAATCTCAAGTAATGAGACTCGTGGACACTTAGCCTAATAAACCAATTAAGGTCTATATGGTTAAGGATACTAGCTAGAATAAACTTGGATAAGTCTATTCGGGTTGAGTCAAAATAAACGCAACGGGCCTAATATGTCAAAGATTTCTAAACTAGCTACACCACTTTATTAATATTTTTGACTTTATTGCGGGATATATACATATGAAAGCAACGATAAAAATTTTAAAAATTGCAACTAAATGGCCAAAGTTGATAAAAAATTTGAAAAATGTTGAAAAATATGATTTTCCGGTTAATTGAAGGCATTTTCATGGAAAAGTCCACTTAAAACTTCGATAGAAGTCTCCCCTACACTTAAGATAAACATTGTCCTCAATGTTTAAGCATGTGGGAAAAGTCTCCCCTACACTTATGACATTGTGCACGTTGGTTAACTCGAGTTAAGGAAGAGACGACTAAAGTGATCAATTTCAAATGTGAGTAAGAAGAAAATTGAATCATGATAGTTGAGAGATAGAACCGGATTTCGGATAACACGGGAGCACGGTTCTTCAAATTTTCCAAGATTGCAGTAATCCCTGTAATCACATCACCATACAAACACAAACGACCAAAATAGGTTCTCCCCTACACTTAGGGGGTTAAAGGGATAGATACTCGGGCTGCCTCCCGAGGAGCGCTTGTTTTTGATAACCGAGTCACGAGCCTGACTCGACCCAAATTCAGTTCATGGGGAACGTGGTGAGGGATGGAATCACCTCCTGAGAGGTGTCCTCACCAAAGTACAACTTCACTCGTTGGCCATTCACCTTAAAATTCGGTCCATTAGGTTGAGCGAGCTCGAGAGTACCATATGGAAAAATTTGGGCAATGGTGAATGGGCCGGACCAACGAGATTTCAGCTTGCCCGAAAAGATTTTCAACCGAGAGTTAAAAAGTAAGACTTGGTCTCCAACATGGAACTCTCGGTTCTTAATCTTAGAGTCGTGAATGAGCTTAGTTCTTTCCTTATAGATCAAAGAATTTTCATAAGCCTCATTCCGAAGTTCATTCAGCTCATTGAGTTGGATCTTGCGTAGGTCACCGGCTTTGTTTATATCAAAATTAGCCCACTTCAAGGCCTAGTAAGCCTTGTGCTCCAACTCAATGGGGAGGTGGCACGCTTTCCCGTACACAAGACGATAAGGCGTACAGCCGATCGGAGTCTTGTAAGCAGTACGGAAAGCCCACAAAGCATCATCAAGTTTATCAACCCATGCGGCACGATGCTCTCCCACGGTTCTTTCAAGAATTCGCTTAAGTCCTCGGTTGGATATTTCAGCCTGGCCATTAGTTTGTGGGTGGTAGGCTGTGGAAAGATGATGGTTTACACCGTACTTAGCCATGACTCTAGCAAATTGGTCATTGCAAAAATGAGTCCCACGATCACTAATAATGGCGCGAGGCACACCGAATCTAGCGAAAAGAGCTTTCAAAAAGTTACAAACCACCCTTGCGTCATTAGTAGATAAAGCTTTGGCTTCAACCCACTTTGAAACGTAGTCAACGGCTACAAGGATGTATTTGTTTCCTTTAGATGAAGGGAATGGCCCCATAAAGTCGATACCCCACACATCAAAAATTTCACATTCCTGTATGAAATTCTGAGGCATCTCGTCTTTATGTGTGATTTTGCCTTGCTTTTGGCAAACATCACATCGTTTAACCATATTGTGAGCATCACGATATATGGAGGGCCAATAAAATCCGGAATCAAACACTTTTTTGGCGGTGTAGTTGGGACCAAAGTGACCACCGGTGGGTCCTTTGTGGCAAGCATCAAGAATTTCAGACGCTGCCGGTCCATCAACACATCGACGGATAATCAGGTCGGCACATTGTTTGAATAGGTAAGGGTCGTCCCAAAAGTAAGTCTTAATGTCGGTGAAGAACTTTTTCTTTTGCTGAGACGTCAACCCTTCCTTGAGAATTCCACCCGCCAAGTAGTTTGCAAAGTCCGCAAACCACGGGGTTTCATTCGGCTTCGAGTTTATAGACATTAAGGTCTCCAAGGGAAAAGAATCATTGATGTCTTTGTTCGGAGGATCCCCTTGGTATGGATCCTCAAGTCTGCTGAGATGATCCGCGGCTAAGTTTTCTGCTCCTTTCTTATCACGAATTTCGATTTTAAATTCCTGGAGCAGCAAAACCCAGCGAAGAAGTCTTGGTTTGGAATCTTGCTTTGTCAACAAGTACTTCAGCGCGGAATGATCGGTATACACGATGGTGGTGGAAAGGACAAGATAGGGGCGGAATTTCTCAAAAGCATAGACAACAGCTAAAAGCTCTTTTTCGGTTGTCGTATAATGCAATTGTGCCCCCGTCATTGTCTTGCTAGCGTAATGGATCGGTTGGAAGTGTTTGTTCACTCTTTGTCCCAGAACCTCTCAAATAGCAAAATCACTAGCATCGCACATCAACTCAAAGGGTAGCTCCCAATTAGGGGTAACCAAGACGGGTGCCTTAGTTAGCTTATCCTTAAGCGAGTTGAAGGCTTCAAGGCACTCTTTGGAAAAGATAAAAGGAGTATCTTTTTCCAAGAGGTGGGTCATCGGGCGAGCGATTTGAGAAAAATCTTTTATGAATCGACGGTAGAAGCCCGCATGACCCAGAAAACTTCTCACACCCTTCACGGTTGAAGGTGGAGGCAACTTTGCGATAACATCGACTTTAGCACGGTCTACTTCAAGGCCGGCTTTCGAGATTTTATGTCCCAACACGATGCCTTCTTTTACCATAAAATGGCATTTTTCCCAATTCAGAACAAGGCGAGTGTCTTCGCACCGCTTAAGCATACGTTCCAAATTGGCAAGGCAAGAAGAGAAGGAATCCCCGAAGACCGAGAAATCATCCATGAAGACTTCCATGGTTTGTTCAACCATGTCATGGAAAATAGCTAACATACACCTTTGGAAAGTCCCGGGCGCATTACATAAGCCAAAAGGCATTCTTTTGTAAGCGAAAGTGCCATAGGGATAAGTGAATGTAGTCTTCTCTTGATCTTGGGGATCGATGGGTATTTGAAAATAACCCGAGAAACCATCAAGAAAGCAGTAATATTCATTACCGGCTAAACGTTCAAGCATTTGGTCCATAAAAGGTAGAGGGAAATGATCCTTTCTCGTGGCATCATTGAGTTTGCGGTAGTCTATACAAACTCTCCACCCAGTAACGAGACGAGTGGGAATCAACTCGTTGTGTTCATTGGGAACAACGGTTATTCCGCCCTTCTTGGGCACACAATGGATTGGACTAACCCATGGTGAATCCGAAATAGGGTAAATCATACCCGCATCAAGAAGTTTGAGAACCTCTGTTTTGATGACTTCATGGATTTTTGGATTCACCCTTCGTTGGCTTTGAATCGTGGGCTTAAAGTCGTCCTCCATGAGAATTTTGTGTGTGCAGAAGTGAGGATCAATTCCACGAATATCAGAAATCTTCCAAGCAATAGCCTTCTTATGATCCTTCAACACAACGACAAGTCGGGCTTTCTCTTCATCCTTCAAATCCTTAGCAATTATGACTGGCGACTTCTTCTCTTCTTCGAGGAATACATACTCAAGATGGGGCGGCAACTCCTTAAGTTCTAGATCCGGAGGATTGTCGACGGGAGGCGTATTCGAAGTCGGAGTATCGATAGCAACGACAGTGGGAGATGGAGGGGAAGGATTGTCTTCTTTGAGGAGGTTTGCAATGAAACTGAGATCTTCATCCCAATTGGTGGTAGAATCGTCATTGTCTAAATGCACATCTCCCATGGTGGTTTCCAAATCTTTCCAAAGGAATTCACTTTCTCCAAATAGAGATAGTGATGAGTCGATAGAGGAAACGGTCTCAACATTGGGAAGAGAGGTAGGAATATTTTTACAAGCATCCTTGAAGTGTTCTTCACAAGCCTCATCAAGAACGTCAATACAATTAACACTCTCGTAAGAATAAGGCTGTTTAGAAAGCTTTCCCATGTTGAAGACTACTTTATCGTCACCCACTCTCATGATAAGCTCACCGGCTTCAACATCAATGAGAGTGCGACCGGTCCTCAAGAATGGACGACCAACAATGAGTGGCACACGGGGGTCCATCTCGTAGTCGACGACAACAAAATCAGCAGGGAAGGTAAATTTGTCGACTCCTACAATGACGTCTTCGGCTATCCCCACTGGATAAGCAACCGTACGGTTGGCCAATTCCAAAGTCATTTTGGTGGGGACTAGCTCTGGGAGAGATAATTGCTTCCAAACACTTAGAGGCATGATATTAATACTGGCACCTAGATCCGCTAGGGCCATGCAATTCTCTACTCCCGGGAAATTGCAAGGGATAAGGAAACGACCCGGATCACCAAGCTTGGTTGGCAATTTCCTTAAGAGCACTGCAGAGCAGTTCTCATTAAGTTGGGTGTTGGCAATATCGAGGAGCTTTTCCTTGTCGCTCAAAAGATCTTTAAACATTTTTGCATACTTGGGCATGTGAGCGAGAGCCTCAGCGAAGGAGATATTGAAATTCAGTTGTTTGAACATTTTAAGGAAATTCGAAACCTGAATATCATCCTTGCTCTTTTGCTTCTCTTTCCTCAACCTTGAAGGATAAGGTATATTGGATGAAGAAGAAGGCGTTAGAGGAATAGGATCACTCACAACCACGGGTGGAGGAGGGGTAGAAAGAAGAGGTGGAGAAATTGGGAAGGAGAAGGAGGAGGAATAGGAGCAGGTGACTCGTTCTCCTTAGTCACAACCACCGGTGGAGGTATAGGAAGCTCGGGTTCCTTGGTACCTTTGCCACTTCGAGTGGTGATTGCTTTCATCTCCCCTCTTGGGTTCGCAACGGTGTTACTCGGAAGAGTACCCGAAGAAGAGGGTTGACTACCTTGGAAGAAACTAGCCATCATGTTCCTCAGATCGTTAGTTTGTCTATCCAACGTGTTTCTCATGTCGGCTCTCAAATCGTTCCCTTGCTTGACCAAGTCGGCTTTCAGGTTGAGCACCTCTCTCTGAAGATTTCCCACTATCGCATCATTGGTCCTCATATAAGTTTCCACTTCCTGGTGAAGAGCGGTGGGTTGGTTGGGAGGAGCATTGTATGCGGGTGGTTGATAAGCAGGTTGCTGGTAGACTTGGTTGTTTCGTTGAGGTGGTTGTTGCTGCTTGTGAGGTGGGATGTATGGTTGTCGAGGCTGTTGTTGTTGTTGAGGAGGGCGATTAAGGTTTTGTTGTTGGTTTGGGTTGGTAGGAGGGAAACCAGGTGGTGAAAGATAGTTGTTGGATCGATAGCTAAGCAAGTTACGGTCACCTTGAGGTCTAGCTTGATAAGCAGGTTGAGTATAGGTGCCATATGCTGCATTCACATTCTCTGCAGGGTAATCTTGGGTGGCGGTACAAGTGGTGTAAGAGTGAGGACCACCGCATATCTCACAAGGTTGGCTGACAGCATTCACTTGAGCGTTTTTGGCGTTGTTGCTGTTGTTGTTGCTGACGGTGTGGGTGACAAGCGATTCAAGAAGCGTAGTGATTTTGTCAAGTCGCTTGTCGCTGTCATTAGTGCTAGCACTAGCAACATTGGTCCGAACACTCTTGGTTTGCACACGAGATTTATTCTCAATGATGTCCCAAGCAGCATTGGAAGTCTTAGCCAATAGATTACCCCCCGAGGCACTGTTCAGTGAATCTTGGTCACTCATGCTTAAACCATTGTAAAAAGTATTAATTTGATGTACTTTGGTAAAACCATGTTGTGGGCATTTTCTTAAAAGATCTTTAAACGATCCCAAGATTCACTGAATGACTCATCGTACTTTTGTTCAAAATTTATAATCTCATTCCGCAAAGCGGTAGTACGAGAGGGTGGAAAAAAGTAATTGATGAACTTAGTTTCCAAATCCGTCCACGAGAGAATACTCTGTGGCGGTTCCTTAGCAAGCCAATGCCGGGCTTGTCCCTCTAAAGAAAAGGGAAAAAGTTGTAACCTTATAACCTCTTGTGGAACACCATTGAACTTGACCGTGTTGGTGAGTTGTAGAAATCTCTTGATGTGGTCGTGTGGATCATCAATAGTTCGTCCCAAGAATGGTTGAGCGGATACCATCTGGATAAAGCCTGATTTTAGCTCGAAATTGTTGGCGGCAATTGGTGGTATAACAATTGGATCCGTGTTGCCATCTACATGAGCTTGCAGCAGTTCAATCATCGGGCGATTATCCGGAAGGGGCTCATTGTTGTTGTTATTGTTCATGTTGTTGAAAGGTGGGTTGTTGTTGTTATTATTGTTTGGAGGTGGTACATCGGCCATGTCCAAGTGATCGAGAGGCTCGGGCTCTTGATATGACGTGGATCGAGTGCGCATACACCTGCAAAAGAACGAACAAAGAAAAACAAAGCAAAAATATTTTTGGTTTTTATGTTTTTTACTTTTTAGGATTTTTGAAAATTTTATATTTTTTAGTGTTTTTGAAAGTTTTTATGAAAAAGTAACGTTCACGGGGAACGGATCCCAAAATCCAAGTTCTCACAAAAAACTTTTGATCTTAACGAGAAGAGCCGGCAGCGGCGCCATTTGATACAAGGCTTTTCTATGATGAAAAGTTCGTTTTCTCGGAATCCTCTCGAATTGATCTCAGTTAAAAGTGGAATGATTGTTCTTGGTGACAAAAAGGAGTTTGGTTTTCTATTCTATTAATAAGTAAGCTAGACTTAAAGATTTAAATCAAACAGTGAATGAAAAATACCCAAGCAGAAATTACCCTATTCGGAAAAATAGTCCTACACGGAATAAAATCCTATGCGGAAAAATTGCTTTATTCGGAAAACATGCCCTATTCGGAAAATAAGATGCTATTCGGAAAAAGAATGCTATTCGGAAAGAAAAGTCCTATTCGGAAAGTTGAGCTATGCGGAAAACATGTTCTATGCGGAAAACAAGAACCTATGCGGAATATCAGCTTATGCGGAAAAATCGGACTCTATTCGGAAAAAGAATGCTATTCGGAAAAATGTTCCTATACGGAAAAACATGAGCTATTCGGAATATATCAAATATTCCGAGTAAAGGAAATGGAAAAAGTCCTATTCGGAATATCCAAAATTCCGAATAAGGCAAACAAAAACTTGTCTATTCGGAAAGTTCCTGGATTGAAGAACAGTACCAGCAGACACGAAACAGGGAACTCGTTTTTTTTATCAAAATCAAACCAAATAATCAAAAAGGTTTTACCAAATCAAACACAAATCATTTAAATACCATAAGTAACAAATCCCACCAATAAAAACACTAAATCAATAACTTTTTAAGATTAAACTCGAATCAAATAAGAAAACTTAAGAACTTGCAATAGAAGATGATGAAGAACAAGATGAATGAAAAGATGGAATTGATAGATTAATGTAAAAGTAACAAGAGTAATGATTGAGAGTTACAAGATTGAAAGGAAAAATTAAAAATCACCAAACACCCTAATGGTGTTGGTGATGAACCGAACCTAAGATACTGGAAAAGAAAAAAGCTCTCTTCCTAAAATGTGAAGGAGGAATCTATTTATACTCCTAGTGGTTGGTTGGTGAGTGGGTTTTCTCCCTTTCTTCTTGTCTTCTCGTCTTTTCAGAAAAGTTGACGTTTTTATTCCGATTCGGGATTTGTTGTCGATTAAATTCAACTCGTCTTTTAATTTCTTCGTTTAATAGACTTGAGTTTCTTCGACATATGAAAATCTTCCATCTTTGGTCATTTTCTTCGATAAATCTTCAAATAGGCCCATTGACTTCAAATCTTTTGCATCTCTTGGACAATAGACTTCGTCTTGAGTCTTTTTCCTTGATAAAACCCGTGCAATCCCATGTTTTCTTTAATATTCATCCGGTTAGCTCTGAAAACACAATAAACACAAAAACCACGCATAATTCCAAACAAATGATATTAAATACGTGTTTTGGTCTTGTTTTAGCTAGAATTAAGTGGTAAAAGGATGGGTGTTTACACACCTATCAATCCTATATTCTGTCTATTCTGATTAAGTATTACTTGTATTTCATGTATTATTATACTTACTGTGTAATAATAAGTAACTTTCTAAAAATAACAGGTTTCCTAAAATAGAAAGTTTCCAATAATAGAAAGTTACCAAAAATAGAAATTTTCCAAAAATAGAAAGTTTCCAAAAAGAGAAAGTTTCCAAAAATAGAAAGTTTCCAAAAATAGAATTACTGCTTAAAATAGATAAGTTTCTAAAAATAGAAAGTTTCAATACATAGATTAGCTGCCTTAATTAAATAAGTTTCTAAAATTAGAAAGTTTCCATAATTAGATATAAGCTGGTTAAATAAGCTAATTATATAAGCTTAAGTGTTTTCTGATTATTTTTTAAGTCATATTGATATAAGGTATAGTTTATTAATTATTACATGTAATTTAAATAAACTATAGGTTAAAAGTATTTAATTAAATATATCATGTTTTTAATTAAATAAAGTTAAATACTTAAGTTAAAACATGTATTATTAACTATTAATAATATAACCTAAGTCATGTTAATTAATTACTTATAACCATGGTTTTTAATAATTAACTAATTATAAAGTCTAGAAAATATAAATACTTAGGTTAAAAATTCATGATCTAATAATTAAATTATAACCTAAGTCATGTTTATTAAATTAATTATGTCATGTTTTATTAATTTAATCTTTAACATAAAACTATTAAAATCATAAACCTTAACATAAACAATGAACCGGATCGTGACTAGAAACCATGAACCGGACCCGTAATCAACACCATACCCCGAACCACTTCGGGGTTCCCCCCTGTTTGCTGCTGCCGTGGGACCCACACCACCAAACCGAGACCATGAGGTCTCGGTGGTGGTTCACAAGCCGAACCGAGACCCCTTGGGGGTTCGGTGTAAGCATCGGCTAGAACAAACACCCCTAAATCCTTTGTTTTGATTTACCCCATAACCATTTACATGTTTACTAAATGTTTTTAGTTAGCTTTTTAAAAACATCATGATCTTATTTAATTTGTTAAATCAAAACATAAAAGAGAAGGATTAAAAAGGTATACCGAATGCGTGGATCAAACGAGGATGAACACACACGAATACTTGCACAAAATTCAAAATCAAAAATCAAACGAACACCCCCTTTTGTGTCTTTATATCTGGCGGACAAAGAGAGAGCAAGGAGAAGGAGAAAAACTTTTTAGGGTTTTTGATAATTTACTGTAAAGTGAAAAATGACTAAAGGTTTTTACCATAACCCCTTGTTAGTAAAAGTTTGATGGGCTTGGCCCATCCCTTTGGTGTAGCCGCGGGTAGGGGCCCCCATATGGGGTACCCGTACCTTTTTCCGAGTCTAATTATTTTAGTGTTCGTTCGTGTTTTATCGTGTTCGTGTTTTATCGTGTTCGTGTTTTATGTGTTCTCGTTAATTATTAACCGTGACTTAATATATTTATTCGTGTTCGTAATAAATATATATACGTACTTAATATTAGCTCGTGATTAATTTACGTTCATGATTTCATGATCGCATGTTCGTGATTAATTATTGTTTGAATAATTATTGTGTGTGCATACGTAATAAATACTTATCGTGTTCTAACACGTACGTAATACGTAAAAATTCTAACACGTTAACGTAATCATACTATAAAAGGAAAGTTTTAATTTAGTACGTACGATCTTAAGGGTACTATTCATGGTAAAAGCATGCGGGTTTTACAATCATTTTTTTAATACTCTCTTTTCTACATGTATTTAATTTGAGTCCATTTGAAGCTTTTATCATATATATACTTTGTTTGCATTTTAGGTTTGATTGATTCATTTGGAATGATAAGTATATTTGTTGGATGAGATAAACGTAAGGTCTTTGATTTATGTCATTTGTTTTGGTCCATTAATTTATCTGATCTTATTATAAAGTTGGACAATTGTTAAAATCATCAAGAAATCATTTTGCAATTTCTTTATATAATGTCATGATGGATGATGATATAGGTTTAACTTCAAACCGTGAGCTGCAACTTTTAATTTTTTTTATCTAAGCACCAGCTCCGCATGTCGTGTGTATTACAAGCAAAAACTTTCAAACGCCTTTTAATGAGATCACATATTATATGGTCAGAAATATTCAGGTCCTTAATTAATAAAATTGTGTGATCCTATTTCCATTCCAGGTGCGAAATGTATTATTTGTAAAGCCTTGCTCTTTCATTTATAGCGTTTTCTTTCCTTTCCCACGTGAACACACCAAAAAAGACATAAGAAATGGAAAATGTCTCATTCGTAAAGCCTTAGTCTTTCATTTAAAGCATTTTCTTTTCCTTCCCACAGGAACACACTAGAAAAGACATAAGCAATGTGACGGATAAAATTGATAAGATCATGGTGAGTACCTCTTTCTTTTTGTTGTCCATATGACCTTCCATTGATTAAGAAATGATAATAGTCCGTGAGATTCACTAACCAACAACAAACATTATATATCTTGCTAACTCGAAGGTATCCATTTTTATGTAAATATTTTGGTCCTGATTATGATCTATAATATCCAACATCTCATAAAACCGCAATATAACGCCATTTCTGATATCTAACTTTGCATATGTTGTACAAGAGAAATTCATTTTGTAGGTCATTTCACATTCTTTGAGCGACATTTTGTAATTATACCAAGAACTTCGTGTGTCTAGAAGTTTCACTATTTATGCTTTTTGGAAACCATACCCCCTCTCATAATTTAAAGGCCTTTTTCTTCGACATTGAGTGGATTAGTCAAGTGCTTTCTATAAACAGTGTCATTTTGTGTTGATGGTTGCAGAAATATAGGGGCAAGAAAAACAATCACGTAAACAAATACGACTTATTTCTTTCTGGGTCGTTGGTTCGTCGAGGAACTTGCGAATTTTAGTTTCACGGAGAAAATTTGGCTTTGATCGAATAATTAAGATACGAAAGACGTGTCTAAATCCTACAAAGACGTAAACTAAAAACGCGACTTACACAAATCACGCAAATTGAGGCAAAATTAAAAAACTCAAAATTTGAAAAATGTATTAAAATCGACTTAATTAAACTTAAAAAAAAATAAAAACTATTTTGAAAAGACAAATGGGCCAAAAAGCCCAATTGTACAAAAGTGGCCAAAAACGTAAACGGGCCAAAAAGCAAAATTAAGAAAAATAAAAAAAAGTAAAAAGATGGAAATGCTTAAAGTTAAGTTCTAAACAACTTGAACAAAAGCACTTATATGAAGAAAAAAATGCCCACAATAAGCTATAATAAGCTATAAGCACTCTTAATAGGCTTATTGGACCCAATCAACAAAACTTTAGCTTATTACAGAACTTACCAGATGAAAATCAGTATCTTTCCAATATATACATTTTTTATAAAAGCACCTTGACCATAAATGACTTTAGCTTATTAAAATAGGCTAATAAGCACTTTGAAAAAGCCAAAAACTTAAATAAGCTATGAAAATGAATGAAATTTTGCAAAGATTCCTATAATGACATTTAAAAACTATTTGTAAAAAGAAATTTCAAATAAGCTAACAAATTAAGCTTTAATAAGTAACAATGAAAAATGACTACTTTGTCTAATAAGACAAAATAGTCGTTTTTTGACTCAAGTTGACCACAAGGTCTGAAAACTTGCCAAAATATGTAAAACAAGATGAAAAGAACTTTGATTGAGGGACTTATGTTGTGCACGTTTGAATACGCTACAAAAATCAAATAAGCCAAGTCCTAAATAGTTGTGGGTGTTTGAAAACACCACCAAATGCAACCAAAAAGAAAAAGGAAAGAAAGACTAAAAACTAGAAAAAGTGATTATGAAAAAAGAAAAGAAAGAAAAAACTTAATAATTAGGCTGGGAATAAGAAATAAGCTGAGAGGTAGCTTATTGAGCTAAAAGGGAAATTTCAAAGTGTTAAGTACTACTCCCTTGGGACTTATAACTGAAGAAGTCCCACGGGCAGATGGTAGAGTGTGTGGTGTGTGAGGCGTGGGAGGCTTAAGGTCTAGGGTTCGAACCTAGAATTTTTTGCTTCTTGCTTATATTTTATATGCAACTTATTAATAAGCCAAGATCATATACATAAGCTAACACGCTAGAAATAGCACAAATAGATCACCAATCAACATAGTTTCACATCAAAACACAAAAAGAATATGAAATTGCTATAGTTGGTGTTTTACTAGTTGTAGTTAAGAGATTTTAGGCCACTTTCTATCTTAACCAAGAAGCTCTAATAAGCACCTATAAATCTATAACCTACAAACAGAAAAAGAACACCAACTTACCTACTTGTATACCAAATTTTAATGTCTAAATCCAAGTTTTAAGGCCTAGTTTCAACTGCAAACGAATGCACAAGTTTTTCATCGAAAAAGCTTGAAACACTAATTGTTATAGAACTTAAGTGTGATTTAAGCTAAGGGAACTATTCAAACCTCCAAAAAACATATAATAACTAAACTCAAACCTAAGATAAATAATCTTAACAACTTTATGTCAAATCCTATATTTCTAGAATTCAAAACAATAGCAAATCATGAAATCTATTAAACATTTTTTTCTTGTTTTTAGACTAAACCAAAAGCCAAAATAAGCTTAAACTACCCTATATTTATTGTCTAAAAGTAACTTAACCCTTTGGATTAGCTTGGGGTATTTGCACAACTTATCCCAAACACCACTTTAAGCTAGCAAAATGCAATAAGTATCAATAAAATGAAAGGCAAGCAAAGTAGAATGAAAAATATGCAAGTAAAACAATAATACAAGATAATCAAAGTAACTTAAGCATATAAGCAGTTATACAAAGCAATTTAGTGAAATTAAACTTCAAAATGTAAAATGGTTCTTACAAGGGGGTCCAAGTATAGAGACTCTTACATAACAACCTTATACACCCTTTTCTCCTTTTTCGGCCCCAAATAAGCTCTATAAACCAACTTATAACCAAACCTTAATAAGCTTATAGCTTATTGTTGATACAAAAGTTGGAGTAGACCGAGCTTGGCCCAAATTAGGCTTAATTTAAGGTCTTGTGGACTCCGGTTCTTGCACCAAATGAAACTTTCTTTGAGGACCCTGTGCACTAAACAAACATCGTTAGGCTTACCGTGGGTTTGTGACCCACGATTAGACTCCAGCGTGAGAGTAAGTAATCGATTTAAGTATGTAGTGTTTAGGGTATTGTGTGTATCGTACCTTTGTGGAACCTATGGGGTTCCTTTTATACCCGAGAGAGTCCTGGCTGGGTTCTCCTACCCTTGCGGCCAAAGGAAGTAATAATGACCTAAAAATAGCTTGATCCTTATCACATAACCAAGGCAAGTGTATATCTCTTCCCTTTAGGCGAATATATCCATATGATAGATTATATTCTTGTCTGATCCTGTCGCGCTGTGACAAGGACCCGACTAAGTAATTGACCTTATGTGCGACAACGGCTTACCGGGCCTCCTGGGCTTGCGCGCACATCGCACAATCATTCAATCCATTCCTGATGGATGCGGGCAATACCCGTGGGTCGGGCTATCCAACCCAACTAGGGACTATGCGTCATCATGTCCCCCTAGTCTAGTGGTCGTAGGTTCCAACCGCGGCTGCTAGACTATAAAACAACTAGACCATTCGCATAGTCCAGATATGAACAAAGATTTCAAACATTACCGCCAAGAAGACATTCATCCCCCTTTTACCTAACCTCCTCGGTAACCGGAAAAAGCGTCTGCCACATAGTTACCCCTTCAACTTCTACCCTTGGATCAGGCAAATGGGAAACACGTGGCACATATCGAACCGTGAACAGTAAATCAGTAGGTATATATATATACCCCTGACGCCTCCTTTTGAATGTTTACAAATTATAAAAACTCTCAAACCTCCATTAATGCCTTCAACACACGCCATCATCACCAGATCTTAGCGAAGGTAACATGCGCGACCACCGTTCGATACATATAACACCATGGTGAAAAAATTATCCCCCATTACATCAACCTTGACCATAGAGGAGTTAGACCAATTCACCATAGAGTTCTACATACCTAACTATCTGCACCCAAAAGTTCCTAACCCTTGACATAATATAAGCCAGGCCCCAGTTGGAAAAATAGGGGTGTACACCCGGTTCTTCAACTATGCAAACCATCGTATACCCATGTCACGCTTCCTTCTTAGTGTGTTGATGCATTATGAGACCTACGTCTCTCAATTGCATTGCATAGGGGCGGCCAAAATTTCAAATTTCAAAATAAACTGTCGCACCCTAGACATAGAGCCCACCGTAGAACTTTTCCGTGTATTCTACCAATGGAAATTAGCCAATGGCTGGGTGTCTTTCGCTAAGCGAAAAGGCGGAATGCAATGTTATGACGAAAAAGTAGACTCCCAAAGGGACTGGAATGACATATTCTTCTGGCTTGACGACGCCGTCTTCTTTCCACTTTCCTTTTTTGACTCCCGAGATGGTGAAGAAGGACCCCTTACCTGGCTGCCACACTTATAATCCTGAAGACGCGGAGACTTTAAAAAACAATCGTATCCCCGTACAGCCGTATCAAGAGAGAGTGTGCTAGTCACCCTTGGACTAAGCCGCACACCAATTTGTGGCGCGCACAGGATACCCGTCCTCTGCACCCAGGACAGCCAGGGTTAGTGGTTCTTCCTCCCATCCACCGTAGCATTCTGTAAGTACCTTCTTGTGCCAAGAAACTAAATTTTATCTTTCTGTGTGTTTGTTTGCTTGATGCATAGTGATGGATGTTCTTGAACTCGTTCGTGGTGGATACCCAGAAGATTTAATGGTATACCCTCGCCTTGAGAGGGAAAATGAAGAATCCTTCCAAGACCGTGCCCAGAAGAACACCATGGACCTGGAAGTCGGAGAGGCATCCGCTGCCCAAGAAAATGATGACACAGGCGCGGATCAGCCACCACCCTCACCATCAACCCAACAGCCATAACAGCCACCAGCAGCTCAACAGCCACCAGTAGTACAACAGCCACCACCGCCCTTCCTCAGCTCCTCGTTGTCTTCGGATAACCTTACCGAGGATGCTGAGAAAGGTGAAGAAGAATTTGATGAAGAAGACACTTCTACCTTGGGGAAGAGACAAAGAAGCCCCCATCGTCTTCTCGTAAAGCTGCATGCACCGGGGCCGGTCCCTCCTGGGCGGAGATGCGCACAACCGAAGAAGAGTTTGAGGAGAACCTCGCGAAGACTCCCCCTCGCACTCCTCCAGTCACCATCAACCTAAGGTAACTTTCTCCCCACACATTTGTAGTGTAGGTTCTCATGATGTTTTCTTTTCCTTTTATCTCACCACCATTCCTATGTATTAGTGACGACCCAGAGAAGTCTTCTACGAAAGATGAGACCACGCCTCCCCCCCACAAGGAGACTTCACCAGCAGGGGGAAGTGCGTTCCTCCAAGACCCTGTCTTTGCTTCTAGTTGGGAACTGCCTGCATCTTCTGATTTGACAAGAACTTTTGACTGCACAAGCTTCTTGGATAACATTGTGCCCCCTGGCCGAGCGGAAATTTTGGAAGGAATGAGTGACGTTGTCCTGGCCGATGAAGCCAGCTACCTAGCAACGCAGCATGTGACATTGACGTCACACCTTAAGAAGAGATTACTAGAGCTGTCTGCCCAAGTCCGCACCACGGAGGAAAGACTGAGGTAAATCACTGAAGAAAATTCCATCGCGCTGGGGGATATGCAAGAAAAGATTGACCAAGAGATCGAGAGAGGCAGAAAGGATGCAGCCCTACTCCATTCTTTGACAGAGGAAAGGAACAGGCTATCCAGCGCTCTAGATGAAGAGCGCGCCCAGCTCAACCAGCTAAAGACCTCCAACCAAGTTGCTATGGGGGCCTTTGAAGAAGGAAAAAATAATTTTTTAGCTGATGTTGACACATTGGGCGCCAAGGTGAAGGAGGATGTGAGCGACCTCAGTGGTCAATTAAAGAGGCTGAGCCTAGAGCTTGATGAAGACCTATATCCTAGCTTAATGAAGGAAGTGGCTGAGAAGCGGTGGTTAATACGCCATGGTTTGCGCTTAGCCGCGATGGGTGCCTTGGAAGACCCCACCTTGCGAACTTCTTTTTCCAAGTCTGTGATAGTTGCGATTAACGAGGGTACTTCCAGGGGTTTGGTGAAAGCACACGAGGCCAAGTTCCTGAAGAAAGATCTAGCAGAGGTGTCCTTTTATGACCCGAAGGCCGACTCCAATCTGACAACAGCTTTTTAGGATATGAAATCCTGTCGACTGCCATCATTTGGTTTAGAGGATAAGGACCATGAGGTACCCCTGGAAGTTTTGATCGAGAGCCTTACACTGGCGCGCCACAAAGCAGAGGGTGAAGAAGCATTGCCAGACTTCCACCTTAAACCGTCTATAGAGCAGCTGACAATACATATATTCGCGCATTCTAGGGACGTGCTTGATCCATTCAGAATTGAGAAGGAAGTTCCACTATCCGAGTTGCTCGCAGCCCATGAGAGCAGCGTTGCTACCAAGAGGGCCCTGCTGAACATAGAGGCTGCACCATCTATTGGTGCGACCCATCTTGCGCCATTCATTCCTGTGCTACCACTACCATTGCTAAAGAGGGACTCTTGCACGCTGGACCGAATGGATAAGAGCTTAAGGGACCATCGCGCCACCCCTTACTGCCCACCGTTGCTAAAATTGGAAAGGTCATCGTCCGAGACCCATTTGCTCACCAACCATGCTACTGACTTGTAAATATGCTGCTTATTTTGTGATGCCCAAATGTTCACTCTTGGTTGTAACAAACAATATTTTTTGATTTATGATAAGTGTGCTTAATGTTTGTAACACGACTTTGATTAATGAGTTAATGTAAACTCATAAATGGTCCATTTAGGTTTGAGAAGCTCATTACGTGCGGTATACCGCTACTACCATAAGGACGGCCAGGTAAGGCTGACCAATTGTTAGGTACGCACGTTTGTGTCTTAACAGTCTTAGAGTTTACTGGCTGCATAACTTGCTACGACGTCATAAATAGGAAGAGGCCTAACAAGGATACGCGATCCATGGTCGATAGTGTTGCATCCCACTTACTCGACGAGTCTAATTAGTAAGGTAGGCTCATTCATCTTATTTCGCCTGGAAACGTTGTGCACGCGTGCGCCAATAGGCAATATATAATATACATAAAAAAGAAAATATGTATAACAAAAAGAAATGTTTTCAGAATGTGCCGTGGGACTAGCTAGGTACCACGACAGTTTTATTAATACTTGCATGTTTAGTTTTAACACATGAAATAAAAGAAAAACAATACATTTATTCAAGAAGTCCGCTGCTAAAGGTATCACTTCTTTAGATGGCATATGTTCCAAGGCCTTTGTAGGTCGCGGCCATCCATGTCACGCAGCCGATATGCGCCATTCCCTAATGCATCTGTCACTATATAAGGTCTCTCCCACTTAAGTCCAAGTTTTCTTGTATTCTCAGCGCGACTGGCCGCGTTTGAGCGATACACAAAGTCACCTGGCCTGAAGGAGGTCTTGCGCACCCTAGCATCATAATAGCCTTTCATTTTTGCTTTCGACTTAGCTTCGCGGATTGCTGCCAACTCTCGCCGCTCCTCGATTATGTCTAAGTTCAATCGCAGCTCATCGTCGTTAGTAACCATGTCTACTTCCGCTGTGCGGAGTGTTTTCAATTCGATCTCGGCTGGGATGACTGCCTCTATACCATATGTTAGGCGAAAGGGATATCACCCGTGGCTGTCTTGATCATCGTGCGATGTGCCCACAAAACATGCGACAACTCATCGACCCACTTCCTATTATGTTCCCCCAATCGTTCTTTGATGCCATCTCCCAAACTCATGTTTGCTCTTTCCACGAGTCCATTCGTTTGTGGATAGGCTACCAATGCGAACCGTTGGTGTATTCCATTCTTTGCGCACCAATCCTTGAATGGGTTCTCCGCGAACTGCTTTCTATTATCAGAGACTATTTCACCGGGCAGTTCGAAACGACATACTATGTTGTCCCATACGAACTTCTTCACCTGATTCCCCGTGATTGTTGCGACTGCCTTTACTTCAATCCATATTGTGAAGTAATCCATCACGACTATGAGGAACTTAATCCCACCTGCGGCTACGGGAATAGGCCTCGCGATATCTATTTCCCACTTGAAGAATGACCAAGGGGAGGTGATCGGCGTGAGCTCTTCCTAGGGTTGCCGAGGTATTGGCCTGTGCACCTAACAGTCATTTCATTTATTAATGAGCGTACGCACGTCCGTGTGCATGGTTGGCCAGTAGTACCCGATGCGCAACGCTGTTGCTACCACGGACCTTGGTCTTACGTGCATGCCGCATGACCCCTCATGGATTTTGCTAATGATGTACTGCACCTGGCGCGGCCCTACACATCTCAGCCATGGCTGGAGGAATGATCGTTTATAAAGAACCCCATCTCTGACTTCAAATTGCCTGGAATGCCTTCGTATTCATCTTGACTCGGTTTCGTCATGTCGGAGTGCATTATTCGTCAAATATTCCACAATCGGTGTCATCTATATAGGGCCTTCTTCCTCTACGACCGCTGTGACCTCTTGCTCTTTTATTGACTTGTCCTTGAGAATCTCCACCAGGACCTGCTTTGATAGGTGTGCAAAGCTTGTAGATGCTATTTTACTAAGTGCATCTGCTTTCTTGTTCTCCCCCTGGGTACTTGGCGTATTCGGAACTTATTTAACCCTTCAATCAATGCTTTGCGTTTTGTAAGTATTGCACCATGTTATATTCTTTCGCCTCGTATTCGCCAAGTATATGGTTTGCTACCAGTCGAGAATCTACGTTCGCTTCGAGATTGCGCACACCCATCCGTGCTGTGATTCTTAGCCCTGCTAGGAGCGCCTCATATTCTGCCTCATTATTTGTGGCTGTGAACTCAAAACGCAATGCGTATGTGAATTCCATTCCTTCAGGGTTGGTAAGTATGAGACCCACGCCTGATCCGTCGGTGCAAGAGGACCCAACAGTGAACAAGACCCACGGGGTTGGGTCTTCTTCCTTTTGATCTAGCCCTTGAACGCCCTCTTCTAGTTTTTCAATGATGAAATCTGCCAAAATTTGCCCCTTTACGGCATTGCGCGGTCTCTAAGTGATGTTGTATTCCCCTAGTAGAACACTCTATTTCTGGAATCTACCTGCGACCTCCGGTTTTGATATAACCTGCTTTATGGGCTGGTCAGTTATCACCACTATTGGGTGTGCTTGGAAGTATCGACGCAACCTCTTTGCCGCAAAAACCAGTGCGAGTACTAATTTTTCCATTGGGGTATAATTTAGCTCCGAGCTTTGCAACCCTCTACTTATGAAGTATACTAGAGTTTGCACATTTTCTTTATCCGTTGTTTGCACTGCACTGATCGCTCCATGTGTAGCAGATAAATACATTATCAGCTCCTCGTTAGGTCGTGGTGTGACTAACATAGGGAGCGAAGCCAAATGTGTTTTTAATTCCTCGAAGGCCTTTTCCGCTTCCTTAGTCCAATTGAAATCCCCTTTCTTAATGCACCTTTTGAGCGTTTTAAATAAAGGGAGCGACTTCTCCGCTGACTTGGACAGGAACCTGTTCAGCCCTACGAATTTACCATTCAGCGACTACACTTACTTTTTTGTCTTTGGGCTTTGGAGTTGAATGACCGCATATATTTTTTCCTGACAGAGCTTGATGCCATTGGGGTCAATCATGTATCCTAGGAACATGCCTTCTGTTGCCCCAAAAGTGCACTTCTTGGGATTTAACTTCATGTTTATTCTCCTTTGTGTTGAGAATGTTTCCTCTATATCCCGGATAAGCTCGCTCTCTGTGTGACGTTTGATTACCAAATCGTCGACATACACCTCCAAATTTCGCCCTATTTGGCTTTCGAATGCTTTATCAACCAGTCGTTGATACGTGGCCCCTGCGTTCTTGAGTCCAAATGGCATTTTTGTTTAACAGTACACACCTTGGCTGGTATGGAATGCTGTCTTTTCTTCGTCCTCTTCTGCCATTTGTATTTGGTGGTATCCCTTGTATGCGTCCAGGAAGCATTTGAAGGGGTAACGGCACAACGATTCCACCTTCCAATCTATCTCTGGGAGGGAATAGCAATCTTAGGGACAAGCTTTATTGAGGTCTGTGAAATCAACGCACATGCGCCAGCTACCATCATGTTTCTTCACCATTACTGGGTTAGCGAGCCAGTCATGATAGTAAACTTCCCTCATGATTCCTGCTTCTACTAGTTTTTCACTTCCTCGAGTATCACCTTGTTGCGTTATGGGGCATGTCCTCTCTTATTTTGCCTAATCGGAGGGTACCCTTCGCGTATTTGGAGCTTGTGTTCTGCTCTTGACCTTGGTACCCCCCGTCATATCTTTGGGTTCCCATGCGAAGATGTCTAGGTTGTTCTTTAAAAGGTGACACATGTCCGTCTTTCCTTTGTCAGACAATGTTCCTCCGATTGTAATCTCTTGATCCGGATACCGCGGGTACACTGCTACTTTTAGATTTGGCGATGAGTTTACCTTAGGTTCCATTGTGAATCGTGGAGGTTCTGTGATCGCGTTACATTCCGGGGGAGTTATCACTGTATTGAAGATCGTTACGATTCCTCCATCCACTGGGAATTTGATCATGCCATGAGCTGTGGAAGGTGCCGCTCGCATTGCTAGTATAGCTGGTCGCCCTATAATCCCGTTATATTGCGATGGCGACCGTATGATCAGGAAATTCATGGCGACGTTTGTTGAGTGCTCATTGTCTCCTACTTTCACTACTAGCTTTAGTTGGCCCAAAGGCCACACCGCTTCTCCACTAAAACCGATGAGTGGGGAGGTTGCAGGTATCATTTGGCTCTGTACTTCTGCACTAAGTTTCAGGAAGCAGTGCTCATACATTATTTCTGATGATGAACCTCCATCCACATACATGTGACGTATGCTGTGCTGACCAATGCTTATTTCTATAACTAACGGGCCCTCTACGACATTCCTCGCATTGAGTGGCGGGAAGGAAATGTCTTTTCCCTTTGATAACTTCTGGCTCACCTTTTGTCTGGTTCTTCGCTGCCATGATTCCACCATGTAAATGTTCGCGCTAGCGATTTTTGTCTTTCGTCTTTCGTGGTTTCCTATACAAGGTGTTTCAGCTCGCCTTTCTTTACCATATTTTTGATATATTTTTGCAGCTGAATACATTCGTTCGTAGCATGCCCCTATCATCATGGTATTCGCAATATCTGTTAACGACGCGCTTTTCGACCAGAGTGGTCATTAGCATTGGCCTTGGGAAATTCGCACCTTCTGATACGAGGATTTCTCTTGGGGTTAACTTAAGGGGAGTAAACCTAGAGTTATAAGTTCGCCCCTCTCTTCTCCTTCCTAAGTAATCAAGGCCTAGAGGTCTGCCTTGCTTGTTGGGCCCTTCACTGGGCGCGTGGACAGATCTGTGGTCATAAGTGTTTCGTGCTACTTCTGAAGCAGCTGATTCTCCCTGTATGAAAGACCTTACCTGCCTTAGCACTTCATCGAAGGTTTCAGGCTTTCTTTCATTCAGCTTCTTTATTAGATCGTTGTTTCGTATACCCGTCATGAAGCAAGATACTTTTAGAATTTTTGGGCAGTCTTTTATCTGAAGGCACTCGCTCTTGAAACGTTCCAGAAAGTCTTCCAGGTATTCGTCCTTGTTCTGCTTTATCCTGGCAAGTGATACAGCACTCCTATCATGTCTTTTCTGTTGCACATAGTTTCTTTTGAATGCTTTCCGCAACACTTCATACCCGTTGATTGTTCGTGGCGGAAGCCTATCGAACCACATCCGTACGTTACCTACGAGTGTAGAGTTGAACATGTTGCACCATACGGGTTCTGACCATTGTTCAATACCTGCCTAGGATTGAAAGTCTTTTAAGTGGTCTTCTGGATCAGAAGTGCCATCATAAGTTTTCACGTTTGATGGCATGCGGCGCTTTCTTGTATCTTCGTAATACTGTATGCGCCTCGTAAAAGCGTTTTTCTTGGCTCTTCTCCATGGTTGGGATAAGCTTTGGTCATCCGAGGAGTAACTTGCGCGCATGTGTTTTTCCGGGAGGTTATCACTTTTTTGACAGGTTGCTTTCTGCGGATGCGGCGTGCTTCGCGCGCTTTGCCTCTTTTACCATCTTCTCGTGTTTAGCAACCAAAGGGATGAAGGGTTGTAGGTTATTAGCTACGTACTCCTCCATCATGCGTGCCTCTGTAGCAATGACTTTCCCGCCCTCCTCTTGGAGCGTCTTCCTTTTTTGCTTATTGGGAGGAGGCTGGGTTGACTCTCGTTCGACGCCTTTTCCCCCCACGACGGGTAGGGTAGTTGAGAATAGTCCGCCTGTTCTTACGATTGGAGGGTTGTTTACATCCCGGGTGTTTTCTTCACTAGTAGATCCAGGAGTAGCATTCACGGACGTGATACGGCCATCTACCATCGAGGATCCTAGACGGCCTTCATTCTTACCGCTTTTCGTCATTAGCTAGAGCTTAGTATGGGTCCCACGGATGGCGCCAACTTGTTGATACAAAAGTTGGAGTAGACCGAGCTTGACCCAAATTAGGGTTAATTTGGGGTCTTGTGGACTCCGGTTCTTGCACCAAGTGAAACTTGCTTTGAGGACCCTGCGCACTAAACAGACACCGTTAGGCTTACCGTTTGTTTGTGACCCACGATTAGACTCCGACGTGAGAGTACGTAATCGATTTGAGTATGTAGGGTTTAGGGTATTGTGTGTATCGTACCTTTGTGGAACCTATGGGGTTCCTTTTATACCCGAGAGAGTCCTGGCTGGGCTCTCCTACTCTTGCGGCCAAAAGAAGAGATAATGACCTAAAAATAGCTTGATCCTTATCACATAACCAAGGCAAATGTATATCTCTTCCCTTTAGGTGAATATATCCATATGATGGATTATATTCTTGTCTGATCTTGTCGCGCTGCGACAAGGACCCGACTAAGTAATTGACCTTATGTGCGACAGCGGCTTATCGGGCCTCCTGGGCTTGCGCGCGCATCGCATAATCATTCAATCCATTCCTGATGGATGCGGGTAGTACCCGTGGGTCGGGCTATCCAGCCCAACTAGGGACTATACGTCATCACTTATTTTTCTCCTTATGACCCAAGAACTTCAAATCTTGAAATAAATACACAAGGCTTATACAAACCTTGTAACACTTCCAAATAAGAACAAAAATACTTATCTAACAGCTTATTTTGATGAATAAGTTGTTGATAAGCACTTGTGAACAGTAACTCGTATGTTTCTTTTTTTTATTTTTTGTGATTTTAGAAAGTAAAGAGGAACAAGTAATGAAATAACTTGAAATGAAATTGCATAAATGTAAATTGCAAATGTAGAAACTAGAAGGGGGGGGGGTTGAATAGTTTCTCTTTGGTTTGTCTCCTAACTAAAATTTCTTTCAATTAGGTGAATGCCAAAACTATCTTTTACTTGAAAGCTAGTTGCATAATGATTAGGTTCAATTCTAATGCATTAACAATGACAAGTAGTAAGTGTAATGATAATGGAAGTAAGTAAGGAGTAAGGAAGGAAACAACCTAATAGGAGGACACCAAGATTTATAGTGGTTCGACAACGAAGCTCTATTCTCGTTCCTACTCCACTCCTCGAGTACACCTACTCGAGATTTCCACTATATCCACAAGCTCCCTTCTTGGCAGAGAAAACCTTACAACGTCGCTTACATTATTTTCCGACACTAAGCTAAATGTCGAGACCTAATCTTAGATAGGACCAATCTACACAACGTCGCCCACTTCACTATTTTACGACACAAGGCTAAATGTCGAGTTATAATCAAAAGGTAGAACAATCTTCAAAACGTTGCCTACTTCACCATTTTTTGACACAAAGCTAGATGTCAAGTTCTAATCCAAAGCTAGAACCAATCTTCACGACTCTTTATTTTGAAGCTAAGTGATAACTTCACACGACACAACTACACATCACTTTATAGTTTAGTGAGAACTCACAAGACACAACTACATCACTTTATAGTTTAGTGAGAACTTACATGACACATTACAACTCAACTAAACATATCCAAGTACACACATGTAACTTGGATTTACACAAGACAAATCCAAGCACACACTTATGCAATGGACTTACATAACTCTAATCCAAGTATTCACAAATAGCTTGGATGAACACAACTAGTCCAAGTATTCATAAATACATTGGATCTACACAAGACTCAAATAAACAAATGATGAACATGATTAGATCTTTAGGATAGGATGATCTTCATCAAGGCTTCATCTTTAATCACATCACAAGTGTGTGAGTGATCTTCTCTTTGGACAAGGTAAATAAGGAGATCAAGAGGATAATCATAAGTAAACATACTTAACACATTAAATGATCATTTACAAATGATTATGAAGATTTGATCCACTATTATAGAAGACAAAAACCAACAGCTATCTGCGCGCGGTTCTTTATTGTACTAGGCGGTTCCTTATCAATAAAGAACCACATAGGCACTTAAGGAACCGCGGAGGTAGACTCCGCTCCTTTTTGTCTTTTAGTGGATTTGAAATATGTGAGGCAGTTTGAAACCTTCAAAGGATATTCTTATGGTATTTGGAATATGCCATATTCAAATTTTCATTTTCCATTTTAATAAAACATTTTCTTAAAAGGAAAGTTTATTAAAAATCTTTTGTCACATTTGATAAAAGTGAGTTTTAAGGCTAATCACTTTTATGATCACTAAACATGATTAAGATATGTTAGTGTAATGATTATTACCTTGATGATAGTGTTTGTTAGATAACTCGTTTTACGATTGTGTTTGACTATAAGTGTCTTGTATAGTTTGTTGTGATCAAAACTAAGAAAGATTAGTTAACACTAATAATGTTTTTAGGCATCACTTGTATTAATAGAAGAACTTGTATTAAAAAGCAAATGGAACTCAAATAATTTTTTACAAAGAATTTAGAATAACTATTACAAATAAAACCTAATACTACTTATAGCAGATGATGAGGAACCCTATCTCTCTCTCTCTCTCTCTCTCTCTCTCTCTCTCTCTCTCTCTCTCTCTCTCTCCCCCTCCCTTTATGTCAAATATTAGCCCTTGATAAAGTATTCTAGAGTCTTCTTTTGAAATCTTATGGCTGAAAATGATTTTGGATGTTGTCATCCTTCTCTAAGCTCTCTATGACCTTTAGATTGAACTGGTCACAAAGGGTTGTATGAGAGCCATTGACTTGATGTCTTGTCATGATCTTGACTGCCTTAGTGGACATTTCTTGGCTTCTAGCTTACTGAGTTCTCTTTAAGCACATGGTATTGTCTCTTGGGTTGAGGGGTAAAGGGTTTTTGAGGTTTAAATTAGATATTACCCTATGGATAATATTCACTGGTAATTCATACAAGGTAGGGAAGATACACAGTGAAAACACATTTCCCTCATATTTTCCTTCTTTTTGATTGTGTTGACCAAATAAACGGGGTGGGTAAATTAGATGGTTTTAGTTAGTGGGCCAGTGGATGTTTGTTTGGGCTCAAGTGGTATATGGGCTGGTGTATTAACAAAGTTAATACTAACTTTGAAATCTAACAACCATAAGTTCAGTAAGTTGCACTGTTAGTCCTTTTTAAGGCTAAGGACTAATGGTGTTAATCTAAAAGGACTCACAATGGGATTCAAGTTAACATTAAGGACATTAAGGATAGATGAGAGGTATTTTTGGGAATTCGGAAGATTAGTGAGGGTATTTTGGTAATTTGATAGAAATTAAGGTTTAAAAACCCGTTAAATGGAATTATGGTTTTGGCTTTTTGCACATCTTCATTTCCCATGTTCGTTTTGTCATTCTTTGGTCGTTTTCTTACGATTTCTTGATATTCGTACCTATACACATAAAAACAACAAACAAACATATATATGGTGTAGTTGATGACATTTCATTCGTTTAGTCCGTTTTACAAGGAATAAAGATGTGTATTTTGGTATACATCAAATCCACCATACTAAACCATTGTCATGTCCTCACGCAATGCTATAATAAAGTAACATAGCAACTCAATTTTCATTTATTCAAACTTAAACTAAATTTTATTCAACTAAGGATGTGTAACGATATAATGTATTGCTTTTATTATATAAAATGACATTTAGGTTCATGGAATAAGAACACAAAAGTGTCTAAAAAGATAATTTCATCGTACTTGATTTTCACGCTCTATGCCAAGCTTAAACCGAGATCATTTTTATTTATAAGTCATTAATGGTGACACTACCGATGCAGGTTAATTGTGTATGACTTTTCCTCCATATTCTCAATTTCCGTAACTCAATATTTTATTTTTTCATGTTCCTAAAGGTTCGTATTAACTTATTTCATAATTGATTAAGTCCAAAAATATAGGAAAAATGGTTTTACTACAACCATTGATTAGTGGTATTTCCTAATAATGGCGGTGTCAAAAAATTAAGTCCACAAGAAAGACCGATAAACATGATTTTATGAGATTTGAATATTTGACTTATTGACCATGACATTTATTATCTGCCATTATCAGAGGGTTTATTATCATGGATTGCCTCGTCCTTTTATTATCTTCCATCATCGAGAGCTTTATAAGCTTCGGTCTTGCCTTGCCTTTTATTATTCACCATCATCGGTGATTTTATAGCTAAAGACGATTATTATTAGGAGAGCTTTATCATTTTTCAAGCCATTCACTTATACTTTGCATTGATTTAGCCTTTTGGGCATGGAATTTTGCTAATTAGGTGAATGACTTAGAAAGATAATATGTTTTTATTTAGGTTCCAATATTTCAAATCTGTAACGCTGGCGAATCTTTAATGTCTACCCAATTTAATTACACGAAGACTAAAAGAAACGGTTAACATTTACATAGAATTATTTATAGATTAGTAAAGAATTATTTAGATTAGGAAATTTTGTTGACCTCATTAATTTCTTCTCTTTCAGAACTAAATAACAAACATTTCCTCGTTTTCATGTGTTTCATTTGTAAACATGTATCTTAAATCATTGACACCAAGTTAATCGATAGTATTCTTTCATAATCAAAAATCAGGTTTCTTAGTATTCCTCATTATCGAGTTTGTGAAAA
Source organism: Glebionis coronaria (assembly GCA_025667525.1). Classification (NCBI taxonomy): domain Eukaryota; kingdom Viridiplantae; phylum Streptophyta; class Magnoliopsida; order Asterales; family Asteraceae; genus Glebionis; species Glebionis coronaria. Next base: position 223,074,920 of record CM046875.1, read on the forward strand.
AATGTTACCGATTAGGTTTACATAAACTTGAGATGATTTCAATCTTATTGGAAACAAAATCTCAATATTTTACTCATATGAATGGGCATGCTAATTGTCTAGAATTTTACATACCATTAAAGTTATTTGTTTATAATATTAGAGCACTAGGTGTCGTGGTGTCATGGACAAAAATATTGTCATCTCATAACTTTTTTTCACATTGTGTAAACCTTGAACTTAAATATCAAAACCAGGTTCTGATACCACATGTTATCCCAAATTTATGTTAATCCAAACACATATAGAAGAAATCTTAGAGAGAGAAATAAAGAACTAGAGAGAGATCTACCCAAGGACATCCCATAGTTAGAAATAGCAGTCCTTAGGGAAAATGGAGTTGAATGTTAACGAAGCTGAATGCAAACTAATGACTTATGCTAGCACTAGAACAATGATAACAAGGTGCTAATAATGATGTCTCAGTAAGCATTGAAGGGGTTGAAGAATCATATAACTTAGGCAGAAACCAGGTCAATACATTTACTATCAGAATCATAAAGATGATCGCTGGTATTAAAGACAAGTCATCATGGACCCAGTGATGCAATGTGTTAATGAAATGATGCCTAAAAATATTACTTACATTTTTCGGTGTCACTTTGTTCTGATTACGACAATATATAAAAACAAGCATTTAGCAAAAATGACGAATATCGAATTCTTGAGTTTATTAATCTCCCATTTCATTTACAATCACTTAAGGTATAAATAAACAAGTTTTTAACCTTACTAAGTGATCAAGGATTAAATAGTTTCTTAAACCTCACTTTTATTTAAAAGCGACAAAAGTTTTTTTAGTAAACTTTATTTTTAAAAAAATGTGTTAATGGAAATGAAAAAGCTTATATGATATTCCTAGGATATTCCTTAGAATATTCTTATGATATACCTTAGGCTATTCTCATATAGATAATATCCTCACCATATAAGCTTTCTCTACTACAGGACAAAAGGGAACGGAGTCTAAAGCTCGCAGTTCCTAATAGGTACCCGCGGTTATTTATATATTGAACCACATGAACATTATTGAAGCGCGAACAAATATAGCCGTTATTCTCTTGTCCTATAAATAGTGGATCATTTCCAGCTTTTCTTTACCTATTTGCACACACTTTCTCATATTCAAAACACTTCTATAATATTTCAAATCCTTGATCATGTGTTTGATTATCCTTGTTTAAGAAGTGAATCTTTCTTTTACCATCTCATCCTAAAGTGCAAAGAGAAGAATACTATCATCATTGAAGTGTTGTGTCAAGTTCAAGATTCTTTCAAGATCCAAACTTTTATTCTATTATTGTGTATTAGTGAAAATCGGAATTGGTATATAATTTGGAAGTTATGTATGTATTGTTGTTAATACTTAGGCCTTAAAGTATACTGGTGTAGATTGGTCCTAGCTAAGATTAGGGCTCGACATTTAGCTAGTGTTAGAAATCGGTTAAGCGACGTGTATGCTTTCTCCACCTTGATGGTGCTTGTTGATAAGTGAACTCTCGAGTAGGTTACTCGAGGAGTGGAATAGGGACGAAGATAGAGCTTCATTTCCAAACCACTATAAATACTTGGCGTTCGGTTTGATCTTACCACTTTTTTTTATCTTTGTACATTCTTTATTCATACTTGCATATACTGTGTGATTATTAGCTTAGCAACACTATCACTTGTTCATATTGTGCATAAGAAGGTTTCACATAAATCACTCGAATCTAACTATTTTTAAAAGGGATTTTTATAAACCAATTTTTAAGTAGTGAAACTATTCACCCCCTCCCCCTTCTAGTTTATTCACAATGCATAACCCTTCCCCAGCTATACGGGTTTCTTTCAAAAATAAACTTGTCTCATTTGTCATAGAGATAAACACGTTATTTATTGACTTTCTTACTCCGAGTTAGTTGGTATTGAAAAGGTGGCAGTCAGCTCCAGCCTTCGATTACTAAAACCAAAATGCACTTATCGAGTCTAGAGCAAAAAGAGATCCATCAATAATATCATTAGGATACAATCCATGTAAAACACTTGATTTTCATCATCTTGAACACAAGTGGTAATGAAGTGTCCTACGCATTATCCTTGTGATATTGCCAGAACATCTGAGTGATGCAATTCACGATGAAGATGGAAATGCTGCTTGAGTCAACATTAAACAAGCTCATGGTAGGTGACGCGATTCTACACGAATCAACCTTGTGATAACTAGAATGCAAGTAAAGTTTGATTCTTAATTGATTCATACTTGTTCCATGTTTCTTTGCAAAATCCGTGTGATTTTTCTAGAACATTCAGAGTGACACTCTTTAGTGTTTATAGTAACGATTGGAAATCCTTCAAGTGCCAACATAAAACAACACTACGGAAGGTGACTTGCAAGATTCTTCATGAATCGAGCTTGTGACAAACTGTAAATCAGCGATGGTGTGATTCTTAATTGAATCAAACTTGTTCTAGGAATCAATTGACGACTTTAATCATACGGATAACTATCCAACTGATTCACTCTTACCATAGTCTGCTTTGAGAGGGTCGGTTAGAGAGAACTGGCTAGTACACCCAAGAAACCCTGTCAAGTAGTTTCCTAATTGAATCTACTCGATCACATGTACGGTATCTAATACCGTCTAATGGTCTTTACTGGCAAGAGGTAAAACGCTACCGATTTAGGGCGATTGTCAAAGCCATTTCGTCCGTGTCCATATTTTGTATCAAGAAGGTGGTGTCCCGACATACTAACTGAATTCGTCTCAACATGTTCATAACAAAAGTTAAAGACTTGTGTAACTCTGATAATTAATGGATACTCCAAGGTCTAACAAGAACTGTGTATGTATGAGAGATTGTTAGCTTTATGAAAAATCAACAAAGTATGAGCATGTCGATTAAGAAGTCACAAGATCACAATATGGGGATAATCAAGATATCAATCACTTAAAGTTAAAAGACAAAGGCTCAAGATCAAGATCACAAAGGAATGAAGGAACAAAGTCGTTACACACAAGATCAAGACCAAGATGCAAAACCAAAGAAGGAAAATTTCAAAGTCAAATGAAGATCACCTCTTTAAGAATATTATTGGTCAATCAAGAATTAAATTTAAAGATAACCATACATTGGGGGAGATTGTTAGCCTTATATTTTATATAGTCAAACAATAATTTAATAAGTCATCTTAGTCATTATCGGTCTTGTAGTGTAATAAGATAGGCGGGTTAAATGGGCTTCGACTATAAGCTAATATTGTCTAGGTTTTGGGCCTTAAGCCCAAGTAATATCCAAGACCGACCTATCAAAGCCCACTTCCATAAGGAGGAGTGGCATTATAAATACCTTCTTTCAAGCGTGGTAGAAGGTTGTTGGTTCATTTTACTTTCTCTCTCTAGTAATCAATCAACCAGTGTTTCTGTCTCACTTTCTCTCTCTTGTTCTTTACTTCTCTTTCTAATATTTCCTCTATTTGTGTTTAGATTAACATAAATTTAGGATAACAAACAGTCCCTGTTAGCTTGGTTAACTCGTTCATGCTTTTTTGGTTATTTTCAAGTGTTTGAAGTTCAGGGGGCAGTGCACGTTTGGAGGTGTTCGTTTTCTCTTCTTTGTCTTTCCTTGCATGTGTTCACTATTGTTGCGGCAAGCTGGTCTAATCTACAAGTGGGGTGCGTATTTAGCAAATTAAATTAAAGAGTTAGGTAGATATATGAAGTAATAATAATGTAGGAATTGATAGTAAAATAAAATCTATAGGGGAATCAAACCAGAAATGTTGTGTAATAGAGCTATGCAACTTATTGTTGTGCATATTAAATGCCTATCAATAGATAAGGAAGATGTTGAGAATCTAAGTTTATTAGATTTCCCTTAGTCATAGATTTAAACGTAAATTAAGCTGTTTGATATTAACTTGCCTGTGCCTAGGTGACATGCAAGTAACCCAAGACTCATAGAGTTCTAAGTCTCTATGAGCAACCACAGAGGAGTCCATGTCAGAGACATTATCAAGGAAGTTGAAGATTACTTGAAGACATACTCATTGGCTGTGATGGATAACAGCCAAGATGTATCAGGGACACTGAGTGGTTGAGTGTTAACAGGGGTGGCAATACCCTGTTAACACTCAGTATACTTTGGACATACCTAAGTGTTTAGGCGGGAAGTTATGCAGCCTAAAGTACAAGGTATGAAGAAAAGGGTAACTATGTCAGCTCTGTTTCCCTAAAGCGTTGTGGCAGACTACCAAGAATAGAAAAGCATCTTGTGACAGATGTCTGACATTGTCTGTTTTGTGTAGTCACCATCAACCAGCACTAGAAGTCAACCTCGTACCACTAAAAATAGGATATGTAGGCTAGAGTTAATGTAGTTCACTTTGTTAGATTTCACATATTAACTCCTTAGAAACTTATTGAATGAACAATTGTGCCTGTGTTCTTAAGTTAGCTTTATTTGTCCAAAGTGTACACAACACATTGTCATCAAAATGTGTTATCCATAACACATGTAATACTTGTTATACAATAATAAAGTCTTACGTTTGAAAAGTATTTACTTGTGTTATTTATCCTTGTTAATCGTTTCAAGCTAGTTTTAGGGACTTTCAATTGGTATCAGAGCGGTGTTTGATATTAAAACCATCAAAAACATCGTTCTAAGTTTTATAATCAAGATCCACCATGCCTGAAACGAGCAACACATCACCACCGCTTTCTGGGAACAACCAAAACAATACACCACCACCTCCAAACTCACCAAGAATAACTCCCACTCAGAATGACGATGATCTTCCTCAACTTCTCGACTCAAGAGGCTGATCTCATGTCACCAATGTACCAATGTTTGATGAAGATGACTTTGCAAGTTGGAAAAGTCAATTTCTTGTCTATCTAGATGGACTTGAACCATTTCTTCTAGAAATTCTAGAAAATAGACCATATGTTCCCATGGCGGTTACTCTACTGATGAGAATCCTATTCCTAAACCTCTCAAGCAGTGGACTCCAGCTGATAGGAAATTGGCAAACCAAGATAAACGTCTCAAAAGCATTATCATTTTCTGTCTTCCAAAACACATCATGAAATTAGTGATTCATTGTCCAACAGCCAAACAAATGTGGACAGACCTCATCCTAGGTCACGAGAGACCCTCTGAAACCAGAGAAACCAAGATTCAGACACTTAGGCTTCAGTTTAATGCTTTCAAAGCACTTGAAGGCGAAAAGGTACAACAGACGTATATAAGGCTGAAGATTCTTCTCAACGACCTTGCTATGAATGAAGTCACCATTGCACAAGCTAAAGTAAATGCCACATTTGTCAACAGCCTTCCCAGAAAATGGTTGAGCATGAATCAAACCCAGAGAGCCAATAACTCCATCAAGAATGATACGTTGGCTCAGCTGTTTGGAAAATACAATTATGAAGAAGGCCTGATTGATACCATATACAAATCTGAGTCTAAAAGATTTGTAGTTCTGGGAGCAACATCCAAAGCCTTGATTTCTACCTCACATTCTCATGACAGCGACACTGATGTTGAAGAAGACACTCGTAGCAGCCAAGAATTCATGACAGACCTTAATGCAGAGTTTCATGAAAGAGCTTTACTAGCTAATCAAAGAAGATTCTACAAAAGGTCGGGGGAGTAGGATAAACTAGTAAACAATCTGACAAATCAAAAGAGACTTGCTTTGCTTGTAGAAAACTTGGACATTTTCAAAAAGATTTTCAATCCACAAAAACATCCTCACCATCTTACCCTTCATCATTCAAACCTTACAAGTTCAAATCACAACAAAACAACTCATCTCACCAATCCAATTCCTCTGATAATGAGAAAAAGGATTACAAAAACAAATACAAGGCACTAAAGGCTGAGTTGGAGCAGATGAATTTGAAGCTAGAAGCTCTGTCGAAGAAGAAAGGGGATGATAAAAAGACAGAGAAAGGGTTGGTAGCTAAAGCTTATGATTGGAATGATGAGCCGCTAACATCTGATGAAGAGGACACTACCAGGGTCAGGGCATTTATGGCAATTGCTGAGGATGAACCAGCTGTTGGAAAAGGAGATGCTAGATCAGTACAATGGGTTGACATCACAATGAAAAAGGTACACATGCTTATCTCTATGTCTGAAAGTGATGAATGCAAACATGTCCTTGATTACACCATAGTTGATTTATACTTTGTTGAGGAACAAAGAAAGAACCTGCTTGATAAATTTCGCTATGTTAAACTTAAATTGTTGAATGCTAAGGCTGAATGTGAAACTTTAAAAGAGGTTAAATCTGAAAAAATAACTCTTCAAAATGAGGTTAATAAACTATCCTTAAGAAATAGTGCCTTAAATGATCAAGTAGATGAACTACACAAGGTTATAGAAAAATGGTTGTGTAGTAGGTTTACAATAAATGAATTACTTGATGATGAACTCCCAGCTGACATAACTAGGGTTGTTACTGCTAAAAGAAACAAAATGAAGGCTCTTAAGAAACCCAAAGAGATTGTTTTCAAATCTATAGAGACTATACATATGTCTGACCCTCTCTTAGCTAATGTACATGTCTCTGAAGAGGAAATTGATAGCACTGCACCTTTACCATCTTTACCTAAACTCTATGGAGTTGAACCCAGCAGATCTTCTAGAGGAGCTAAGGCCGAACCCAAACCAGATGTTGAGACACCACCAGCTAAGATTTTTGTTGTGCCAGAAAAATAATTTGTTAAGCAAAATGTCTATAAGTCTGTCTCAACAAACCCTGTGAACAAAGTTGAATCCTCAACCGAAGAACGTCTGTTGTCCTTAATTAAAGAAGTAGAACTCTTAAAAGAACATATTAAGCCTTCTGTTGAATGCTCTACTTCCTTTGAACCTAAGTCTATTCTAGGAGAACCCAAAGGTGAAAAGTTAGTCAAACCTTACTATAATGTGTGTAAAAATTCTCATCACATGACCATGGATCATGATAAACAAATGGTTGTTAAGAGATCTCAGACACCTTATAAGGACAGACAACAGGCTACTAGGAGACCATCAGGGAATTACAGACCTTACCCTCCCTGTAAATATTATGGATTCACAAACCATCACTCAGATGAGTGCAGTGACTTTCCAGGATGTGACATCTGTGGAAGGTACACCCATGACACAACAAACTGTCCTTCACATCGTCACAAGTTCTACAAGAACTCAAGAGTTGATAATCAGCAATTCAGGGAACCCACTGGAAAGTGGGTTCACCATAGGAACTAATTTGTTTCTATATATCTATGTAGAAACATCTCAAGGAATCGGTCTGGTATCTAGATAGTGGCTGCTCTAAATACATGACAGGAGTTCAACAATACCTGCACAGATATTCAAAAGAGCCTGGTCCTAAAGTGGTTTTTGGGGATAACTCTTCAGGCGACACAGAGGGATATGGCTCAGTTAACTTGATGAGACTGCTTTTATACATAGTCTCATCGTCTAAATTAGGGCTTAAAATGCATTAAATATCATCAAAATACTCATATATATGCTTGTGTTTGTTGCTTGTGTATTTTAGGTATGTATATTGAGAAAATGACAAAAGATCACAAGAATCATGCAAAAACGAACACGGGAAACGAAGCCCCACAATGAACCAAGCCCTAATGAAGACTTTCCCAAGATAAACCCTTGAAGATTTGAAGAATTATGAAGAAGGGTCCTCCAATATGGAAAAATTGACACTTTATACCCTTGTATCCTCATAATTACAAGTTTGGTCCCCAAAGTTTGTCAATATTACAAAAAGGGCCCTCCACTTACAAGACTTGGAAAGTTTAGCCCCTCAACAAAGCTAAATTGTCAATCATTATCCTTCACAAAGTCAAACATATCATGAAGACCTTCAAAGTACAAGAAACTACAAGTTTGGTCATTTGAAAATCCCAAAATTACAAAAAGGACCCTTGACTTTCAACATTTGGCATGAATGGTCCCTCATCAAACAAGACTTGGCAATTTCAGTCCTCCAAAATGCCAAACATACAAGTTAAGACCATTACCATTGAAGAAAATGCCAAAACAGCCCTTCAAGAATCACAAAATGGCAAGAAATACCCCTGAAAATACTTTGGAAAAGTATTTGGGGCAAAAGTGTGAAGAATAAAACTTTGCTAACTAAGGGATTTGGATTTTATGAAGAAAAGCTGGAAATGACAAGTTTTCAAAAGATTAGGGTTTATTTATGGCCGACAAACAAACAAACCTAGACCACTCATGGGCTGCCACCTCACCCCACTCACCACTTCAACCAATCACAACTCTCCATCCTGCCACCTCACACTCTACTTAACCCGGTTTAAGATTAATTTAATCTTGGCGCCTAAAACAACGTTTTAAACATAATTAACTCCCAAAACAGATTAAAACCTATGTTCTTAGTGTTCATACCAGAATTAGGCTTTTTCTAATTAACAAGAATTAAGACCTAATTGCTTCCAGATTAATGATTAAAGGTCTTATGATCCTAACCCAACCCCTAAACTCCCATCACTCTCATGCATGTGACATTCCCAACCCTCCCCTGACCCACTCTTCACGTCCAAACAAAACAGGCCAGCAAATCCAACGCCCAAGAACTTGGCTTACTTTTCAAGCTTCATCTCCACCCTTGGATGCATTTCCCCTTTGCCAGCTTCAACAAAAGGCCAAGAATTCCTCACAAGACTCCAAGATATTCAAACTACACAAGGGCAAAAATGGGACTTCGGTAGCTAGGGTTACGTTTTTTTTCAGCTTTCCTAGACAACATGTATGCCTATATAAAGACTTAGGACCTCACATTTTTGCTTTGCTTTTGGTTTTTCTTAGTTCAACTTCTTATAAATCCTCTTTTCATTTAATGAAAGTGTGTTGAGTTTTGTTGAAGAAAGACCAAGTGCCACCTTTATTTTAGCTTGTTTATGATATTTGTTAACTGGAATTGAACCTTAAAACGTTTTTTTTAAAACCTTGTGTAAGAAATTACACATTGGATCAAAACTTGATATTTTGCTAAGTTCTTGTTTCAACCTTGGAATTCTTGGGTTATAGGGCTGATCATAGCATCCTAATTATGATATTAAGGTGTGGTGAGGCTTATAACTTGGGGATAATCAAGTGTGGGGTAGCAAGGTTGCATTAATCAAGTTTATTTTCCAAAAAGTCACCTTTCTATTTTTGATTTTGTGCTCTAACCTTGTTGAATCTTAGCAAGGTTGTTATTGGAAGCTTGTGCTTGTTCTAGCTAGCACATAAGCTCATAAATTCGTGGGTGTGGATGTAAATCCATGAGGTTTGTCTAAAATCCTTGAAAATCTGATAAAAATTGGAATTTTTGTGGATTTGTGCTCTATTGGTGTTCTTGTTGATTTTTTGGCTTAAATCTGTTTAGTCTTGCATGATAATGTTGTTTGTATGCTAGATAAATCATTGGGTTAACTGAATCACACTTTTTCTTGTTTAAATTTTGATTTGAAAAGTTAAAGGGGTGTTTGGGACTACCTGTTTAAGCTTGAATCTTGGTATTGTGTTGTTAGAAGGTGTTGTTTGTGCTTGGTATCTGTTATACACTTGTTTGAGAGTGTTTTTCTGCAAGTTTTTGGACCTAAACCTTAAAATCCAAAAATCTGCTATATCTTGTTGAGTTTGACTGTTTTTGACCTAAGAATTTGGGAAAACCTAGAGTTTATGCATGCTTAGGGTTAAAAGCTATTAAAACATCATTATTGTAACCTGTTTGTGAGATTTGAGGTGTTGAATCTGGCTTGTGTGTCAAATACATCAACAAAGTGAAATCTGCTAGTGTTTAGTGTTCATCAGTAACATTCATAAGCTTGAATCTTGATTTAGGCTTTAAGCCATTGCATGAAAACTGTTTAAACTTGTTCACTAGAGTTTATAATAGCTTGTGTATGCATTTGGTTGAATTTGGTTGGCTGATTATTGCTAAAACTGCTTATAAGTGCTTAACTGCTTATTGTTTCATGTATGTGCTAGATCTGGTACTTTATTGATTAAACTGTATAAATTGGGTGTTTGTGGTTGTGATATTTTGTTTGTTCTTGACTCCTTTTGATCTAAAGATCATTTGGGTGCCTTTGTGTAATCTGAATCTCCAAAAAAGTCACTAAAGACAAAAAGTCAAACAAGTCAAGCAGTGGAAAAAGTTTCCACTGCTCAACACCCAAAACTAGCCCCTGCTAGTGTTATTTTGAACTCAGCTTATCAATAAGCTATTTTAGCTTGTCCAGACCTGCAACAACTTATTTTTGTGATAGATCTTCATTATTTGACCCATTTGATTAGACTGGAGCTTATTGGACTTTGACTTTGACTTTTTGCTAGAAAACCAACTTATTTGACTTTTACATAAGTGCTTATTTGCTTTTTCCAGCTTATTGAGTCAGCTTATTTGAAAACTCTTTGTTGATTTTGCTTAATTAAGTCATTTAAAAGCTATAGAAACTTGAATCAGCACTTGGGGTGGCCTAGAACTCAAAAACGACTATTTCGTTGTTTTTTGTAGATTGCTTATTGCACTTTCAGGCTTATTCCTTGGCCTTATTTAAAATTTCTTTTTATAGAAGTATTATTTAGGACAAAAGAAGCTTGTGTGTTTAATTTCAGCTTATGGCATTGGCTTATAGCTTAATGGGCCAAAAAGCCCATTAAGAATAAGCTGTTTGGTATAAGCTAGCTTATTTCACACTTTCAGCTTTTGGGCCTTTGGAAAAAGTTGCTTAAAATCAAATTTTGAGTCAAGTAGTGCTTTTTGGGCTTATTTTGGACACTTTTTTATATTGGGCTCAATTTTGGCCCATTAAGGATCTGTTTTGGGTTTAGCCCATTTTTTAGGCCCATTAAGGGTACTTAGGTAATTTCACTTTCATTTCTAAGTTATTTAGGTTAAATTAAGCTAGTTTGCAACTTTTTAGAACTTTTTTATGATTTTTGGATTTTTAATAATATTTTAATATTATTTTATTGTTAAAAATTAAAAGTCTGATTTTCTAAGTTTTTACATTTTTCCTAGATTGTAGACACTTAATTAGGAATTTTGCAACTTTCCAAATATTTTTAGAGTCTTTTAATTATTTTCTAGAATTAATTTAAGTTTTAATTGGTTTTAATAGTTTTTAATTGTTTAAAAATAGTTTTTAGTGGTTTTAAAATTTTGAAAAATACTTTTTAGCTTAATTAGGGTATTTTTGAGGTTTACAAACTTTAAGATCTTGTTTTGGACTTTTTAATAGTTAATATTGATTTTTAGGGCTTTAACTAGCATTAAAAAGTCATTATTTAATTAATTAAAAGGTTTTGACAAGTTTGGATTTTTTGTAAACTCTTATAATATTTTTGTGGATTTTTAGTGATTTTTAGGAATCTTTAGGGTAAAATTTAATTTTAGGGCTTTTTACGGTTTTACGTGTACACCTTTTTCGTGTTAGTTTAATTCGACATCGTAACCGTTATTCTCTTCCTATCTCATTTCTATTTTTCTTTCTCACAAATATAATCACAAAGATAATCATTTCATCACACACACACTAAGCCTCATTGAGAACGATTCCCCATCTTGGGTCATTCGTACACGGTTTTCCTAAATCGTCGTACTTAATACTTGCCACTTTTGCTCTCTTTTCCTAAAGAGTAGTAAAACCACTACATCATAAGTGCAATGGAATAACCTTCACAAAGGTCGCATATGTGAATGGTGTTAGGCACAACCTCATCAGCATTAGCCAATTGTGTGATGCTGACTACAAGGTTTTGTTTACAAGGAATCAACCAAAATAATGATATGGTGTTAATTGCACCAAGAAGAAAAGATGTGTATGTCATCAATATGGCCTCTTGCTTAGAAGACAACTCAAATTGTTTTCTTGCTAAAGCCTCTGAAAGTGTCAATTGGTTGTGGTACAAAAGACTCTCTCATCTCAACTTCAAGAACATCAACAAGCTAGCCACACAAAACTTGGTTGCTGGTCTACCACCTGTGACTTTTACAAAAGACAAGACATGTTCAGCTTGTGTTAAGGGAAAGCATCACAGGTCATCCTTTAAGACCAGATAATCATTTTCTATTAACAAGTGCTTACATCTCCTTCACATGGATTTGTTTGGACCTGTTAAACCACAAACCAACAATCACAACAAATATACCTTGGTTATTGTTGATGAATACTCAAGGTGTACATGGGTTTTCTTCCTTAAAAGGAAAAGTGATGCAGCTGATGCTATCATGTCCTTCATCAGGCAGGTTGAAAACATGAATGAAGTTAGAGTAAAAGCTCTAAGAAGTGATAATGGACTGAATTCAAAAATCAAAAGCTTGAAGCTTTTTTTGATGAAAAGGGAATATCACAAAACTTCTCTTCAGCTGGCACTCCCGAACAAAATATAGTAGCTGAAAGAAGAAACATAACACTGATTGAAGCAGCTAGAACCATGCTAAAAGGTGCAGCTTTACCAAAGCAATTCTGGGGAGAAGTTGTTCACACTGCCTGCTATACCCAAAATAGATCAATCATTGTTAAAAGACATGGAAAAACCTCTTATGAAGTTTTTAGAAAAAGAGCACCAGATGTCAGCTACTTCCATGTCTTTGGTTGCCCTGTGTTCATTTATAACTACAGGGATCAACTTGGAAAGTTCGACGAAAAAGCTGATGATGGTTTCTTCTTAGGATACTCTCCAACAACCAAAGCATTTAGAGTAGTTAACACAAGAAGACAGGAACTAGAAGAAACCTTTCATGTCACATTCAATGAAGATGATGACGTGCTACAAACAAAAGGAACAGAAGGTGATGAAATTGATTTCAATGAAAATAGGTCTTTACCAACATATGAGTTCTTTGAACCAAGGCCTGTCTTTCATCATCATCCTCACACAGATACTCTTATCCTATATGTTCTTGCATACGATCCGCTGTCAACTCACAACATTGATGTTCCCTCAACTCAAGTACTAAATGAAGAAGAACATCAGCCTTCCATAAGCCCTTGTTCCACCTCAGCTTAAGATGACTCACCTAGAACTCATGATTAAGAAGATTCTCCTGCTATCTGTGAATCATCACATCTTGAAATAGCTGATGCAGACACAGACACAAAGATTGTTTTCGAAGAGAGTCCTCCTACTCAGCAAAATGAAACTCAAGTTGTACTCTCATCCTCCATAACTGTTCCTGTCTATGACTCCCCAACTCCTCAAAGCAAATGGTCAAGAGATCAACACATTCTTCTTGTCAACATTATTGGTGAACCAAATGCTGGGGTTACTACTAGACAGAGACTTCATAACTCAGAACTGGCCTCAACCAATGAATGTTTGTTTGCTGAATTTCTATCCCAAATTGAACCCAAGCGTGTAGCTGAAGCCCTTGTTGAAGATGGCCGGGTAGCTGCAATTGATAGGTGTGTAAACACCCATCTTTTCTACCACTTAATTACAATAATAACCGGACCAAAACGTGTATTTTATGTCTTTTATGTCGGAATTATGCGTGGTTTGTGTTTTTGTTGTGATTTAGGACGAAAAGGTGAAAAGTGGAGAAAACACGGAAATTCACGGGCATTTACGGACTTTTATTGAAGAAAAAGATGAAAGACGAAGTCAAGAGGTCAAGAGTGCAAAAAGAACGGAAGTCCAAGACCAATTCTGAAGATTTATCGAAGAAAAAGTCTAAAGACGGAAGTTTATTTAAAGCCAAGGAACTCAAATCTTATTTATCGAAGAATTAAAAGACGAGTCCAAAGAAATCCCGAACCAAAAGTCATCACATTCCAAGATTAACAAAAAGATTAAGAAGGAAGGACTTGATGGTGCAATTAACAAGAAAGGAAGGAGAGAGGAAGCTTCCTCTAACCACTCCCTAATCACCTATATAAACCCCTCATTTTCATTCATTAAGTTTTGTTGGCTAGAGTGACACTAGTTCTTCCACATTTACTTTTAATGCACCTTTAATTACTTGCATCTTTAATTACATGTTTTGCACCTTAATTACCTTTTAATTCCAAGTAAGTTTTTAATTTGTGTTCTTTAAATTCTTGTCTTTACCTTTCCTTATCATTTGATCAAGTTCTTTTTATCTTTCTCATTCTACTTTTCTCTCTTTTTGATTCGGTTACAAGTTCGGATTAAGCAAGATTTGCTTAATCCATTTGCTTATTTTGATTAAAGTCTCGTCCTTTTTAATTCCTCATACGAAATAAGCCACGAGATTGACAACCTTGTGTGCTTATTTGGTATTTTGTTTTAGTGTTTTGGAAGTTTTCTTTAAAGTTTTGATTTTTAAGTTTCGATTTCATTTAAGTTTCGTCTTTTAAAGTTTGAAAGATTTTAATTTTTTTAGCTTATTGCTTCGTTTTGATTTTACTTCATTAAAGTTTTTTGGTCACGGCTTATTAGAAGTAGCTTATTTAGTACTTGTGCTTATTACGAGTTTGGATTCCATCGGAAAGCAAGGGTTTTCTCCACATTGCGACGGCTAGCAACACCACATTCCGATAGTGACAGTATTGGCCTAGGGTTTTGCATTCCGATCCGGGATTGCGATAGAGTGAAGTACCATTTCCTCATTCCGATCTGGAGATTGCGATCGCATATTGCGATCGCTCTTTCCGACGGCTCTTGAGGCTCACTTAGACGAAGTGCTGCCCAATTTTCCCCAGCCACATTCCGATCTGGGTGATATTCCGATAGGACACATTCTGATCTGGACTACATTGCGATCTGAGGTTGTTAGGTTATTTCGATCTGAAAAGGTGACATATTCCGATCTGGGTTTCTTCAACATTCCGATAGGTGGTGTGTTCATTCCGATGGTAAGGTTGATCGGAATATATTCCGATCTGGGTTAACTTTTATGTTTTGTCTTGTTTAATTTTTAGTTTAAGTTTTTAATACTTGTCTAATTTTAATTTCCGTCACATTTTAATTTTTAGTCATTTAATTAATTTACTTTCCGTCATGTTTTTAAATATTGCACACTTTCTTTTAATTAGACTTAGATTTCTTTTAACGCACTTATATTTTTTATACTTGCCCTTTACTTTAACGACATTTACTTTTAAGTCTTGCACATTTAAATTTAAAAACAACCAAAAATATTTGTTTCCACCAAAATAAAACTGAGTCACATAGAAAACCTAGATCAATTCGATTAGACATACTTAAACGAATCTTTTTAATTAGGCAAAAGCTTAGTTATCAAATGGCGCCGCTGCCGGCTCTTTTCGTAAAGATCAACAGTTTTTTGTGAGAGACACGTTGCTTTTTGGGATCCGTTCACTTGTGAACGTTATTTTTCTTGCATAAACAATAAAAAAATCATAAAAATTAAAAATTGATAAAAAAACCATAAAAATTAAAAATTTCAAAAATCCAAAAAGATTTTATCTTTCTTGTGTATATATATTGTCTTTGTGTTTGGTTTTGTTTTTCTTTTGCATTTTTAGGTGTATGCGTACTAGATCTTCTAATTATCAAGAGCCCGAGCCTCAAGAAGATTTGGATATGGCAGGTGTTAACAACAACATTCCACCGAACCTGAATAATAACAATAACAACAATGCTCTTCCACAGCCCGATCTTCGGACCATGGAAGAACTTTGTCAACCAACAATGTTTGGACGAGGAGGACCGATTGCGCCGATGCAAATCAACGCTCCTGAGTTTTCGTTGAAGCACCACATGATTCAGCAAGTACAAACAAACCCATTTAGAGGATTGCCTGATGATGATGCCAACAAACACCTCGACAAGTTCATTACAATCACCCAAAGCATGAAGTTGCCTGGGGCCACAATGGATGTTCTCCGCCTACAACTCTTCCCGCATACTTTATCGCATCATGCCGAGAAATGGTTTGATCGTCTCCCGAAGAATTCTATTCACACTTGGGATGACATGACTCAACGCTTTTTGTCGCGCTACTTTCCACCATCCATGGTCACAAGCCTTCGCAATCAAATCAGCGGCTTCATGCAAGACCCTGATGAATCTCTTTTTGATGCTTGGGAGAGATATAATGTCTTGATCGATCGATGTCCGAACCACAACATGCTTCCGGTCACCTTGATCGATACTTTCTACAACGGATTGACTTTTCGAGATCGTGATACGATTAATGCAGCCGCCGGTGGCACATTCATGAAAAGGAGACCCGAGGAGTGTAGAGAGTTAATTGAAAACATGACTACTCATCATAAGAACTGGGATTCCTCTGCTTCTTCTAGAAACAACACGAGAGTCAATGTTTCTTCTACCTCAGCAAACCCTGAGATGACCGAACTCACCCGCATGATGGCTGAAATGAGCAAAAGTATTACGCTTCTCGCTTCAAATCAACAACAACAACAAGTTAAAGCGGTTGCTAATCCTTGTGAAACATGTGGCGGTCCTCACTCATACACCGATTGTCCTTCGACACAAGGAAATCCGGAAAATGTGTATGCAGCTTACGGTAATTA
This sequence comes from Glebionis coronaria, assembly GCA_025667525.1. Taxonomy (NCBI): domain Eukaryota; kingdom Viridiplantae; phylum Streptophyta; class Magnoliopsida; order Asterales; family Asteraceae; genus Glebionis; species Glebionis coronaria. The sequence continues at coordinate 223,091,440 of CM046875.1, forward strand.
TTCACCGGAAAATTACCAAGCTAGACAACAAGGGGATAGAAATCTGCTGAGCTACCGTTCAAACAATTACCTTTCACCCGGTTTTTCTCCTCAAAACCAAAATCCCGCCAACAATTACAATAGAAGCAACCAAATCCCACCTCGTGCTTCTAACCCTTATCAACCACCCACCCAACATCACCCACCCATTAATCCCGATGTTGACACAATCATGAGAACTCAAGGTGAGCAAATCAAGAATCTACAAAGCCAAATAATCAATTTGAAAGGAGATATCTTGAAGCAAGGTAATGACATCCGAACCGAGGTTCGTGATAATCTTCAATCCTCTTTCATCACTCAAACTACTGAATTGAAGAATCTGTTGGCCAGTTTCTTGCCTGAAGCTCAACCTTCTTCTTCTTCGGGTTCTCTACCTTCAAACACCGTCTCTAATCCACGAGCCAATGTGAGTGCTATTACTACTCGTAGTGGAGTCACCATCGTAGGACCACCAATCCCACCCCCATCATCTACACCTCCTCCACCACCATGTATCCCTACTCCTCCTACACCTAGTATTAGTGCACCATTACCGTCTCCGCCTCGACGTGATGAAGTTCCCGCCAATGACCCTTCAACATCTCAACCTTTACCTACTACACCTGCACCTTCACCACCCAAACCCAATATCCCTTATCCGTCTCGTTTGGGCAAGAACAAAATGCTAAACAAGGAGGACGCTCAAGTGACTAGCTATATCAAGATGATTTCTCAAATGAACTTCAACATTAGCTTTCTTGAAGCACTTGTCCACATGCCCAAATTTGTTAAAGCATTTAAGGAATTGCTTAACAAAAAGGAGAAGCTTATTGAACTCACCAACACACGCTTAAATGAAAACTGCTCTGCAGTTATTCTCAAAGAACTTCCGGAAAAACTTGGAGATCCCGGTCGTTTTGTGTTGCCTTGCGTGTTCAACAAAACTGAAGAATTTACTGCCCTTGCGGATCTCGGGGCTAGTATTAATTTGATGCCACTCAGTGTTTGGAAAACACTATCATTGCCCGATCTCATTCCTACAAAGATGACTCTCGAACTTGCAAATCGCACTCTCGCTTACCCCGTTGGTATAGCCGAAGACGTGTTTATCAAAGTTGGCACATTTACCTTCCCGGTCGATTTTGTCGTAGTTGATTATGAAATGGACCCTCGTATTCCTCTAATACTTGGTCGGCCATTTTTGAGAACCGGACGAGCTTTAGTGGATGTGGCCGAAGGTGAGTTAATCTTACGAGTCGGGGATGATGCAAAAGTTTTCAAAATGGGGAAGCTTACTAGTACAACTTTTGGAGGCCGAGAATCAGTGAATATGATTAATGTGCTAGATGACTTTACCGTCTACGAAAATCCTCTATTCGACTCTTGCATCGATAATCCACTTTTTCATGATGATGTGGATGATTCTCTCCCTACTTTGGACGCTTCTCCCATTTATGATTCTTCACCGGTCTTTGATGCTTATGATGATGATGCTTCTAGCTCAGATTCAGATGATTTTGATTGTACTTTTGAGTATCCCGAGCTGCCCACATATGATGATTTTGATGAGGCCGATACTCTCTCGAGCGATTCTTCACACGATGAAGATCCTCCGCCATCACTCAATCCTCCTTTGGACGATTATTCATTTGAGGAAGATTTCTCTGAATTTCTCAACACATACTTCCCTCATGAGAGTGATGCTCCTCCTTTGGACTTTGAAGATTATCGTCTTGATCCTACTTTGGATTTGAAGAGCATTTTGTCAAAGGAGAAGAAACCGGTCGACACCGAAATCCGTTGCACTTATGATTTGACACCTCTTTGTCCCCCTTCTGAGGACGAGGTTGTGCTTCTTTGCGGATCTTCTTCACACTCGGCTGAGCCGGAGTGCTATTTTCCCCTGAAGGAAAAGGTGTTCGATCCCGGTATTGAAATCTTTAAGCCATCTCAGTATCCACCTGATGAAATAAAAGGAAAAATCTTTGGAACCATTGAAGACATGCTTGCACCACTTCATACTTGCTTCCACCGTGCTCCATCGCTGCTTAAGGGAACCCTGCCACTTCTCTTTTGGCTTGCCTTGTTCGCCTTAAGCTCTTGCTTATTGATGGATGAGAACTATGTCTTTGATCCTGGTGGATTTGTCTCATGCTTCTTCCGTTGATGATCAAGGTCGAGTCAGGCTAACGACTCGGTTAACAAAAACCAAGCGCTTCTTGGGAGGCAACCCATGCATCTATCTTTTCGCTTTCTTTACCATAAGTGCAGGGGGGGACCCTTTGGATTGCTATTTCCTCTCCTCACTTCTTAACCGGGATTCGAGCTTCAATGATCCACTCTTGCTGATTCTTGACGACCCGTGATTCCGTGTTCCATTATCCCGGTTATATCCTAAACTCTTTTCGATTCACTATTTTATATTTTCTCAATATTAAAATAGGAATCTCTTTAGTGGTCTTTTCCTTAGCAAGATTTAAACAACGTGCACAATGTCCTAAGTGTAGGGGAGTTTACTCCCACATGCTTAAACATTGAGGACAATGTTTATCTTAAGTGTAAGGGGGACTTCTATCGAAGTTAAGTGGTCTTTTCCTTGTATTTGTCCTCATTTTAACCGGAAAATCAATTTTTCGACATTTTTCAAAATTTTTGATCTATTTTGGCCTATTAGTTTTTCCCTTTGTATAGTTATTTTCTTTCTTTGCTAGAATAAATGTTTAATAAGTGGTTTTAATTTTCAAACGTTGTGAATCTTTTGACTCAATCCGAGTTTACTCTAGCTAGTATCCTTAACGTGTTTAAGTCAAGTTTTGCTAGGCTTTTATATAGGGAGCTATAAAACGCGAAAGTCTTAACTCTCACGGGTTAAGAACAAGAACTTTTCGCAAGTTCCTATAATTGATCCTTGAGAGTCGTTTATCAAGGGAACTTTAAGATGCGATTTCTAAACTTGAAAGAGTCTAAGAATTTGCAAGATCCTATAGGCGACTTGAAAACCCAAAACTTTGATTTAATAGGCTAAGTATCCACGAGTCTCATTACTTGAGATTTTAAACTGTGGAGAACGAGAGATGATAGAGCCAATTATAAGTTCGGTATTCTTTCATGAATTTATGTGAGTTAATTATGAGCCTATTCTCCCATCGCTTGCTAATAATTTATTTGCTAATAAATAAGGTTGTACGATTTGAAAAGTTACTTAGCTTCTAGCCCCAGATCGTTTAAAAGTTGCTCGGTAATGACGAGAGTTCATAGCCAAGGCATAACTTATGAAGCGGGGCGCGAAGATTGGCGAGTCCGAAAAGGCCCTAACAAGGCATGAGGGCTATGTTTTGTTGCTAAAGATCCAAAGTGATGTGAAGAATCGTTTATCGAAAATCAATATGAAGGATCGAGACACACGACGTAAAGCAAAACTCCCCAAAAGTCATGGAGAAGTGTATCCGAAAAGACCCTAACAAGGTATGAGGATAAATAGATCCAAGTCATAAAAGGAGGCGGATCGTTGTATATCAAAGTCCAAAATAAAGATTGGAGAAAAATGAAGAAGTCGTGGTCCAAGTATGAATCTCTCAAAACTTCAAGTGAAGAAATTCCAATTATGAAGAGAAGACCATTATTTCATGAACGTCTCTCAAGATTTGAAGTATGAAGTCGCTGCCAAATATCGGCCCGAGAAAGGTCTCAAATCGCGAACCAAGTTATGCCAAGATATGAACTTTCTGATATCCCGAGAAGCAGTTTTAAAAGATTTGGTCCTTTAGCTAACTATTGATTAAATCGTGCACTTTATTTTCAGACTAAATAACTATCGAAATAAGTCAAACAATGCATCTTCGTGATCATTCAAGACAAATAATAAAATATAGGAGATACACCTAGGAATAAGGGAGTCTAAGTGAGTAATTGGCCCACATGAGTTCGTGTTAGTTTACTAACTTATAATAACAATGATCTCGTTTTTAAGCTTGGTTTGGAGAAAGTGAAAACTTGAGGATGATGATTATTCATAACATTTTCAAAACCCAAGGTATGCTTTTAATTTCTTTGCTTTGCATTTTTATAATTTTCTATCTCTTTAATAAAGGCCAATGTGGATTGATTATGATGAAAAGTGTAAACATGCTTTGTAACTAATGCATTGCATGAGGACATTGCAATGGTCAAGTGTAGGGGATTTGATAGGTGTGTAAACACCCATCTTTTCTACCACTTAATTACAATAATAACCGGACCAAAACGTGTATTTTATGTCTTTTATGTCGGAATTATGCGTGGTTTGTGTTTTTGTTGTGATTTAGGACGAAAAGGTGAAAAGTGGAGAAAACACGGAAATTCACGGGCATTTACGGACTTTTATTGAAGAAAAAGATGAAAGACGAAGTCAAGAGGTCAAGAGTGCAAAAAGAACGGAAGTCCAAGACCAATTCTGAAGATTTATCGAAGAAAAAGTCTAAAGACGGAAGTTTATTTAAAGCCAAGGAACTCAAATCTTATTTATCGAAGAATTAAAAGACGAGTCCAAAGAAATCCCGAACCAAAAGTCATCACATTCCAAGATTAACAAAAAGATTAAGAAGGAAGGACTTGATGGTGCAATTAACAAGAAAGGAAGGAGAGAGGAAGCTTCCTCTAACCACTCCCTAATCACCTATATAAACCCCTCATTTTCATTCATTAAGTTTTGTTGGCTAGAGTGACACTAGTTTTTCCACATTTACTTTTAATGCACCTTTAATTACTTGCATCTTTAATTACATGTTTTGCACCTTAATTACCTTTTAATTCCAAGTAAGTTTTTAATTTGTGTTCTTTAAATTCTTGTCTTTACCTTTCCTTATCATTTGATCAAGTTCTTTTTATCTTTCTCATTCTACTTTTCTCTCTTTTTGATTCGGTTACAAGTTCGGATTAAGCAAGATTTGCTTAATCCATTTGCTTATTTTGATTAAAGTCTCGTCCTTTTTAATTCCTCATACGAAATAAGCCACGAGATTGACAACCTTGTGTGCTTATTTGGTATTTTGTTTTAGTGTTTTGGAAGTTTTCTTTAAAGTTTTGATTTTTAAGTTTCGATTTCATTTAAGTTTCGTCTTTTAAAGTTTGAAAGATTTTAATTTTTTTAGCTTATTGCTTCGTTTTGATTTTACTTCATTAAAGTTTTTTAGTCACGGCTTATTAGAAGTAGCTTATTTAGTACTTGTGCTTATTACGAGTTTGGATTCCATCGGAAAGCAAGGGTTTTCTCCACATTGCGACGGCTAGCAACACCACATTCCGATAGTGACAGTATTGGCCTAGGGTTTTGCATTCCGATCCGGGATTGCGATAGAGTGAAGTACCATTTCCTCATTCCGATCTGGAGATTGCGATCGCATATTGCGATCGCTCTTTCCGACGGCTCTTGAGGCTCACTTAGACGAAGTGCTGCCCAATTTTCCCCAGCCACATTCCGATCTGGGTGATATTCCGATAGGACACATTCTGATCTGGACTACATTGCGATCTGAGGTTGTTAGGTTATTTCGATCTGAAAAGGTGACATATTCCGATCTGGGTTTCTTCAACATTCCGATAGGTGGTGTGTTCATTCCGATGGTAAGGTTGATCGGAATATATTCCGATCTGGGTTAATTATGTTTTGTCTTGTTTAATTTTTAGTTTAAGTTTTTAATACTTGTCTAATTTTAATTTCCGTCACATTTTAATTTTTAGTCATTTAATTAATTTACTTTCCGTCACGTTTTTAAATATTGCACACTTTCTTTTAATTAGACTTAGATTTCTTTTAACGCACTTATATTTTTTATACTTGCCCTTTACTTTAACGACATTTACTTTTAAGTCTTGCACATTTAAATTTAAAAACAACCAAAAATATTTGTTTCCACCAAAATAAAACTGAGTCACATAGAATACCTAGATCAATTCGATTAGACATACTTAAACGAATCTTTTTAATTAGGCAAAAGCTTAGTTATCAGCAATGCAGGAAGAAATCAATCAGTTCAAAAGAAACAAGGTATGGACTCTAGTGCCAGCTTAATATTTGATCTTTTCAAGTTCGTATTTCCCAACTCACAACAAATCAAAAGTCTAATCAATATCAAGTTTTTAATTGTTTTTGGTTTTCATAAAGGTTTTTGTATTCTATGTCTAATTCAACAAAGCACGTAAAAAGTAAAAATATTATAACTACGTATCCATACTATTCTACAACAAATTGCAATTACAATCAATTAAGCACAAAGTACAACTAAACAATCAATTAACCAACTAACAACTTTTATAACAAAAATAACAAGAATAAAACTACTTAACAAATTCTAACAAATTTAACTAAATTTTCAAACTAGAAAAATGTAACAAAATTTTCTAACAAATTTCCAACTAACTTCTTTATCAAAATATAATCAACTTTTTATAAAATTGTAACTAACTTTTTCAACAACCTATTTTTATAAAAGTAAAAATTACAAAATGACAAGTTCTAATTTTTATAAAAGTAAAAAAAATGCAAATTTTAAAACATCTAAATACTACTTCCTATAAAATCTCCTACTTTTTATTATCCTTCTAGTAAACTTTGCTAAATTCAATTTTAGCTTACTTCTTTCAACTTTTAATCCAACGAATCTAATAGCCCATGAAAGTAAATGATCCAAAAGTGGTTCTTAACGGAATGGACTACCTTGTAACCAATTAACTACCTATTTTATTAAAAAGACATTCAGGTAAGCTTAGAAAGACTAAACAGAATGCTTCAATAAAGCATAGCAAACATACAATCCTACAACTTCAACATATTATAAGCATGCAAAGTTTTCTTTCAAAACTAGAAGTAGACTAAATAAAGCGTAAAGGAACACTCAACTATTTGAATTATTGAATAAACCGTTGATGTAGAAGCGTAGCGCTGAGCTAGCTTAAATCGAGCGCCAAAATTTGATAACGAAGCTTCTCTCAGAAATAACTCGAAACAAGAACGGATCTCCAGCACAATGTCGTCTAACTAAATCGAACTCACTACTTCTGTATTCGAACTTGTTACTAAGTTTTCATCAACTGCTACTCCTGGTATCACTTGTAGAACACTCATTTGGTCTATTCCGTTGATGCGATACTAACTATTCGACGAATTATGAAGCAAAGTAACCAAGAACGTCTCTGACTTGAACCACAACTCATCCTACTCCGAGTGTAGACTGAATAATCTCGCAATTAATCTTGAACTTCAAACAATCCTACTTTATCCTTACTGGCTACAATTACTCCACTGGTCCTCTAACTACCCTGAGAACTTTAAAACTTCATAGATCTCCAGCTGTAACAAACTAAACTGCTACTCTCAACTTCGAGTTACTTTCTAAACTCGATGAGATGATCAATAACTAACTGTTAACAAAATCACTTGAAAGCTTTGATCATCGTCAACACAACATGAACAACAACTGTAAAACTTTGAAGGAACTCTAACAGAAAGCTTCAACGGCCATGGATAACTCATAAACTTGAACTTGCAAGATTGAGTAGCAATGCTTGATTATTCAGATCATGATACGAAGAGAGATAGTAAAGGATGTAAGAATCAGTGAACTCATAGTGAAATGTAATTTGTATTAATGAAGGAATCTGTTAAGTTGTTACAACCATGTAACTAACTATCTAACGTATATGTGTATGCTGTATGCATTAGCACATACTACAAGAAGGGAAAATAGAGAACGAATTTAGTAAACTACTGTGTGTGTGAATTACACACTAATGCTACACGTAAGAAATGAAAAAAGAGCTGAGTATTTATAAGCTAAAAATGATACAAGGGGGGGGGGGGGGGTGATGAGTTTTTTCGACCAGTCAGCATTTGCCATGTGTCATTAGTTGGTGGGCTTTTAGAACTTGATCCAGATCAAGAAAGTAACGAGATATGATTGGTTGTGTGGGCGAATTGTGGGATTCGGTTTGGTCTTTGATTGCTGATGACTTTTTAAAACTCGCCCATAAATGTTGCATTATTACTCCTCCAAATAAATGGCCCATTGAATGTTGTTTGTTTACTGCCTAATCATTGCTGTAATGAACTTTCCTCGAATTGCATGAGTATCATTTGCCATATAATTCCAATGTTTAGCTGCTGTAGTCTTCGCCATAAATGCATCCCATATAATATAAACTCCTTCCTTGGCTCATTATTATTGCTGTTGTTTAATATACCTCGACAAGCATTAATTGTTGTTAAATATCTCGCCCAAGTTTTACCATTAAATGCTGCTGTTGCTGATGAAAAAACCTCGAACCATTTAATGAGTAACATTTACTTGTTGACTGTCCTTCTATTTAAATGTTATCAGTGAGCCAAATCCACTTGTTATGATAATGGGTATTCCATGTGACCCATATAAGCCCTTGGTCAATACAAGTGAACATGTATAACCATCTGTAAGACTTAGCAGATTTAATCCCTTGACTTTCCAATCTTGACGGTTTATTTTGTGGCTTGTAATTTCTTTGACAAATGACCATGTTAATCTTTGAACTTTTCCTTCAACTTCTTTAAGTCCTTTGATCTTCATATACTTGGCAAGTTAGGTCCTTGATGTCTTGTTTTGTCCATTTTCTTTGTCTTTTCTTCAAGTAAAATCCATGAAAGCTTGTGTTTGCTTAAAACGTATCTTTTTACATACACATTCAAAAACAACAAAGAATACCCCGTAATTCCATTTTATCACAATAAAGTTTGGGTATTTTCTTTGTGTTTTAGGGGTTTTATAGATATAATTGATATGAGATTTCACTCATATCAAATCCCCTACACTTGAGCATTGCCATGACTTCATGCAATGCCATATTTTAAAGCACCAATTTACACTTTTCTCATAATTAATCCACCTTCCAATATGGAATGCATTTACACTACACTATACTATATGATGCATGATTTTTTATTTAAATAATGCAATGCAAAGGAAAACAATTCTATTTATATATTTTTGGATTTTTCTTGAAATGGTTTAGATGGAAATAACTCATAAAGAAATCAAAGACTTTAATTGGGGCTTGGGGTACCATGAACACTTATCATCCTCAAGTTTCACTTTCCCCATACCAAGCTTAAAAACAAGATCATTGTTTTCCATAAGTGGAAGTGCATCAACTCATTCATATAGATTAATTATGTTACTCTTATACCCCCACTTATTATGCCTCTAAGACCAGTTATTATTTGAGCAAATTTCTTTTGGGCAAATTTGTCATTATTTAAAGCGTGAAATATAAGAAATGTAAAATCTCAAAATAAGGAAGCACATTTTTAATCCTAAGTAACCATCTTATCCATTACTCGAAAAACCGCCCACAATTAATATAAGTCCGACCCAAAATAATAAGTCATTCACCTTATGTGTAAGATCCTTATGTCATGCATTAATAAGTAGCTACACACTCGCTAAGAAAAGAAAAATAAAACTCACGCAATAATTTATATCCGACGCCTTTTTGAGACCTTAGATCTTCAATCCCGCAACCCGTCAAGGTAATATTGGATTAGAGAAACTATTAAATCCCCGAAACCCTTGTGAGAGTAATATTGGAATTCAATAGATACTATAATTAACACTTCACTGCCCCTCTTGAGCGTCTTGTATAATTACTTTTTTTCTTTTTTCTTTTTCTCTTTTTTTTTCTAGCCACTCCTTTTTTTCATAAGCCGCTCTTATTTTTCTTTATTCCTCACAAAGAAAGTTGAAAAGAATAAAAAGAAAAACACCCGCTAAATATTAAGCATGACATAAGTCTAGTACACATAAAACGTTCTAACCTAGAATCTTAAGACGTTCTTATACCAACCACGAATGATTAGTAAAAAATGCATAAGAGACTACAAACCAATTAAAACCGTTCTTGATTATTTATTAACATATATACATGCGTTGACAAGAAAGTAAAGGTTACGAAAGGGGATATAAAAGCCACAATTAATTGATATGAGGTTTATCTAGCCCTTAACACTTACTTCAAACTCTATCATCTCTCGTTCTCCACAGTTTAAAATCTCAAATATTGAGACTAGTGGATGCTTAGCCTAATAAACCAATGAAGGTCTACATGGTTAAGGCTACTAGCTAGAGAATGCTTAGATAAGCAAACTCGGCTTGAGTCAAAGTATCCATGGCAGGCCTAATATGTTAAAGAAGTCTAAATTTGTTAAACCATATCCTTTATTATATTTTTTCCTTTTTTATATATTTTGATGAAAAATAAAAAAAGAATATATACAATGCAAATGTGTTATGCAAATGAAAAATGATTAATGAAAAAATTATGAATGCATATTTTTGGTGGCCAAAGTAGATCAAAAATTTGAAAAATGTTTGAAAAATTAATTTCCAAGTTATCATGAAGTCAATGAAAAAGTTCTAGGTAAGGTCACTTCGATAGAAGACCCCCTACACTTAAGATAGACATTGTCCTTAATGTTTAAGAGTATTGGAGTAAACTCCCCTACACTTATGACATTGATAACTTTGCTTAACCCAAGCTAAGTAAAGGTCCACTATAGTGAATTCATTTAAGCACAAGTGTTTTGAAAATCACAATAGTAACAAAGTGAACCCGATACAAGGGCCTCCTCCATAAGTTCCAATGCATGAAATGAGAGAGAGCAAACCTACAAACACGAAGAAGACAAAAGAAAGGCACCCCCTACACTTCTCAACTATATACCCTTTTATTAATCCTATCCTACCACACTCTAGTCTAAATGATCTAATCCTAGTTGTTCAAGCTTGATTTATAGAGTCTCTAGCTCGACTCATCCCACACTTAAAGTGTCTATGGAAAACCTATCATGGAGAGTAAAATATTTACCCTCTTAGGAAAAACTCTCCATGATAAGGTAAAACAAGTTCTCAAGTATACAAAACCCATAAATATCCTCCAGGATCAAATACATAATTGCCCTCCCAAGAGTAACACAATCCAAAAGTAGACATCTTAATCAATGGTGAGGTGGGGGAGGTTTCCTTATCCGTGATTCTTTCCCATAAGTTTCCCATAAGATGATAAGGTGATACTGATGAGACTGCTTTTATACATAGTCTCATCGTCCAAAAAGGGCTTTAAATGCATAAAATATCATGAAAATACCCCAATATATGCTTGTGTTTGTTGATTGTGTATTTTAGGTACGGATATTGAGAAAATGACAAAAGATCACATGAATCATGCAAAAACGAACACGGGAAACGAAGCCGCACATTGAACCAAGCCCTAATGAAGATTTTCCAAAGAAAACCCTTGAAGATTTGAAGATTTTTGAAGAAGGGTCCTCCAATATTGAAGGATTGACACTTAATACCCTTGTATCTTCATAATTACAAGATTGGTCCCTAAAGTTTGTCAATATTACAAAAAGGGCCCTCCACTTTGAAGAATTGGCAATTATAGTCCCTCATCAAAACTAAAATGTCAATATTAACCCTCCTCAAAGTCAAACATACCAAGAAGGACTCCAAGTTACAAGAAATTACAAGTTTGGTCCTTTAAAAATATCAAAATTACCAAAAGGACCCTTGACTTTGAAGAAATGGCAAAAATGGTCCCTCATTAATTATGACTTGGCAATTTCAGTCCTCCAAGAAGTCAAACAAACAAGTCAAGACCATCATCTATCAAGAAAATGCCAAAGCAGTCCTTCAAGAATCAAGAAATGGCAAGAAATACCCCTAAAAATACATTGGAAAAGTATTTGGGGCAAAAGTGTGAAAAAGGAAACTTCATTATAAAGGGAATTTCAGTTTTGGCTGATTTAAACACAAATGAAAGGAGAAACAAAGATGAGGGGAGTATGCAGCCAAAACATAAACCTTACCTTAACCAACCATTGGCTGCCACGTGCCCCACTATCACTTTTTCACCAATTACAAGCCAACATTTAGCCACCTCACATCCCACTCAGCCGTATTTAATAACTAACTAAAATTAGTAATATAAACATGCGCTAAACAACAATTCAAATCCTAAACCAGATTAAAACCTCTACTATTCATGTGATGAACATAATTGGGTATTTTTAATCCTGTTGTAATTAGACCTTAAGATTATCCAGATTTATGATTAAGGTGTCCTTAATCACATCCCAACTTTCAAAAGGTCTGCCACATCACCATATTACTCACATGATTCCCCTGCTTTTCACACCTTGCCATTGGATGCTATCACACCTTGCCAACTCATGCCACAAGCCAAATTCAGTCACATGATCTTCACAATATTCAAACAAGACAAGGGCATAATGGGGACTTCACAGCTTTAGGGTTTACGTTTTTAGCCTCTTAGCAAGTAGTTTGTAGCCTATATAAGGCTTAGGACTGAGTACTTTAATCTTTGCTCTTGAGTTTTCCTTTGTTCAAAATTCTGTAAATCCATTTTCAGTTTAATGAAATGAGTTTGAATCTTTGAAGAAAGTCAAGTGCCATTGTTGTTTACTGCTTATTATTGTTACTTATTTGCTAATCTTAAACCCTAAAACCTGTTTTCAAGGAGTGTGCAAAAGTTTGCACATTTTCCTTCAAGCTTGATATTTTGCTAAGTTTCTTGGTACACCTTGGAATTCTTGGGCTATAAAGCTGATCATAGCATCCGGAAACTGAGTTATCAAGGTGTGGTGAAGCCTATAACTTGGGGATAATCAAGTGTGGGATACAAGAGTTGCATTAATCAAGGCTTTTTAACTTTTCTAATTTGTATATTATGCTCTTAACCTTGTTGATTCTTAGCAGGGTTGTTTGTGGAAGCTTGTACTTGTTCTTGCTAGTACATAAGCTCAAAATTCGTGGGTGTGGATGTACATCCATGAGGTACACACCTTTCTACCCAAAATCTGATAAAATCTTGATTTTTGGTGAATTTGTGTGCTACTTGTGTTCTTGCTAATTTAATGGTCCAATCTTGCTTAAATCTGCATATTATACTTGTTATTGTGCTTATTTGGGCTTGGGTGGTCTTGGATAACACTTTTGATTTGAAAATTTGGTTTTGAAAAGTTAAAAGGGTGTTTGGGATTACCTGTTTGAGATCATAACTTGATATTGTGTTGTTAGAAGTTTGTGTTTGTGCTTGTTATCTGTTATATACTTAGTTGAGTGCATATTGCTACAAGTTTTTGGGTTTGAAACCTCAAATCAAACATTGTGCTATAGATTGCTTGTTTTGACTGTTTTTGACCTAATATTTTGGTAAAATCTAGAATTTATGCATGCTTAGGGCTGAAAGTGGTTAAATCATCATTAATATAACATATGTGATAGATCTGAGTGATTGAATTTGGCTTGTTGGTCAATTGCATCACCAAAAGTAAAATCTGCTTGTGTTAGTGTTCATCAGTAACTTGTGGTGCTTGAATCTTGCTCAATACTTTGAATCAGTGCATGAAACCTGTTTAGACTTGCTTATTTAAGTTTATTATTGCTTGTGTATGCATTTGGTTAAGTTTGGCTGGCTGAATTGTGCTATAAGTGCTTATTGAACCATAACTGCTTATTTGTTCATGTCTGTGCTAGATCTGGTGATGTTTTGATTAAACTGTACTAATTGGCTGATTGTGATTGTGATTTCTTTGTTGTGATTGACTCCTCTTGATCCACTGATCATTTGGGTGTCTTTGTGTAACTTGAATCTCCAAAAAAGTCACTAAAGACAAAAAGTCAAGAAGTCAAGCAGTGGAAAAAGTTTCCACTGCTCAACACCCAAAACTAGCCCCTGCTAGTGTAATTTTGCATTCAGCTTATTAATAAGCCATTTTGGCTTATCCAGACCTGCAACAACTTATTTTTTGTGATCAATCTTCCTCATTTGACCCATTTGTTTGAACTAGAGCTTATTAGACTTTGACTTTGACTTTTTGCTAGAAAACCAACTCATTTGACTTTTTCATAAGTGCTTATTTGCTTATTTCAGCTTATTGAGTGAACTTATTTGAAAACTTTTTGTTGATTAAGATTAGTTAAGTCATTTAAAAGCTTTAGAAACTTGAATCAGCTCTTGGGATAGCCTAGAACTCGAAAACGACTATTTTGTCGTTTTGTGTAGATTGTTTTTTGCATTTTCAGGCTTATTCCTTTGGCTTATTTCAAATTTCTTTTTACAAAAGTCTTAAGCAACTCAAAAGAAGCTTGTGTGTCTAATTTGAGCTTATGGCATCAGCTTATAGCTTAATGGGCCAAAAAGCCCATTAAGAATAAGCTGTTTGATATAAGCCAGCTTATTTCACATTTTCAGCTTTTAGGCCTTTGAAAAATTGTGTTCAGAATCAAATTTTGAGTCAGATAGGAGTTTTTGGGCTTAATTGGACAACATTTTGCTTATTGGGCCTATTTGAGCCCAATAAGGGGACTGTTTAGACTTTTGGCCCATTTGGAGGCCCATTAGGGGTATTTTTGTAATTTCAACTTCCGATTCTGTTTATTTAGGTTAAATTAAGCTAGTTTGCAAGTTTTTAGAAATTTTTATAAATTTTGGATTTTTAATATTATTTTATTATTATTTTATTATTAAAAATTAAAATTTAGATTTTTCTAGTTTTTATATTTTTTTTAGGTTAAATACATAAAGTTAGGAATTTTACAACTTTTAGAATATTTTTATTGTCCTTAGATTAATTTTTATAATTATTTTAAGTTTTAAGAGTTTTTAATTGTTTTTAAATAGTTTTAATTAATTTTAAAATTTTCAAAAATAGTTTTAAATCAAGTTAGGTCATTTTAGAGGTTTACAATTAAAAAATCTCATTTTGGGCTTTTTGTTAATTAAATTGATTTTTAGGGCTTTAATTAGCATTAAAAAATCATTATTTAATTAAATAAAAGGTTTGGGTGATTTTTGATTTTTTGTAAACTCTATTATATTATTTAGGATTTATTGCAATTTTTTAGGAATTGTTAGGGTAAATTTTTAATTTTGGTACTTTTTACGGTTTTACGTATACGACACTTTCGTCTTAGTTTAATCCGTCATCGTAACCGTCATTCTCTTCTTATCCCATTTCTATTTTCTTTCTCATAATCATATAATCACAAAGTTAATCATCTCTCTACACAACACACTAGCCTCCTTGAGAACGATCCCTACTTTGGGTCATAACTCATGGTTTTCCTCAATCACTTGTTAATACTTACCCTAATTACCTTGTTTTCCTAAACAAGTGTAAAATTACAACCATCATTTTAGCGCCGCTGCCGGGGAGGCGTGTTGTGTTTTGGTTTGGCAATTTTTGTTTTTATATATAGCCATAATATCTATTGTATTAGTAGCACTCTACTAATACGTATTATCGATTTTTTGTTTTTTGTGTGAATATTATTAATATATTGTATACGTAGAACAATAAATTCACAAGTACTCCAAAAGTGTGAAAACACAACCTTGACTTGGGAGGTCATTACCCAATCATTGTATTCGAATCTCAAACAAGAAAGAAAAGGAAAAAATAGATAAATACTTTCGTGAAGCTCGATTTTGAAAAATACAAACTATAAGGTGGGTATAAGGCGGGTATTATAAAATATACCCTAAGGAAAAAGGCTCTTAAGTGCTTCGCGCCGCCTCGTTTCCCCGCTTGCTTGTGAGTATTTGATTTTGAGAGCTAATCGAGGGTTTTGCCGCCCAAAGTATTATTAAGTATCATATATACTTTCTTGGTTTCATTTGATTAAACCCTCTTGAACGTTTTGGTGTTCCACCAACGTTCTAAAGTCATCGAAGGCGTTCACATCACGTGATCGTTTTCATTCCTTGAGGCTTCTTTAATCAAGATATTTGATTAAGGAGGAGATTTTTAGATTGTGGTCTACTTAATACAATCACAAAAATCCAAAAAAATTAAAAACAATCAAAAACCACAAAAAAACTGAAAAATACAAAACACCAAAAAGAATCTTCTTTGCTCACCCCCACGTTGTACGTGACGTTTATGCTTACTTGTAATCAAGCAAGATGTGCACGTAAATGAAAAAACCGAAAGGAGTCAACACTTACTCCTAATCTTTCTAGTGAGGAGTCTCCTATTGACGAACCCATTGTAAGAGAAGAACCAACCATGGCGAATCGAATTATGATGGAGTTACTTCAAGCACCCACCGAGGGTTATGGAGAGGCTATTGTGATTCCCGCTATCCTTGCGGAGAATTTTGAAGTAAAAATGGGTTTGTTGTCGATGATCCAAAACAACATATTCCGTGGTGATGAGAAGGACAACCCACACAACCATATCCGCCAATTCAATCGTCTTACCGCCACTTGCAAGTTTAAGGATGTTGCTAATGACTCGATTAAGGTGATGCTTTTTCCGTATTCCTTAGCGGGGCCCGCTAAAATTTGGTTAGAGAAAGAGCCACCAAATTCTATATTGACGTGGAAGGATCTCGTTTCAAAATTTGTGAACCAATTTTTTCCGCCCTCTAAGACTACGCATTTGAAAGACGAGATTTCAAAATTTTCACAAGAATTTAATGAAAGTTTTTCAACGGCTTGGAATAGGTTTAAGGAAATGTTACATGAGTGTCCTCATCACGGTTTTTCCGATTTGCATCAAATTGACACGTTTTACAATGGACTTAATGATCATGAAAGGGATTATCTTAATGCCGCCGCGGGTGGTAATGTTTTGTGTAAAACGGTTGAGGAAGCTTTGGTGATAATTGAGAATAGATCTAAGGTGTATAGTCCTCGTAGCACGTCTAGTGTTCGTAAGGCTTCGTCTTCGGCTTCACCTTCTTTATCTACTACCATCGATGCTTGCCAAATTGAGGCGAACTTGGAAAACAAAATCTTTGATAAGCTTAAAGGTCTTCTAATTGAGTTCAAAGTTGGAGAACCAAGTGCTCCCGCTACGATTAAAGCGGTTGAGGTTTCATGCATGTATTGTGGTGGAGGTTGTAAAACCCGTATTTAAATATCAGCATATTTAAATACGCAGTTTAATTTTAATAGACTATATAAGTATTTATTTTTAGACAGAGATATAATTAAAAGTATACACGACATTTAATTGTATATAAAAAAGGATTAATTAAAAGTATACAAAAAAAAGAGAGAAAAGTGGAAAAAGGCTTTTGGCCGTTTGGTGTAAAAAAGAGAAAGAATTGGGCTTGGCCCGTTTGCTTCTAGAGAAAGAAAAGGAACGGGGATAACCCCTTTACACAATACAGAAACGAAAAGAAAAAAATAATAAAAAGGAGGAGCTAGGGTTCTTGAGGTGGCCGCCGGATGGGAACACAAAAGCAGGGAGAAAAACAAATTTGGGTTATCAATTAATTCGACTCTGTGTTCATAGTAGATTCATAAATCCCGAATCAAGGTAATCATCTATTAACTTTCCCTTTTAACTCACGAAATCCTACGTGTAGAGAAAGAACACGCAGGGTTTGGTTAATCATGTTATAACACGAAATCAATAGGGACTTCGGTGGGCATTTGGGTGTACAGCCGAGAGTTTAAGACTCTCGGTGATGGTTCCTAGCCCAACCCCGATCATCAAACAACCCCAAACAAGGGTGTAAGGCAAGTGTAAGTGTGTCGGGTTTTGCTTGGTTAAGGAAACCAAGACCTTAAGGTCTTGATGATCCTTTCTCTCGGGCTCAGTCGCGAACCAAAGCAAACAAGGGGGTGTTTGGGTGTAACTGAAAACAAGGGACTGTTTGGGATTGCAAAACGGGGGAATTACTAAACAAACAGGGGGTGTTGGGATGCTATAACAGTGGGAACATCACAATAACAGTGGGAAATATATAGAGATCAGTCGGTACATATTAAAACAGAAACTAATAAGATTAAAATTCAGGTTTAGCGACAGTTTAACGACAGAAATTATGTCGCAGTTTATAAAGACAGTTTTAATGGCAGATTTGGGTCACAGTTAGCGACGTTTTAGCGACAGAAAATTCTGTCGCTAATCTGGCTGTGGTTATATATCTAGTATGTTTGATTTGTTTTCGTGCAACCGAGACTTAGAAGTCTCGGTAGGCTTTTGTTTGATTTGAGTTTCAGGGCACGAAAAATAATAAATGAGAGGTTATATTAATTTGGGTTAAATCATTTTATAAATAAGTTTTATAATTAATTAACCAAGTCGTTTTATTATTTAATTTAATTTGTTTAGTAAATTAATGATGGTAAATTATTTCTTTGATTAAAAATGTGTGACTACTTCAATGATTTATCTTTCATAGAAACGAATTTAAAAACCTTTCTAATCTAAAGACTTTCTATTAATATCTGATTATTATTTATAGTAATAATAATTATATCGAAATTATACACTATACAGTATCAGGAAATTCAGGAAAATACAATTGTCAGTAATATTTTAGAACCATCAGATTTATCAGTTTTATACAAACAGTAATACAAGAATTAATAAATTTAACTAAGTACAGTTAAGATAAATAAAATAAATGGATATCATTAACTTATTCGCGGCCTTTATTCATGTAGTTCGCGTGAAATCAGAGTAGACCTCCTGTCAGTTGATATCAGTCGGTTACTGGACACGAGGTACGAATTTTCCGTCCTTTCAGTGAGGACTTCCTTTCTATGCATGATTAGGATTCCCCGTCTCCAGCCAAATGTTTTTCCCCAGTATATGTTTAATTTTATCAGTAATCATGTTAATAACTAAATAAATTGTCTGAGCATTATATACAAGCACGACCAGTTTATATACTAGTTACGGAGGTACCGTAACCACGGCACTAGAGGCACCGGTGTCGTGACTCACATACAGGAGAGTGATATCCTGCATCGTCCCACTCATCTCAGCTTGGCCATTTTATCAGTATTATTAGTGGGGCGTATGGATGCATCCTAGGCTTATATGTGTTACAAGTTATCAGGGTGAATGTGATGTGTGCTCTACATCCTTCACATTGGAGCTGATCCCTCCACCCAGCACAGTTATTTAGAGGTCACCCCTCTACAACATGACGAGGTCACCCCTCCAGTTATTCATGCACGGTAGTTACAACACGTGACCTATATAAGCTCTGGCAAATAAAATACAGTAATTGCATGTTTTCAGAATTAATAGTTATATTTCAGTATCAGTATATATGAACCAGGTTTCTCAGATTTTATGTAGAGTTCTACCACATGTTACATATCAGTCTTACAGCTTCAGTATTCTATCGCATGTTTCTTCAGTATATTCTTATCATGCTTTATATCCGTTCACTGAGCGTTATGCTCAGCCGTAGTTCCTTTCATGTTCTAACGGCATGTACACCAGGACGCTCTTAGGATTCTGAGAGCATGTGCATTTGGATGGAAGCTATACAGACTTCTTACTTTATGCCTTTCTTACATTATTCTGCTTATTTGGACATTGTTTAGTCCTTTCCTTCAGTATTTTACTTTTCATGTTTTGGGATTCTGTTTGGATTACCGATGTTTGATTCCGGTATTTCCTTTATGGTTAGTTAATGTTTTAGGACATTTACCTTATGCTTTGATGACACCCCATAAATACACGTAACGGTCCACTTATCCAAGTAGGGTGTTACAATTATGGTATCGGAGCTCAAGGTTCGACCTGTAGGCTCTAAAACTTGACCTGTGACTAGTGGATAGTCACCAGGAACTTCCCAGATTTTGGCGTTGTTATCTTTCATGTTCCTCATGGATTGTTCAGTCAGTTTTCTTCAATTATCAGTCATTTTCTTAAAGTTTTTGACTAAGTAAAAGGCTGGTACAGGACTGGCCATATTTAGTCGCATGTGCTTTTCTGCGAATTTTTGTTTTGGTGAACCGACCCATAGGCGTTCACCCTTGCTCGTTCAGATTTTTGTATTGGTGAACCGACCCAACGGCGTTCATCCTTACTCTTGACAGATTCATGTTTTCAGTCAAATATTACTTGGTGAACCATCCATAAACACTCACCATTTATCAGGTCAAATTTCATGCTTTACTGTCGAAGGTTATTTTGTGAATCGATCTATAGTTGTTCACCTTTTTCATGTCATGACATTTTATAAGTTTTGACTTGTATGGGTTGGACTACAGCCAACCATAATTAGTCCCGGATTGTAAATTTCTGTACATGACAGTTCTCATGAAATTTTGACCAGTATGGATCGAACCAGAATCGCCCATACTTAGTCACATGTTTTCTTTGAATTCTGTGGATTGAAGTATAGCCATCCACACCAGTTGTTGTTAAACCTTAGTTGATCATACTCTTATGTTCTCTGTAACAATCCAGTTTTCACAATCTTTAGTTGATGTCACCTTCAGGCGAATTCAGTTTCATGTTTCCTTACAAGGATTATGTTTTCAACAGAGTGATAATGTTTCATGCTAAGATACAGAAGGATTTTAGTAAAATCATGCTTTTATGATAAATCATGTTTGGTCTTCATCAATCAGGTCTTCATGCTGGCCATTGATGAAACTCCGGTTAATCTGCTTTTCAGCCTCTGTACAACCAACATTAAGTCTACGCAGGGATTACAGGCTATCATGCTACTCGTTTCAGTTCAGTTTACTACCGTTTAAATCAATTTATTCTTTGATCATGTCAGACAATTGAAACCAGTATCGATCATATCAGCAAACCTTCAGCGGTACCACATGAACAATATTCATCGTGTACTTCACGTACAGTATTTTCAGGTGTACCCCATGTACCTTACTCCATGTGTACCATTAATTGATCCTTAATCACCTCAGGTATTTCCGCTTGTCGATATTCTACCAGATGCTGATGCTGCTCGTGAGTTGAAGATTTTGCCAGATGCTGATGCCGCTAACACTTTGAAGACCTTACAAATGCTTATGCTACTGATACTTTGGAGATTTCTCAAGATACTGATGCTGCTTATTCTATGAAGACTCTGCAGAACAAGGACGAAAACTATAAATTGGAAATTTCTGACAAGAATAAATTTCAACCATCAGACATTACCATTCCATTCCATACTTTTAACTTCTCAGCTAGATGTCACACTTCACTCAGCTAAACCTTCATTCAGAAGGGTGGGAACCGGAACTCAGCCGGCCACTCAGCAGAATATTTACATGAATCACGGTCATGATAATGACCGTCATAAAGTGACAGACAAAGCAGTAGTGACAATCACCGTGCTTATAATTAATCAGTCAGTAACCATCGGAACTCCGGAACGGACGTGACAGAATTACAAGAGGTCAGTAGTCTAACCGGTCCGCCAACCCTAGCAGTTACAAGAAAATGTTAACCTTATTCAGACTCATCTACTAAGACACGAGTCAAGAACTCATAACTCTAGAGTGTTTCTAAACCAGGCCCTCAGAAATTCAGGACACCTCCAATGGTGTATACTCGTCCTTGTATGTCACCCATAAATCGGATCGTTAAAATCCAGTTACCACCACTAGAGTATTATTCAGGTTAAACACATAGTATTCATTATGTAAGGTTACAGACGAATACATTCAGTGAAAGTCGTTACGTTTACTTCACGTATTCATACGTCAGCTTTATCTTAAATCAATTACCGACGAGATACGTATTACTAAATCCCAAATATAGTCATTTTATTTTCTGCCAGGAAATCAGTACAAGTTGTTATACTATACAACAAGTGAATTATTCTTACAAGCTACGAAGACCTTTCAGCTACCTGTTATTAATTCACTTCTGAAATTCCTTAAATTCATGATCAGTAAATTATTCCAGAGTTCCAGATATAGTTTCATAAAGTTTTCAAGAAATTCCTTCCTAACCACGAGACAGAAATTTAACATCGAGCTAGTCTCAAGAACAGAACCTATTTTCAGAACTCTTGATCACAGGGCTTCAGCTAAGTTAAAAGAGTTGCAACAATTACTGCAAGAGTTATCGGAACGAGGCGTTATTCGCCCTAGCGCACCACCATGAGGTGTACAGTTTCTGTCTATCAGGAAGACGGCCGGTAACATGAGATCATGTATCGACCACCAATATTTTGACAAGATCATCATTTAATCGATATTCATTTTGCGAATAACAGGTTTATCTGATCTGCTATGACTTCTTATATTTTTCCAGAACAATTCATGATCATGTCACCATCAGTGGTGAGCGAGACATATTATAGTCATCCTAAGAAAATTTTGAATTATACTTCTGAGCTCCCTAATGCTCCGGCTATAGTATGAAATTTATGAATAATTTTCTTTATATGACTTCGCAGACAAAATCGTCAGTATGTGCTTTGATAACATTTTGATCTTCTGAATTCTAGAGAGGTACAAAGATAATCATCTTCTCTCAGTTGTATAGATTCTCTCATAGAGAAAAGTTATATACGCAGCTTTCTAGATATGAATCCCAGTAGAACAAAGTGACATTTCGGGACCACACTATTTCAGCAGAAAGGAATCTCGGACAATCCTACGAAGGTGAAGGCCATCACCAGATTGTCACGACCAACGCCGATGAACGAGGTACAAAATTTCTAGAATTCAGTTGGCTACGACCGCAGAAATCCCCGACAATTCTCTCGATTAGCCTTCTATGACTAAGCTTACGTATAAAGAAGGGAACCTACACCGAATTATCTATACTTCTCCGTGAATAGTCACTCAGGTTCCACCATAGTGTACCAAAATTCCAGGAAGAATTTTGATAGACACATTATAACACGTTGAGGCAACTATGTTCATATCTAATGCCTGACATACCTTAGGTTCAAGATAGAACACCGACATGCTATTACTACCAGTAGAAATTCTAGACCGAAAGGAGACAAGACTCCATGGAGATTGTTATCAGTTTATCACAGACTCAGAGAAAGTATGATACTATCTAAGTTATCATCAACCACGTAATCAACCTGCGCGTCTCTTTCATCCCACGTAGTAGCAGATCTGCAGAAAATTTTAAAATTCAGCAGTAAATCGTACGAATTCAAGGCATTCCTTTGACCATCATATCAGACAGAATTCATGTTCACGATCAAGTGTATGTTTACCCCACTATAAATTCATGTTTATTTTCACTGTCACATTTACGTCTCATTCGCGGTATGATGCTGTTTCAGTTCATCTTTTATGCTATCTCATAATTTAAGCTCACGTTTGTGTTCATAACATTGTTCACGTTCAAGTTCGTGTGCCATTTCACGATACACGTTTCTCAGTTTATTACCGAATACGGTTACAGAAAGTTTGAGAGACCAGACTCAAGTTTAGCACAACTGCTCCATGACCAGACAGACGTTTCATGTCTCAGGCTGTATTGTTTGGCATTCGTTCCTCAGTCAACACATGTTCATAATACATTCTAGTATCATGTTCGCAGTATGTTCCACGTATCATGTTCGCAATAAATTCCATGCCCAGTGTTCCTTATATAATCGTGAACCACATTCACAATTGCTCACGTATCACGTTCACAATTGTTCACGTAGTTCATTTCCATATATTCTCAGCAGTTTACTCAGAGAGATGAACATTGTCTTTTCAGAATAATAGTAAGTATCGTTTTCGTGTACCCTACATGCTATAGCTTATCCAGACTATCAGAATCAGAAATACATCCTATATATGAAACTAGAACTATTCATCATCGTCGGGACAGGGTCATCAGGACCAAGATTTTTATTTATGTTTAGACCTTTGAAGGAATCGTCTCGAGCGGGAGGCCACTCGAAACAGAGGAGTCCATCCGGACCTCTCATCCCCTTTCCTTCAGTAAATTCAGTTATGTTCATTCAGTCATGTCACATTACATGATTATTTCAGTCATGTCAGGTTTATACCTATCAGCAGCATTATGTCTTAATTAGAAGACAATTTATCCTTCAGCTTAATTGTCTTTTCAGTCTACGTGTTCTTTCAGTTCTTATAACTTCCTCAGCTTATTACCTTAATTCGAGGACGAATTTCTCCTCTTTAGAGGGGAAGAATTGTAAAACCCAGTATAGTCGTATCTTTAATTCGGGGACGAATTATTGTTTTTAGAGGGGAAGAATTGTAAAACCCGTATTTAAATATCAGAATATTTAAATACGCAGTTTAATTTTAATAGACTATATAAGTATTTATTTTTAGACAGAGATATAATTAAAAGTATACACGACATTTAATTGTATATAAAAAAAGGATTAATTAAAAGTATACAAAAAAAGAGAGAAAAGTGGAAAAAGGCTTTTGGCCGTTTGGTGTAAAAAAGAGAAAGAATTGGGCTTGGCCCGTTTGCTTCTAGAGAAAGAAAAGGAACGGGGATAACCCCTTTACACAATACAGAAACGAAAAGAAAAAAATAATAAAAAGGAGGAGCTAGGGTTCTTGAGGTGGCCGCCGGATGGGAACACAAAAGCAGGGAGAAAAACAAATTTGGGTTATCAATTAATTCGACTCTGTGTTCATAGTAGATTCATAAATCCCGAATCAAGGTAATCATCTATTAACTTTCCCTTTTAACTCACGAAATCCTACGTGTAGAGCAAGAACACGCAGGGTTTGGTTAATCATGTTATAACACGAAATCAATAGGGACTTCGGTGGGCATTTGGGTGTACAGCCGAGAGTTTAAGACTCTCGGTGATGGTTCCTAGCCCAGCCCCGATCATCAAACAACCCCAAACAAGGGTGTAAGGCAAGTGTAAGTGTGTCGGGTTTTGCTTGGTTAAGGAAACCAAGACCTTAAGGTCTCGATGATCCTTTCTCTCGGGCTCAGTCGCGAACCAAAGCAAACAAGGGGGTGTTTGGGTGTAACTGAAAACAAGGGACTGTTTGGGATTGCAAAATGGGGGAATTACTAAACAAACAGGGGGTGTTGGGATGCTATAACAGTGGGAACATCACAATAATAGTGGGAAATATATAGAGATCAGTCGGTACATATTAAAACAGAAACTAATAAGATTAAAATTCAGGTTTAGCGACAGTTTAACGACAGAAATTATGTCGCAGTTTATAAAGACAGTTTTAATGGCAGATTTGGGTCACAGTTAGCGACGGTTTAGCGACAGAAAATTCTGTCGCTAATCTGGCTGTGGTTATATATCTAGTATGTTTGATTTGTTTTCGTGCGACCGAGACTTAGAAGTCTCGGTAGGCTTTTGTTTGATTTGAGTTTCAGGGCACGAAAAATAATAAATGAGAGGTTATATTAATTTGGGTTAAATCATTTTATAAATAAGTTTTATAATTAATTAACCAAGTCGTTTTATTTATTTAATTTAATTTGTTTAGTAAATTAATGATGGTAAATTATTTCTTTGATTAAAAATGAGTGACTACTTCAATGATTTATCTTTCATAGAAACGAATTTAAAAACCTTTCTAATCTAAAGACTTTCTATTAATATCTGATTATTATTTATGGTAATAATAATTATATCGAAATTATACACTATACAGTATCAGGAAATTCAGGAAAATACAGTTGTCAGTAATATTTTAGAACCATCAGATTTATCAGTTTTATACAAACAGTAATACAAGAATTAATAAATTTAACTAAGTACAGTTAAGATAAATAAAATAAACGGATATCATTAACTTATTCGCGGCCTTTATTCATGTAGTTCGCGTGAAATCAGAGTAGACCTCCTGTCAGTTGATATCAGTCGGTTACTGGACACGAGGTACGAATTTTCCGTCCTTTCAGTGAGGACTTCCTTTCTATGCATGATTAGGATTCCCTGTCTCCAGCCAAATGTTTTTCCCCAGTATATGTTTAATTTTATCAGTAATCATGTTAATAACTAAATAAATTGTCTGAGCATTATATACAAGCACGAACAGTTTATGTACTAGTTACGGAGGTACCGTAACCACGGCACTAGAGGCACCGGTGTCGTGACTCACATGCAGGAGAGTGATATCCTGCATCGTCCCACTCATCTCAGCTTGGCCATTTTATCAGTATTATTAGTGGGGCGTATGGATGCATCCTAGGCTTATATGTGTTACAAGTTATCAGGGTGAATGTGATGTGTGCTCTACATCCTTCATATTGGAGCTGATCCCTCCACCCAGCACAGTTATTTAGAGGTCACCCCTCTACAGCATGACGAGGTCACCCCTCCAGTTATTCATGCACGGTAGTTACAACACGTGACCTATATAAGCTCTGGCAAATAAAATACAGTAATTGCATGTTTTCAGAATTAATAGTTATATTTCAGTATCAGTATATATGAACCAGGTTTCTCAGATTTTATGCAGAGTTCTACCACATGTTACATATCAGTCTTACAGCTTCAGTATTCTATCGCATGTTTCTTCAGTATATTCTTATCATGCTTTATATCCGTTCACTGAGCGTTATGCTCAGCCGTAGTTCCTTTCATGTTCTAACGGCATGTACACCAGGACGCTCTTAGGATTCTGAGAGCATGTGCATTTGGATGGAAGCTATCCAGACTTCTTACTTTATGCCTTTCTTACATTATTCTGCTTATTTGGACATTGTTTAGTCCTTTCCTTCAGTATTTTACTTTTCATGTTTTGGGCTTATGTTTGGATTACCGATGTTTGATTCCGGTATTTCCTTTATGGTCAGTTAATGTTTTAGGACATTTACCTTATGCTTTGATGACACGCCATAAATACACGTAACGGTCCACTTATCCAAGTGGGGTGTTACAGAGGTCATGATTTCTCCGAGTGTATTACCAACGGTGGTAACACTTCGAGTGCCTACGCGGCCACGAGAACTTACAACCAAAACGGTCAAGTTACCCGCTCTAATCAGTTGACTCCACCGGGTTTTGGTTCAAATCAAAATGCTAACAACAACTATCGCAACAATCAAGTTGGTTTCAAAAACAGTTACAATAAGGGAAACTATGGTAATCAAGGGGCTAATAATCAAGTTTCAAACAAAAATCAAAATGATTTTCAAAACAACAACAAAAGTTTGCAAACTTTGAAAGATCTTCCAAATGAATTTGTTGAATACGCTAATGGGAACGATGCTAGGTTTGACAACATTCAAATAGGAATCATTAGCCTAAGATCCGATTTTAAGAACGACTTGAAGAAAGAGTTGAAGAATGAGTTAGCAAAGGAGCTTAAAATCCATACAAACAAGATGGAAGGAAATGTAACTAAGTTACAACAAAACCAACAAAAAAATGGAACAAGGGCAACATGAAATTAAGAAAGAAATGATTAAAGCCGAGAAGAGGCAATCCATGTTTGAGGACAAAATTTCATCTATGTTTGAGGCAATTATGTGCAAACCATCTTCGAGTAGTCTTCCTAGCAACATCGTATCAAACCTTAAGGGTGAGATGAAAGTGATTACCATACGTAGTGGTAAGACACTTAAGGAACCGACTCCTCAACCAATTGCTCCTACGGAGGATGCAATTGAGGAAGAACCCGAGGTGGTGGTCGAAAAGGAGCATGTCCAAATCCCACGAAGTACCGCTCATGCCACACCTACGGTTGACCCATTACCAACATTGGAACCCGAGATTCCAAAGGCTATGCCTATGCCTCAACCCACACCACCTTTGCCCTATCCATCGAGATTTAGAAAGGAGAAACGTCAAGAGCGCGATAATTATCAATTTGAGCTTTTTATGAAAATGTTTCGTGATTTGCACTTTAATATGAGTTTCGCCGATGCTTTGGTCATGATGCCTCGATTTGCCGCTAACTTTAAGAGTATGTTGAACAACAAGGAGAAATTGCATCAATTGTCTAGTTGTTCGTCGGTTTATCTTAATCGCATACCTCCAAAAGTCGGTGATCCCGGTAAATTCTTGATCCCTTGTGCAATCCAAGATATGGAAGAATGCTATGCCTTGGCCGATCTTGGTGCTAGCATTAACTTGATGCCACTTGCAATCTTCAAGTCTCTCAATCTTCCTAATCTTACTCCTTTACTAATGTCTATCGAGTTGGCCGACCATTCCACGATTCCCACATGTGGATTGGCGGAAGACGTTTTTGTGAAAGTGGGAAAGTTCTATTATCCAGTAGACTTTATCGTTGTCGATATTCCCACGGATCCTCAAGTTCCTCTCATTTTAGGTCGTTCGTTTTTAGATACGTCTATGGCTTTGATTGATTTTCATGCTAGAAAGATCACCTTACGTTTCAACGACGAGGAACTTGTTATAAACGCAACTCAAAACTCTCAAATTTCTCATGTTTATTCCGTTGCAACCATAAACCTCATTGATATGATTGACGTTGTTTGCGAGGAATTTTCACAAGAAGTTCTAGGTTTTGGTGATGATGAAAATAGTGGCAATCCCACTATGTTAGATCCCATTCTTGATAACTCGACACCAACCTTCACTCCATTTGAAGGTGGTGGTTTTACGTTGGAAGAATTCGATGTTCCACATACTTGTGACGAAGACCTCGACAATGATGAGGAATTCTCGATTATCAAGGATTTTCTTAACGATTTCCCATTTCCTCCACCCGAGGAGGTTATGAGTATCGAGCCCAAATCTTCAATTGAGGAACCACCTATCCTCGAGTTGAAAGATTTACCTCCTTATCTCAAATATGTATTTTTGGAGGAGGGCGACAAGTTGGCGGTTATTATTGCGAAAGAACTTTCGGATGATGAAAGAACCGTACTTGTCGATGTTCTAAAGGATCACAAAGGGGCAATTGCGTGGAAGTTATCCGACATTAAGGGAATTGATCCCAAATTTTGTACCCACAAAATCTTAATGGAGGAGGATTACAAGCCCGCAATCCAATGTCAAAGGAGGGTGAACCCCAAAATTCACGACGTCATCAAAAAGGAAGTCCTAAAACTCCTTGACGCGGGAATGATTTACCCTATTTCCGATAGCCCTTAGGTGAGTCCTATCCATTGTGTCCCTAAGAAGGGAGGAATGACCGTTGTGCCAAACGATGCCAACGAGTTAATTCCCACTAGACTCGTGACCGGATGGAGAGTGTGCATTGACTATCGTAAGTTGAATGAATCCACTCGTAAAGACCATTTTCCCTTGCCCTTCATGGACCAAATGTTGGAGCGTCTTGCGGGAAACGATTTCTATTGCTTTTTAGATGGTTTTTTCCGGTTACTTCCAAATCCCCATCGATCCTCGTGATCAAGAAAACTACGTTTACGTGTCCATATGGAACGTTTGCCTATCGTAGAATGCCATTCGGACTTTGCAATGCACCAGGAACCTTTCAAAGGTGCATGATGGCTATTTTTCATGATAGGATCGAGAAGACGATGGAAGTCTTCATGGATGACTTTTCCGTGTTTGGTAATTCGTTCACTTCGTGTTTGTCGAATCTTGAGAGAATGTTGAAGGTTGTGAGGAAACCAACCTTGTGCTTAATTGGGAAAAATGTCATTTTATGGTTAAGAGTGGAATCGTCTTAGGGCACAAGGTCTCGAAAGCGAGGATTGAGGTACATCAAGCTAAGGTAGACGTCATCGCCAAATTACCTCATCCCAAAACCGTTATGGGAGTTAGGAGTTTCCTAGGCCACGCGGGCTTTTATCGTCGATTCATCAAGGATTTTTCAAAGATCTCTCGACCTATTACACATCTTCTTGAAAAAGAGGCACGTGTTGTGTTTGACGAAGATTGTGTACGAGCCTTTGAAATCCTTAAGAGGAAACTTACCGAAGCTCCCATTCTTGTTGCTCCCAATTGGAACCTCCCCTTTGAGCTCATGTGTGATGCTAGTGATTACGCTATTAGGGCCATATTGGGGCAACGTCATGAAAAGCACTTCTTGCCTATTCACTATGCTAGCAAGACGATGACTGATAGGTGTGAAAACACCCATCCTTTTACCACTTATTGCTTGCTAAAACGAGACCAAAACGCGTATTTAATGTCATTTGTTTGGAATTATGCGTGGTTTGTGTGTTTGTTGTGTTTTTAGAGCCAACCGGATAAATATTGAAGAAAACATGGGATTGCACGGGTTTTATCGAAGAAAAAGACGAAAAGACGAAGTCTATAGTCCAAGAGATGCAAAAGATTTGAAGTCAATGGGCCTATTTGAAGATTTATCGAAGAAAAGGACCAAAGATGGAAGATTTATATATGTCAAAAAACTCAAGTCTATTAAATGAAGAAATTAAAAGACGAGTTGAATTTATTCGTCGACAAATCCCGAATCGAAATCGAAAACGTCAACTTTTCTGAAAAGACGAGAAGACAAAAAGAAAGGGAGAAAGCCCACTCACCAAACCAAGCCAAGGCCTATAAATAGACCTCCTTCACAACTTGAAAAACTAGTTCATTTTTTAGTTATTTCTTTTCCTGTTTCGTAGGAAACCAACTCCCTTAAGGAGATTGGTGATTTTTATTTCCTTTGATTTTCTTCATAATCTTGTAAGTTTAATCTTTCATTTTGTTTGTTAAACCTTAATCTTTCAATATCAAGTTTCCTTTTTATCTTGTTCTACCTTTTCTATTTGATTCTGTAGTTCTAAGCTTTTATTTTATTGGTTTTGATCTTTAAAAACAAGTGGGTTTTGAGTTTTTATTGTTTTGGTTTGATGTTTATCATTAGTAAATGATTAGTGGTTAAAATGGTTTAAGTTTTGGTTAAAAACTTGGTAGATTTTGGTTAAATTCGTGGTGTTTGGTTTTCCCCTGTTCTTCGTCTTCATATAGTTCCCTAGATTCCGAACCAACGTTTTCACCTCAATTATTCCGAATAAACAATGTTTTCCGAATAAAGCCCTTTTGTTTTAATTATTCTGAACGAAGCATCTATTCCGAATGAAGGAGTTTGTCTAAAGTTATTCCTGATAAAGCACATTATTCCGAGTCAGTAAAATATTCCGAATCAACATTATATTCCGAATGAGTCTTCTGAAGTAAATATTCCGGATGAGCAATAAACATTCCGAACCAACTCTTTTGCTAACTTATTCCGAATGAAGCCCTTTTGTTTTAATTATTCCGAGTGAAGCATTATTCCGAGTCAAGCAATATATTCCGAATAAACAGATTTATTCCGGATCAGTCATTATTCCGAATCAGTTTTATTATTCTGAACGAGTTGATATTCCGGATCAAGCAACTTATTCCGAGTGAACCAATATTCCGAATAAGCAAAATATTCCGAATGAGTCAAGTATTCCGAGTAAAGCTATATTCCACATGAGCTAATATATTCCGGATCAAGCACTTATTCCGGATCAACATATATTCCGAATGAAGGAGTTTTCCGAATGAACGCTTTGTTTTAGATTATTCCGGATAAAGGGTTTATTCCGCATGAAGCAAATCATTCCGAATGAAGCAAGATATTCCGAATAAAGGTTATATTCCAGATGAAGGTTTTTGTCTAAATTATTCCGAATAAGCAAGTATTCCGAACGAAGCTAATATTCCGAATCAGCAGTTTTTATGAGTTAAGGTATTTTACTGTTTATTCTTAATTCAAGTTTTATTTTCATTAATTGCTTTTAGCTTAATTTTATTACTTCATGGACTTACCTTTTAAGTAGAAATAGATCAAAAGCTCCCCCTTTTAGTCACCAATTACAACAATTCCACTTTGAGCCGTGATCAATTCGAGAAGATACCGAGAACGAAACAACGACAAATATAATTGGGTACGTGCAACACAAAGAAAGATCTTGCAACAAACCTTTTTATTAACTAATCAAAAACCAGTTATTAAAATGGCGCCGCTGCCGGCTCTTTTCGTAAGGATCAATGGTTTCTTGTGAGAAAAATTGGATTTTGGGATCCGTTCTTTCGGGAACGTTATTTTCAAGTACAAAAATTTTCAAAAACCCATAAAAATATAAAATTTTCAAAAATACAAAAAAATTAAAAAACCTATAAAAACCAAAAATATTTTCTCTTGCATTTTCTTTTTAGTGTATGCGTACTCGATCAACGTCTTATCCCGAGCCCGAGACTCTCGATAATTTAGACATGGTCGGTGTACACAACAACAATAATAATCCACCTCACCCCAACATGAATAATCCACCCCTACCCGACCTACGAACCATGGAGGAGCTATGCCAACCTACGATGAATGGACGTGGAGGCCCGATCGCGCCGATGCAAATCACGGCTCAAGAGTTTTCGTTGAAGCATCACATGATACAACAAGTGCAAACTAATCCATTTCACGGAATACCGGATGATGATGCCAAAAAACACCTCGACAAATTCATTACCATCACCCAAAACATGAAGTTACCCGGTGCTTCTATGGATGTACTTCGCCTTCAACTATTTCCCTACTCGCTTTCTCACCATGCCGAAAAATGGTTTGACCGTCTCCCAAAGAATTCTATTCATACTTGGGACGACATGACTCAACGATTTTTGTCGCGCTACTTTCCACCATCCATGGTCACGAGCCTTCGTAACCAAATTAGTGGATTCATGCAAGACGATGATGAATCGCTCTTTGATGCTTGGGAACGATACAATGATTTGATCGACCGTTGTCCAAATCATAACATGATCCCCGTCACTCTCATTGATACTTTCTACAATGGTCTCACTTTTCGTGATCGTGACACGATCAACGCCGCCGCCGGTGGTACTTTTATGAAAAGGAGACCGGAGGAGTGTAGAGAGTTGATTGAAAACATGACTACTCACCACAAGAATTGGGATTCACCTGCATCTTCAAGATCTAATCCGAGAGTCAATTTTTCTTCTACTACTTCCAATCCCGAGATAACCGAACTTACCCGACAAATCGCGGAAATGAACAAGAATTACATGACCATGGCCACAAACCACTGTCAACAAGCTAAAGCCGTTGCTATTTCTTGTGACACATGTGGTGGTACTCATTCTTACAATGATTGTCCTTCTACTCAAGGCAATTTTTGTGAAAACGTTAACGCGGCATACAGTACTTATCCCACGGGAGGCTATCAAGCTCGTCCTCAAGGAGACCGTAACTTGCTAAGTTATCGTTCGAACAACTATCTTGCACCACCCGGTTTTACTCCTCAAAACCAAAACCAACAACAAAGCTATAACCGAAATAACCAAACCCAACCTCGTGCTAACAATCAATATCAATCCCAAAGAAACCCATACCCACCTCAAGGAAATTCTCAAGCTTACTAAGCTCCACCTCTCAATCAACCAACGAGGTTGAATCAAGACATCGAGACGTTCATGAGGACTAATAGAGAGATGGTGACGAATCTTCAGAGTCAATTCATCAACTTGAAGGGAGACATGGCGAAACAAGGGAGTGATATTCGAGCCGAGCTAAGGAATGACATGGCGAAACAAAGCAATGATATTCGTGCAGACATGAGAGACTCTTTCAGCACTCAAGCGGATAACATACGTGATATGATCGGTTCGCTCTTCCAAGGTAATCAACCCTCTTTTTCGGGTACTCTTCGGAGTAACACCGTTGCTAATCCACGAGGGGAGATGAAAGAAATCAACACTCGTAGTGGAAAAGGTTATACGGAACCTGAGCTTCCTACACCTCCACCCGTGATTGTAAACAAGGAAAAAGAGCAACTTTCCTCACCTCCTTTGCCTTCCACCCCCATTCCCCCACCACCCGTGGTTGTGAGTGATCCTACCCCCCTAAAGCCTTCCTCTTCATTCGATATACCTTATCCTTCAAGGTTGAGGAAAGAGAAGCAAAAGAGCAAGGATTATATTCAAGTTTCAAACTTTCTCAAAATGTTTAACAATTGAATTTTAACATCTCCTTTGCCGAGGCTCTCGCTCATATGCCTATATATGCGAAGATGTTTAAAGATCTTCTTAGTGACAAGGAAAAGCTTCTTGACATTGCTCAGACCCAACTTAATGAGAATTGCTCCGCGGTTCTCTTAAGGAAATTGCCCACCAAACTTGGTGATCCGGGTCGCTTCTTGATTCCTTGCAACTTCCTGGGAGTAGAGAATTGCATGGCCCTAGCCGATCTAGGTGCTAGTATTAACTTCATGCCTTTAAGTGTTTGGAAGCAATTATCTCTCTCCGAGCTAGTCCCCACCAAAATGACTTTGGAATTAGCTAACCATACGGTTGCTTATCCAGTGGGGATAGCCGAAGACGTCTTCGTTGGCGTTGACAAATTCACCTTCCCGGCGGATTTTGTTGTCGTTGACTACGAGATGGATCCCAGTGTTCCATTAATCGTTGGACGTCCTTTCTTGAGGACCGGTCACACTCTCATTGATGTAGCCGCGGACGAAATAATCATGAGAGTTCGTGACGATAAAATTGTCTTCAACATGGGTAAGATTTCTAAGCAACCTTATTCATATGAGAGTGTTAATGCTATTGATGTTCTCGATGAGGCTTGTGAAGAACACTTTCATGATGCTTGAAAAAGTAATCTCTCTTCTCTACCCAATGTTGAGACCGTTGCCTCAATTGCTCCGTCATTGACTCCATTTGGAGAAAGTGACTTTCTTTTGGATGATTTTGAAGCTAGCTTGGGTCCACTTGATCTTAAGTATGATGATTCTCCCACCGATTGGGAAGAAGACATTCGTACAATTGAGAAACTTCTCAATGAAGACCGGTTTTCTCCTCCTTCTCCTAAAGAGGTGACTAATGATGATCCATCGTTAGTTACACCATCTATTGAGGATCCTCCTACTCTTGAGCTTAAGGACTTACCTCCTCATCTCGAGTATGTTTTCTTAGAGGACATCGATCAACTTCCCGTTATCATTGCTAAGGACTTAAAAGCCGATGAGAAAACTCGTCTCATTGAAGTTCTCAAGAAACATAAAAGAGCTATCGCTTGGAAAATCTCCGATATTCGCGGAATTGATCCTCACTTTTGCACGCATAAAATTCTCATGGAGGACGACTTTAAGCCCAAAATTCAAAGCCAACGAAGGGTGAATCCTAAAATCCACGACGTTGTCAAAAAAGAGGTTATCAAACTTCTTGATGCGGGCATAATTAACCCTATCTCGGATTCACCATGGGTTAGTCCAGTCCATTGTGTGCCTAAGAAAGGCGGAATCACCGTTGTTGTAAAACCCGCATGCTTTTATCATGAATAGTACCCTTAAAATCGTACGTACTAGATTAAAACTTTCCTTTTATAGTACGATTACGTTTACGTGTTAGGATTTTACGTATTACGTACGTGTTAGAACACGATAAGTATATATTACGCGCGAACACGCAATAATTATTTAAACAATAATTAATCACGAACATGCGATCATGAAATCATGAACGTAACTGAATCACGAGCTAATATTAATTACGTATATATATTTATTACGAACACGAACAAATATATTAGGTCACGGTAAATATTTAACGAGAACACTTAAAACACGAACATAATTAATCACGAACAAACACTTAATAACAAGACACGGAAAACGGTACGTGTACCCCATGTGGGACCCCATACCCACGGCTACAAAAGAAGGAATGGGCTAAGCCCATTATGTTTTACATGAAAGGGGGGTAAAGGTAAAAACTATTTTCATTTTTCACTTTTCAAGGAATAAACACAGAACCTAAAAAGTTTTCTCCTCTCCTCTTCCTCTCCTTTTGTGGCCGCCACCTTCAACACACCAAGGAGGGGTGTTTTTGTTGATTTTGATCTTGGATATTATACAAGTATTAGTGTTTGTTCATCCTCCATTAATCTACACATTCGGTATACCTTTTTAACCTTTCTTTTTAATCTTTTCTTTTGATTTGATTTTGTAAAATTAATTAAGAACATGATGTTTTTAAAACCAAATTAAAAACATAAAATAAACATGTATTTGGTTAAAGGGTAAAATCAAAAAGGGTGTTTTTAGGGTTGTTGGTTGGCCGACGCCTAAACCGCACCCCATGGGGGTCACGGTTTGGACATTAAGCCACCACCGAGACCATATGGTCCCGGTTTGGTGGTGTGGGTCCCACGGCAGCAACAAACCAAGGGGAACCCCGAAGTGGTTCGGGGTATGGTGTTGGTTTCATGTCCGGTTCAGGGTTCCTAGTCAAGATCCGGTTCACGGTTTATGTTAAGATTATTATTATTATATGATCATATGTTATAATTAAATTAATGTATATGACATGATTAATTTAATAAACATGACTTAGGTTATAATTTATTTATTAATATCATGGAATTATTAACCTAAGTAGTTTATATTTTATGTACTTTATAATTAATTAATTATTAAAAACCATAGTTATAATTAATTAATTAGCATGACTTAGGTTATATTATTAATACATAATAATACATGTTTTAACCTAAATATTTAGCTTTATTTAATTAAAAACATGATATACTTTAATTAAATATTTTAACCTATAGTTTATTTTAATTACATGAAATAATTAATAAACTATACATTATATCATATGACTTAGAAAATAATCATGAAAACACTTAGACTTATATACTTAGCTTATTTAACCAGCTTATTTCTAATTATGGAAACTTTCTATTTTAAGAAACTTAATTAAATAAGGCAACTAATCTATTTATGGAAACTATCTATTTTTAGAAACTTATTTATTTGAGGCAGCTAATCTATTTATGGAAACTTATTTAAATAAGGCAGCTAATCTATTTATGGAAACTTTCTATTTTAAGAAACTTATCTATTTTAAGCAGTAATTCTATTTTTGGAAACTTTCTATTTTTGGAAACTTTCTATTTTTAGAAACTTTCTATTTTTGGAAACTTTCTATTTTTGGTAACTTTCTTTTTTTGGGAAACTTTCTATTTTTGGAAACTTTCTATTTTAGGGAACCTGCTATTTTTGGAAAGTTACTTATTATTACACAGTAAGTATAGTAATACATGAAATACCAGAAATACTTAATCAGATTAAACAGAATATAAGATAAACACAGTTTAAGGCTTTAAACAGTAAAACATGGTAAGAACATATAAATAAGCTAAGACATGACATAAAATCAGCTACGTATTTAGTAAGCAGATACTTATTCATGTATGTATTTATGTAGCACTAGTGATACGGAAGTAGGATTCCGCTCAGTTCGTCTTCTTCGTTCACTGGACATAAGGTACGGATTCCCGTCCTTTTAGTATGGACATTCTTTCCTTATTAGGATTCCCCGTATGCAGCCAACTATTTTCCCAGTATTTGTTTTATATGTTTTTGAATTGCTTATGTTTAATTAGAATACCTAAAGCCATACACATGCATGACCAGTTTCACCTAGTTATGGAGGTACCATAACCATAACATTAGAGGCACTGATGTTATGACTTCACCACGGCGGAGTGATTGCTCGTGGCGTCCCTTCAGCTTTTGGCCATTTATATTATATTTATCATGTGGGGCGTATGGGTGCATCCTAATTACATGTTTTTAGTCAGAATTTCATGGTGAATGTGG
Organism: Glebionis coronaria; assembly: GCA_025667525.1. Taxonomy (NCBI): domain Eukaryota; kingdom Viridiplantae; phylum Streptophyta; class Magnoliopsida; order Asterales; family Asteraceae; genus Glebionis; species Glebionis coronaria. The sequence continues at coordinate 223,128,743 of CM046875.1, forward strand.
TGTGTGCCTTGCATCCTTCACAAGGAGCTGATCCCTCCTACCCAAAAACCAGTATATTAAATTGGAGGCAGCCCCTCTAATTTGCATGATGAGGTCACCCCTCCAAGTATTCATGCACGATAGATTTTCATGACCTATATTGGCTAATGGTAAAATATGTTAAACAGTTTTCATAAGATAAACATAAGGCTTTTCAAACTATAAAACCGGTTTTATGAACATGTTCCAGGTTGTCTAGGACTTATACATTTCCGCTGCTTTTAAGTCTTTATTATGCTTAGTCATTCATACTATGTCTATATCCGTGCACTGAGCGTTTTGCTCAGCCGTTACTTTCCTTTCCATGTCCCAAAACGGCAGGTACCCTAGGGAAGACTCGAGCATTTGGAGGACGTGCATAGGATGGAAGTTGCTAGAGACTTCTTTTCCTTTTTGCCTTAATATACTTATGCTTGTTTAGTCTTTCATTCATTTCTTTTGGCTTTATTATGTTTTGGGCTTATGTTTGGGAACCGATGTTTGATTCCGGTTTTCCCTATGGTCATGTATGTTTTAGTACATTTACCTTGCATGCTTTGATGACACGCCATAATTACGCGTGACATTACATTTATCAAAATGGGGTGTTACAGTTATGGTATCAGAGCCAAGGCTTCGACCTGTAGGCTCTAAAACTTGACCTGTGACTAGTGGGTAGTCACCAGGAGCTTCCGAAGCCAACGTTTGTTATACCACGTATTGATGTTTTCAGCGCATTGTTGTTTTAAGCATGATGTTTTTAGCACCTTGAGGTTTTAACCTTGATGTTTTCATTGATATTGTTAGACTAATATGGATGGACAACCGACATTCATATTTAGTTATGTGTCATTGTTTCATGCATAATGTTCCTCGTGAACGGTGGCTATGTGGGCTGAACCCTTGTAGTTCATAATTAGTCACATAAAATTTTTTTCTGATAAGTTTTGACAGATGAGTTTCATTTATTTATGTTTCATGTATCATTGTTGCAGGGATTATGACTTATTAATGGTTGGTACAGGACTGACCCTATTTAGTCGCATGTGTTTTATCGAAACTTTTAACTTTGGGACCGACCCATAGGCGTCCCCTCGCCATGTCTTTTGTTTTAGAACCGACCCATAGGCGTTCCCTCGCACATATAAAGGTTTTATAAACTACATTACGCATTCATGCACTGTTTTCATGCATAAAATTTTTCTCATGATTTAAATTGGCATAATTTTTTTTCTTTTTTCTTCATGTCCCCTCATAAGTTATTATGTTTTTATGTCAAGTATGTTTTCATACTGTCATGGTTAACTTCAGTTTCATGCTGATTATGTTATACACTTCTTCATGATAGATGGTTTCATGTTTCTTCATGATAATTTTGTCTTCATGTTGATTATGTTTTACGCCTCTTTTGTTATTTACGTTGTCCTGCAAGACATTGTTAGATTTCATTGAATCATGCTTTCATGATAGTCATGGTTGGTTTTCATTGATCATGCTGTCAGGCAAATCATCGTTGAATTTTGTGTAACCACACTTTATCGTTTCTCGATATAACCAAAATGATGTCTATGCTAATACTACTAGGTTATCATGATGGTTTTCCTAACCATTTAACCGTTTTACTTTCCTTAAATCATGACAAATGATCGACCCCCATATCGATCATTTCATGTACATTCCATGTGTACTTCATGTACCTTATCCCACGTGCGTACTTCCACTTGCTGATACTCTACATATTGCTGATGCCGCTCATAACTTGGAGATGTTACTAAAGGTTGATGCTGCTGACGTTCGGAGATGCTACGAGATGCGGATGCTGTTCACAACCTGGAGATCCTACAAGACGAAGACAAAGGCGTCGGAGCAAAGCAATTGGACGAGACGATGCTTCACCATCAGATGATTTCCATCAATCATTGTCCCTAATTCTTAGTTACATGTCACACGTCATTCGGCTGTCATTTCAGCCATATGAGTGCAAACCGGTACCAGCCGACCACTCAGCTGAATAGTTACATGAATCACGGTCATGAGAATGACCATCATGGAACTGACAGACAGGACGATAGTAACAACTACTATGACAGCAACTATCCTAGAAATCGCAACCGAAACTCTGGCCACGGACGTGATCAGAAATACAAGGATTAGTAGTCCAACCGATCCGCCAATTCTGGCATAATAACCTTATATTGTGGTTATATTTGTTTCACATCTCGAGACACATGTCAAGACATCAGTCAAGACACATGTCTCACGTATACTTTCTGAAGACACATGTCAAGACATCAGTCAAGACACATGTCTCACGTATACTTTCTGAAGACACATGTCTCACGTATACCTCCTGAAGACACATGTCAAGACACCAGTCAAGACATATGTCATGCTTATAGTTCCAAGAAACGAGTCAAGACACATGACTCACGTCCAACTATGGAACATTTCTAAGAAATTCAGGGTACCCTCCAAGGGTACATCTATTTTGTTGTGCCATGTATTAATCAGGCCACAAGAATTTCAATACCATTATCGACGCATCAGTGAGAACTGTCACGTTGCCGATGTCACTTTCATCTCTTTCACCATAGTTCATATATGCATGACCATGAAGGACGCCTTTCGTATTCCCACGCATACGAAGGTTTTCCTTCAGTTTAATGATGAGATCCAAGCTGCTAACGCATTTCCTCGGACAGGCACGAGTTGAATTTTATCCTAATTATGGAATATGAACAACACACCATGCTACGATTCATAATTATGTACAGTAATGTTCAGGCTCCTGAATACTTTCAGCTTGATTTTCCATCGGAACATCTGTACAAATTATCTATGCTTACAAGCATGTGCGTTGTTAGCCATGGTCGCTAAAATTTTCCAGTTGTCTGTAAGACACGACCACTTAATTCTTTTACGCATAGCCAGTTGATTATTCCAAAGTCTTCCTATACATTCCAGAAGAACCTACAAGGAGAAGGATGGTACCATGAGATTATGTGTCGACTACCATCGACTTAAACAAATCACCATTCATGACCGTTATTCTCCTCCACGTATTGACAACATGACCAATCGACCTTATAGTGTTAATCACTTTCCGAGAACGAACTCATGATCAGGCTACCAACAGTGAAGAGTGAAAGAGCAGGACATGTCCATGACTGCTATTCGTACACGACTTGGTCATGCTAAATTCATGATTCTGTATTAGTCTCATAAATGCTCCAACGACATTATGAACTTAATAAACTGAGTTCCATGAACTCATAAGCAAATTCATCAGCGTTTTCATTGAGGATAACCTGATTTCCTCTAAGTTTAGAGAAGATCAGGAAGACCATATCTGCACTATGTTGCAAATTCTATGACAAGAGAAATTTTACCCTAGAAATTTTTCCAATATCAATTCTGTTTGATTACAGCGACACGCTGAATCACATGGGTTTCTACGGTTAATCTTACCATGACTCAGCTTATGCGTAAATGAGAGAACCATACACTACATTAGGTGTTCTAGACATTCCTACGCTAGGAGAAGTCTAGATTCAGAGACTCAGAGTTTCGCAACTCCTATGTATAAAGTTCTGCGAAGCAAGATACAGGTACGTTCATATCTAAGTACCTGACATACCAACAGGTTAAGATAGGACACCAACAAACTGGGATGTTTTCATCATCTGAAATTGTGAATTGAAATGGGACAAGATCTCCACGGATTTTGGTTACCAGATTAACGCAAACTCAGAAGAAGCATGATGCTATCTGGGTTATTGCAAACAGTTTGATCAAGTCTGCAGAATCCTTACATCCGCAAGGATTGCAGAACCGACAGATTGATCGGACATGTTCCAGCCAAGGCTCATCCGACCACTTGGTAATCCCTCAGCTATCGGGTCAGATAAAGATTCGTAATTGTACTCCTTAATTACTCCACGTTTTCATTCTAATTCCACGACTTGCTTTCGCGCTCGTGTTCATGACACAATTCACGTTCATGATCGTATCTTGGCTTACGATTTTACGTTCATTTTCTCATTTGGGAAGTTTGGCAAGAACTTGAGAGACCAGACCCAAGTTTAGTATAACTCTCCATCATCAGGTAGACGTTTCACGTCATATTCCACGTCTCACCTTGTAGCGTTTGGCGTTACCGCCATTATATTCTATGATCACGATATGTTTCACATGTCATGTTCATTCCACGTTCCTCATATCATGATCAAGATATGTTACACGTATCATGGATCACGATATGTTTACTCATACTACACTCGCCATATCTTCACGTAGCACGTTCAAAATTTTTCACGTATCACGTTCAAAATTTTTCACGTACTACGTTTCTTTATGTCTCGTGCATCATTTCTAATTATCAGTTAAGTCAGATTGTCTTGCATCGTAACGTTTTAAGTTTCCCTTATACGTTAAATTTTTTCCCTCGATCGAATCTAGGGGATTTACCTTCCGTTGATAACCAAGAATTTCTTCGTATTCCAAGTCAAGGTCAGGAGGACCAAGATTTATCATTAGTGTCAAGATCTTCTGAAGGAACCGTTCCAAGAGGGAGGCCACTTGGAACCGGACAAGTTCATACGCACTTTTATCCATTTTCTCTCATCAATTAGATATGTCCTTTCAGTCACGTCACGTTCCATGTCCTCCCAAGACATGTCATGTTTCGCGTTCCTTCTGCCAGGAAACCCGCACGTTCAATTATCTTACATACCCTCTCAGTTTGATTCGGGTATGTTTCTCTTTCAGTAGGTTACCTATAATTCAGGGACGAATTATTCTTTTTAGGGGGGAAGAGTTGTAAAACCCGCATGATTTTATCATTAATAGTACCCTTAAGATCGTACGTACTAGATTAAAACTTTCCTTTTATAGTACGATTACGTTTACGTGTTAGGATTTTACGTATTACGTACGTGTTAGAACACGATAAGTATTTATTACGCGCGAACACGTAATAATTATTTAAACAATAATTAATCACGAACATGCGATCATGAAATCATGAACGTAATTGAATCACGAGCTAATATTAATTACGTATATATATTTATTACGAACACGAACAAATATATTAGGTCACGGTAAATATTTAACGAGAACACTTGAAACACGAACATAATTAATCACGAACAAACACTTAATAACAGGACACGGAAAACGGTACGGGTACCCCATGTGGGGCCCCATACCCACGGCTACAAAGGAAGGAATGGGCTAAGCCCATTAAGTTTTACATGAAAGGGGGGTAAAGGTAAAAACTATTTTCATTTTTCACTTTTCAAGGAATAAACACAAAACCTAAAAAGTTTTCTCCTCTCCTCTTCCTCTCCTTTTGTGGCCGCCACCTTCAACACACCAAGGAGGGGTGTTTTTGTTGATTTTGATCTTGGATATTATACAAGTATTAGTGTTTGTTCATCCTCCATTAATCTACACATTCGGTATACCTTTTTAACCTTTCTTTTTAATCTTTTCTTTTGATTTGATTTTGTAAAATTAATTAAGAACATGATGTTTTTCAAACCTAATTAAAAACATAAAATAAACATGTATTTGGTTAAAGGGTAAAATCAAAAAGGGTGTTTTTAGGGTTGTTGGTTGGCCGACGCCTAAACCGTACCCCAAGGGGGTCACGGTTTGGCCATTAAGCCCCCAGCGAGACCATATGGTCCCGGTTTGGTGGTGTGGGTCCCACGACAGCAACAAACCAAGGGGAACCCCGAAGTGGTTCGGGGTATGGTGTTGGTTTCATGTCCGGTTCAGGATTCCTAGTCAAGATCCGGTTCACGGTTTATGTTAAGATTATTATTATTATATGATCATATGTTATAATTAAATTAATGTATATGACATGATTAATTTAATAAACATAACTTAGGTTATAATTTAATTATTAATATCATGGAATTATTAACCTAAGTATTTTATATTTTATGGACTTTATAATTAATTAATTATTAAAAACCATAGTTATAATTAATTAATTAGCATGACTTAGGTTATATTATTAATACATAATAATACATGTTTTAACCTAAGTATTTAACTTTATTTAATTTAAAACATGATATACTTTAATTAAATATTTTAACCTATAGTTTATTTTAATTACATGAAATAATTAATAAACTATACATTATATCATATGACTTAGAAAATAATCATGAAAACACTTAGGCTTATATACTTAGCTTATTTAACCAGCTTATTTCTAATTATGGAAACTTTCTATTTTTAGAAACTTAATTAAATAAGGCAACTAATCTATTTATGGAAACTATCTATTTTTAGAAACTTATTTATTTTAGGCAGCTAATCTATTTATGGAAACTTATTTAAATAAGGCAGCTAATCTATTTATGGAAACTTTCTATTTTTAGAAACTTATCTATTTTAAGCAGTAATTCTATTTTTGGAAACTTTCTATTTTTGGAAACTTTCTATTTTTGGAAACTTTCTATTTTTGGTAACTTTCTATTTTTGGGAAACTTTCTATTTTTGGAAACTTTCTATTTTAGGGAACCTGCTATTTTTGGAAAGTTACTTATTATTATACAGTAAGTATAATAATACATGAAATACCAGAAATACTTAATCAGATTAAACAGAATATAAGATAAACATAGTTTAAGGCTTTAAACAGTAAAACATGGTAAGAACATAGAGAATAAGCTAAGACATGACATAAAATCAGCTACGTATTTAGTAAGCAGATACTTATTCATGTATGTATTTATGTAGCACTTGTGATACGGAAGTAGGATTCCGCTCAGTTCGTCTTCTTCGTTCACTGGACATAAGGTACGGATTCCCGTCCTTTCAGTATGGACATTCTTTCCTTATTAGGATTCCCCGTATGCAGCCAACTGTTTTCCCAGTATTTGTTTTATATGTTTTTGAATTGCTTATGTTTAATTAGAATACCTAAAGCCATATACATGCATGACCAGTTTCACCTAGTTATGGAGGTACCATAACCATAACATTAGAGGCACTGATGTTATGACTTCATCACGGCGGAGTGATTGCTCGTGGCGTCCCTTCAGATTTTGGCCATTTATATTATATTTATCATGTGGGGCGTATGGGTGCATCCTAGTTACATGTTTTTAGTCAGATTTTCATGGTGAATGTGGTGTGTGCCTTGCATCCTTCACAAGGAGCTGATCCCTCCTACCCAAAAACTAGTATATTAAATTGGAGGCAGCCCCTCTAATTTGCATGATGAGGTCACCCCTCCAAGTATTCATGCACGGTGGATTTTCATGACCTATATTGGCTAATGGTAAAATATGTTAAACAGTTTTCATAAGATAAACATAAGGCTTTTCAAACTATAAAACCAGTTTTATGAACATGTTCCAGGTTTTCCAAGACTTATACATTTCCGCTGCTTTTAAGTCTTTATTATGCTTAGTCATTCATACTATGTCTATATCCGTGCACTGAGCATTTTGGTCAGCCGTTACTTTCCTTTCCATGTCCCAAAACGGCAGGTACCCTAGGGAAGACTCGAGCATTTGGAGGACGTGCATAGGATTGAAGCTGCTAGAGACTTATTTTCCTTTTTGCCTTCATATACTTATGCTTGTTTAGTCTTTCATTCATTTCTTTTGGCTTTATTATGTTTTGGGCTTATGTTTGGGAACCGATGTTTGATTCCGGTTTTCCCTATGGTCATGTATGTTTTAGTACAATTACCTTGCATGCTTTGATAACACGCCATAATTACGCGTGACATTCCATTTATCAAAATGGGGTGTTACAGTTGTGCCCAATCAAAACAACGAGTTGATTCCTACACGTCTCGTTACTGGGTGGAGAGTTTTTATAGACTATCGCAAACTCAATGATGCCACGAGAAAGGATCATTTTCCGCTTCCTTTTATGGACCAAATGCTTGAACGTTTAGCGGGTAATGAATATTACTGCTTTCTAGATGGTTTCTCGGGTTATTTCCAAATACCCATCGATCCCCAAGATCAAGAGAAGACAACATTCACTTGTCCCTATGGGACATTTGCCTACAAAAGAATGCCTTTTGGCTTATGCAATGCCCCCGGGACTTTCCAAAGGTGCATGTTGGCTATTTTCCATGATATGGTTGAGCAAACCATGGAAGTATTTATGGATGATTTCTCGGTCTTTGGGGATTCATTCTCTTCTTGCCTTTCCAATTTAGAACATATGCTTAAGCGGTGCGAAGACACTCGCCTTGTTCTAAATTGGGAAAAATGCCATTTTATGGTAAAAGAAGGCATTGTGCTAGGACACAAAATCTCAAAATCTGGTCTTGAAGTCGACCGTGCTAAAGTGGATGTCATAGCCAAATTACCTCCGCCTTCAACCGTGAAGGGTGTGAGAAGTTTTCTGGGTGATGCAGGCTTTGTTGGAAATACGTTTTTACGTATTTAGAAAGGATCGGTCACTCCAATGATATTGGGCTCGTGATCCAATATAGACCATATAGCCCACATGTAGGGTGGGCTATATAAACCCCCTCCTAGCATGTTAGGAGGGGTTGGTCATTCACTTTTCACACACTTAATCTAATCTTTCATTATTCTCTCCAACCTCTCTCTAGTTTCTCTCTCTACATCTTCATCTATCTCTCTATTTCTTTAAATCATTCCAACAAAAGGATAATCCAAGGATTTCGAGGACCTACAAATGGTATCAGAGCCTTGGTTTGATTGGTTTTGTTCTTGTGTTCTTGATTTTGTGTTTTGATCATCCATACCCACGTCCAAATTTTTTTCGTGTTTTTATGCTTTAATCTTGATATACGTTATCTAGTTATTTGTTCTAGTGATTTTGGTATCTTGGTTTTGGTTAAAAACACAAACTTTCTTGGATCAATCGTTCAAAATTTCTTGGTTTTTCATCATTCCGAAATTCTAGCAAAGGTCACCATCGGAAAGTACAACTGAGAGGAATTTGATCGCAATAACCAGCTGGTTCCACATTGCGATCACTGTATTACGACACCTTATTCCGATCTGGGCATTCCGATCGAGCATTGCGATCTGGGATTCCGACGGGTTTAAGGGATTTTTGAGTCGTTACTCTGCCAAATTTGTTTCAACCATATTCCGATCTGAACATTCCGACGGAACATTGGATCACAACACATTCTGACAGTTATTGAGATCAAACATTCCGACAGGCATTGCGATCTAATATTGCGATAGTAACATTCCGATGGGTAATATTGCGATGAGTATTCCGATAGGTAATATTGCGATGGGTATTGCGATGAGTATTCCGATTGTTTAAACATTAATATTCCGACAGGTATTCCAATCCACATTCCGACAGACTTTCCGATAGGACATCCGATGGTTATTCCGATGGGTATTCCGAAGGATTAAATTTGAGGATTCCGATACAGTGACAAGTACTTCAAGATTTTTCAAAAACATGTTTTGGAAAATTTGTGTAATTTTGTCTTGGAATTTTTGGTTTATCGAGAACAATTATTAGGGGATTTTAACATTATTTGTCGACTTCTACTCACAACAACAAACACAATTACTTTCTTTCATTGATCGATCGACAAGTAATCCTTACTTTCATTTATCATCGATTTTCAATGGATTCGTTGAATTCGACATCTCGAGAGGGAGACTTGCATCTCATGCAAAACACAACTAGAGAAAGTGGTATAACGTTCTTTCGACTACTCCAGTCTCATCTAGTGACCATTTCTTGGTTTCAAGGAGGAAGCGAATTTTTGACACTCTTCGGTCAAGATCGTTATATATTCATCGATTCCATATTCCTCAACTTGAACCAACTAGCTGAGCAACTTCACAAAGAAGAATTTAATCACTCTGCATCAGCATTTGCATATCAAGCTCTAGTGACACAACTTACGCACTTCTTCCAATTCAACATTCTTAAGTATGACAATTCAGGGATATGTCAATCATTTCTTCAATTCACACAAACGGAAATTAAAGAGTTCCGTGGTACATTGTTGAAATTAATGACATCGGTCTCGTCTTCGATTTATGAAAGATCTCGACTTCAACAAGAGTATGGTAATGGAGTGCAAGAATCTACGATGCAGATGCAAGAGGAGAATGATCATACGGTTGACAACTTGGAGCCTAAAGATTGCAAGAGCAAGGATTTTGGAGGAAAGCATGATACAAGCAGCATGTCAGGGTTTGATGACACCATACCCGTATCTGACGAAGAGTCTACAAATACGATACAAAGGAATGTGGTATATGATGTCTATGCCGATGAACTACCGCATGTTGCGCATTCCGAACCTAATTATGACAAACATGGGATGGAAAAGGGTGATAGTTTTACCACTTCAGATTCATCCGATGTGAGTCAAAATAGGGGAGAAATTGTTCAGAATGCTATAGTTCATCATAATAAATGCTTTATGACTACTTCTCTAACCGATTCTGATTCCAAGATTAAAGAGCTTGAAACGATTTTAGCTCAGCAATCTAAAGCTCTTGAGGATGCCAAAATTGAATTTTCGAAGAAAACGGATAAATTTGAAAAGTATTTTGAAAAATTTGAAAATTCAAACGTTATTCTAGAAAGAGAATTAAATCAAAAAATTCAAGATTCTAATGCTGAAAAAGATAATTTTGTGAAACAAATTACTTTGTTGGAATCTAAGTTGGCATTCCAAGATAAAATCCTTAAAGATAATGAGAATTTAAAGGCCCAGGTTCAGGAAAAGGTTTTTGCTATAGCTGCGTTGAAAAACGAATTAAGGAAAACTAAAGGAACTAGTGTGGACACTAAGCTTGAAAAACCATCAATCTTGGGGAAACCGCCTAAAATTCAGTCTGTTAGGCAACCGACTGCATTTAGATCCGAGCGACCAAAATCCTCGAGACCGCGGTTTGCCTCCCAAGTTGATATGGTTCATCTTTCTAGACCAGTCACTCCACCATCTAGGCCCAATGTGACTAAAACAGCTTTTGCAAGACCTAATCACATGATTGCATCTAGTCTCCCTAGACATAATCCAAAGAACACGTCTAGAACTAGTTCAACTGACGTTCACCATAAATTTGGTCTAAGGAATGCTATTCAAAAGACACAAGTAAGAAATAAGAATTTTAAACCTAGTGAGATGTCTTCTAGATTACCCAACATTGCTAACCGTAGCATGTCATATCCAAGGAACATCAATCAATCATCTAGGAATTCTAGATCTTACCCGGACATTAAATATGCTACTTGTAAAACATGTAGAAAATGTGTCTTTAAAGCCAATCATGATTCTTGTGTCAAGAAATTACTTAATGAGGTGAACTCCCGTGCTAGACTTAAAACCCAGTGGATAGCTAAAATCAAACCCGTTGGTAAAATGTGGCGCCCCACTGGTAGAACTTTCACTCTTGTAGGAAACGAGTGCCCTTTAACTAGGATAGTCTCTGATTCTACTAAGACTGCTAGGGAGGAAATTGAAAAGGATGATACATCCCTTAAGCATGAACTTAAGGTTTTCTATAAAAGGAAACGGTTGCCATCTAAGATAAGTGAATCATCTACTTAGGTCACCTCTGGCACAAGAAAATTCAACTGTGAACCCCCACTTGCTTCTAAGATAGATATCGCTAACCCATATCAAAGCATGCAAATTCCAAATGAGAATGCAGGTACCAAAGAGGATGTTCCAAAAGAACGAAGCGGTCCAATCATTGTATACCATTCAATTAAGGACACTCTCAGAGTTTGGTTGCTGAAGAAGCTGATATCTAAGAAACAAGTGTCTCAGGGGATTTGTAGTTAAGCGTACAGTGCACAATAGGACTTACAGTCACATTACAGTCTGTAACTCGATCATTAAAGAAAGGAAAGTTTATTGCCGATGATAAACTTATCCTCACAACGAGAAATTACGTTTTCTCGGGCATGAGCTAAAATTAAAAACATTCAAAGTTTTTAAGCTCATGCACAATGACTTACAGTTAAATGTTAGACTGTAACTCGAACTTCAAATAAAGGAAAGATTATCTTTTATGATAGCTTATCCTCGTAACGGAAAATTAAATTTTCTCGGTCATGAGCTTGTATTAAAACATTCCAGGTTTTAAGCTCAGAAAGGAAAGTGAATCTTTTAAATAAGAAAACTTTTCCTCATAACGAGAAATTCACCTTTCTCGGTCATGAGCTTTACGTTAAAACATTCAAAGTTTTTTCAAGCTCATGAAAACGACTTCTAAGTAAATGTCAACTTAGGACTCGTTCTTCAGCTAAAAGGAAAGTTTATCGCCGATGATAAACTTATCCTTACAACGGGAAGTTTACAACTTCTCGGACTTGAGCTCGTTTTGTAAGATATTCAACATATTAAGCTCAAGTAATTGTTCTTTCAAAACATTGAACACAATTTTTCGAGAATTTCTCAAAAGGTTTTTCTAAATCTTTCAAAATTGTGTGTTCAAAAATGTTTTTGATAAAAAAAGCATGTCTTCTGGAATCGATAATAGTTACGATACTAGAAATGTCATTCAATAATGACACGGGGTGGTAAATAAAGTTCGAGCAGAAGTTCAAATGTTTTAAAACATGCTCAAAATGGTTTGCTATTATTTCAGATAGTAACCCGATTTTCTTATTCAAGTCAAGCATTTCACCGGAAAGCTTTGACTCAACAACATGAATTAATTTTTCTCGGGCATGGTTTACTTTATAACCATGTAAGGGATTGTGTTTACTTTATAACACAATCTAACACGGATATATGTACGTGTCAGTGCATTTATTTGTTAAAACAAGAGAAATCTTGTTTTTATGAAGTTATCATCTCCACCAACCGTAGCAATTTACATTTGATATCTACATACTCGACGATGCGACTACTCAAACGGTGACTACAGCTCTTTCAATAGAACACGGGTCAACAATTGAGGGGGAGAAATTGTCCAGCATTTAGAATCTTCGACGCCGAAAGTGCCAAGTTTACATGTTGGTGTCAAGACAACGATATCAATCGTACACATGGAGTCAAGAGATAACTTCAGACGTGATGAGGCGACCAACATTCGTGAACAAGAACCATGTGAATCTTTCATATGATGTTCTCCATCATTCGGGTCCAACCTCATAAATCGCTAATCTTGTGAATAAATTATCATATATGATCTTTGCACGTGATAAGTACCTTAAACTTGTGTTTAAAAGGTATTTTATTTACGTTTCAAGTACACCCTCATTAATTTGAGGGGGAGCTTGTGTAATTCATGAAGATAATCGGATTTGCATTTTTTTCCAAAATTTTCTTAAAATGCTATTAAATCAATTGATATTAAAAACATCGATTGGGTTAATATTTTTAATATGGGGGAGAAAATGTGATTTAATATGGGATATTATCACAAATGGTTTGACTTAATGTGCTGGCTCATCCCGACATATGCGAAATGTTTTCGAATATCGTGGCATATGTTAAGGGGGAGCAAAATAGATTTGCACTTCAAAATGGATTTCATGGTGACATACACTTACCCAAAACATCTCTATTCACGACGGTGAAGATTGTGGTGACATAAGGATGGTAGGATAGGTTAAAGTCCAATGATTTCTCTAGAACCGGAGGAATCTTCCCAAGGACTTTCCATAGCTAGAAATAGTAGTCCTTAAGAAAGATGGAGAAAGATTGTGAACGTAGCTGAATGCCGACCAAGTACTTAAGTTAGCACTGGAACAATCACAACAAGGTGCTAGTGATGACGTATTGGTAAGCATTGAAGGGGTTGAAGAATGAAAAAGAATTGTAAAGATAAAGGGTGTAAAGAAAGAAGCCCTCCTTACAACTTTAGGCAGAAACCGGGTCAATACATATGCTATTAAGATCATTTTAAATGATGCTTGATATTGAAGATAAGACATCATGGACCCAGTGATGCAATGCACAACCCATCCCAGCTAACTCAGATATCTCTCAAAAGGTATTTGTTTTAATCACACGAAGACAACGCATTATCTATTGATTTATTCACTCCGGATAAATTGGTATTGAAAAGGTGGCACTCCTCTCCAGCCTCCGATCACTAAAATCCAAAATGCACGATCGAGTCTAGAGCCATTTGAGATCATCAAATATCTCATTAGGACACACTTTCATATTTCCTTGCTTCTTCACACACTATGAAAAGTAAGAAAGATTTTAAGAGTCCTACGCAAAATCTTCATGATCTTGCCTGAACATCCGAGTAATACGAAAGTATTAACAATGAAGATGGAAATCCTTCTTGAGCGAACATTAAAAAGCTCATGGTAGGTGACTTGTGCGATTCTTTATGAATCAAACTCGTGATAACTGGAAGGCAACGGTGGTTTAATTCTTAAATGAATTTAAACACGTTCCAGGCCTCTACGCAATATCTTAGTGATCTTGCCAGATCACTCAGAGTGATACCTTAGTGTTCACAGTGATGAGTGGAAATCCTTCTAGTGTTAACCTCAAACAGCACTTGGTAGGTAACTTGCAAGATTCTATACGAATCAAGCTCGTGACAACTGGAAAGCAACGATGGTGCGGTTCTTAATTGAATTTCACTTGTTCCAGGAACATGAATTGACGGCTTCAAATCATGCGGATATTATTATCGAAATGATTCACTCTTTACTTTCGCAGTCAACTTTGGACGGTCGAGTAAAGAGAACGGGTTTACCCGCGAAATATTGTCAAGGAGGTTCTTTATTGAAACTACCTGCCACAAGTACGATATTTAATATCGTCCAACGGTCTTTACCGACCGGAGGTAAAATGCTACCGAATTAGAATGAAATGTTCAAGGCCATTTCATCCGTGTATATGTTTTGTTGCTAACTGTCTTATGCATCGTAACAAGAAGGTGGCATTGTGGTGTTTAATCCAAAAGAAGTTGTCAACACATGCTTATACTGTATGCACTTAATACTTCAACAAATTCAAGAAAGTCTAAAAGTCAAGTCTTCCGCTGTATCAAACTCTGAAGCTTTCAAGAATTTATAAAAGTATAAGTATGTGGAACATGAAGTCACAAGGAGGCATATATCACAAGTGATGAATGCACAAGGTCAAGGCAAGAGAACATGCTCAAGACCAAAGTCAAAGATCTCATCAGCATATTCACAAGAACAAGATCGAAGACTTAAGCATAGTATGCTAGGTTTAAGATTTTGTAAAATGGTGTGACCTCCCTTTGGGGGAGATTGTTGGAAATATGTTTTTCCAAGGAAAGTCTCGGTCACATCATTGTTAGCATAGATCACGAGCTATAGACTATTTAGGTCATTGTAACTTGGAGTGACCTCCCTTTGGGGGAGATTGTTGGAAATACGTTTTTACGTATTTAGAAAGGATCGGTCACTCCAATGATATTGGGCTCATGATCCAGTATAGCCCATATAGCCCACATGTAGGGTGGGCTATATAAACCCCCTCCTAGCATGTTAGGAGGGGTTGGTCATTCACTTTTCATACACTTAATCTAATCTTTCATTATTCTCTCCAACCTCTATCTAGTTTCTCTCTCTACATCTTCATCTATCTCTCTATTTCTTTAAATCATTCCAACACAAGGATAATCCAAGGATTTCGAGGACCTACAGGCTTCTATCGTCGATTCATTCAGGATTTCTCTATAATCGCTCGCCCGATGACCCACCTCTTGGAAAAAGATACTCCTTTTATCTTTTCTAAAGAGTGTATCGAAGCCTTCAATCTTCTTAAGGATAAGCTAACTAAGGCACCGGTCTTGGTTACCCCTAATTGGGAGCTACCTTTTGAGTTGATGTGCGATGCTAGCGACTTTTCTATTGGAGCGGTTTTGGGCCAAAGAGTGAATAAACACTTCCAACCAATCCATTACGCTAGCAAGACAATGACGGGGGCTCAATTGCATTATACGACAACCGAAAGAGAGCTTTTAGCTGTTGTCTATGCTTTTGAAAATTTTTGCCCCTATCTTGTTTTATCCACCACCATTGTATACACGGACCATTCCGCGTTGAAGTACTTAATGAATAAGCAAGACTCTAAGCCAAGACTTCTTCGCTGGGTTTTACTCCTTCAGGAATTTAACATTGAAATTCGTTATAAAAAGGGAGTTGAATACCTAGCCGCGGATCATCTAAGTATACTTGAGGATCCATATCAAGGGGATCATCCGAACAAAAAGATCAATGACTCTTTTCCCCTTGAGACCTTACTGTCTATTTGTGCCAATCTTGATGACACCCCGTGGTTTGCGGACATTGCAAACTACTTGGCGGGTGGTGTTCTCATCAAAGGGTTAACATCCCAACAAAAGAAAAAGTTCTTGAATGATGTTAAGACCTACTTTTAGGATGACCCTTTTCTATTCAAACAATGCGCTGACTTGATTATTCGCCGATGTGTTGACGGACCGGCAGCTTTAGACATTCTCGAGGCTTGCCATAAAGGACCCACCGGTGTTCACTTTGGTCCCAACTACACCGCCAAAAAAGTGTTTGACTCGGGATTCTATTGGCCCACCATTTATCGTGACGCTCACGCTATGGTTAAAACTGTGATGATTGCCAAAGACAAGGCAAGATCACACATAAAGATGAGATGCCTCAAAATTTCATACAAGAATGTGAAATCTTTGATGTATGGGGCATCGACTTTATGGGGCCATTCCCTTCTTCTAAAGGAAACAAATACATCCTTGTCGCCGTTGACTACGTTTCTAAATGGGTTGAAGCCAAAGCTTTACCCACTAACGACGCAAGGGTGGTTTGTAATTTCTTGAAACAACTGTTTGCTCGATTTGGTGTTCCTCGTGCTATAATCAGTGACCGCGGGACTCATTTTTGCAATGATCAATTTGCAAGAGTCATGGCTAAGTATGGTGTCAAACACCGTCTTTCCACCGCTTATCATCCTCAAACCAACGGTCAAGCCGAGATATCCAACCGTGGATTGAAGCGAATTTTGGAACGTACTGTGGGAGAGCATCGTACCTCATGGGCCGATAAACTTGATGATGCTCTGTGGGCTTTCCGTACCACCTATAAGACACCGATTGGTTGTACACCTTATCGTCTTATGTACGGGAAAGCATGCCACCTCCCTATCGAGCTGGAACATAAGGCATACTGGGCCTTGAAGTGGGCTAACTTCGACATCAACAAAGCTAGTGATCTTCGCAAGATTCAACTCAACGAGCTAAATGAACTGAGGAATGAAGCTTACGAGAACTCATTGATCTACAAGGAGAAGACCAAGATCATCCACGATGCTAGAATTAAGAACCGAGAGTTCCACGTTGGTGATCAAGTCTTACTTTTTAACTCTCAGTTGAAGATCTTCTCGGGCAAGTTGAAGAGCCGCTGGTCTGGTCCATTCACCATCGCCAAAGTCTTTCCCTATGGCACCATTGAGCTTTCTCAGCCAAATGGGCCCAATTTTAAGGTGAATGGCCAGCGTTTGAAGTTGTACTTTGGTGAGGACATCTCTCATGAGATGATTCCATCCCTCACCACGTTTCCCATGAACTAGTTTCGGGACCGAGTCAGGCTCGTGACTCGGTTAACAAAAACAAGCGCTCCTCGGGAGGCAACCCGAGTATCTATCCCCCTTTTCCCGTTTTTCATCCTAAGTGTAGGGGGAGCTATATAGGTTGCTTGTGTTTGTATGGTGATGTGATTACAGGGATAAGTGCACTTTTGGAATCTTTGAAGAACCGTGCTCCCATGTTATCCGCAAATCCGGTTCTATCTCTCAACTATCGTGATTCAACTTTCTTCCTACTCACATTTGAAATTGATCACTTTAGTTGTCTCCTCCTTAACTTGATTTAACCAACGTGCACAATGTCATAAGTGTAGGGGAGACTTTTCCCACATGCTTAAACATTGAGGACAATGTTTATATTAAGTGTAGGGGAGACTTCTATCGAAGTTTTAAGTGGACTTTTCCATTAAAGTGCCTTCATTTAACTAGAAAATCATATTTTTCGACATTTTTCAAAATTTTTAATCTATTTTGGCCTAGTTGTATAGTTGTATTTTCCTTTGTTATGGTTATTTTATTTCCTTGCTAAAATAAAGTTTAATAAAGTGGTTTTAAAATTTTTCAAAGTCGTAAATATTTTGACTCAACCCGAGTTTACTTATCTAAGTTTACTCTAACTAGTATCCTTAACGTGTTTAAGTCAAGTTTTGCTAGGCTTTTATATAGGGAACTTTAAAACGCGAAGGTCTTAACTCTCACGGGTTAAGAACAAGAACTTTTCGCAAGTTCCTATAATTGATCCTAGAGAGTCGTTTATCAAGGGAACTTTAAAATGCGAATTCTAAAATTTGAAAAAGTATAAGAGTTTGCAAGATCCTGTAGATGACTCGAAAACCCAAAACTTTGATTTAATTGGCTAAGCATCCACGAGTCTCATTCCTTGTGATTTTAAACTGTGGAGGACGAGAAATGATAGAGTCAGTTATAATTTTGGTATTCTTTCGTGAATTTATGTGAGTTGATTATAAGCCTATTCTCCCATCGCTTGCTAATAAATTTATCTGCAATAAATAAGGTTGTACGATTTGAAAAGTTACTTAGCTTCTAGCACAAGATCGTTTAAAAGTTGCTCGGTATTAATTAGAGTTCATAGCCAAGGCATAACTTATTGAAGCGGGATGCGAAGATTGGCGAGTCCGAAAAGGCCCTAACAAGGCATGTGGGATACATTTTGTTGCTAAAGATCCACAAGTGATGTGAAGAATCATTTATCAAAAATAAATATGAAGGATTGAGACACACGACGAAAAGCAAGAACTCCCCCAAAGATCATTGAGAAGTCTATCCGAAAAGACCCTAGCAAGGTATGAGGATAAATAGATCCAAGTCCTAAAAGGAGGCGGATCGTTTTATATCAAAGTCCAAAATAAAGATTGGAGAAAAATGAAGAAGTCGTGGTCCAAATATGAAGAATCTCTCAAAACTTCAAGTGAAGGAATTCCTATTATGAAGAGAAGACCATAATTTCAAGAACGTCTCTCAAAGATTTGAAGTATGAAGTCGCTGCCAAATATCGGTCCGAGAAAGGTCTCAAATCGTGAAGCGAGTTATGCCAAGATATGAACTTTATGAGGTCCCGAGAAGCAGTTTTAAAAGATTTTGTCCTTTAGCTAACTATTGATTAAATCGTCCCACTTTGTTTTCAGCCTAAATAACTATCGAAATAAGTCAAACAATGCATCCTCGTGATCATTCAAGACAACAATAAAATATAAGAGATACACCTAGGAATAAGGGAGTCTAAGTGAATAATTGGGCCACATGAGTTCGTGTTAGTTTGCTAACTTATAAT
Organism: Glebionis coronaria; assembly: GCA_025667525.1. Taxonomy (NCBI): domain Eukaryota; kingdom Viridiplantae; phylum Streptophyta; class Magnoliopsida; order Asterales; family Asteraceae; genus Glebionis; species Glebionis coronaria. The sequence continues at coordinate 223,148,086 of CM046875.1, forward strand.
AACAATGATCTCATTTTTATGCTTGGTATAGGGAACGTGAAACTTGAGAATGATGAACATTCATGACAACCTAAAACCCCAATGTAAGTCTTTGAATACTTTACTTGTTTTGTTCTTTTGGTTTCCTTAGTGTTTAGAATTTAATAAAGGCCAAGGTAGGTTATTTATGATGAGAAATGTAATCTGTGCTTTGAAACTAAGCATTGCATGAGGGCATGGCAATGGTTAAGTGTAGGGGATTTGATAGGTGTGAAAACACCCATCCTTTTACCACTTATTGCTTGCTAAAACGAGACCAAAACACGTATTTAATGTCATTTGTTTGGAATTATGCGTGGTTTGTGTGTTTGTTATGTTTTCAGAGCCAACCAGATAAATATTGAAGAAAACATGGGATTGCACGGGTTTTATCGAAGAAAAAGACAAAAAGACGAAGTCTATAGTCCAAGAGATGCAAAAGATTTGAAGTCAATGGGCCTATTTGAAGATTTATCGAAGAAAAGGACCAAAGATGGAAGATTTATATATGTCGAAAAACTCAAGTCTATTAAATGAAGAAATTAAAAGACGAGTTGAATTTATTCGTCGACAAATCCCGAATCGAAATCGAAAACGTCAACTTTTCTGAAAAGACGAGAAGACAAAAAGAAAGGGAGAAACCCCACTCACCAGAATAAGCAATATCCCTTAAATAGACCTCCTTCACAACTTGAAAAACTAGTTCATTTTTTAGTTATTTCTTTTCCTGTTTCGTAGGAAACCAACTCCCTTAAGGAGATTGGTGATTTTTATTTCCTTTGATTTTCTTCATAATCTTGTAAGTTTAATCTTTCATTTTGTTTGTTAAACCTTAATCTTTCAATATCAAGTTTCCTTTTTATCTTGTTCCACCTTTTCTATTTGATTCTCTAGTTCTAAGCTTTTATTTTATTGGTTTTTGATCTTCAAAACAAGTGGGTTTTGAGTTTTTGTTGATTTGGTTTGATGTTTATTATTAGTAAATGATTAGTGGTTAAATTGGTTTAAGTTTTGGTTAAAAACTTGGTGGATTTTGGTTAAATTCGTTGTGTTTGGGTTTCCCCTGTTCTTCGTCTTCATATAGTTCCCCAGATTCCGAACCAACGTTTTCACCTCAATTATTCCGAATAAACAATGTTTTCTGAATGAAGCCCTTTTGTTTTAATTATTACGAACGAAGCATCTATTCCGAATGAAGGAGTTTGTATAAAGTTATTCCGGATAAAGCACATTATTCCGAGTCAGCAAAATATTCCGAATCAACATTATATTCCGAATGAGTCTTCTGAAGTAAATATTCCGTATGAGCAATAAACATTCCTGAACCAACTCTTTTGCTAACTTATTCCGAATGAAGCCCTTTTTTTAATTATTCCGAGTGAAGCATTATTCCGAGTCAAGCAATATATTCCGAATAAACAGATTTATTCCGGATCAGTGATTATTCCGAATCAGTTTTATTATTCCGAAAGAGTTGATATTCCGGATCAAGCAACTTATTCCGAGTGAACCAATATTCCGAATAAGCAAAATATTCCGAATGAGTCAAGTATTCCGAGTAAAGTAATATTCCGCATGAGCTAATATATTCCGGATCAAGCACTTATTCCGGATCAACATATATTCCGAATGAAGGAGTTTTCCGAATGAACGCTTTGTTTTAGATTATTCCGGATAAAGGGTTTATTCCGCATGAAGCAAATCATTCCGAATGAAGCAAGATATTCCGAATAAAGGTCATATTCTGGATGAAGGTTTTTGTCTAAATTATTCCGAACGAAGCTAATATTCCGAATCAGCAGTTTTTCTGAGTCAAGGTATTTTACTGTTTATTCTTAATTCAAGTTTTATTTTCGTTAACTGCTTTCAGCTTAATTTTATTACTTCATGGACTTACCTTTTAAGTAGAAATAGATCAAAAGCTCCCCCTTTTAGTCACAAATTACAACAATTCCACTTTGAACCGTGATCAATTCGAGAAGATACCGAGAACGAAACAACGACAAATATAATTGGGTACGTGCAACACAAAGAAAGATCTTGCAACAAACCTTTTTATTAACTAATCAAAAATCCGTTATTAATGACCGAGGCTCAACTTAAATACACTACAACGGAGAAGGAGTTCCTGCCGTGGTGTATGCATTTGAGAAATTCCGACCTTATCTCGTCTTGACGAAATGCATAGTGTATACGGATCATTCGGCTATCAAGTATCTTATGGCTAAACAAGATGCAAAGCAGAGATTACTTCGTTGGATTCTCCTCCTTCAAGAATTTGATCACAAAATCGTTGACAAAAAAAGAGCCGAGAATCTAGCGGCCGATCATCTTTCTCGTTTGGAAGATCCTCACTAAAGTGTTTACGAGCCCAAGGAAATCACCGAAACATTTCCGCTCGAGACACTTGGTGTAGTAAATTCTAAGCTTGATTCTTCCACCCCATGGTTTGCGGACTTTGCAAATTACCATGCGGGAAACTTCATCATTAAGGGTATGACGACTCAAGAAAAACGAAAATTCTTTCGTGATGTCAAGTTCTATTTTTTGAACGACCCTTACTTGTTTCGAACTTGTGCGGATCAAATCATTCGACGTTGTGTCTTTGGTACCAAAGCTTCTAATATCCTTAGAGCTTGTCACGAGGGACCAACGGGTGGTCACCATGGCGCTATCTCACGGCTAAGAAGGTTTTTGATGCCGGCTTCTTTTGGCCTACTATTTACCGAGATGCTCAAGAGCTTGTGAAGTCGTGTTACTCATGCCAACGACAAGGAAAAGCCTCACAAAAAGACGAAATGCCACAAAATATCATCCAAGTGTGTGAGATCTTTGATGTTTGGGGTATTGACTTTATGGGGCCGTTCCCATCATCTCGTGGTAATAAGTACTTCCTTGTCGCGGTTGACTACCTATCTAAGTGGGTGGAAGCTAAGGCTTTACCCACCAATGATGCTCGTGTGGTAGTCAAGTTTTTGAAAAGATTGTTTTCTCGATTTGGAACCCCTCGTGCGATCATAAGCGATCGTGGAACCCATTTTTGTAATGACCAATTCGAAAGGGTCCTAAGGAAATATGAGGTTACACATCGGCTTTCTACGGCTTATCACCCACAAACGAGTGGGTAAGTCGAGGTTTCAAACCGAGCTTTAAAGAGGATCTTGGAGAGATCGATTGGGGAAAACCGATAATCTTGGTCGGATAAGTTGGACGATGCTTTATGGGCTTTTAGGACCGCTCATAAGACGCCCATTGGGTGCACTCCTTATAAACATGTGTATGGGAAAAATTGTCACTTTCCAATTGAATTGGAACACAAGGCTTATTGGGCCCTAAAGCATTGCAATGATGACATAGAGACCGCGGGAAAACACCAGAAAATGCAATTAAATGAATTGGATGAATTAAGGGATATTGCTTATGAAAATTCATCGATTTATAAAGAAAAGAATAAAAAGTTGCATGATTCTAAAATTAAAAAACGAGTTTTTAACATTGGGGATCAAGTTTTGCTTTTTAATTCTCGTTTGAAAATCTTTTCTGGTAAGTTGAAATCCCGTTGGTCCGGTCCATTCACCGTGACTCAAGTTTTTCCATATGGGACCATCGAGCTAGCTCAAAATGATGGCCCCAACTTCAAGGTGAATGAACATAGGTTGAAGCACTACTTTGGCGGGGAAGTTCCATCCTTGAACTACTGATAGGTGTGTAAACACCCATCCTTTCTACCACTTAATTACAGTAATAACCGAGCCAAAACGTGTATTTTATGTCTTTTATGTCGGAATTATGCGTGGTTTTTGTTTTTGTTGTGATTTAGGACGAAAAGGTGAAAAGTGGAGAAAACACGGGAATTCACGGGCATTTACGGACTTTTATTGAAGAAAAAGATGAAAGATGAAGTCGAGAAGTCAAGAGTGAAAAAAGAACGGAAGTCCAAGACCAATTCTGAAGATTTATCGAAGAATAAGTCAAAAGACGGAAGTTTATCAAAAGCCGAAGAACTCAAGTCTAATTTATTGAAGAATTTAAAGACGAGTCAAAGAAATCCCGAGCCAAAAGTCATTAATGTCCAAGTTCAAAGAAGATTAGAAGAATAAAGGACTAATGATGCAATTAATGAAGATTAAAAGAAGGAGGGACTTAATCTCGCAATTAAGAAGAAATGAAGGAGGGGAGGAAGCTTCCTAATCCTCCCCTATATATAGTTTAGTTGTTAATCATTTTTAGTTGTTGGCTAAGTGTGACAATTAGTCTTCCACCATTTACTTACCTTGCACCTTTAATTTCCTTGTCATTTAAATACTTGTCAATTTAATTACCTTGTCTTGCACATTAAATTCCTTTAATTTCAAGTAAGTTTCCATTTAATTCTTGTCAATCTTTATTTTATCTTGTTAATCTCCTATCTACCTTTCTTGATTTTGATTTTTATATTTATGTTTGTGTTCATGTTCTTATTTTGATCCAAGTGGTTTTCAATTATTGTGGTTAAATTTGTTTGTTTTGTTGATTTAAATTGTTTGTCTATGTTTAACTGTTGATTTGTTATTAGTTTAGCTTAATTGTTTGCTTGATTTTGGTTAAATTTGTGTTATATTCTTGTTTCTGTTATCCCTTGTTCTTCGGGGCGTTTGTTTTTGTGTTTGATCATTCCCAGGAAACTTCCGAACCAAGAGGGAGGGAGTTCTTTCATTCGGAACTTCAAAGTTCAGGATCAAGGGCTTCATCCGAAAGAGTTCCGGATCAGCAAAAACTTCCGAGTCAGCATTGTTCATTCGGAACTCAAAAAGTTCCGGATCAATAGACTTCATTCGGAACTCAAAAAGTTCCGGATCAAGAAGATTCATTCGGAACTCAAAAGTTCCGGATCAACTCGAAAGTTCCAGACGAAGGACAAGTTCCGAATCAGCCAGATCTTCCGAACCAAGTTCCGGGTCAATAAGTTCCGAGTCAAGAGTGTTTCATTCGGAAGAAGTTCCGGATCAACATCTTTTTGTTCATTCGGAACTTAAAAGTTCTGAATCAAGGTCTAAGTTCCGGATCAAGCCAGTTCATTCAGAAGTTTTGAACTTCCGAATCAAGGGTTCTATAAGGTTCTTTTTAGTTTTTCTTTTTAAGTTCTGTCTTTTATTTTCAAGCTTTATTTTTCCCGCCTTTTATTTAGTTGCACTTTAAATTTGCCTTAGCTTTATTTTTAGACTTGCCTTAGTTTAAGTTTTAGTTGCGTTTTAAGTTTGCCTTAGTTAGTTTTAATTTTGCATTATTTACTTTAAGTGCCCTCTAATTTCAGTCACGTTTTTAAATACTTGCACCATTATTTTAATCAGATTTAGATTTAAATTACCTGCCTTTTACTTTAATTGTTTCGCACTTTTTATTTTAAAAACTACAACGACACATTTTTGTTCCACCAAAATAAAGTTGAGTCACATAGAGAACCTAGATCAATTCGATTAGACCAACACAACGAACTTTAATCTTTTTAACCTTAGTAAAATCGAGTTATCAAATGGCGCCGCTGCCGGCTCTTTTCGTAAAGATTAACGGTTTTCTGTGAGAGACGCGTTGCTTTTTGGGATTCGTTCACTTGTGAGCGTTATTTTCTTGCATAAAAAATTCAAAAAAAATCATAAAAATTAAAAATTGATAAAAATCCATAAAAATTAAAAATTTCAAAAATCCAAAAAGATTTTATCTTTATTGTGTATATATATTGTCTGTGTGTTTGGTTTCTTTTTCTTTTGCATTTTCAGGTGTATGCGTACTAGATCTTCTAATTATCAAGAGCCCGAGCCTCAAGAAGATTTAGATATGTCAGGTGTTAACAACAATAATATTCCACCGCACCTTAATAATAACAACAATGTTCTTCCACAGCCCGCCTTCGGACCGTGGAGGAACTTTGTCAACCTACAATGTTTGGACGAGGAGGACCGATTGCGCCGATGCAAATCAACACTCCTGAGTTTTCGTTTAAGCACCACATGATTCAGCAAGTGCAAACAAACCCATTCCGTGGATTGCCTGATGATGATGCCAACAAACACCTCGACAGTTCATTAAAATCACTCAAAGCATGAAGTTGCCTGGGGCCACAATGGATGTTCTCCGCCTACAACTCTTTCCACATACTTTATCGCATCATGCCGAGAAATGGTTTGATCGTCTCCCGAAGAATTCAATTCACACTTGGGATGACATGACTCAACGCTTTTTGTCGCGCTACTTTCCACCATCCATGGTCACAAGCCTTCGCAATCAAATCAGCGGTTTCATGCAAGACCCTGATGAATCTCTTTTTGATGCTTGGGAGCGATATAATGTCTTGATCGATAGATGTCCAAACCACAAAATGCTCCCTGTGACCTTAATTGATACTTTCTACAACGGATTGACTTTTCGAGATCGTGATACGATCAATGTAGCCGCCGGTGGCACATTCATGAAAAGGAGACCCGAGGAGTGTAGAGAGCTTATTGAGAACATGACTACTCACCATAAAAACTGGGATTCCTATGCTTCTTCAAGGAACAACCCGAGAGTCAATGTTTCTTCCACCTCAGCAAACCCTTATATGACCAAACTCACCCGCATGATGACTGAAATGAGCAAAAGTATTACGCTTCTCGCTTCAAACCAACAACAACAACAAGTTAAAGCGGTTGCTAATCCTTGTGAAACATGCGGCGGTCCTCACTCATACACTGATTGTCCTTCAACTCAAGGAAATCCGGAAAATGTGTATGCAGCTTATGGTAATTATTCACCGGAAAATTACCAAACTCGACAAGGGGATAGAAATCTGCTGAGTTATCGATCTAACAACTACCTTTCACCCGGTTTTTCTCCTCAAAACCAAAACCCCGCCAACAACTACAATAGGAGAAACCAAATCCCACCAAGAGCTTCTAATCCCTATCAACCACCCACCCAACAAGCCCCACCCATTAACCCCGATGTTGAAGCCATCATGAGAACTCAAGGTGAGCAAATCAAGAATCTACAGAGCCAAATAATCAATTTGAAAGGAGATATCACGAATCAAGGAAATGAGATTAGGTCTGAGGTTCGCGATAATATTCAATCCTCCTTCAGCACTCAAACGACTGAATTAAAGAATCTGTTGGCTAGTTTCTTGCCCGCCACTCAACCTTCTACTTCAAGTTCTCTACCTTCAAACACCGTCACTAATCTACGAGCTAATGTGAGTGCTATTACTACTCGTAGTGGAGTCACCATAGTAGGACCACAAATCCCACCATCGTTTATCCCTACTCCTCCTACACCTAGTATTAGTGCACCATTACCGTCTCCGCCTCGACGTGATGAAGTTCCCACGAATGACCCTTCAACATCTCAACCTTTACCTGCTACACCTGCACCTTCACCGCCCAAACCCAATATCCCTTATCCCTCTCGTTTAGGCAAGACCAAAATGCTAACAAAGGAGGACTCCGACGTGACACGCTATGTGAAGATGATTTCTCAAATGAACTTCAACATTAGCTTTCTTGAAGCACTTGTCCACATGCCCAAATTTGTTAAAGCATTTAGGGAATTGCTTAACAAGAAGGAGAAGCTGATTGAACTCGCCAACACACGCTTAAATGAAAACTGCTCTGCAGTTATTCTTAAAGAACTTCCGGAAAAACTTGGAGATCCCGGTCGTTTTGTGTTGCCTTGCGTGTTCAACAAAACCGAAGAATTTACTGCCCTTGCTGATCTCGGGGCCAGTATTAATTTGATGCCTTTGAGTGTTTGGAAAACACTATCATTGCCCGACCTCACTCCTACAAAGATGACTCTTGAACTTGCAAACCGCACTCCCGCTTACCCCGTTGGTATTGCCGAAGACGTGTTCATCAAAGTTGGCACATTTACTTTCCCGGTCGACTTTGTCGTTGTTGATTATGAAATGGACCCTCGTATTCCTTTAATACTTGGTCGGCCATTCTTGAGAACCGGACGAGCTCTAGTGGATGTGGCCGAAGGTGAGTTAATCTTAAGAGTCGGGGATGATGCACAAGTTTTCAAAATGGGGAAGCTTACAAGTACAACCTTTGCAGGCCGCGAATCAATGAATATGATTAATGTGCTCGATGACTTTACCGTCTACGACAATCCTCTATTCGACTCTTGCATCGACAATCCACTTTTTCAAGATGATGAGGATGATTCTCTCCCTACTTTGGCAGCTTCTCCCATTTATGATTCTCCACCGGTCTTTGATGCTTATGATGATGATTCTAGCTCAGACTCGGATGATTATGATGACCTTACTTCTGAGTATTCCGATCTGCCCACGTATGATGATTTTGATGAGGCTGATACTCTTTCGAGCGATTCTTCACGTGGTGAAGATCCTCCGCCATCACTTGATCCTACTTTGGACGATTACTCATTTGAGGAAGACTTCTCTACGTTTCTTAACACTTACTTCCCTCATGAGAGTGATGCACCTCCTTTGGACTTTGAAGATTATCGTCTTGATCCTACTTTGGATTTGAAGCACATTCTATCAAAGGAGAAGACACCGGTCGACACCAATATCCGCAACACGTATGAGTTAACACCTCTTTGTCCCACTTTTGAGGACGAGGTTGTGCTTCTTCGCGGATCTTCTTCACATTCTGCTGAGCCTGAGTGCTATTTTCCCCTAAAGGAAAAGGTGTTCGACCCCGGTATTGACATTCTGCAGCCATCTCAGTATCCACCTGATCAAATAAAAGGAAATATCTTTGGAACTTATGGAAATCTTCTTGCACCACTTCATCCTTGCTTCCACCGTGCTCCATCACTGCTTAAGGGAACCTTGCCTACTCTTCTTTGGCTTGCCTTGTTCGCCTTAAGCTTGTGCTTATTTATGGACGAAAACTATGTCTTTGATCCTGGTGGATATGTTTCATGCTTCTTCCATTGATGATCAAGGTCGAGTCAGGCTAATGACTCGGTTAACAAAAATCAAGCGCTTCTTGGGAGGCAACCCATGCATCTATCTTTTCGCTTTCTTTATCATAAGTGTAGGGGAGACCCGTTGGTTTGCTTTCCTCTCCTCACTTCTTAATCAGGGATTCGAGCTTCAATGATCTACTCTTGATGATTCTTGACGACCCGTGATTCAGTGTTCCATTATCCCGGTTCTATCCTAAACTCTTTTTGATTCACTATTTTATATTTTCTCAATATTAAAATAGGAATCTCTTTAGTTGTCTTTTCCTTAGCGAGATTTAAACAAAGTGCACAATGTCCTAAGTGTAGGGGAGTTTACTCCCACATGCTTAAACATTGAGGACAATGTTTATCTTAAGTGTAGGGGGACTTCTATCGAAGTTAAGTGGTCTTTTCCTTGTATTTGTCCTCATTTTAACCGGAAAATCAATTTTTCGTCATTTTTCAAAATTTTTGATCTATTTTGGCCTATAAGTTTTTCCCTTTGTATAGTTATTTTCTTGCCTTATTAGAATAAATGTTTAATAAAGTGGTTTTAATTTTCAAACGTTGTGAATCTTTTGACTCAACCCGAGTTTACTTATCTTAAGTTACTCTAGCTAGTATCCTTAACATGTTTAAATCAAGTTTTGCTAGGCTTTTATATAGGGAGCTATAAAACGCGAAAGTCTTAACTCTCACGGGTTAAGAACAAGAACTTTTCGCAAGTTCCTATAATTGATCCTAGAGAGTCGTTTATCAAGGGAACTTTAAAATGCGATTTCTAAACTTGAAAAAGTCTAAGAATTTGCAAGATCCTATAGGCGACTCGAAAACCCAAAACTTTGATTTAATAGGCTAAGTATCCACGAGTCTCATTACTTGAGATTTTAAACTGTGGAGAACGAGAGATGATATAGCCAATTATAAGTTCGGTATTCTTTCGTGAATTTATGTGAGTTAATTATGAGCCTATTCTCCCATCGCTTGCTAATAATTTATCTGCTAATAAATAAGGTTGTACGATTTGAAAAGTTACTTAGCTTCTAGCCCAAGATCGTTTAAAAGTTGCTCGGTATGGATTAGAGTTCATAGCCAAGGCATAACTTATTGAAGCGGGATGCGAAGATTGGCGAGTCCGAAAAGGCCCTAACAAGGCATGAGGGCTATATTTTGTTGCTAAAGATCCAAAGTGATGTGAAGAATCATTTATCGAAAATCAATATGAAGGATCGAGACACACGACGAAAAGCAAATACTCCCCAAAAGTCATGGAGAAGTGTATCCGAAAAGACCCTAACAAGGTATGAGGATAAATAGATCCAAGTCATAAAAGGAGGCGGATCGTTGTATATCAAAGTCCAAAATAAAGATTGGAGAAAAATGAAGAAGTCGTGGTCCAAGTATGAATCTCTCAAAACTTCAAGTGAAGAAATTCCATTATGAATAGAAGACCATAATTTCATGAACGTCTCTCAAGGTTTGAAGTATGAAGTCGCTGCCAAATATCGGTCCGAGAAAGGTCTCAAATCGTGAAGCGAGTTATGCCAAGATATGAACTTTATGAGGTCCCGAGAAGCAGTTTTAAAAGATTTTGTCCTTTAGCTAACTATTGATTAAATCGTTCACTTTATTTTCAGACTTAATAACTATCGAAATAAGTCAAAAATGCATCCTCGTTATCATTCAAGACAATAATAAAATATAAGAGATACACCTAGGAATAAGGGAGTCTAAGTAAGTAATTGGCCCACATGAGTTCGTGATAGTTTACTAACTTATAATAACAATGATCTCGTTTTTAAGCTTGGTTTGGAGAAAGTGAAAACTTGATGATGATGATTATTCATAACATTTCCGAAACCCAAGGTATGCTTTTGATTTCTTTACTTTGAATGTTTATAGTTTCTACCTCTTTAATAAAGGCCAATGTGGATTGATTATGATGAAAAATGTAAATGTGCTTTGTAACTAATGCATTGCATGAGGACATTGCAATGGTCAAGTGTAGGGGATTTGATAGGTGTGTAAACACCCATCCTTTCTACCACTTAATTATAGTAATAACCGAGCCAAAACGTGTATTTTATGTCTTTTATGTCGGAATTATGCGTGGTTTGTGTTTTTGTTGTGATTTAGGACGAAAAGGTGAAAAGTGGAGAAAACACGGGAATTCACGGGCATTTACGGACTTTTATTGAAGAAAAAGATGAAAGATGAAGTCGAGAAGTCAAGAGTGCAAAAAGAACGGAAGTCCAAGACCAATTCTGAAGATTTATCGAAGAATAAGTCAAAAGACGGAAGTTTATCAAAAGCCGAAGAACTCAAGTCTAATTTATTGAAGAATTTAAAGACGAGTCAAAGAAATCCCGAGCCAAAAGTCATTAAAGTCCAAGTTCAAAGAAGATTAGAAGAATAAATGACTAATGATGCAATTAATGAATATTAAAAGAAGGAGGGACTTAATCTCGCAATTAAGAAGAAATGAAGGAGGGGAGGAAGCTTCCTAATCCTCCCCTATATATAGTTTAGTTGTTAATCATTTTTAGTTGTTGGCTAAGTGTGACAATTAGTCTTCCACCATTTACTTACCTTGCACCTTTAATTTCCTTGTCATTTAAATACTTGTCAATTTAATTACCTTTTCTTGCACATTAAATTCCTTTAATTTCAAGTAAGTTTCCATTTAATTCTTGTCATTCTTTATTTTATCTTGTTAATCTCCTATCTACCTTTCTTGATCTTTGATTTTTATATTTATGTTTGTGTTCATGTTCTTATTTTGATCCAAGTGGTTTTCAATTATTGTGGTTAAATTTGTTTGTTTTGTTGATTTAAATTGTTTGTTTATGTTTAACTGTTGATTTGTTATTAGTTAAGCTTAATCGTTTGCTTGATTTTGGTTAAATCTGTGTTATATTCTTGTTTCTGTTATCCCTTGTTCTTCGGGGCGTTTGTTTCTGTGATTGATCATTCCCAGGAAACTTCCGAACCAAGAGGGAGGGAGTTCTTTCATTCGGAACTTCAAAGTTCAGGATCAAGGGCTTCATCCGGAAGGGTTCCGGATCAGCGAAAACTTCCGAGTCAGCATTGTTCATTCGGAACTCAAAAAGTTCCGGATCAATAGACTTCATTCGGAACTCAAAAAGTTCCGGATCAAGAAGATTCATTCGGAACTCAAAATTTCCGGATCAACTCGAAAGTTCCGGACGAAGGACAAGTTCCGAATCAGCCAGATCTTCCGAACCAAGTTCTGGGTCAATAAGTTCCGAGTCAAGAGTGTTTCATTCGGAAGAAGTTCCGGATCAACATCTTTTTGTTCATTCGGAACTTAAAAGTTCCGAATCAAGGTCTAAGTTCCGGATCAATCCAATCATTCGGAAGTTTTGAACTTCCGAATCAAGGGTTCTGTAAGGTTCTTTTTAGCTTTTCTTTTTAAGTTCTGTATTTTATTTTCAAGCTTTATTTTTCCCGCCTTTTATTTAGTTGCATTTTAAATTTTCCATAGCTTTATTTTTAGACTTGCCTTAGTTTAAGTTTTAGTTGCGTTTTAAGTTTGCCTTAGTTAGTTTTAATTTTGCATTATTTACTTTAAGCGCCCTCTAATTTCAGTCACGTTTTTAAATACTTGCACCATTATTTTAATTAGATTTAGATTTAAATTAGCTGCCTTTTACTTTAATTGTTTCGCACTTTTTATTTTAAAAACTACAACGACACATTTTTGTTCCACCAAAATAAAACTGAGTCACATAGAGAACCTAGATCAATTCGATTAGACCAACACAACGAACTTTAATCTTTTTAACCTGAGTAAAATCGAGTTATCAACTACCTCAACCAAATCACTTTCCCCAATGATAATTAGTATTGAGGGGATCGAGTCGAGCTTATGACTCGGTAATAAAAAACGAGGTGCCTCGTGGGGGAGTCCCATGCTTATCCTATGTACATATTATCGCTTTCTAATGTAGTAACATGTGGGGATTTGTGCCCTTCCAACCTTTGTTTCGTGGTTGTTTGTGAATTATGGATTTTAGATGTTCATTACCTTCACGATTGGAGTTTCTCGTGTTCGTTTTATGGAAGCACTCGATCGTTTGCTTTGAAGACTTTCTCAATATCCATGATATATCCTTTGATGTTCTAACCTTACGTTTATAGCACACTTCATAAACAGCTTTAAATTTAACGGTCACACCCTTTCCATGCTAGATTAGGCATTCGACTACGTCTCTAGTATGGGGGTGTTTGCACCCCTAGACTCGAAACATTGAGGACAATGTTTAACTTTAGTATGGGGGGGGGGGGGGGGGTGAATAGATACTTGCCTTGCCAAACCTTCACGCTTTCCAAAGTTTATCTTTTTGTTTATCATTTTGTTGCAAAATAAGGCTAAAAATGGCAAATTTTAAATTTTTTTTCATGTTTTATAAGTGTTTGAAGACACGAATGTAGGTTTTCCGATGGCGAGAATAAGAGTAATTTTTGACTCGACCGTGCGTGTTGAGCACTTAGCTTTGATTCCTTAACTTCACATTAGGCTAAGTCTCTTAAATGAGGACGAGAAATGATAGGGTTAATTATAAGTTACTATGCTAAACGTAGAGTACTCGTATTCTTTCAAAAACTCATGTGTTTTCGTTGTTTGCTTATTCTCCCTTCGCTTGTAAATATTTATTGCTTAATAAATATTTACTTAGCGGTTTAGTCTTGATTGTTGGGTTTCTAGTCTTTTCTAGTAGCTTCCGTGTAATTAAATTGGGAAGACATTAAGGTATCTCCAGCGTCACGATTTTGAAGTATTGGCACAATAATAATCAAAAGCTTCACCCAATAATAAGATTTCAAGTGCTCACCTAAATCAAGCAAACAATTTGAAGCCCACAAGGCTGAAAAATCTATGCAAAATTTAAAGTGAATCAAGCCTTAATCTTTGAAGCTTTAAAGATCCAAAATTCGCCTTAGCGTGAGGATATACGTCTTTGGCTAATAAAACCACCGATGAGGTGGACAATAAAAGGCAAGGCAAGACCGAAGTCATAATAAAAGCTTCATGGCGAAGTTGAATAAAAGACGGAGGTAAACCTATGATAATAAGGCCCTTCCGTTAGGGGGCGTATAAAAGTCTTGGTAATAAGTCTCATGTTCAAAACCGTTATAAAATCGTGTTTATCAATCCTTCTTGTTGACTTATTTTTTGACATCGTTGTCTATTATTAGGGGTTATTTATTTGATGGTCTTGGTTACACCGTTAGGACTCTATTTTTAGACCTAAATCTCTATTATCGCATAAGTCAAACAATGTATCCTCGTGAAACATTCAAGACATAATAAAATATAAGAGATACAACTTAGGAAATTGGGAGGATAAGTACGTGATTAGGGCATATGAGTAGTGTTAGCATTACTAACTTATAATGACAATGATCTCGTTGCACGCTTGGCATGAAATTGGGGTGAAAATCGAGGGCGATGAAATTATTTCTAACGAAGCATTCACGTGTTCTTATTCTATGAACCTAAACATCCCATTTTGCGATGAAAATCATACATTATGTCTAAAACGCAAGTAGTAGCAATAGTAGTAGTGTAGCTAGTTTATCATTCAATAAAGTGAATAAAAATGAATTTTGGAGGTGCTACGATACTTTATTCTAGCATTGCGCGAGGGCACGACAATGGTTTAGTATGGGGGAGTGATGAGACTGCTTTTATACATAGTCTCATCGTCCAAAAAGGGCTTTAAATGCATAAAATATCATGAAAGTACCCCAATATATGCTTGTGTTTGTTGCTTGTGTATTTTAGGTACGGATATTGAGAAAATGACAAAAGATCACAAGAATCATGCAAAAACGAACACGGGAAACGAAGCCGCACATTGAACCAAGCCCTAATGAAGATTTTCCAAAGAAAACCCTTGAAGATTTGAAGATTTTTGAATAAGGGTCCTCCAATATTGAAGGACTGACACTTAATACCCTTGTATCTTCATAATTACAAGATTGGTCCCTAAAGTTTGTCAATATTTCAAAAAGGGCCCTCCACTTTGAAGAATTGGCAATTTTAATCCCTCATCATAACTAAAATGTCAATATTAACCCTCCTCAAAGTCAAACATACCAAGAAGGACTACAAGTTACAAGAAATTACAAGTTTGGTCCTTTGAAAATATCAAAATTACCAAAAGGACCCTTAACTTTGAAGAAATGGCAAAAATGGTCCCTCATTAATTATGACTTGGCAATTTCAGTCCTCCGAGAAGTCAAACAAACAAGTCAAGACCATCATCTATCAAGAAAATGCCAAAGCAGTCCTTTAAGAATCAAGAAATGGCAAGAAATACCCCTGAAAATACTTTGGAAAAGTATTTGGGGCAAAAGTGTGAAAAAGGAAACTTCATTATAAAGGGAATTTCAGTTTTGGCTGATTTAAACACAAATGAAAGGAGAAACAAAGATGAGGGGAGTATTCTACCAAAACATAAACCTTACCTTAACCAACTAGTGGCTGCCACGTGCCCCACTATCACTTTTCCACCAATCACAAGCCAACATTCAGCCACCTCACATCCCACTCAGCCGTATATAATAACTAACTAAATTAGTTATATAAACACGCGCTAAACAACAATTCAAATCCTAAAACAGATTAAAACCTCTACTTTTCATGTGATGAACACAATTGGGTATTTTTAATCCTGTTGTAATTAGACCTTAAGATTATCCAGATTTATGATTAAGGTGTCCTTAATCACATCCCAACTTTCAAAAGGTCTGCCACATCACCATATTACTCACATGATTCCCCTGCTTTTCACCCTTTGAAGAAGACGCCAAAACAATGGCCCTCATCCAGCGTTCAAGATTGAAGGTTACTTTTTAAGCTTGATACAAGCCATTGGATGCTATCACACCTTGCCAACTTATGCTACAAGCCAAATTCAGTCACATGATCTTCACAATATTCAGACAAGACAAGGGCATAATGGGGACTTTACAGCTTTAGGGTTTACATTTTTAGCCTCTTAGCAAGTAGTTTGTAGCCTATATAAGGCGTAGGACTGAGTAGTTTAATCTTTGCTCTTGAATTTTCCTTTGTTCAAAATTCTGTAAATCCATTTTCAGTTTAATGAAATGAGTTTGAATCTTTGAAGAAAAGTCAAGTGCCATTGTTGTTTACTGCTTATTAATTATTACTTGTTTGCTAATCTTAAACCATAAAACCTGTTTTCAAGGAGTGTGCAAAAGTTTACACATTTTCCTTCAAGCTTGATATTTTGCTAAGTTTCTTGGTACACCATGGAATTATTGGGCTATAAAGCTGATCATAGCATCCTGATATTGAGTTATCAAGGTGTTGTGAAGCCTATAACTTGGGGATAATCAAGTGTGGGATACAAGAGTTGCATTAATCAAGGCTTTTTAACTTTTCTGATTTGTATATTGTGCTCTTAACCTTGTTGATTCTTAGCAGAGTTGTTTGTGGAAGCTTGTACTTGTTCTTGCTAGTACATAAGCTCAAAATTCGTAGGTGTGGATGTACATCCATGAGGTATATACCTTTCTACCCAAAATCTGTTAAAATCTTTATTTTTGGTGAATTTGTGTGCTATTTGTGTTCTTGCTGATTTTATGGTCTAATCTTGCTTAAATCTGCATATCATACTTGTTATTGTGCTTATTTGGGCTTGGGTGGTCTTGGATAACACATTTGATTTGAAAATTTGGTTTTGAAAAGTTAAAAGGGTGTTTGGGATTACCTGTTTGAGATCATAACTTGATATTGTGTTGTTAGAAGTTTGTGTTTGTGCTTGTTATCTGTTATATACTTGGTTGAGTGCATATTGTTGCATGTTTTTGGGTTTGAAACCTCAAATCAAACATTGTGCTATAGATTGCTTGTTTTGACTGTTTTTGACCTAATATTTTGGTAAAATCTAGAATTTATGCATGCTTAGGGCTGAAAGTGGTTAAATCATCATTAATATAACATATGTGATAGATCTGAGTGATTGAATTTGGCTTGTTGGTCAATTGCATCAGCAAAAGTAAAATCTGCTTGTGTTAGTGTTCATCAGTAACTTATGGTGCTTGAATCTTGCTCAATACTTTGAATCAGTGCATGAAACCTGTTTAGACTTGCTTATTTAAGTTTATTATTGCTTGTGTATGCATTTGGTTAAGTTTGGCTGGTTGAATTGTGATGTAAGTGCTTATTGAACCATAACTGCTTATTTGTTCATGTCTGTGCTAGATCTGGTGATGTTTTGATTAAACTGTACTAATTGGCTGATTGTGATTGTGATTTCTTTGTTGTGATTGACTCCTCTTGATCCACTGATCATTTGGGTGTCTTTGTGTAACTTGAATCTCCAAAAGAGTCACTAAAGACAAAAAAGTCAAGAAGTCAAGCAGTGGAAAAAGTTTCCACTACTCAACACCTAAAACTAGCCCCTGCTAGTGTAATTTTGCATTCAGCTTATTAATAAGCCATTTTGGCTTATCCAGACCTACAACAACTTATTTTTGTGATCAATCTTCCTCATTTGACCCATTTGTTTGAACTAGAGCTTATTAGCCTTTGACTTTGACTTTTTGCTAGAAAACCAACTCATTTGACTTTTTCATAAGTGCTTATTTGCTTATTTCATCTTATTGAGTGAACTTATTTGAAAACTTTTTGTTGATTAAGCTTAGTTAAGTCATTTAAAAGCTTTAGAAACTTGAATCAGCTCTTGGGATAGCCTAGAACTCGAAAACGACTATTTTGTCGTTTTGTGTAGATTGCTTTTTGCATTTTCAGGCTTATTCCTTTGGCTTATTTCAAATTTCTTTTTACAGAAGTCTTAAGCAACTCAAAAGAAGCTTGTGTGTCGAATTTGAGCTTATGGCATCAGCTTATAGCTTAATCGGCCAAAAAGCCCATTAAGAATAAGCTGCTTGATATAAGCCAGCTTATTTCACATTTTCGGCTTTTGGGCCTTTGAAAAATTGTGTTCAGAATCAAATTTTGAGTCAGATAGGAGTTTTTGGGCTTAATTGGACAACATTTTGCTTATTGGGCCTATTTGAGCCCAATAAGGGGACTGTTTGGACTTTTGGCCCATTTGGAGGCCCATTAGGGGTATTTTTGTAATTTCAACTTCATTTTTTGTTTATTTAGGTTAAAGTAAGCTAGTTTGCAAGTTTTTAGAATTTTTTTATAAATTTTGGCTCTTTAATATTATTTTATTATTATTTTATTATTAAAAATTAAAATTTAGATTTTTCTAGTTTCTATATTTTTCTTAGGTTAAATACATAAAGTTAGGAATTTTACAACTTTTAGAATATTTTTATTGTCCTTAGATTAATTTTTATAATTATTTTAAGTTTTAAGAGTTTTTAATTGTTTTTAAATAGTTTTAATTAATTTTAAAATTTTCAAAAATAGTTTTAAATCAAGTTAGGTCATTTAAGAGGTTTACAGTTAAAAAAGTCTCATTTTGGGATTTTTGTTAATTAAATTGATTTTTAGGGCTTTAATTAGCATTAAAAAATCATTATTTAATTAAATAAAAGGTTTGGGTGATTTTTGATTTTTTGTAAACTCTATTTACATTATTTAGGATTTATTGCAATTTTTTAGGAATTTTTAGGGTAAAATTTTAATTTTGGTACTTTTTACGGTTTTACGTATACGACACTTTCGTCTTAGTTTAATCCGCCATCGTAACCGTCATTCTCTTCATATCCCATTTCTATTTTCTTTCTCATAATCATATAATCACAAAGTTAATCATCTCTCTACACAACACACTAGCCTCCTTGAGAACGATCCCCACTTTGGGTCATAACTCGTGGTTTTCCTAAATCACTTGTTAATACTTAACCTAATTACCTTGTTTTCCTAAACAAGTGTAAAATTACAACCATCAGATACTCAAAAATTTCCCACAATATTTCCTTTTAATGCATCAGGCGGATACTAAGTTGGCTCAACATTCTCTATACCAGGATAAAAAATCTTTTCCTTCATGGGAAAATAACAAGTGGTGGTAGCCTTAGAAGATTCCCCTTGTTACTTCATATCTTGATAGAAAGGGTGTGGAGTAGTAAGTGTTAACACACTTGTAGAGAAAACCACCATGTCTTTCTTGTTCTTAGAGAACTCATCATCAAGAATATCCTCATAAGGTGAAATAAAGAATCTCTCCAATTCAACATCCAAATTATACAAGTCACTATCATCTTGAAGCTTCTCAAATATTGGTTAATTAAGTGAAGGCTCAAAGAGATTGTGTGAATTGGTTTGTAAGAAAGGTGGTGCAAGAAGTGAAGCAATTTGGTATTGAGGTGTTGCACAAGGTGTGTAAGAAGGAGTAATAAGTGAAGGTTCATGAGAGGATTGAATGGGAATGGAATCTCCATAAAGCAATCTTTCTATTTTACGAATATCCTCATCCCAATTAGAAGAAGATGTATCAATCACAATATCATGTCTCTTAAGATAAGCTTCAATCTCCTCATTAATCAACTCATCTTCACTAAGCAATCTCTCAATCTTTATAACATCCTCTTCCCAATTTGAACTAGAGCTATCAATCTTAATATCATCTCTCTTAAGATAATCTACAATTTCTTTATCTATCAATTCATCTTCAGTAAACAATCTTTCAATCTCAAGAACCTCATCACTCTTATCAATGATAGAACCCTCCTCATCACTATAGTCATCATAGATTGGTATGTCAAAGATTGGTGTTTCAAAAGGTATCTCCTCAAAACTCAAGGTAGTGTGATCATCAAAGAATGAAGGCTCAAAAATGGAGAAATCATCATCACTATATTCATCATAAATTGGTGTATCAAAAAGAGGTGGTTCATCATCACTAGAATCCTCATTTTCTTCCTCATTGTTGTTGAAAAGAGGATTAAAATCTCCAAAATGAAGTTGTTGGGGTTCATGAATATTCAATGAGGAATTAATGGAGGCTATGGTCTCAACATAGGGAAGATCATATTCACCACTCTTACAAGCTTCATGAAAGTACTCATCACACACTTCATCAAGAATATCAACATCATTAACCATCTCGGGCTCATTGGATTTCTTAGATAATTTTCCCATGTTAAACACAATCTTTTGATCTTCCACCCTTATAATTAGTTCTCCTTCCGCCACATCAATAATAGTACGACCCGTCCTCAAGAAAGGTCTACCAACAATAAGAGGAACTCTCGGGTCCATATCATAGTCAACAACTACAAAATCCGTGGGGAATGTGAATTTATCAACCCCTACAAACACATCCTCCGTAATGCCTACCGGATAAGCTATGGTACGGTTTGCTAACTCAAGGGTTATCCTAGTAGGAGTGAGCTCGGGAAGAGAGAGTTTTTACCAAACCGATAAAGGCATGAGATTGATGCTTGCCCCAAGATCCGCTAGTGCCATGCAATTTTCCACCCCGGGAAAATTACAAGGGATCAAAAATCGCCCTGGATCTTCAAGTTTTGTGGGTAAATTCTTGAGCAACATGGCGGAGCAATTCTCATTAAGTGATGTGTTAGGCATATCCACCAACTTTTCTTAATTGGAGAGGAGGTCTTTGAACATTTTAGAAAACTTTGGCATATAGGCTATGTAACACCCCATTTGTTAAGATAGGATGCTATAACCAATTATGGCGTGTCATCAAAGCATGCAAGGTAAATGTCTAAACATTCATGACCATAAATAGAAATACCGGAATCAAACATCGGTAGGTCTAGTAACTCATACACAAGCAATATAAGTACTGTAAATGGAAAGGACTAAACAATGTCCAATAGAAGTAAGGTATGATAAAGTAGGAATAAATGCATAAGGTAAAAGAGGCCGGATAGCTTCCAATCCGAATGCACATACTCTGGAGTTCCTACTTGCGTCCTTGGGTACTTGCCGTTTGGGAACATGGAAAAGTAGACGGCTGAGCATAACGCTCAATGCACTGATATACAATAACGCATGGAACACATAAAATATTGAAGCATATAAAGAATATAAAGCATGAATGGCAGGGGAAATGAATAAGTCCTGGAAAACCTAGTTGTTTGTCATGTTAACTGGTTTTAATTCTGAAAACATAGCTTATGTTACTTATGAAAATCTGTATTAGTTAATGTACCGTAATAGCCATTATAGGTCATGAGATCAACAAAGTGCATGAATACTTGGAGGGGTTACCTCGTCATGCAAATTAGAGGGGATGCCTCTAATTAACTGGTAAGTGGGTAGGAGGGATCAGCTCCTTGTGAAGGATGCAAGGCACACACCACATTCACCATGAAATCCTGACTGAAACGTGTAACTAGGATGCACCCATACGCCCCACATGATAATATAATAATATAATGGCCAAATAACTAAAAAGGGACGCCACGAGCTATCACTCCGTCGTGGTGAAGTCATAACACTAGTGCCTCTAGTGTTATGGTTATGGTACCTCCATAACTAGGTGAAATTGGTCATGCATGTATATGGCTAAGGTAACTAATAAACATAAGCATTTAATCTATAACTAGTGGGGAAAACAATTGGCTGCATACGGGAAATCCTGAAGGAAGAGATTGTCCTTACTAAAGGACGGGAAATCCGTACCTTATGTCCGGTTGAAGCTAACGGAAACGATGAAGACTAATGCGCCTCGACAGATAACACTACATAAAAATATGGACGTGTATGAGTTGTCTGAATTACATGTGTTTTACTGGTTTAGTGTATTATTAGCTTGTCATACGTATTATGTCATGTCTTACTGTTTACTGTGTTAACTGTAGTTATTATGATATTTTGTTGAGTATTATTCATGTATTAGTGTATTATAATACTTGTATTGTAATACTAAGTAACTTTCTAAAAATAACAGGTTTCCATAAATAGTAAGTTTCTAAAAATAGAAAGTTTCCAGAAATAGTAAGTTTCCATAATTAGAAATAAGTTGGATTATAAATAATAATTAAAGTTTAATTACCACAATACAAGTCTTGGTTATAGCTTATTAATTAAATAACTGGTTAATTAATTAAACTATACGTTATATGATTTTAATTAGAAATACATGTTTTAATTAAATAACTAAGTATAAATACCTTAGTTTATACATGAATTAATTTAATAAATTAATTAACCTAAAGTCTAATATAACATGACTTATAAAATTAGTTTTCGTGAAAAACCCGAATCTCGAGCCCGTGTTTTAAATAAGCCGAACCAAATAAGCCATACAAAAGTCCCACCGAGACCTTGGAGGGGTCTCGGTTGACACTACTTAAACTAACAAACATGTACAACATACCCTGACTTAGTGTTGGGGTTTCTTTGGTCTCGGGTCCGAACAACAAAAACCAACCGAGCCCCTTTGGGGGTCTCGGTGGTGCCTCGGTGCACACAAACCGAACAAACAAACACACCCCAACCCTTGGTCGGGGTTGCCTTGCTGCGTCCGAGCCTCAACCAAGCCAAGCCGAGAGTCTTGGGACTCTCGGTGGTGGTAATCAAAACAAGTCGAGCCCCGTATGGGGGTCTCAGTGTCTCGGCCGAACCATACCCACACAAACCAAACCCGTCCCATGTATTTAATTAATCCATTACATGTTTTATTCGTGTTCTTGATGATTAATTAAATGATTAACATGAAATCAAAAGAATTAAAAAGAAAAGAAAAAGGGTTTGATTATACCGAATGCGTGAAAAGAACAAGAGAGTGATCACGAACACAAAACCAATAGCAAAAAAATCGTCCGAATTGTCCTTGTTGTTGTTATATGGCCGGCGGCAATGGTGAGACAAGGAGGCAGGAAAAACTTTTCTGAAAACCTAAAAATAATGAAAAAGGATTTCTCCTGATGTTTTATTAAAAGTGTGTTATGGGCCAAAAGCCCATTTTTCCTCCTTTCTCTTGCCTTGACCGCGGCATGTGGGGCCCACTAAGGGTAACCAAAAGTTTTTCGTGTGTTAAATAATCAGTCGTGTATGCTCGTGATTTAATATTTGTGATTTTGGTATTCGTGATCGTGTCACATTTATAATATTCATGATTGTTCGTTATTTATTGTCGTGACACGTGTATTAATATTATAAATGGAAAGTTTAAATTTTATCGTGTTTTCGTAAGTTACTGTTCACATGTACTGTTCATAGGTTTTTAATGCGGGTTTTACAACTCTTCCCCTCTAAAAGAACAATTCGTCCTCGAATTGGAGAAACGTAAAATGAAAGAAAACATACCCGAATTAGAACTGGAAATGAGGGTAAGAAGTCCGTATAGACTCCTCAGTCTCCAAAGTGGCTTTCCGCTCAGGTTGATCCCTCTAGATGATTTTGACAAAAGGAATCGTCTTCTTTCGCATGACGCGATCTTGTCGCTCAAGAACTCTCTCGGGTTCTTCGACGTATGAAAGATCCTCTCGAATCTGATCAAGTGGATACTGGACAACATGAACTTGTTGATAGTTGTATCCTCTGAGTAAGGACACATGGAACACGTTGTGAACGTGTGATACTTGAGGCGGTAATGGTAAACGGTATGACACTTCACCAACACGTTCTATGATGTCGAACGGTCCGATGAAGCGAGGACTGAGCTTCCCTCTGATTCCAAAACGTCTAACTCCTCGTGTAGGTGATACCTTGAGGAAAACATGGTCACCTACGTTGAAAGATACATCTCTACGGTGTTTATCAGCATAGCTCTTCTGACGAGCACGAGCTGCCTGAAGCTTTGCCTTGGCGACAACGACCTTCTCATTGGTCACGTCAATCATCTCTGGACCCTCAAGCAGTCTTTCGCCCACCTGATCTCAGCAGATTGGGGCGCGACACTTTCTACCATACAACATCTCGAAGGGAGCATACTTGATGCTAGCGTGCCAGCTGTTGTTGTATGCGAATTCTACTAGGAATATATAGCCATCCCAGCTTCCTGACCACTCTAGAGCACACGATCGCAGCATGTCCTCCAATGTCTGAATGGTACGTTCCGACTATCCGTCGGTCTGAGGATGAAAGGCAGTGCTGCGTTTAAGTATGGTGCCCCAAGCTTTCTGTAGACTCTGCCAGAAACGTGATGTGAAACGCGGACCTCTGTCAGAGATGATTTCTGATGGAGTACCATGTAGTCTCATGATCTCCCTCTGGAATGTGTCTGCTAATTTGCTGACCGGTGCTCCTTGCGAATCGGCAGAAAATGAGCAGATTTAGTCAACCTATCCACAATGACCCAGATAGCATCGTTCTTCTTTTGAGTAACCGGAAGACCAGTAACAAAATCCATGGAGATTTTGTCCCACTTCCATGCTGGAATATCTAATGGTTGTAGTAAACCACTAGCTCGTTGATGTTTGATCTTCACCTACTGGCAGATCATACACTTAGAAACGAAGGTGGCAACATCCTGCTTCATACCACTCCACCAAAAGTGTTGCTTGATGTCGTGGTACATCTTGGTAGAACCAGGATGTATGGTAAATGGAGAACTATGAGCTTTAGTTAACACAGCTTCCTTGAGAGTAGAGTCATCAGGAACCACTAGTCTAGTGCCCTGCCATAAGATACCGTCGTCGTCAACACGAAACTCTGTCTGCTGATCAAGGTTCTGAATGATAGCCTAAATCTCACCATCGTCCTTCTGAGCTTCCTTGATCCTAGAATGTAAGTCTGGTTCCACTCTAAGATTAGCCCAGTAACCATGCTATCCTCATATACAAAACTAAATATCAGTCATCTCTAGGTCACGAATGATCTCCTTTGCAATCCAAATGCCAGCAATCATACCCGACCTTCTGCTTAGAGCATCTGCCACCACATTCTCCTTACCAGGATGGTACTGAATGTCGGTGTCATAATCCTTCAATATCTCTAACCATCTCCTCTGTCTCATGTTCAGTTCCTTCTGGGTGAAGATGTACTTGAGACTCTTGTGGTCGGTGAATATGTCACATGATTCACCATACAAATAATGTCTCCAGATCTTCAACGCAAAAACAACTACTGTAAGCTCTAAATCGTGAGTAGGATAGTTTTCTTCATAAGGTTTCAACTGTCGTGATGCATATGCAATAACCTTCCCATGTTGCATGAGAACGCAACCTAAACCCTTTCTTGAAGCGTCACTATATATCTGAAATCCACCTGAGCCAGATGGGAGAGTAAGAATAGGTGCAATCACTAACTTCTGCTTCAGATCTTCAAAGCTCTTCTCTCGCTCTTCCATCTAGACAAATTTCTCTCCTTTCCTCATTAGCTTAGTCAAAGGTAAGGCTAACCGTGAAAAGTTCTTTACAAACCTGCGGTAGTAGCCAGCTAAACCCAGAAAACTTCTAACTTCTGTTGCAGATGTAGGTCTCGGCCATTTAGTGATAGCTTCAACCTTGGTAGGATCCATGGTGATCCCCTCTGCAGATACAATATGGCCCAGAAATGCCACCTTGGTTAACCAGAACTCACACTTAGAGAACTTGGCGTACAACTGCTTCTGACGAAGAATTTGTAAGACTGTACGAAGGTGTTCCTCATGTTCCTCCTTGGATTTGGAGAATATCAGGATGTCATCAATGAACACGATAACGAACTTGTCCAGAAACTCATGGAAGACACGGTTCATCAAATCCATGAAGATAGCTGGAGCATTAGTGAGTCCGAGTGGCATGACTACTAATAACTGAATTTTGCTAGTGAAAATGTTGTTTATTCTCGGTGTCTTATCGAATTGATATCCGGTTAAAAGTGTGACTCAATCATCTTTGGTGAATAAAAGTAAAGATTGGTTTAAAAAGTAAAAGCGAAAAGTGTTAAAAATAAACTAACGACAAGGACAAATAATAAAGGAAAGTAAAACAAAAGTTAAAACAAACTTATATTAAAACAATTACTAAAACAAATATTAAAACAGATATTAAAAGAAGCAATTAATAAAAGTAAAAATGAAAATAAAAATAAACTTTCGATTTAAAAATAAAACGTACTAAATAAAAATGAAAGGAATTGTACTATATGGCTACTATAAAACTAAACGAGGCAAATATTAAAGCGAGCACTTAATAAAAGTTAAAACTTAAACTTTTCGAAAAAATACTAATACTAAAATTTGACGAAAAATATAACTAAAAATAACTGACTTTCAGAATAAAAATTAAAACGACTTTCGGATAAAACTAAACGATTTACGGAACAAATGTTGAACCATAGGGGACATGTTCCCCTAGGGGGAACAAACTTTTGGAGGCAAAGTAATATGGGAAGAGGAAACCATTCGTAACTTTTTCTTCTAAAACCATTCGCAGTTTTCTTTTTTAAATCATTTCGTAACTGTTTTTTTCACAAAAACCATTCGCAAGTTTTCTTTTATTCCTTTCGTAGTTTTTGGATTGTAAACCTTTCGTAGAAAAAAATTTATGTTAAAACCTTTCGTATAAAAAAAATTATTTTAAAACCTTTCGTAGAAATTTGGATTGTAAGCCTTTCGTAACTTTATTTCTGTTTCATTCGTAACAAAATTTTCATTCGGAACTTTTTCTTTTAAAAAGCATTCGGAGAAAATTGCTTACGTAACAATTGATTCGGAAGAAAAAGCTTTCGTAGAAAATAAGGAAACCCTCTTACGAAAGGTACCTGTATCTAGACTTCAGCAGATCTAAAAATAGGGAATTAAAATAAGCCAAAATATAAGCAAAATTTATCGTAGAAATAAGCTAAATTAATTTCTAAAATAAGCCAAACTTAACACTAATAAAACTATAATAACACCAAATAAGCAAAATATTTAAAATCAACTTTTTATAAAATATTAAACTATCAACGCCACTTAATTCAAAATAAACTAAACACACAAAAAGCAATAAGCACAATAAGCTAAAACATCAAACACATCAAATCAATAAGAACAATCAATTAAGCATAACAATAAGCAAATAAGCATAAAGATTAAACAAACAAGAAAGGTAGAACGAGATTAATGAAAAGGCTTGATTAAAGATTAAGATTCAACAACATAAATTTAAAAACTTACAAGATAAATTTGCAGAAAGGAAGGACAATAATGAAAGACAATATGAAAAATGCTTAAAAATAAAGTGGAGAACTAAAAATTATATTTTAGCTAACACCTCCTAATGACACATTAGGAGGGTATTTATAGGAGGGGAGAGTTGTTGTGCTTCTTTCTTCTTTCTTCCTTTTGTCTTCTCGTCTTTCGTCTTTGACAATAAACTCGTCGTTCTCGACTTTGTCTCGGGATTTGTCGATAGATAAAATGAACTCGTCTTGTAATTTTTTTATTAATTAGATTTGGTTCTTAGACTTCGTTAAACTTCCGTCTTTGGTCTTTTTCTTCGATAAATCTTCAGAATAGGCCTTTGACTTCCGTTTTTTTGCACTCTTGATCTTTTGACTTCGTCTTTTGTCTTTTTCTTCGATAAAAGCCCGTGAAAGCCCATGTTTTCTTCCCTTTTCACATTTTAGTCCTGAATCACAACAAAAATACAAACCACGCATAATTCTGACTTTTACGACATTAAATACACGTTTTGGCTTGGTTATTATTATAATTAAGTGGTAAAAGGATGGGTGTTTTCACACCTATCAAATCCCCTACACTTGACCATTGCAATGCCCTCAGGCAATGCATTAGTTACAAAGCAAGATTTACATTTTCCATCATAATTAACCCACCTTGGCCTTTATTAAACACAAGACATTAAGAAAACTTAAAAAGATAGAAAATAACCAAATATTTGAAGGAAGATAACAAGTAAAGAAATCTAAGACTTATATTAGGGCTTTGGTGTCATGAATATTAATCATCCTCAAGTTTCACGTTCCCCATGCCAAGCTTAAAAACGAGATCATTGTTATTACAAGTTAGTACAACTGACACTTATTCATGCGGTTTAATTAATCACTTAGACTCCCTTATTCCTAGGTGTATCTATTATATTTTATTTTTGTCTTGAATGATCACGAGGATGCATTTTTTACTTATCTCGATAGTTTATTTAGGCCGAAAATAAAGTAGGATGATTTAATCAATAGTTAGCTAAATGACCAAATCTTTTAAAACTGCTTCTCGAAACCTCATAAAAGTATTTTGAACTTGTTGGATCATGTGATGCTTCAACGAAAATTTGGGAGCCATGATTTACATCGGCGCAATCGGTCCTCCACGTCCATTCATTGTTGGTTGACATAGCTCCTCCATCGTACGAAGGTCGGGTTGAGGAGCATGGTTGTTATTATTCATGTTGGGGTGAGGTGGATTATTATTGTTGTGTACACTGGCCATATCTAGGTCTTCAAGAGTCTCGGGCTCAGAATAAGACGAAGATCTTGTACGCATACACCTACAAAAGAAAAAGATAGAAAAGAAATAGAAAAATAATGGTTAACGTGAAAAGAAAATATTTTTGGTGCAAAACTTTGAAAAAGAAATGCTTTTTTATGAGTTTTTTAAATGTTTTTGGATTTTTGAAATTTTTTGATTTTTAGGATTTTTGAAAATTTTTGACACGAAAAATAACGTTCACGAGTGAACGAATCCCAAAATCCAACGCGTCTCTCACAACAAACCATTAATCTTCACGAAAAGAGCCGGCAGCGGCGCCATTTTAATAACTAAATTTTGCTAGTGAAAATGTTTTTTATTCTCGGTGTCTTATCGAATTGATATTTGGTTAAAAGTGTGACTCAGTCGTGTTTGGTGAATAAAAGTAAAGATTGGTTATCTATAACTACTTAAAAAGTAAAAGCGAAAAGTGTTAAAAATAAACTAAAGACAAGGACAAATAATAAAGGAAAGTAAATCAAAAGTTAAAAGAAACTTATATTAAAACAATTACGAAAACAAATATTAAAACAAATATTAAAAGAAGCAATTAATAAAAGTAAAAATGAAAATAAAAATAAACTTTCGATTTGAAAATAAAACTTACTAAATAAAAATGAAAGGAATTGTACTATATGGCTACTATAAAACTAAACGAGGCAAATATTAAAGCGAGCACTTAATAAAAGTTAAAACTTAAACTTTTCGAAAAAAATACTAATACTAAAATTTGACGAAAAATATAACTAAAAATAACTGACTTTCAGAATAAAAATTAAAACGACTTTCGGATAAAACTAAACGATTTACGGAACAAATGTTGAACTATAGGGGACATGTTCCCCTAGGGGGAACAAACTTTTGGAGGCAAAGTAATATGGGAAGAGGAAACCATTCGTAACTTTTTCTTCTAAAACCATTCGCAGTTTTCTTTTTTAAATCATTTCGTAACTGTTTTTTTCACAAAAACCATTCGCAAGTTTTTTTTTATTCCTTTCGTAGTTTTTGGATTGTAAACCTTTCGTAGAAAAAAATTTATGTTAAAACCTTTCGTATAAAAAAAAATATATTTTAAAACCTTTCGTATAAATTTGGATTGTAAGCCTTTCGTAACTTTATTTCTGTTTCATTCGTAACAAAATTTTCATTCGGAACTTTTTCTTTTAAAAAGCATTCGGAGAAAATTGCTTACGTAACAATTGATTCGGAAGGAAAAGCTTTCGTAGAAAATAAAGAAACCCTCTTACGAAAGGTACCTGTATCTAGACTTCAGCAGATCTAAAAATAGGGAATTAAAATAAGCCAAAAAATAAGCAAAATTTATCGTAGAAATAAGCTAAATTAATTTCTAAAATAAGCCAAACTTAACACTAATAAAACTATAATAACACCAAATAAGCAAAATATTTAAAATCAACTTTTTATAAAATATTAAACTATCAACGCCACTTAATTCAAAATAAACTAAACACACAAAAAGCAATAAGCACAATAAGCTAAAACATCAAACACATCAAATCAATAAGAACAATCAATTAAGCATAACAATAAGCAAATAAGCATAAAGATTAAACAAACAAGAAAGGTAGAATGAGATTAATGAAAAGGCTTGATTAAAGATTAAGATTCAACAACATAAATTTAAAAACTTACAAGATAAATTTGCAGAAAGGAAGGACAATAATGAAAGACAATATGAAAAATGCTTAAAAATAAAGTGGAGAACTAAAAATTAATTTTTAGCTAACACCTCCTAATGACACATTAGGAGGGTATTTATAGGAGGGGAGAGTTGTTGTGCTTCTTTCTTCTTTCTTCCTTTTGTCTTCTCGTCTTTCGTCTTTGACAATAAACTCGTCGTTCTCGACTTTGTCTCGGGATTTGTCGATAGATAAAATGAACTCGTCTTCTAATTTTTTTATTAATTAGATTTGGTTCTTAGACTTCGTTAAACTTCCGTCTTTGGTCTTTTTCTTCGATAAATCTTCAGAATAGGCCTTTGACTTCCGTTTTTTTGCACTCTTGATCTTTTGACTTCGTCTTTTGTCTTTTTCTTCGATAAAAGCCCGTGAAAGCCCATGTTTTCTTCCCTTTTCACATTTTGGTCCTGAATCACAACAAAAATACAAACCACGCATAATTCTGACTTTTATGACATTAAATACACGTTTTGGCTTGGTTATTATTATAATTAAGTGGTAAAAGGATGGGTGTTTTCACACCTATCAAATCCCCTACACTTGACCATTGCAATGCCCTCAGGCAATGCATTAGTTACAAAGCAAGATTTACATTTTCCATCATAATTAACCCACCTTGGCCTTTATTAAACACAAGACATTAAGGAAACTTAAAAAGATAGAAAATAACCAAATATTTGAAGGAAGATAACAAGTAAAGAAATCTAAGACTTACATTAGGGCTTTGGTGTCATGAATATTAATCATCCTCAAGTTTCACGTTCCCCATGCCAAGCTTAAAAACGAGATCATTGTTATTACAAGTTAGTACAACTGACACTTATTCATGCGGTTTAATTAATCACTTAGACTCCCTTATTCCTAGGTGTATCTATTATATTTTATTTTTGTCTTGAATGATCACGAGGATGCATTTTTTACTTATCTCGATAGTTTATTTAGGCCGAAAATAAAGTAGGATGATTTAATCAATAGTTAGCTAAATGACCAAATCTTTTAAAACTGCTTCTCGAAACCTCATAAAAGTATTTTGAACTTGTTGGATCATGTGATGCTTCAACGAAAATTTGGGAGCCATGATTTACATCGGCGCAATCGGTCCTCCACGTCCATTCATTGTTGGTTGACATAGCTCCTCCATCGTACGAAGGTTGGGTTGAGGAGCATGGTTGTTATTATTCATGTTGGGGTGAGGTGGATTATTATTGTTGTGTACACTGGCCATATCTAGGTCTTCAAGAGTCTCGGGCTCAGAATAAGACGAAGATCTTGTACGCATACACCTACAAAAGAAAAAGATAGAATAGAAATAGAAAAATAATGGTTAACGTGAAAATAAAATATTTTTGGTGCAAAACTTTGAAAAAGAAATGCTTTTTATGAGTTTTTTAAATGTTTTTGGATTTTTGAAATTTTTTGATTTTTAGGATTTTTGAAAATTTTTGACACGAAAAATAACGTTCACGAGTGAACGAAT
Organism: Glebionis coronaria; assembly: GCA_025667525.1. Taxonomy (NCBI): domain Eukaryota; kingdom Viridiplantae; phylum Streptophyta; class Magnoliopsida; order Asterales; family Asteraceae; genus Glebionis; species Glebionis coronaria. The sequence continues at coordinate 223,179,558 of CM046875.1, forward strand.
CCCAAAATCCAACGCGTCTCTCACAACAAACCATTAATCTTCACGAAAAGAGCCGGCAGCGGCGCCATTTTAATAACTAAATTTTGCTAGTGAAAATGTTTTTTATTCTCGGTGTCTTATCGAATTGATATTTGGTTAAAAGTGTGACTCAGTCGTCTTTGGTGAATAAAAGTAAAGATTGGTTATCTATAACTACTTAAAAAGTAAAAGCGAAAAGTGTTAAAAATAAACTAAAGACAAGGACAAATAATAAAGGAAAGTAAATCAAAAGTTAAAAGAAACTTATATTAAAACAATTACGAAAACAAATATTAAAACAAATATTAAAAGAAGCAATTAATAAAAGTAAAAATGAAAATAAAAATAAACTTTCGATTTGAAAATAAAACTTACTAAATAAAATGAAAGGAATTGTACTATATGGCTACTATAAAACTAAACGAGGCAAATATTAAAGCGAGCACTTAATAAAAGGTAAAACTTAAACTTTTCGAAAAAATATTAATACTAAAATTTGACGAAAAATATAACCTAAAATAACTGACTTTTAGAATAAAAATTAAAACGACTTTCGGATAAAACTAAACGATTTACGGAACAAATGTTGAACTATAGGGGACATGTTCCCCTAGGAGGAACAAACTTTTGGAGGCAAAGTAATATGGTAAGAGGAAACCATTCGTAACTTTTTCTTCTAAAACCATTCGTAGTTTTCTTTTTTAAATAATTTCGTAACTGTTTTTTTTCACAAAAACCATTCGCAAGTTTTCTTTTATTCCGTTCGTAGTTTTTGGATTGTAAACCTTTCGTGGAAAAAAATTATTTTAAAAACTTTCGTAGGAATTTGGATTGTAAACCTTTCGTAAATTTATTTCTGTTTCATTCGTAACAAAATTTTCATTCGGAACTTTTTCTTTTAAAAAGCATTCGGAAAAAATTTCTTTCATAACAATTGATTCGGAAGAAAAAGCTTTCGTGGAAAATAAAGAAACCCTCTTACGAAAGGTATATGTATCTAGACTTCAGCAGATCTAAAAGCCTTATCGCGCTATCCGACTTGTATGTGAAAAGCATTTCGTACTCGTAACTGATCTCTTCCTAGCGGAAGGTGTGCGATGCAAACAGGCCTTTACTTAACTTATGAGATTAGTTGAGTAGGCTTGCCTTAGTTGTCTGCTATAGAACTTTTCCTTCCGTGGTTAAATAAATGCGAGATCGCCCGTTGTAAAACAGAAGAGAGGCTTAATATCCGAAACGCAGGAACGATCTGACTAGAAAGTCATTAAAAACTTGATCGAAGAACCAGCGTTTATTAAAGACGTCTAAAGGCGGAGTGGAGTGAAGGCATTCTCTTGGGAGAAGCCCGCCAGCTTACTATAGTAAGAGAAGAGGGCGCTATTTCATAGTGGAAAATATGGAATAAAATAAGCCAAAAAATAAGCAAAATTTATCTAAGAAATAAGATAAATTAATTTCTAAAATAAGCCAAACTTAACACTAATAAAAACTATAAAAACACCAAATAAGAAAAATATTTAAAATCAACTTTTTATAAAATATTAAACTATCAAATCCACTTAATTCAAAATAAACTAAACACACAAAAAGCAATAAGCACAATAAGCTAAAACATCAAACACATCAAATCAATAAGAACAATCAATTAAGCATAACAATAAGCAAATAAGCATAAAGATTAAACAAACAAGAAAGGTAGAATGAGATTAATGAAAAGGCTTGATTAAAGATTAAGATTCAACAACATAAATTTAAAAACTTACAAGATAAATTTGCAGAAAGGAAGGACAATAATGAAAGACAATATGAAAAATGCTTAAAAACAAAGTGGAGAACTAAAAATTAATTTTTAGCTAACACCTCCTAATGACACATTAGGAGGGTATTTATAGGAGGGGAGAGTTGTTGTGCTTCTTTCTTCTTTCTTCCTTTTGTCTTCTCGTCTTTCGTCTTTGATAATAAACTCGTCGTTCTCGACTTTGTCTCGGGATTTGTCGATAGATAAAATGAACTCGTCTTCTAATTTTTTTATTAATTAGATTTGGTTCTTAGACTTCGTTAAACTTCCGTCTTTGGTCTTTTTCTTCGATAAATCTTCAGAATAGGCCTTTGACTTCCGTTTTTTTGCACTCTTGATCTTTTGACTTCGTCTTTGTCCTTTTCTTCGATAAAAACCCGTGAAAGCCCATGTTTTCTTCCCTTTTCACATTTTGGTCCTAAATCACAACAAAAACACAAACCACGCATAATTCCGACTTTTACGACATTAAATACACGTTTTGGCTTGGTTATTATTATAATTAAGTGGTAAAAGGATGAGTGTTTTCACACCTATCAACTACGAACTCCTAGTGCCCATAACGTGTACGGAAAGCAGTCTTGGAGATGTCCTGCTCTTTAACCCGTAACTGATGGTAGCCAGACCTCAGATCGATCTTCGAGAAATGCTTGGCGCCCTGAAGTTGATCGAATAGGTCATCAATACGCGGCAAAGGGTAACAATTCCTGATCGTGATCTTTTTCAGCTCACAATAGTCTATATAAAAACGTATGATGCCGTCTTTCTTCTTCACGAACAGTACCAGTGCACCCCATGGCGATGCACTGGGACGGATGAAACCTCGTTCCAGAAGTTCCTGCAGCTGATCTTTTTGTTCCTTAAGCTCTATAGGAGCCATACGGTAAGGAGCTTTGGAAATCGGCTCTGCACCTGGTAAGAGCTCGATTCCAAACTCGACTTCACGAACATGTGGTATGCCCGGAAGTTCATCTAGAAATACGTCAGGAAACTCTGACACAATAGGATGATCTTGGAGCGATGGAGACTCGGCAGTAATGTCATGAATATTGGCTATGAAGCCCTGAAAGCCGTGTGATAGCAATGCACGCGCCTCCATGGATGAAATAATCTGTACTGACCTCCCTGGCAGAAAACCATGGTGTATGTACTCTGGAGATTTAACATCACCAAAGATAACCCGATAAGTGTGGCAGTCAATCGTGGCCTGGTGTTTGGATAACCAGTCCATGCCCAAAATCAAGTCAAAATCGCACATGTCCAAAGGAAGTGCGTCAACTCTACGAATCTTGTCATCAAATTATAGGGGAAGATCTTTGTACACATGAGTGATTCGTACAGAGTCCCTAAGTGGCGTGGAAATGCATAAGGCATTATATAATGGAATCGGGGAAATCCTAACACGTACAACAAAAGTAGGGGACACAACTGAATGTGTCGCTCTAGTATCAAATAGAACACATGCTGCCAAACAATTCATAAAGAGATTTCCGGTGATGGTACCTGAAGTCTTATTCGCCTGATCTCTAGTAGTAGTGAACACGCGACCAGAAGTAGGAGGTGGCTTAGTGTCGGCGTGTCCAGAGGTGCCTTCTATCTCACCCTGGCGACAGTCCTTCTGCTGATGGCCTTGTTGGCCACACTTGAAACAACCACCAATTCCTCGGCGACAAATACCAGAGTATCTGCACGAACAAGTAGGACAGACAGGATGCATGATAGTTGAGTTTTTGTATACCCTTTAGGAAAAGAGTACCAAAATAGGGTAAGCACGACGATTTAGGAAAACCACAAGTTATGACCCTTTGATGAGTTCGTTCTCAAGGAGGCTAGTGTGTTATGTGTGTAATGATTTGGATTAGGTTTGCGATTATACTTTTGAGAAAGAAAAATAGAAATGAGACTAGAAGAGAATGACGGCTACGAAGACGGATTAAACTAAGTCGAAAAAGGTGTACACGTTAAACCGTAAAACGCACTAAAATTAAAATTCTAACCTAAAAATTCCTAAAAATTACAAAAAATCCACAATAATATTCTAAGAGTTTACAAAAAATCCAAACTTGCCAAAACCTTTTAATTAATTAGATAATGACTTTTTAATGCTAATTAAAGCCCTAAAAATCACTATTAATTATTAAAAAGTCCCAAACAAGATTTTAAAGTTTGTAAACCTCAAAAATACTCTAATTAAGCTAAAAAGTATTTTTCAAAATTTTAAAACCACTCAAATCTATTTTTAAACAATTAAAAACTATTAAAATCAATTAAAACTTAAATTAATTCTAGAAAACAATTAAAAGACTCTAAAAATATTGGGAAAATTGCAAAATTCCTAATTAAGTGTTTAGAACCTAGGAAAAATATAAAAATCTTAGAAAATCAGACTTTTAGTTTTTAACAATAAAATAATATTAAAATATTATTAAAAATCCAAAAATCATAAAAAATTCTAAAAAGTTGCAAACTAGCTTATTTTAACCTAAATAACTCATAAATGAAAGTGAAATTACCTAAATACCCTTAATAGGCCTAGAAAATGGGCTAAACCCAAAACAGTCCACTATTGGGCCAAATTTGGGCCCAATAATAAAAAGTGTCCAAAATAAGCCCAAAAAGCACTGGTTGACTCAAAATTTGATTTTAAACAACTTTTTCCAAAGGCCGAAAAGCTGAAAGTGTGAAATAAGCTAGCTTATACCAAACAGCTTATTCTTAATGGGCTTTTTGGCCCATTAAGCTATAAGCCAATGCCATAAGCTGAAATTAAACACACAAGCTTCTTTTGTCCTAAATAAGACTTCTGCAAAAAGAAATTTGAAGTAAGCCCAAGGAATAAGCCTGAAAATGCAATAAGCAATCTACTGAAAACGACAAAATAGTCGTTTTTGAGTTCTAGGCCACCCCAAGTGCTGATTCAAGTTCCTAAAGATTTTAAATGACTTAATTAAGCAAAATCAACAAAGAGTTTTCAAATAAGCTGACTCAATAAGCTGGAAAAAGCAAATAAGCACTTATGTAAAAGTCAAATAAGTTGGTTTTCTAGCAAAAAGTCAAAGTCAAAGTTCAATAAGCTCCAGTCTACTCAAATGGGTCAAATAATGAAGACCTATCACAAAAAATAAGTTATTGCAAGTCTGGATAAGCTAAAATAGCTTATTGATAAGCTGAGTACAAGTTTACACTAGCAGGGGCTAGTTTTGGGTGTTGAGCAGTGGGAACTTTTCCCACTGCTTGACTTATAGACTTTTTTGTCTTTAGTGAATTTTTTTGGGGTTCAGATTACACAAAGGCACCCAAATGATCTTTGGATCATAAGGAGTCAATAACAATCAAAAATTCACAAACACAATCACCCAATTTGCACAGATTAATCAATAAAGTCCCAGATATTGCACAAACATGAACAAATAAGCAGAACAGGTTCAATAAGCAACTTTAGCACAATTCAGCCAAACAAATTCAACCAAATGCATACACAAGCTATATTAAACTCAAATAAGCAAGTCTAAACAGGTTTCATGCAATGGTTAAAATAATTAAGCAAGATTCAAGCACCTTAAGTTACTGATTAACACAAGAACATGCAATTTTTCACTTTGCTGATGTATTTGACTCATAAGACAGATTCAACACCTCAGATCTATCAAGTATGTTATCTTAATGATGTTTAAACAGATTTTATCCCTAAACATGCATAAACTCTAGGTTTTCCCAAAGTTTTAGGTCAAAAACAGTCAAACTCACTAAGTTATAGCACAATCTTTGATTCAAGGTTTCAAACCACAAAACTTGCAGCAAAACACTCTCAAACAAGTGTATATCAGATACCAAGCACAAATAACAACTCCTAATAACACAATACCAAGATTCAAACACAAACAGGTAATCCCAAATACCCCTTTAACTTTTCAAAACCAATTTTTTCAAAGGAAAAGTGAGATTCAAGACCACCCAAGACCAAATACACACAATAACAACTAAGAACAACAGATTCAAGAAGGAACAAGCCACAAAATACACAAGAACATAGGCAACACTCAAATATCACAAATATCCAAAATATTTTCAGATTTTGGGATTAAGGGTGTGTACCTCATGGATGTACATCCACACCCATGGATTTTGAGCTTATGTGCTAGCAAGAACAAGCACAAGCTTCCACAACAAAGCCTGCTAAGAATCAACAAAGTTAGAAGCAAGAGTATAAAAACAGAAACTTGAAAAATCCTTGATTGATGCAACTCTTGTCCTCCACACTTGATTATCCACAAGTTATAAGCTTCACCACACCTTGATAACACAATATCAGGATGCTATGATCAGCCCTATAGCCCAAGAATTCCAAGATAGACCAAGAACTTAGCAAAATATCAAGAAAATGAAGAAAATGTGCAAACTTTTGCACACTCCTCTTTTGAAAACAGGTTTTTTGATTCAAGAATAATGATCAAAGAACAATAATAAGCAGATTATATCAATGGAACTTGTGCTTTCTTCAACATTTCAAACACATTTCATTAAACTTGAAAAGGATTTACAGAAAAGTGAACTTAGGAAAATTCAAGAGCAAAAACAAATGTAGTGACCAAGGGCCTTTATATAGGCATACATGAACTAGTAAGCAGTTTAAAAAACGTAAAACCTAATGTTGTTGAAGCCCAAAAATGCCCTTGGAGTCTCTTGTCTTCTTTGGAGAATCATGTGACTAGTTTTGGAGTTTTGTAAGAGCTGGCAAGTGCAAAGTTGATCCAAAGGTGTGTAACAAGCTTAAGATGTAAGCTAGAATTGAGCCCGTTGGATGGCTGGCAAATTCTTTGTCTTCTTCCCTTTTGACGTAGCAGGGGAGGCCCCATGCATCATGTGGGTTGGTGGGTGCCATGTTTAAGGTTTAGGTTATGATAATGACATCCTTAATCTTAAATCTGGAAAGGATTAAGGATTAATTTCAAGTAATTAGGAAATCCCCAATTTAGTTCAAGAACACCAAGAACAGGTTTTTGATCTTGTTTTGGGTTTAAATACATGTTTGGCGCGTGTTTAAACTTAATTAATATTATGTTAAACCGTTTGGTGAGTGGGATGGTGACATGGAGGAAGGGAGTGTTATGATTGGTGGAGGTGGTGAGTGGGGTGAGGTGGCAGTCCATGAGTGGTTAAGGTAAGTATCTTGTCTGGCCACATTTACCCCCTCTTCTTCTTTTCTCTTTTCATTTGCAATAAAACAGCCAAACTTGAATTTCCTTTGTTAGCAAAGTTTCCAACTTCACACTTTTGCCCCAAAAACTTTTGTAAAATGATTTCAGGGTATTTCTTGCCATTTTTGAATTCTTGAAGGACTGATTTGGCATTTTGATGATGGATAATGGTCTTGACTTGCATATTTGATATAATAGAGGACTGAAATTGCCAAGTCTTGTTTGATGAGGGACCATTCTTGCCAAATGTTGAAAGTCAAGGGTCCTTTTTGTAATTTTGGGATTTTCAAAGGACCAAACTTGTAATTTCTTGTACTTTGAAGGACTTCATGATGTATTTGACTTTGTGGAGGATAATGATTGACAATTCAGCTTTGTTGAGGGGCTAAACTTGCCAATTCTTCAAAGTGGAGGGCCTTTTTTGTAATTTTGACAAACTTTAGGGACCAAACTTGTAATTATGAGGATACAAGGGTATAAAGTGTCAATTCTTCCATATTGGAGGACCCTTCTTCATAATTATTCAAATCTTCAAGGGTTAATCTTGGGAAAGTCTTCATTAGGGCTTGGTTCATTGTGCGGCTTCGTTTCCCGTGTTCGTTTTTGTATGATTCTTGTGATCTTTTGTCATTTTCTCAATATCCGTACCTAAAATACACAAGCAACAAACACAAGCATATATATGGGTATTTTGATGATATTTAATGTATTTTAAGCCCTATTTGGACGATGAGACTATGTATAAAAGCAGTCTCATCACTCCCCCATACTAAACCATTGTCGTGCCCTCACGCAATGCTAGAATAAAGTATCGTAGCACCTCCAAAATCCATTTTTTTTCACTTTATTGAATGACAAACTAGCTACACTACTACTATTGCTACTACTACTTGCGTTTTAGACATAATGTATGATTTTCATCGCAAAATGGGACGTTTAGGTTCATAGAATAAGAACACGTGAATGCTTCGTTAGAAATAATTTCGTCGTCCTCGATTTTCACCCCAATTCCATGCCAAACGTGCAACGAGATCATTGTCATTATAAGTTAGTAATGCTAACACTATTCATATGCCCTAATCACGTACTTATCCTCCCATTATTCCTAAGTTGTATCTCTTATATTTTATATTGTCTTGAATGTTTCACGAGGATACATTGTTTGACTTATGCGATAATAGAGATTTAGGTCTAAAAATAGAGTCCTAACGGTGTAACCAAGACCATCAAATCAATAACCCCTCCCAATAGACAACGATGTTAAAAAATAAGTTGACAAGAAGAATCGATAAACACGGTTTTATAACGGTTTTGAACATGAGACTTATTACCAAGACTTTTATACGCCCCCTAACGGAAGGGCCTTATTATCTTTGGTTTACCTCCATCTTTTATTCAACTTCGCCATGAAGCTTTTATTATGACTTCGGTCTTGCCTTGCCTTTTATTATCCACCTCATCGGTAGTTTTATTAGCCAAAGACGTATATCCTCACGCTAAGGCGAATTTTGGATCTTTAAAGCTTCAAAGATTAAGGCTTGATTCACTTTCAATTTTGCATAGATTTTTCGGCCTTGTGGGGCTTCAAATTGTTTGCTTGATTTAGGTGAGCACTTGAAATCTTATTATTGGGTGAAGCTTTTGATTATTCGGGTGCCAATACTTCAAAACCGTGACGCTGGCGATACCTTAATGTCTTCCCAATTTAATTACACGGAAGCTACTAGAAAAGACTAGAAACCCAACAATCCCAACTAAACCGCTAAGTCAATATTTATTAAGCAAAAAATATTTACATGCGAAGGGAGAATAAGCAAACAACGAGAACACATGAGTTTTTGAAAGAATACGAGTATTCTACGTTTAGCATAGTAACTTATAATTAACCCTATCATTTCTCGTCCTCATTTAAGAGACTTAGCCTAATGTGTAGTTAAGGAACCAAAGCTAAGTGCTCAACACGCACGGTCGAGTAAAAAATTACTCTTATTCTCGCCATCGGAAAACCTACATTCGTGTCTTCAAACACTAAATTTTTTAAAATTTGGCCATTTTTAGCCTTATTTTGCAACAAAATGATAAACCAAAAGATCAACTTTGGAAAGCGTGAAGGTTTGGCAAGGCAAGTATCTATTCACCCCCCATACTAAAGTTAAACATTGTCCTCAATGTTTCGAGTCTAGGGGTGCAAACACCCCCATACTAGAGACGTAGTCGAATGCCTAATCTAGCATGGAAAGGGTGTAACCAATAAATTAATAGCCGTTTATGAAGTGTGCTATAAAGCTAAGGTTAGAACATCAAAAGGATATATCATGGATATTGAGAAAGTCTTCAAAGCAAACGATCGAGTGCTCCCATAAAACGAACACGAAAGGCTCCAATCGTGAAGATCATGATCATCTAAAGTCCACAATTCACAAACAACCATGGAACAAAGGTTGGAAGGGCACAAATCCCCACACGTTAACTACATTAGAAAGCGACAATTTATACATAGGATAAGCATGGGACTCCCCCACGAGGCACCTCGTTTTTGATTACCGAGTCATGAGCTCGACTCGATCCCCTCAATACTAATTATCATTAGGGAAGGTGACTTGGTCGAGGTAGTTCAAGGATGGAACTTCCCCGCCAAAGTAGTGCTTCAACCTATGTCCATTCACCTTGAACTTACGACCATCATCTTGAGCTAGCTCGATGGTCCCATACGGAAATACTTGCGTCACGGTGAATGGACCGGACCAACGGGATTTTAACTTACCAGAAAAGATTTTCAAGCGAGAATTAAAAAGCAAAACTTGATCCCCAATGTTAAAAACCCGGTTTTTAATTTTAGAATCATGTAACTTTTTAGTCTTTTCTTTATAAATCAATGAATTTTCATAAGCAATGTCCCTCAATTCATCCAATTCATTCAATTGCATTTTTTGGTGTTTTCCCGCGGTCTCCATATCATCATTACAATGCTTTAGGGCCCAATAAGCCTTGTGTTCTAACTCGATAGGCAAATGAAAATTCTTTCCATACACAAGCTTATAGGGAGTGCACCCAATGGGCGTCTTATGAGCGGTCCTAAAGGCCCATAAAGCATCGTCCAACTTATCCGACCAAGATTGTCGGTTTTCCCCAACGGATCTCTCCAAGATCCTCTTCAACGCTCGGTTTGAAACCTCGACTTGCCCACTCGTTTGTGGGTGATAAGCCGTAGAAAGCCGATGTGTAACCCCATATTTCCTTAGGACCCTTTCGAATTAGTCGTTACAAAATGGGTTCCACGATCGCTTATGATCGCACGAGGGGTCCCAAACCGAGAAAACAAGCTTTTCAAAAACTTGACTACCACACGAGCATCATTGGTGGGCAAGGCTTTGGCCTCCACCCACTTAGATAGGTAGTCAACCGCAACGAGAATGTACTTATTACCACGAGATGATGGGAACAGCCCCACAAAGTCTATACCCCAAACGTCAAAGATCTCACACACTTGGATGATATTTTGTGGCATTTCATCTTTTTGTGAGGCTTTTCCTTGTCGTTGGCATGAATCACACGACTTCCCAAGATCTTGTGCATCTCGGTAAATAGTAGGCCAAAAGAAGCCGGCATCAAACACCTTCTTAGCCGTGAGATTAGCACCGTGGTGACCACCCGTGGGTCCCTCATGGCAAGCTCTAAGGATATTAGAAGCTTCGGTGCCAAATACACAACGTCAGATGATTTGATCCGCACAAGTTCGAAACAAGTAAGGGTCGTTCCAAAAGTAGAACTTGACGTCACGAAAGAATTTTCATTTTTCTTGAGTCGTCATACCCTTGATGATGAAGTTACCCGCATGGTAATTTGCAAAGTCCGCAAACCATAGGGTGGAAGAATCAAGCTTAGAATTCACTACACCAAGTGTCTCGAGCGGAAATGTTTCGGTGATTTCCTTGGGCTCGTAAACACTTTGGTGAGGATCTTCCAAACGAGAAAGATGATCGGCCGCTAGATTCTTGGCTCCTTTTTTGTCAACGATTTTGTGATCAAATTCTTGAAGGAGGAGAATCCAACGAAGTAATCTAGGCTTAGCATCTTGCTTTGCCATGAGATACTTGATAGCCGAATGATCCGTATACACTATGCATTTCGTCAAGACGAGATAAGGTCTAAATTTCTCAAATGCATACACCACGGCAAGGAACTCCTTCTCCGTTGTAGTGTATTTTAGTTGAGCCTCGGTCATCGTCTTGCTAGCATAGTGAATAGGCAAGAAGTGCTTATCATGACGTTGCCCCAAAACGGCCCCAATAGCATAGTCACTAGCATCACACATGAGCTCAAAGGGGAGGTTCCAATTGGGAGCAACAAGAATGGGAGCTTCGGTAAGTTTCCTCTTAAGGATTTCAAAGGCTCGTACACAATCTTCGTCAAAGACAAACGTGCCTCTTTTTCAAGAAGATGTGTAATGGGTCGAGAGATCTTTGAAAAATCCATGATGAATCGACGATAAAAGCCCGCGTGGCCTAGGAAACTCCTAACTCCCTTAACGGTTTTGGGATGAGATAATTTGGTGATGACGTCTACCTTAGCTTGATCTACCTCAATCCCCGCTTTCGAGACCTTGTGCCCTAAGACGATTCCACTCTTAACCATAAAATGACACTTTTTCCAATTGAGCACAAGGTTGGTTTCCTCACAACGTTTCAACATTCTCTCAAGGTTCGACAAACACGAAGTGAACGAATTACCAAACACCGGAAAGTCATCCATGAAGACTTCCATCGTCTTCTCGATCATGTCATGAAAAATAGCCATCATGCACCTTTGAAAGGTTCCCGGTGCATTGCAAAGTCCGAATGGCATTCTACGATAGGCAAACGTTCCATATGGACACGTAAACATAGTTTTTTCTTGATCACGAGGATTGATGGGAATTTGGAAGTAACCGGAAAAACCATCTAAAAAGCAATAGAAATCGTTTCCCGCAAGACGCTCCAACATTTGGTCCATGAAGGGAAGGGAAAATGGTCTTTTCGAGTGGCTTCATTCAATTTTCGATAGTCAATGACACTCTCCATCCGGTCACGAGTCTAGTGTAATTAACTCGTTGGCATCGTTTGGCACAACGGTCATCCCTCCCTTTTTAGGGACACAATGAATAGGACTCACCCAAGGGCTATCGGAAATAGGGTAAATCATTCCCGCGTCAAGGAGTTTAAGGACTTCCTTTTTGATGACGTTGTAAATTTTGGGGTTCACCCTCCTTTGACTTTGGATTGCGGGCTTGTAATCCTCCTCCATTAAGATTTTGTGAGTACAAAACTTGGGATCGATCCCTTAATGTCGGATAACTTCCACGCAATTGCCCCTTTGTGATCCTTAAGAACATCGACAAGTGCGGTTTTTTCATTATTCGAAAGTTCCTTCGCAATAATAACCGGAAACTTGTCGTCCTCCTCCAAATAGACATATTCGAGGTGAGGAGGTAAATCTTTCAACTCGAGGATAGGTGGTTCCTCAAGTGAATATTTGGGCTCGATACTCTTAACCTCCTCGGGTGGAGGAAATGGGAAATCGTTAAGAAACTCCTTGATAATCGAGAAGTCCTCATCGTTGTCGAGGTCTTCGTTACAAGTACGTGGAACATCGAATTCTTCCAACGTAAAACCACCACCTTCAAATGGAGTGAAGGTTGGTGTCGAATTATCAAGAATTGGATCTAACATAGTGGGATTGCCACTAGTTTCTTCATCACCAAAACCTAGAACTTCTTGTGAAAATTCCTCGCAAACCACGTCGATCATATCAACAAGGTTTATGGTAGCAACGGAATAAACATGAGAAAGTTGAGAATTTTGAGTTGCGTTTATAACAAGTTTCTCGTCGTTGAAACGTAAGGTGATCTTTCTAGCATGCACATCAATTAATGCCATAGACGTATCTAAAAACGAACGACCTAAAATGAGAGGAACTTGAGGATCCGTGGGGATATCAACAACGATAAAGTCTACGGGATAGTAGAACTACCCCACTTTCAGAAAAACGTCTTCTGCCAATCCACATGTGCGAATCGTGGAATGGTCGGCCAACTCGATAGACATTAGTGAAGGAGTAAGATTAGGAAGATCGAGCGACTTGAAGATTGCCAGTGGTATCAAGTTAATGCTAGCACCAAGATCGCCCAAGGCAAAGCATTCCTCCATATCTTGGATTGCACATGGAATCAAGAATTTACCGGGATCACCGACTTTTTGAGGTATGCGATTAAGATAAACCGATGAACAACTAGACAATTGGTGCAATTTCTCCTTGTTGTTCAACATACTCTTAAAGTTAGCGGCAAATCGAGGCATCATAACCAAAGCATCGACGAAACTCACATTAAAGTACAAATCACGAAACATTTTCATAAAAAGCTCAAATTGATAATTGTCGCGCTCTTGACGTTCCTCCTTCCTAAGTCTCGATGGATAGGGCAAAGGTGGTGTGGGTTGAGGCATAGTAGGCATAGCCTTTGGAATATCGGGTTCCAATGTTGGTAATGGGTCAACCGTAGTTGTGGCATGAGCGGTACTTTGTGGGATTGGGACATTCTCCTTTTGGACCACCACCTCGGGTTCTTCCTCAATTGCTTCCTCCGTAGGAGCAATTGGTTGAGGAGTCGGTTCCTTAAGTGTCTTACCACTACGTGTGGTAATCACTTTCATGTCACCCTTAGGGTTGGATACGGTGTTGCTAGGAAGACTACTCGAAGACAGTTTACACATTATTGCCTCAAACATAGATGAGATTTTATCTTCAAACACGGATTGCCTCTTCTCGGCTTTAATCATTTCTTGTTTAATCTCATGTTGCCCTTGTTCCATTTTTTGTTGGTTTTGTTGTAACCTAGTGACATTTCCTTCCATTTTGTTGGTGTGGATCTTAAGTTCATTAGCTAACTCATTGTTCAACTCTTTCTTCAAGTCGTTCTTAAACTCGGATCTTAGGCTAATGATTTCTCTTTGAATATTGTCAAACCTAGCCTCATTCCCATTAGCGTATTCAACAAATTCATTTGGAAGATCTTTCAAAGTTTGCAAACCCTTGTTGTTGTTTTGAAAATCATTTTGATTCTTGTTTGAAACTTGATTATTAGCCCCTTGATTACCATAATTTCCCTTGTTGAAATTGTTTTTGAAACCAACTTGATTGTTGCGATAGTTGTTGTTAGCATTTTGATTTGAACCAAAACCTGGTGGAGTCAATTGATTAGAGCGGGAAACTTGACCGTTTTAGTTGTAATTTCCCGTGGCCGCGAAGGCACTCGAAGTGTTACCACCATTGGTAATGCACTCGGAGAAATCATGACTTCCACCACAATACATGCAAGAAACCTCAACCGCTTTAGCCGTAGCGGGAGCACTTTGTTCACCAACTTTAAACTCCATCAAAAGTCCTTTTAGCTTATCAAAAATCTTGTTTTCCAAGTTCGCCTCAATTTGGCAAGCATCGATGGTAGTAGACAAAGAAGGTGAAGTCGAAGACGAAGCCTTACGAACACTAGACGTGCTACGAGGACTATACACCTTACATCTATTCTCAATTATCACCAAAGCTTCCTCAACCGTTTTACACAAAAAATTACCACCCGCGGCGGCATTCAAATAATCCCTTTCATGATCATTAAGTTCATTGTAAAACGTGTCAATTTGACGCAAGTCGGGAAAACCGTGATGAGGACATTCATGTAACATTTCCTTAAACCTATTCTAAGCCGTTGAAAAACTTTCATTAAACTCTTATGAAAACTTTGAAATCTCGTTTTTCAAGTGCGTAGTCTTAGAGGGCGGAAAAAATTGGTTCACAAACTTAGACACGAGATCCTTCCACGTCAATATAGAATTGGGTGGCTCTTTCTCTAACCAAATTTTAGCGGGCCCCGCTAAAGAATACGGAAAAAGCATCATCTTAATCGAGTCATTCGAGACATCCTTAAACTTGCAAGTGGCGGTAAGATGATTGAATTGGCGGATATGGTTGTGTGGATTGTCCTTCTCATCACCACGGAATTTGTTGTTTTGGATCATCGACAACAAACACGTTTTCACCTCAAAATTCTCCGCAAGGATAGTGGGAATCACAATAGCCTCTCCATAACCCTCGGTGGGTGCTTGAAGTAACTCCATCATAGTTCGATTCGCCATGGTTGGTGCTTCTCTTACAATGGGTTCGTCAATAGGAGACTCCTCACTAGAAAGATTGGGAGTGGGAGTTTTGTTCTTTTGTTTACGTGCACGTCTTGCTTGATTACGAGTTAGCATAAACGTCACGTACAACGAGGGGACGAGCAAAGAAGATTCTTTTTGGTGTTTTGTATTTTTCAATTTTTTTGTGGTTTTTGATTGTATTAACCTTTTTGGATTTTGGTGAATGTATTAAGTAGACACATGTCTACAAATCTCCTCCTTAATCAAATCTCTTGATTAAAGAAGCCTCAAGGAATGAAAACGATCACGTGAAGTGAACGCCTTCGATGACTTTAGAACTTTGATGGAACACCAAAACGTTCAAGAGGGTTTAATCAATGGAAACCAAGAAAATATATATGCTACTTAGTAATACTTTGGGCGGCAAAACCCTCGATTAGCTCTCAAAATCAAATACTCACAGGGAAACGAGGCGGCGCGAAGCACTTAAGAGCCTTTTTCCTTAGGATATATTTTATAATATCCGCCTTATACACACCTTATAGTTTGTATTTTTCAAGATTGAGCTTCACGAAAGTATTTATCTATTTTTGCCTTTTTCTTTGGTTTGAGATTTGAATACAATGATTGGGTAATGACCTCCCAAGTCAAGGTTGTGATTTCTCACGTATTTGGAGTACTTGTGAATTTATTGTTCTACGTATACACTATAGTAATAGTATTCACACAAAAACCGAAAACCGATAATACGTATTAGTTGAGTGCTACTAATACAAATACTATTTGTGGTTAGTATATAAAAACAATAATTCCAAATCAAAACACAACACGCCTCCCCGGCAGCGGCGCCAAAATTGATAGTTGAGTTTTTGTATACCCTTTAGGAAAAGAGTACCAAAATAGGGTAAGCACGACGATTTAGGAAAACCACAAGTTATGACCCTTTGATGAGTTCGTTCTCAAGGAGGCTAGTGTGTTATGTGTGTAATGATTTGGATTAGGTTTGTGATTATACTTTTGAGAAAGAAAAATAGAAATGAGACTAGAAGAGAATGACGGTTACGAAGACGGATTAAACTAAGTCGAAAAAGGTGTACACGTTAAACCGTAAAAAGCACTAAAATTAAAATTCTAACCTAAAAATTCCTAAATATGACCAAAAATACACAATAATATTCTAAGAGTTTACAAAAAATCTAAACTTACCAAAACCTTTTAATTAATTAGATAATGACTTTTTAATGCTAATTAAAGCCCTAAAAATCACTATTAATTATTAAAAAGTCCCAAACAAGATTTTAAACTTTTTAAACCTCAAAAATACTCTAATTAAGCTAAAAAGTATTTTTCAAAATTTTAAAACCACTAAAAACTATTTTTAAACAATTAAAAACTATTAAAATCAATTAAAACTTAAATTAATTCTAGAATATAATTAAAAGACTCTAAAAATATTGGGAAAATTGAAAAATTCCTAATTAAGTGTTTAGAACCTAGGAAAAATATAAAAAACTTAGAAAATCAGACTTTTAATTTTTAACAATAAAATAATATTAAAATATTATTAAAAATCCAAAAATCATATAAAATTCTAAAAAGTTGCAAACTAGCTTATTTTAACCTAAATAACTCAGAAATGAAAGTGAATTACCTAAATACCCTTAATGGGCCTAGAAAATGGGCTAAACCCAAAACAGTCCACTATTGGGCCAAATTTGGGCCCAATAATAGAAAGTGTCCAAAATAAGCCCAAAAAGCACTGGTTGACTCAAAATTTGATTTTAAACAACTTTTTCCAAAGGCTCAAAAGCTGAAAGTGTGAAATAAGCTAGCTTATACCAAACAGCTTATTCTTAATGGGCTTTTTGGCCCATTAAGCTATAAGCCAATGCCATAAACAGAAATTAAACACACAAGCTTCTTTTGTCCTAAATAAGACTTCTGCAAAAAGAAATTTGAAATAATCCCAAGGAATAAGCCTGAAAATGCAATAAGCAATCTATAGAAAACGACAAAATAGTCGTTTTTGAGTTCTAGGCCACCCCAAGTGCTGATTCAAGTTCCTAAAGCTTTTAAATGACTTAATTAAGCAAAATCAACAAAGAGTTTTCAAATAAGCTGACTCAATAAGCTGGAAAAAGCAAATAAGCACTTATGTAAAAGTCAAATAAGTTGGTTTTCTAGCAAAAAGTCAAAGTCAAAGTTCAATAAGCTCCAGTCTACTCAAATGGGTCAAATAATGAAGACCTATCACAAAAAATAAGTTGTTGCAAGTCTGGATAAGCTAAAATAGCTTATTGATAAGCTGAGTACAAGTTTACACTAGCAGGGGCTAGTTTTGGGTGTTGAGTAGTGGGAACTTTTCCCACTGCTTGACTTATAGACTTTTTTGTCTTTAGTGAACTTTTTTGGGATTCAGATTACACAAAGGCACCCAAATGATCTTTGGATCATAAGGAGTCAATAACAATAAAAAATTCACAAACACAATCACCCAATTTGCACAGATTAATCAATAAAGTCCCATATATTGCACAAACATGAACAAATAAGTAGAACAGGTTCAATAAGCAACTTTAGCACAATTCAGCCAGCCAAATTCTACCAAATGCATACACAAGCTATATTAAACTCAAATAAGCAAGTCTAAACAGGTTTCATGCAATGATTCAAATAATTAAGCAAGATTCAAGCACCTTAAATTACTGATTAACACAAGAACATGCAATTTTTCACTTTGCTGATGTATTTGACACACAAGCCAGATTCAACACCTCAGATCTATCAAGTATGTTATCTTAATGATGTTTAAACAGATTTTATCCCTAAACATGCATAAACTCTAGGTTTTCCCAAAATTTTAGGTCAAAAATAGTCAAACTCACAAAGTTATAGCACAATCTTTGATTCAAGGTTTCAAACCACAATACTTGCAGCAAAACACTCTCAAACAAGTGTATATCAAATACCAAGCACAAATAACAACTCCTAATAACACAATACCAAGATTCAAACACAAACAGGTAATCCCAAACACCCCTTTAACTTTTCAAAACCAATTTTTTCAAAGGAAAAGTGAGATTCAAGACCACCCAAGCCCAAATAAACACAATAACCACTAAGAAAAACAGATTCAAGCAAGAACAAGCCACAAAATACACAAGAACATAGGCAACACTCAAATATCACAATTACCCAAAATATTTTCAGATTTTGGGATTAAGGGTGTGTACCTCATGGATGTACATCCACACCCACGGATTTTGAGCTTATGTGCTAGCAAGAACAAGCACAAGCTTCCACAACAAAGCCTGCTAAGAATCAACAAAGTTAGAAGCAAGAGTATAAAAACAGAAACTTGAAAAATCCTTGATTGATGCAACTCTTGTCCTCCACACTTGATTATCCCCAAGTTCTAAGATTCACCACACCTTGATAACACAATATCAGGATGCTATGATCAGCCCTATAGCCCAAGAATTCCAAGATAGACCAAGAACTTAGCAAAATATCAAGAAAATGAAGAAAATGTGCAAACTTTTGCACACTCCTCTTTTGAAAACAGGTTTTTTGATTCAAGAATAATGATCAAAGAACAATAGTAAGCAGATTATATCAATGGCACTTGAGCTTTCTTCAACATTTCAAACACATTTCATTAAACTTGAAAAGGATTTACAAAAAAGTGAACTTAAGAAAATTCAAGAGCAAAAACAAATGTAGTGACCTAGGGCCTTTATATAGGCATACATGAACTAGTAAGCAGTTTAAAAAACGTAAACCATAATGTTGTTGAAGCCCAAAAATGCCCTTGGAGTATCTTGTCTTCTTTGGAGAATCATGTGACTAGTTTTGGAGTTTTGTAAGAGCTGGCAAGTGCAAAGTTGATCCAAAGGTGTGTAACAAGCTTAAGATGTAAGCTAGAATTGAGCCTGTTGGATGTCTGGCAAATTCTTTGTCTTCTTCCCTTTTGACGTAGCAGGGGAGGCCCCATGCATCATGTGGGTTGGTGGGGTGCCATGTTTAAGGTTTGGGTTATGATAATGACATCCTTAATCTTAAATTTGGAAAGGATTAAGGATTAATTTCAAGTAATTAAGAAATCCCCAATTTAGTTCAAGAACACCAAGAACAGGTTCTTGATCTTGTTTCAGGTTTAAATACATGTTTGGCGCGTGTTTAAACTTAATTAATATTAAGTTAAACCGTTTGGTGAGTGGGATGGTGACATGGAGGAAGGGAGTGTTGTGATTGGTGGAGGTGGTGAGTGGGGTGAGGTGGCAGTCCATGAGTGGTTAAGGTAAGTATCTTGTCTGGCCACATTTACCCCCTCTTCTTCTTTTCTCTTTTCATTTGCAAATAAAACAGCCAAACTTGAATTTCCTTTGTTAGCAAAGTTTCCAACTTCACACTTTTGCCTCAAAAACTTTTGTAAAATGATTTCAGGGGTATTTCTTGCCATTTTTGAATTCTTGAAGGACTGATTTAGCATTTTGATGATGGATAATGGTCTTGAGTTGCATATTTGATATAATAGAGGACTGAATTGCCAAGTCTTGTTTGATGAGGGACCATTCTTGCCAAATGTTGAAAGTCAAGGGTCCTTTTTGTAATTTTGGGATTTTCAAAGGACCAAACTTGTAATTTCTTGTACTTTGAAGGACTTCATGATGTATTTGACTTTGTGGAGGATAATGATTGATAATTCAGCTTTGTTGAGGGGCTAAACTTGCCAATTCTTCAAAGTGGAGGGCCCTTTTTGTAATTTTGACAAACTTTAGGGACCAAACTTGTAATTATGAGGATACAAGGGTATAAAGTGTCAGTTCTTCCATATTGGAGGACCCTTCTTCATAATTCTTCAAATCTTCAAGGGTTAATCTTGGGAAAGTCTTCATTAGGGCTTGGTTCATTGTGCGGCTTCGTTTCCCGTGTTCGTTTTTGTATGATTCTTGTGATCTTTTGTCATTTTCTCAATATCCGTACCTAAAATACACAAGCAACAAACACAAGCATATATATGGGTATTTGGATGATATTTAATGCATTTTAAGCCCTATTTGGACGATGAGACTATGTATAAAAGCAGTCTCATTAATGCGTGAATCCTCCAGTAGGCGTCCTAGTTAGCTAAGATCCTGTTTAAGGATTTCATGCATGAGACATGATCGTGGAACATAAACATGATTACATAGAAGGTGTATAATTTACCAGATGAGGTAGAACGGTTAGGCGGTGAACCCCTATGGTCTTGATCCCTGTCATTACCATTGTTCCTGAATTAACAATTGTTGGAGTGTCAGAATACCATAACATAAAATAGTTGAACATGAAAGAAGGTTAATGTAGGGACCTGCTGTTGTTCGAGTTGTTAGTGTTGTTATGGTAACCATCGTTACTGCCACGCCTCTCTGAACCAGAACGGTCGTTAGTCTGACCGTTTCCCTTGGATGCTTGCTGCTGAGCGGCCGCAGGCTTACGGTCGTCAGTTTACTGCCTGGAATATAATGTTGAACAGAGGATTATATGAATGAATAATACTGATGGAAATGAATTGTTTACAATTGGTGATTGAAGATACCTCTTCACTGCTCTGTCATGACCGAACTCCTCTCGTTCCTGAAGCATCTCGAGCTTACGGGATGCATCGGCCACCTGTGCCACTGTAGTGAAAGTAGAACATACCAAGTTGTTGGCAACCGAAGTGCAAAGTGCCCAGCGAAACTTCTCAGCCTGCTCCGCAACAGTTCCTGCGGCTGGACCCAGAAATCTTGCCAAACAGAGAAACCTTTGCATGAATTCGTTGTTGTTTTCACCAACAATCTACCAAATGTTGTGGTAGTTCCTCTTGAGCTTCTCTTGCTCAGCATGTGGAAAATACTGATTAAGGAAGAGCTCCTTAAACCGGTTACATGTCAATTGTGCAACCCAATTGTCACCACCGTTGGACTGCTTGACCGATTTCCACCACTACAGCACATCACCTTCAAACTTATAGTAAGACAGTCTTGCCTTGAAAACACCATCACAACCCATTGCATCGAAAATCTTCTCGATGTGAGAAATCCAAGCTTCAGCCTTGTTGGGGCTGTCAGTCTGATCAAACGAACGAGGTCGCTGTCTGTTGAATCTCTCCAACCAAGTCATAAGAGTAACCGGTGGAGGAGGAGGTGAAGCATTATGATTTCCATGAGCCTGGAATTCCGCCTGAACTTCATCTCTGATTTCATTGTGAAGTTGGGGAAGGAGGGCTTGCAGAGCTGCATTGACAGCTGCTGTCAAATCTGGAGTATTGCGATTGTTCACCATCTGACGGTTTAAAATAACAAAATGCAACATAAATCATAAATCTGAAAAGAGATAACATAAGAATGCATGAACAATGTATAAATCAAAGAAGCATTTTATAATGCATGAAACAATGTAAAAATGCATGATGCAGTTTATAAAACTTTTATATGAATGGGAGTGAACGCCTATGGTCAGTTCACTCAAAACAAAAGACATGGCGCAGAGACGCCAATGGGTCGGTCCCAAAGTTAAAAGTTTCGATAAAAGCACATGCAACTAAATAGGGCTAGTCCTGTACCAACCATTACTTAGTCATAAACCTGCTACAATGATATGAATGCATGAAATAAATGAAAAATGAATGAGTGCATGAAAACCAACTGTCAGTTCTAGGAAGACAATGGTGACTACCCATAAGTCACAGGTCATGTTTTATAGAGCTACAGGTCGAAACCTTGGGCTCTGATACCATAATTGTAACACCCCATTTGTTAAGATAGGATGCTATAGTAAATTATGACGTGTCATCAAAGCTGTTAGCCTCAAAATTTTGAGTCAAACAAGAATGTTCGGTCATAGGTTTTAATTATAATATTTATTAGAAGAATGTAATAGTTAGTTAAAATAGTCGTGACATTACGGGCTTGATGGTTAGCTTAAAAGGCCTCTTTCAAGGTACTAAGCATTTATTCAAGCCCGACCCAAAATAATATAGTCCATTAGAGAGCCCGCATGTGGGTGGACTATATAAGCACCCTCCTAGCATGTTAGGAGGGTGGAAGTTCTCATTTCTTTAATCTAATTTCACCAAGTTTATCACCTCCTTCTCTCTACTTTCTCTCACTACTTTCTCTCTCTAGAAATCTTCATTCTTTTCATCTATTTTCTATCTTTAATCATCTAATAACATGGGACAACATTTGGTATCAATCACCACGGGGTAGATTAGTGATTTGTTGTTGATTATTAATTTGATTCGGTTGATTTTTCTTCAAAATCATCTCAAATTAATTTTTTTTAGTGTTTTCGGCTTCCAAATCTTGATTTAAATCACTTACTTACATTTGGTAGGGATTTGGTTAAGTTTTTGTGGTCAAAATCGCGAGTTTTTGAGGTGTTTGGATTGGTTTTGGGGTTCGTTCGAAGAACAGTAACTTATCGGCCAAACAGATTATTCCGAAAAAAGTTTTCGGAAAGGGGTTTTTATTATTCCGAAATAATGATTTTCGGATAAGGGTTTTACATTGCGAAGATTGCTGTTTATCCGAAGAAGTGTTTTTTTTCCGAAAAAGGTAGTATTCCGAAAAAGCACTTTATCCGAAGATATCTAGTGAAGTTACTCCGAAAATCAGCTCATCATTCCGAAGATAATAGATATTCCGAAGATTGTTTCCGAAGATTACCTGTTTTTCCGAAAACGTGTGCTTATTTCGAAGAAGGGTTTTTATTCCGAAGAAGTGAATTTATCCGAAGAAGTTCATTTTTCTGAAAAAGCCTTGTTATCCGAAAAAGGTAAGTTATTCCAAAAATTGTTCACTATTCCGAAAACATTAATTATTCTGAAAAAAACTGGTTATTCCGAAGATTTTACTTATTCCGAAAAACATCAGTTTTTCCGAAAAACCATCATTATTCCAAAAAAGTGCTTTTATCCGAAAAACCGAATTTATTCCGAAGATAGTGGCTTATTCCAAAAAACTCAAGTTATTCCGAAAAACTCCAATATTCCGAAAAACTCGTGTGATTTTTCGTCTTCGAATTTTTGGTTTCTTGTGAAGACAATTTTTAGGGGATTTTAACATTTTTCATCGACAACAACAATCACAACACATCTACTTAAGATCCATTTTCACTTCAACAATTTCAAGTTTTTCAACATGGATTCTACTCAAGAGTATCGTGTGACAAACAACAACATCATGGTGGCGGGTAACAAAGAGAGACCACCAATGCTTGTGACTGGCAGATATGCACAATGACAATCAAGATTCCTTCGATATCTTGACACAAAACCTAATGGTGATGTCCTTCGACGTTGTATCAAAGAAGCACCATTCCTGCAATTCCAGCAACCGACTCAACGACCGGTTCCGATGAGCAAACAATTGAGGAAACACATGAGAACACTTCGAAAGAGAAACGTGCTTGGATTGATGCAGAGAAAGAAGCAATCTATTTGATTCTAAGTAGGATTGGGGATGATATTTTACTCAACGGTTGATGCATGATCTTCTGCTAAAAAGATGTGGTTTGCCCTTGAACGCTTGCAACAAGGTGAATCACTTAACAAGCAAGATGTCAAAACTAACTTGTTATGGAACTTTGGTAAGTTTACTTCATTGGATGGGGAATCAACTGATTCATATTACTCAAGGTTCTACAATATGATGAATGACATGACAAGAAACAATTTGCATGTCTCCACTATGCAAGTCAATGTGCAATTTCTACAGCAACTTCAACCAGAGTGGACACGGTTCGTAACTTTGGTGAAACAAAAGAGTAAGTTAGACGAGGTCAACTATCACACGCTCTTTGACATTTTGAAACAATTTCAAAATGAGGCGAATGAACTTCGAGCTGAGAGGATAACAAAGACTGCTAATCCACTTGCTTTGGTCTCTACCACTCAACACGTTCAATATCATCGCTCTCGTGCTCCAAAGTCATACTCCACTACATCATCCTCACCAAGGTACTCCACTACATCCTCCTCACCAAGATACTCCACTTCATCTAAGAATTCTGCTCCCACACGATCACGTGACAAAGAACCAAGAGCACCATCACCATCACTTGAGCCATCATCTAAAGAGGATAGTGTTGAAGAACTAGCTCAGAAGGATAGGGAAATGAAGCAACAAATTGCTTTCATTATGAAGACCTACAAGAAAATATTCAAACCCACCAACAACAATCTTCGAACATCATCAAATACAAGGAACCAATATGTTGAGAGTCCTCGAAGGTATGACACACGTCAACGTGATGAAAGTCCTCCTAGGTATGATCGACGTAATCCAACACATGTTGAGGGTTCTGCAAGGTATGATCGACAAAATGCTAAGTATGATACTCAAAGGATTACTACTGATGTTGGGAATAGGGAAACTATTGGTACTCTAGTGGTTCAGCAAAGTGCGATTCAGTGCTTTATTTGTCAAGGTTATGGGCATATGGCAAAGGAATGTAGGAAGCCGAAACGGGTTAGGGACTCTGGCTATCATAAGGAAAAGATGCTGCTTTGCAAGAAGATGGAAGTTGGGGTTAAACCATCGGCTGAGGAAGGAGCAATGCTTGATGATACTGATGACGAATCCTCTGATCAAGAACTTGAAGCACATTACTCGTACATGGAAAATGTTGAAGAAGTTCTCAGCGTCACTGAAGATGAAAATGGTCCTATTTTTGACATTGAGACAATCGATAAGGTACACACTGAAGAGGAATATAATGTGTTTGGTAATATTCATGAGCATTCTGAGCTACCCAAAGCCATTAATGACACATGTATGATGGAAACGGTTGATAGCAATACCACACCCGATTCATCAGACATGTGCAATAATGAGTCTGAGGATGATCAACATGCAAATGAGTATGATGATGACGAGGAGCGTATTGCGCTTGCTAACTTAATTTCTTCTTTACAAAAAGATGTCAAAGAGTTTAGAAAGAGTCAAAAGAAATTAAAGAAGGCAAACGCTACGCTCACTCAAAATTTTGAAGAATGCAAAGTTGCTCTAATTAAATCTAGTGAGACCATTGATAGCTATAGAGCTCAGCTTCTTCAAAAGACCAATGAGGTTGAGGTGTACAAAGGGTGTTTAATTAATGTTAAAAAGGACAATTTTCAAGAGAAATATACCGAAACTCTTAAGCTTCTTGAACAAGAGAAACGTAATTATAACACCTCATTGAGTACTGAACGCCACAAAACATACATTGCTACCACTAAAGTCAATGAGCTAACTCAAGTAAATGGTTTTCTTCAAGAGGATAAAACTAAACTTGTTAATGAAAAGAAAGCTTTGGTTGAAAAGATGGAAAAGTATTTCAAAACTAAACAAGCGAATGACATCGACAAAATGGTGGAACTTGAAACTCAACTTGATTTTTACAAGAAAATTGTTTACAAAACTAACCAATCAATTCAAACCATGAGAATGTTGGCACCTCGTTCGTTTTTCAAGGATAGACCTAGTTTTGCAAATCCTAAGTACCTTGAGCAAGCTCAATCTTAGAATCAGCACTTATATCTTGATGAGTCCCAATGGACCGATCTTGACTGTCTTGTTGTTAGGCTCGATAGTGAAGAGACAAACGATTTGGAAGAAGATAGTAGACCAAAAGTTAATAAAGAAATTATTAAACCATATAATTATGCTTATGAAAACAGTCTTTATGGTCTTTTCAAACCGCAAACACAGAAAACTCATGAGCAAATATTTTTCGAATGTGAACAAATAAGAACTAAATGGAGACAAGCTTTTGCCCCGAAGAAAACTAATGTTTCAAAATTTATTGAATACTTGCCATTTAAAGCTTCTGTAAGCAAGATTAAGCAAGCACTTAGTATTCTCAAGAGTAACATTGAAAATTTCAAAAAGGTTGTTGATGATGACTAGAAAAAACGTGAACTTTCAAAAGGAGACAAAGAAATTCCTCACGATATAACTGTGCTTGTGAAAAGTATTTTGATTCTGCTTGCGGAAAGAACGCAAAAACATATTTTGGAATTTGAAACATTAATTAAGCAAGAAATGTTCGATGATTTGAAATATGTGGAATCTCTTGAACAAGAAGTGAACGACCATCAACCTAAAAGAGACGAGTTTTCTACAGCTTACGATCTACTCTTACATGAATGTCTCTCAAAAGATATTATGCGTGCTTATGTTACATCTTGTGCTGATATTGATGAATATTCTGATGTTGCATGCAAATATCTTGATCAAGTTAAAGAATGTGAACGTCTTGAAACTGAGCTTTCGAATAAAGTTGACCAAGAAGAGTTTTTGTTACTTCAACATAGATATGATTATCTTCAAAAACATTGTCACTCACTTGAACTTGCTTTGCAAAAGAAAGTTGGCAGATTTTCAAATGATACACCTTTGGAAGTAAAATTATTTGAGTCATGTCGATTACTAAACGAAGAAAGTCTTGATATTTCGGATTTGAAAGCTCAGTTACAAAAAAAGACATAGCAATAGCAGAGTTGAAGAAAATCGTTGCTAAGATGGGTGGGAAAGTTGTGGAACCTAACGTTAAGAAACCTGTTGTTAGACAACCCAATGCCTCTAAAGTGAATAGATCCTCTATCTTGGGAAAACCATATGCTTTATCAAATTCTTCGTTTGCAAAACCTGTGTTTGCCCCCAAGATTGATGGAAAGGAAAGGTTACCACATACTCAATCCATAAGGAATACTGTAGCACCAAGCTTTAAGCCCAATAATGTGATTAAACCAGGGATGTAAAGAATGACCACTAAACCCACAAACAAAGTTAGTCAATCGCCTCAGACTTCTAGGAACACTAATACTCGTGTGTCTTCTACTACAGGAGTAGTCTCCACTGCTAGTGTTAGTTGGCCTCAGCTTAAGAGCACTCAAGTGAATGATAAGGTCTGGAAACACAAGAGTCAAGGGAAGATGAAGGAAGTAGAAGAACACCATAGGAATTTGAATGTTTTTAAGAATAAAAAGTCTTTAATTGCATGTAATTACGATTTGAATGATTCGACTACTTTGAATGCTTTAAATGTTAAGTTTGTTTGTGTGAAATGTGGAAAATATGCTACTACTGATCATTCTATGTGTGCTATGAATAATGTGAAAGGCGTAGCTACTAGAACTAAGAAGCAAGTTGTGATGCCTATTAGTGCTAGTAAACCCAAACGCAAAGTGAACCATTCTGGTTCAACCCCCACTAAGAAAAGTAATGCATCAGACTCCACCACTAAGAATCCTAGAAGCAGAATTATGGAATTATATGAGTCTGCTAGCAAGTCTTGGAAATGGTGGTTTGTTAATCAATGTCCTCCAGGATATAAATAGATGCCTAAAGTTAGGACAGAAAATGTGACAACGAGTGTTAGTATGCCTTTAAATGTTGCTAAGGACACTAATGATTCTACAATCACAACTAATATGGTATCCAGTTTAGCAAATTCTCCATCGTGTTCTAACTCTTCTACAGGTAATACAAATAATTCTCTTCATACTGGACTCCGGATGCAGCACATGACGGGGAATCTCAAGCTTCTAATTAACTTCGTGGAGAAGTTCCTGGGTACGGTCCGATTCGGAAATGATCAATTTGCACCGATCCTAGGATATGGTGATTTGGTTCAAGGGAATATCACGATCAAAAGGGTATACTACGTCGAAGGGATCAATCACAATCTTTTCTCGGTTGGTCAATTCTGTGATGCATATTTGGAGGTTGCTTTCAGAAAGAAGACATGTTTTGTTCGTGATTATGATGGGAATGCCTTACTTACTGGTACACGGGGTACTGATCTCTATACTATTTCACTTCAAGACACAACTTCTACAGCTCCAGTTTGCTTCATGGCTAAAGCTTCAACGACTCAGGCATGGTTATGGCATCAACGTCTATCTCACCTCAACTTTGATACCATCAACTTGCTTTCCAAGAAAGATATTGTGAGAGGCCTTCCAAGCTTGAAATTCATCAAAGATCATCTTTTTTCTTCTTGTGAGCTTTGTAAAGCTAAACGAAGTAGCTTTAAGACAAAGACTACACCAAACTCTAAAGGACGGTTAGATCTTCTCTATATATTTGTGTGGTCCAATGCGTGTTCATAGTATCAATGGGAAGAAATATGTTATGGTAATTGTCGATGATTACTCAAGGTACACATGGACTCACTTCTTGAGGTCCAAGGATGAAACACCCGAAGTTCTCATCAGCTTCTTTAAACTGATACAACGTGGTCTTCAAGCTCAAGTAAAAGTGGTTCGTACTGACAGAGGCACAAATTTTTTGAATTCAACTCTCAGAAACTATTTTGAAGCTGAAGGAATTGAACATGAAACATCTATTGCTCGAACACCCGAACAAAACGGCGTTGTTGAAAGACGAAACCATACTTTAGTTGAGACTGCCTGAACGTTATTATCTGCTTCAAAACTTCCACTATACTTTTGGGCCGAAACCGTGTGAACCACATGCTACACACAAAATCGATCCTTAATTATCCCAAGACATGAAAAGACACCATATCACATAATTCATGATCGAAAACCTTCACTCAAACAGCTTCATGTTTTTGGATGTACGTGTTACATTATTCGAGATGGTGAAAATCTGGACAAGATGAAAGAGAAAGGTGATGCATGTATTCTTGTGGGATATGAAACTTAGTCTAAGGGCTTTAGAGTTTACAACAAGAGAACAAAATTGATAGTCGAGACTATCACATCCGATTTGATGAATTACAAGAAATGGCACTTGAACAAAATAGTTTAAGTCCTGATCCACAACGACACACGACTTCCGTTCACAACCGCACAAAACTCGGAACTCAAGACCACAACAATGAACCGTCAAGTTCAACGCTGGTTCAAGGAAATGTTCCAAGAGCAGATATGACAGTCAAAACGAAACTTGAAGAGTTGGAAATGTTATATGGACCACGAGGGAGAAACATGTTGTATCGAAGTCTTCCGCTGTCACTCATGATAAGAATGATGATACCGATCATCGTCAACAAAAGGATACAACTTCATCTACTTCAACACGAGTTGCTGTAGATTTACCTCCTCAG
This sequence comes from Glebionis coronaria, assembly GCA_025667525.1. Classification (NCBI taxonomy): domain Eukaryota; kingdom Viridiplantae; phylum Streptophyta; class Magnoliopsida; order Asterales; family Asteraceae; genus Glebionis; species Glebionis coronaria. The sequence continues at coordinate 223,208,831 of CM046875.1, forward strand.
AATCTCACATCAACAATCGCTCCTACAACATCCATAACTATTGTCATTGCTCCAGAGAACACAAATCAAGCAGGCAATGCATTATCTGACGAAGACGAATTTATCAACCCATTCGGTACACTGGTACACGAAACTGGAGAGTCTTCTACTCGCCATGTTGATCCGTCAAATATGTATACGTTCTACCAACGACATCCTTCAACACATCATTGGACCCGAGATCCTCCTTTGGTTCAAGTAATTGGAAACCCTTCACAGCCCGTTCGTACAAGACGACAACTTGAAACCGATGCTGATGTTTGTATGTTCGCACTCGCCGTGAGTTCAGCTGAACCAACAAATATCAAAGAAGCCTTGGCAGATCACGCTTGGATTGAATCCATGACGGATGAACTTCAACAATTTAAAAGACTTAAAGTCTGGGAACTTGTTGACAGACCATACGATGTAATACCATTAAATCTTCGATGGATCTGGAAAAACAAGATGGATGAAGAGAACACGATCATCAAGAATAAATCTAGGCTAGTGGCTAAAGGGTATGGCCAAAAAGAGGGTATTGATTTTGAAGAATCATTTGCACCAGTAGCTCGTTTGGAAGCGGTCAGGATTTTTCTTGCTTATGCTGCACATAAGGGATTCATTGTTTATCAAATGGACGTAAGGACGGTGTTTCTTAACGGTCCTTTGAAGGAAGAAGTCTATGTCACTCAGCCAGAAGGATTCGTCAATCCTCATTATCCTGACAAGGTGTATCGTCTCCACAAAGCACTTTATGGACTCAAGCAAGCTCCAAGGGCGTGGTATGACGAGCTCTCGAAATTTCTGGTATCCAAAGGTTTCTCAATAGGTTCTATTGATCTAACTTTGTTCACTTATAAATATAGGGATGACATTTTGCTTGTGCAGATTTATGTTGATGACATTATTTTCGGGTCTACAAACCCAAAACTTTCAAAATGGTTTGAAAAAGTAATGCACAACAAATTTGAAATGTCTATGATGGGCGAACTAAAATTCTTTCTAGGAATTCAAGTTCACCAATCCCCAAGTGGTATCTTTATTAACAAAGCTAAGTATTATCAAGAGATAATCAAAAAGCATGGTATGACATCATGTGACCCCATTGGGACACCATTATCAACCACATCCCTAGATGCTGATTTGGAGGGAGATGCCATAGATCAAACAAAGTATCGTTCCATGATCGGCTCCCTCATGTACTTAACAGCAAGCAAACCAGATATACCACATGCTACGTGTTAATGTGAACGATATCAAGCACTACCCACTGAAAAGCACCTCAAGGAGGTTAAACGGATCTTTCAGTACCCCAAGAATACCATTCACATGGGACTCTGGTATCCGAGGGAAACCAGTTTCTTTCTAACGGCCTATTTAGATTCTGATCATGCAGGGTGTCTTGATACACGTAAAAGTACTTCTGGTGGTGTACAATTTCTAGGTCAAGATAAGCTTGTGGGATGGTCTTCCAAGAAGCAGGATTGTACATCACTATCATCAGCCGAAGCGGAGTATGTGTCTCTATCCGCGTGTTGTGCTCAAGTTCTTTGGATGAGAACACAACTTACGGATTATGGATTCCACTTTTATAAAGTACCTATGTACTGTGACTCAAAGTCAGCCATAGCCATCTCCTGTAATCTGGTACAACATTCCTGCACGAAGCACGTTGTTGTCAGATATCACTTCATTAAGGAACAAGTTGAAAGGGGTATCGTTGAATTATACTTTGTTGGAACTGATTACCAATTAGCTGACTTGTTTACAAAAGCTCTTTCGAAAGAGAGGTTTGCGTATCTAGTTAGGCAAATTGGTATGAGATGTTTAACTCTAGCAGAACTGGAGATTCTGGCAAAGAAGCCTGCTTGATTCATCTATCAAACATCTACTTGTAAATATTAATGAAAAAGCAAAATACAAAATTAAAAAATCTTTGATAATCCAAAAAGATTCTTCTCGACATGTCTTTCAGTATCGATAATATGGACGTGCCTAGAAATGTCGCTCATTAACGACACGGGTATGTACATAAAGCTCGAATGAAAGTTGTACATATTTTTCAAAACATGTCAATTCTACTTTTAATAAAGGAAAATGTCTATTTTGGACAACTTTTCCAACAACGGGTAGAGCAATCTATTTTGGGTTGAGCTTGTCACAAAACATTCAACGTTTTGAGCTCAACACAATGGCTTGTAATCACTTTCAGATTCCAACCCGGATCTATATTCACGGGGGGAGTGTACGCTTTAGTGCCCTTACCCTCAGCAAAAGAAGATAAATCATCTTACACTTGAGTGGATTTGTCAAGACATTCAAAGTCTATGAACTCAAGTTTATGCTTTAGAAAAACATTTTTGCCAAAAAGAAATTGAGTTTTTCAAAAAGCGTTGAACAGATTTTTTTCAAGAATGTTTCAATGATATTCAAAATCTTTCAAAAATTGTATGTTCAACATCTCCTATCCTCAAAAAGTGAAATGTGGATCACATCCTCACAATGACAATTCAATTGGATCAATTTTTGAGGAGGAGCGTTCCAAATTCATGCTAAGTTTGACACATTTTTCTTCCGAAAGTTTTTCAAGACTATTTTTCACAATATATTTTAATCAAATTTGGTATCTCTAATATCAAACGATTTTATATATTAGAGATAGGGGAGAAAATGTGATTAAAATGTGATTTAAAGACTCAAGCACTCATGGTTACGATCAAATACCCACAACATCTTTAATTCACGGCGTTATTGGTGTCAAAAGGGTTGTTAGGTTTAAGTCCTATGATCCAACCAGAACCGGAGGGATCTTCCCAGGGACAATCCAATAGATTATTAGAAGTCCTTAGGAAAGATGGAGTAGAATGTGAACGTAGCTGTATGCCGACTAAGTACTGATGTTAGCACTGGAACAATCACAACAAGGTGCTAGTAATGATGTCTTGGTAAGCATTGAAGGGGTTGAAGAATGAAAAAGAAATGTAAGGATAAAGGGTGTAAAGAAATTAGCCCTCCATACAACTTAGGTAGAAACCGGGTCAACACATCATGAAGACAACGCATCATGGACCCAGTGATGTAATGCCTAACCTCTCACCAGCTGACTCAGGCTTCTCTCAAAAGAAGTTTGTATTATTGTCACGGAGATCAACACGACTTCTATTCAATTTCTCACTCCAAGATAGTTGATATTGAATAGGTGGCATCTGCTCCAGCCTCCGACCACTAAAAGTGCACAAATCAAGTCTAGAGCCAAGAGATCAATCAAATCTTGTTAGGACACACGGATGACGACCAAGGGAGTCCTACGCTATATCCTTGTGATATTGCTAGAACACTCAGAGTGATACTTCCTAGTATTCACAATGATGAGTGGAAATCCTTCCAGTGTTAACATCAAACAGCACTACGGTAGGTCATGTGTAAGATTATTTATGAATTGAACATATGTAAAACTGAAAAGCAACAATGTTTGTTTCTTTACTGATTCAAACTCGTTTCAGGTTTCTACGCAATATCTTTATGGTCTTGCCAGAACATTCAGAGTGATATTAATTAATATTCACAGTGACGAATGGAAATCCTTCTAGCGTCAACATCAAACAGCGCTACGGTAGGTAACTTGCGAGATTCTTTATGAATCAAGCTTGTGTCAACTGGAAAGCAACATGGTAAGATTCTTAATGAATCAAACTTGTTCCAGGAATTTGAATTGACGACTTTAATCAAGCGGATATTTATCCAATTGATTCACTCTTCATGTTCGTAGTCTTGCTTTGAGACGGTAGAGTAAATAGAACAGCTAGTACAGCCGCGAAACCCTGTCAAGGAGGTTCTTAATGGAATCTACCTAATCACAGGTACAATATTTAATATCGTGTAACGGTCTTCACTGGGAGGTAAAACGCTACCGATTAAGGACGAATGTCAAAGCCATTCAGTCCGTGTCTATGTTTTGTCTCAAGAAGGTGACGTTACGGTGTACTCAGCAAATTCGAGGATTCAAAACCAAATACTCATGCCCAAAGACATATTCAACAATCAAGAAAGCTAAAGACTTTCACAAACCTGATGATCAAAATCTTCCTTATCAACTTATGTAGAGGAACGACCTCTCTTATAAGGAGATTGTTAGCAAGCTTTCAAGATGTCGCGAAGTATGAGCTTGTGGATGAAGACACAAGATCGCAAGATGGCAAAGAAAAGTCTAGAATGATTTGAAGATCTCAAGATAAAAGACAAAGTCGAAAGACAACGACAAAGGCTCAAAGATCACAGCATGGGAAGGAACAAAAACTAATATTACACGTTCAAGACTCATTTATGACGAAATTCATAATCTTCATTGAACTCCAAATATCGAAGAGGAATGACCTCAAATTGGGGGAGATTGTTAGCCTCAAAATATTGAGTCAAACAAGAATGTTCAGATAGGTTTTAATTGTAATATTTATTAGAACGATGTAATAGTCAGTTAAAATAGTCGTGACATTACGGGCTTGATGGTTAGCTTAAAAGGCCTCTTTCAAGGTACTAAGCATTTATTCAAGCCCGACCAAAAACAATATAGTCCATTAGAGAGCTTGCATGTGGGTGGACTATATAAGCACCCTCCTAGCATGTTAGGAGGGTGGAAGTTCTCATTTCTTTAATCTAATTTCACCAAGCTTATCACCTCATTCTCTCTACTTTCTCTCTCTAGAAATCTTCATTCTTTTCATCTATTTTCTATCTTTAATCATCTAATAACATAGGACAACAAAAGCATGCGAGATAAATGTCTAAACATTCATGACCATAAAAAGAAATAACGGAATCAAATATCGGTAGGTCTAGTAACTCACACACAAGCAATATAAGTACTGTAAATGAAAAGGACTAAACAATGTCCAAAATAAGTAAGGTATGATAAAGTAGGAATAAATGCATACGGTAAAAGAGGCCGGATAGCTTCCAATCCGAATGCACATACTCTGGAGTTCCTACTTGCGTCCTTGGGTACCTGCCGTTTGGGAACATGGAAAAGTTGACGGCTGAGCATAACGCTTAGTGCACGGATATACAATAAAGCATGGAAAACATAGAATATGAAAGCATATAAAGAATATAAAGCATGAATGGCAGCGGAAATGAATAAGTCCTGGAAAACCTAGTTGTTTGTCATGTTAACTGGTTTTAGTTCTGAAAACATAGCTTATGTTACTTATGAAAATCTATATTAGTTAATGTACCATAATAGCCAATATAGGTCATGAGGTTAACAACGTGTATGAACACTTGGAGGGGTGACCTCGTCATGCAAATTATAGGGGATGCATCTAATTAACTGGTAAGTGGGTAGGAGGGATCAGCTCCTTGTGAAGGATGCAAGGCACACACCACATTCACCATGAAATCCTGACTGAAACATGTAACTAGGATGCACCCATACGCCCCACATGATAATATAATAATATAATGGCCAAATAACTGAAAAGGGACGCTACGAGCTATCACTCTGCTGTGGTGAAGTCATAACACTAGTGCCTCTAGTGTTATGGTTATGGTACCTCCATAACTAGGTGAAGCTGGTCATGCATGTATATAGCTAAGGTAACTAATAAACATAAGCATTTAGTATGTAACTACTGGAGAAAACAATTGGCTGCATACAGGAAATCCTAATGAAGGAAGAGATTGTCCTTACTGAAGGACGGGAAATCCGTACCTTATGTCCAGTAGAAGCTAACGGAAACGATGAATACTAATCCGCCTCGACGGATAAAACTACATAAAAATATGGACATGTATGAGTTGTCTGAATTACATGTGTTTTACTGGTTTCGTGTATTATTAGCTTGTTATACGTATTCTGTCATGTCTTACTGTTTACTGTGTTAACTGTAGTTATTATGATGTTCTGTTGAGTATTATTCATGTATTAGTGTATTATAATACTTGTATTGTAATACTAAGTAACTTTCTAAAAATAGCAGGTTTCCATAAATAGTAAGTTTCTAGAAATAGAAAGTTTCCAAAAATAGTAAGTTTCCATAATTAAAAATAAGCTGGATTATAAATAATAATTAAAGTTTAATTAGCACAATACAAGTCTTGGTTATAGCTTATTAATTAAACAACTAGTTAATTAAGTAAACTATACGTTATATGATTTTAATTAAAAATACATGTTTTAATTAAATAACTAAGTAAAAATACCTTAGTTTATACATGAACTAATTTAATAAATTAATTAACCTAAAGTTAATATAACATGACTTATAAAAATAATTTTCATGAAAAACCCGAATCCCGAGCCCGTGTTTTAAATAAGCCGAACCAAATAAGCCATACAAATGTCCCACCGAGACCTTGGAGGGGTCTCGGTTGACATTACTTAAACTAACAAACATGTACGACATACCCCGACTTAGTGTCGGGGTTTATTTGGTCTCAGGTCCGAACAACAAAAACCAACCGAGCCCCTTTGGGGGTCTCGGTGGTGCCTCGGTGCACACAAACCGAACAAACAAACACACCCTGACCCTTGGTCGGGGTTGCCTTGCTGCATACGAGCCTCAACCAAGCCAAGCCGAGAGTCATGGGACTCTCAGTGGTGGTAATCAAAACAAGTCGAGCCCCGTATGGGGGTCTCGGTGTCTCGGCCGAACCACACCCACACAAACCAAACATGTCCCACGTATTTAATTAATCCATTACATGTTTTATTCGTGTTCTTTATGATTAATTAAATTATTAACATGAAATCAAAAGCATTAAAAAGAAAAGAAAAAGGGTTTGATTATACCGAATGCGTGAAAAGAACAAGAGAGTGATCACGAACACAAAACCAATAAAAAATCGTCTGAATCGTCCTTGTAGTTGTTATATGGCCGGCGACAATGGTGAAACAAGGAGGCAGGAAAAACTTTTCTGAAAACCTAAAAATAATGAAAAAGGATTTCTCCTGATGTTTTATTAAAAGTGTGTTATGGGCCAAAAGCCCATTTTTCCTCCTTTCTCTTGCCTTGGCTGCGGCATGTAGGGCCCACTAAGGGTAACCCGAAGTTTTTTGTGTGTTAAATAATTAGTCGTGTATGCTCATGATTTAATATTCGTGATTTTGGTATTCGTGATCGTGTCACATTTATAATATTCATGATTGTTCGTTATTTATTATCGTGACACGTGTATTAATATTATAAATGGAAAGTTTAAATTTTATCGTGTTTTCGTAAGTTACTGTTCACATGTACTTTTCATAGGTTTTTAATGCGGGTTTTACAGGCTAGAGCTTCCGCAAAGGATATGTTTATATTCAATTGTTTGAACATTCTCAAAAAGTTTGACACTTGAATATCATCCTTGTTTTTAAGATTCTCCTTTCTTAATCTTGATGGATATGGAAGGCTTGGTTTTGGCGTAGGTTGAGTAGTTGTTGTGGAAGAGTTCTCTTTGTTGGTTTCTTCATGGATAGGTGTGGAAGGTGAGAGGGTAGTAGGTTTAGGATTAGGAGGTGTAGGTGTTGAAGTTGTAGAGCTTGAAGGTGTTGAGGTTGATGTTGTCGGTGTATCACAAGGTGGAATCATAGTAGACTTAACCAAAGGAGGTGTAGGAGGCATTGTAGGATCAATAGTTGTCTTTCCACTCCTTGTTGTGATTTCATTAACATTAGACCTTGGATTTGTTTGTGTATTTGAAGGTAGAGCACCTTATGGCCTTTGATTGAGAAGCATCATAAACCTCTTGTTGGTTTCCTCATGTATAGCCCTCATTTGATCTTGTGTTCTCTTTTCACTTTCACGAATCCTTCTTTCGGTTTCTTGTTTCATCTTTTATAGTAGCTCAAAGGTATCATTTTGCCCATATCCTTGATTGTGTCCTTGATGGTGGAAAGGTGGAGGTGGTGGGTGAAATCCTTGGTTATTTTCATGAAAGTTGTTTCCTTGATGTTGAAAGTTATTGGGTGCTATAAAGTTGTTGTGTCCTTGGTAATTTGGCCTAGGCCCTGTATTTCTTTGAAGCAATTGAGGATGGTTTGTTTGGTTTTGGGTGGGTGGATGGGGTGGAAAGCTGGGTGGAGCAAGGTAGTTATTTGACTTGTAAGAGAAATTATTAGGGTTGAAGTGCTCTCTTTGTTCATCTTGATAAGCATAACATTCACCTTGATAATTTTGAACCTTTTCACATTGTACCTCCACATGTTTCACAAGATGAATTGATGGCGTTGACATTATTGGTGGAAGAATTGTTCAAGGAAACCTTCATAAAGTCTTGCATCATTGGTTGATGCATCTTTTGACTTTGATTCATTTCTTGAAGTTGTAAAAGGATTTGACTCTCATATGGTTTAGAAGCACCCTCTTGAACAACATGGACTGCCTCATCTCTTTGGTTATTTGTTTGCACCATGGATTTAGTCTCAATAATGTCCCATGCCTCTTGTGTGGATTTGGAATCAATGTTCCCACCCGCGGAGTAGTTGAGGGAGTCTTGATGATGTGGTCTTAATCCATTGTAGAAAGTGTTGATTTGATGAAATTGGTTAAATCCATGATTGGGGAATTTTTTCAATAACTCTTTGAACTCTTCCCAAGCATCACTAAAGGTTTGATCATTCCTTTGTTGAAAACCAATGATGAGGTTTTTCAAAGTAGTGGTTTTTAAGGGAGGAAAGAACTTATTCACAAATTTCTTCCTTAAGTCCTCCCAAGTGAAGATGCTTCTAGATGGTTGCCTATCTAACCAATTTCTAGCATTACCCTCTAAGGAGAATGGGAATAGGATCAACTTAATAGCATCAGGAGGAACCCCATTATACTTAAGTGTATTGCATAGTGACAAGAACCTCTTGATATGGTCGTGGGGGTCATCCATGGGTCTCCCTAGGAATGGGATAGAAGAAACCAAAGTTATCATATGTGTATTAAGCTCAAAAGTGTTTGCGGGTATCTCGGGTATAACAATAGCATCGGCATTTCCCTCCACATTTGATTGGAGGATCTCCATCAATGTTCTATTATCAACGGCGGCCATGGCTTCTTGTAATTTGTTCAAATCACGATGCTCGGGATCGGCTTGATGGACGGTGTTGTTCTTGTTCTTTCTCTTGTTCTTCCTTTTGGGAGGAAGGGGTTGTACACCAAAAGGTATTTGTGCACGCGCTCGAGTGCGCATGCAACTCAACTCGAGGAGTGAGAGAGGAGCTCTCGATCAACTTTGGAAAAGAAGGGATTATCCTTTACGAGGTTCAATAAGTAATATCCACAAGAAAATATAATATATGTAAGTAATACTTTGGGTGGTAAAACCCCCACTAAGCTTTCCTTCTTAGAATACTCACTAGTGAACGGGGGGTTAGGTGGCGCGAAGCACTTAAGTACCTATTAACCCTTAGATGACATTTTATAGCACGTCGCCTATCTATTCACTTTAATAGTTTGTATTCTTCGAATTCTTGCCTATTGGAAGTATTTATCTATTTTTGCCTTTAATTTACTTTGATCGATACACGAACTTAGGACCGGAACGCCCCCAAGCACGGTGTATTGCAAAAGCAATACTTATGGAAGTATGTGTATTGGTTGTTCGTAGTATGTATATGTATTTACATATAATAATATAGAGAAAATATTTTTGTATTTATTGGGGTTTTTAAGAAAATACTATATGTACGTAAAAACGATGAAAACCGATATACAATATATTTTTGTTGTAATCTTTTAGAAAAAAGATTACTTTTTGAATTTTTTATTATTATTTTTTTGGTTCAATTCTTAGGAAAGAATTGATTTTTGTGGTTTTTTATTTTTTATATTTTTATATTTTTGATTTTTTATCTTTTGGATTTATGACACGTAAAAGGAACGTTCACAAGGTGAACGGATCCCAAAATCCAATCGAAACCGTCAATCAATCGTCAATCGTAATGTCATGAACCGGCAGCGGCGCCATTTAATATTTGATCTTTTCAAGTTCGTATTTCCCAACTCACAACAAATTGAAAGTCCAATCAATATCAAGTTTTTAATTGTTTTTGGTTTTCATAAAGGTTTTGGTATTCTATGTCTAATTCAACAAAGCACGTAAAAAGTAAAAAATTTATAACTACGTATCCATACTATTCTACAACAACTTGCAATTACAATCAATTAAGCACAAAGTAAAACTAAACAATCAATTAACCAACTAACAACTTTTATAACAAAAATAACAAGAATAAAACTACTTAACAAATTTAACTAAATTTTCAAACTAGAAAAATGTAACATAATTTTATAACAAATTTCCAACTAACTTCTTTATCAAAATCTAATCAACTTTTTATAAAATTGTAACTAACTTTTTCAACAAACTATTTTTATAGAAGTAAAAATCACAAAATGACAAGTTCTAATTTTTATAAAAGTAAAAAAATGCAAATTTTATAACATCTAAATACTACTTCCTATAAAATCTCCTAATTTTGATTATCCTTCTAGTAAACTTTGCTAAATTCAATTTTAGCTTACTGCTTTCAACTTTTAATCCAACGAATCTAATAGCCCATGAAAGTAACTGATCCAAAAGTGGTTCTTAACGGAATGGACTACCTTGTAACCAATTAACTACCTATTTTATTAAAAAGACATTCAGGTAAGCTTAGAAAGACTAAACAGAATGCTTCAATAAAGCATAGCAAACATACAGTCCTACAACTTCAACATATTATAAGCATGCCGAGTTTTCTTTCAAAACTAGAAGTAGACTAAATAAAACGTAAAGAAACACTCAACTGTTTGGATCATTGAATAAACCGTTGATGTAGAAGCGTAGCGCTGAGCTAGCTTAAATCTAGCGCCAAAATTCGATAAAGAAGCTTCTATCGGAAATAACTCGAAACAAGAATGGATCTCCAGCACAATGTCGTCTAACTAAATCGAACTCACTACTTCTGTATTCAAACTTGCTACTAAGTTTTCATCAACTGCTACTCCTGGTATCACTTGTAGAACACTCATTTCGGTGTATTCCGTTGATGCGATACTAACTATTCGACGAATTATGAAGCAAAGTAACCAAGAACGTCTCTGACTTGAACCACAGCTCATCCCACTCCGAGTGTAGACTGACTAATCTCGCAACTAATATTGAACTTCAAATGATCCTACTTTATCCTTACTGGCTACAATTACTCCACTGGTCCTCTAACTACCTGATAACTTTAAAACTCCATGGATCTCCAGCTGTAACAAACTAAACTGCTACTCTCAACTTCGAATTACTTTCTAAACTCCATGAGATCATCAATAACTAATTGTTAACAAAATCACTTGAAAGCTTTGATCATCATCAACACAACATGAACAACAACTGTAAAACATTGAAGGAACTCTAACAGAAAGCTTCAACGGCCATGGATAACTCATAAACTTGAACTTGCAAGATTGAGTAACAACGCTTGATTATTCGGATCATGATACGAAGAGAGATAGTAAAGGATGTAAGAATCAGTGAAATGTAAGAATCAGTGAACTCAAAGTGAAATGTAATTTGTATTAATGAAGGAATCTGTTAAGTTGTTACAACCATGTAACTAACTATCTAACGTATATGTGTATGCTGTATGCATTAGCACATACTACAAGAAGGGAAAATAGAGAACGAATTTAGTAAACTACTGTGTGTGAATTACACACTAATGCTACACGTAAGAAATGAAAAAGAGCTGAGTATTTATAAGCTAAAAATGATACAGGGGGGGGGGGGCTGATGAGTTGTTTCGACCAGTCAACATTTGCCACGTGTCATTAGTTAATGGGCTTTTAGAACGTGATCCGTATCAAGAAAGTAACGAGATATGATTGGTTGTGTGGGCGAATTGTGGGATTCGGTTTATTAAATGGTCTTTGATTGTTGATGACTTTTTAAAACTCGGCCATAAATGCTGCATTAATACTCCTCCGAATAAATGGCCCATTGAATGCTGTTTGTTGACTGCCTAATTATTGCTGGAATGAACTTTCCTTGAATTGCATGAGTATCATTTGCCATATAATTCTAAGGATTAGCTGATGTAGTCTTCGCCATAAATGCATCCCATATAATATTAACTCCTTCCTTGGCTCATTATTATTGTTGCTGTTTAATATACCTCAGCAAGCATTAATTGTTTCTAAATATTTCGCCCAAGTATTACTATTAAATGTTGTTGTTGTTGATGAAAATACATCGAACCATTTAATGAGTAACATTTACTTGTTGACTGTCCTTCTATTTAAATGTTATCAGTGAGCCAAATCCACTTGTTATGATAATGGGTATTCCATGTAACCCATATAAGCCCTTGGTCAATACAAGTGAACACGTATCACCATCTTTAAGACTTAGGCAGATTTAATCCCTTGACTTTCCAATCTTGACGATTTATTTTGTGGCTTGTAATTTCTTTGACAAATGAACATGTTAATCTTTGAACTTTGCCTTCAGCTTCTTTAAGTCCTTTTATCTTCATATACTTGGCAAGTTAGGTCCTTGATGTCTTGTTTTGTTCTTTTTCTTTGTCTTTTCTTCAAGTAAAATCCATGAAAACTTGTGTTGCTTAAAACGTATCTTTTTACCTACACATTCAAAAAAACCAAAGAATACCCCGTAATTCCATTTTATCACAATAAAGTTTGGTATTTTCTTTGTGTTTTAGGGGTTTTATAGATATAATTGATATGAGATTTCACTCATATCACAACTCCACCTGGTAAGAACATCACAAGCACTAGATAGATATATATGAACAAGATAGATGAGATTGGTAACATCATAAGGAACAAGGCAAGGCTAGTTGCACAGGGGTATACACAGACTGAAGAGATTGACTATGATGAAACGTTTGCACCAGTAGCAAGACTTGAAGCTATCAGAATCTTCCTTTCTTACGCTACATATATGAACTTCACTGTGTATCAAATGGATGTTGAAAGTGCCTTCCTCAATGGTAATTTGGCTGAGGAAGTGTATGTTCAACAATCTGAAGGATTCGAGAACAGCGAAATTCCCAGTCATGTGTACAGGCTTCACAAAGCAATGTATGGGCTGAAACAAGCTCCAAGGGCATGGTATGAAACACTGTCTACCTTTTTAACTGAAAATAAATTTGTCAGGGGTTCCTTTGATAAAACACTTTTTACCTTCAAGGATAAAAGTGATTTCATCATTGTATAGATTTATGTGGATGATATCATCTTTGGGTCTACAAATGTTAATCTTAGTAAACGTTTTGCTAAATTAATGACCAAGAAATATGAGATGAGTATGATGGGTGAATTAACTTACTTTTTGGGTTTTCAAATCAAACAATGTCCTAAAGGAATTTCAATTTGTCAAGAAAAGTATGTTAAAGATTTACTTAAAAATATGACTTGGCTGATTGTGCATTAGTGAAATACCTTATGCTTCCACCCAATAACTTGGGTCCTGATGAGTCAGGAGTCTTTGTTAATGAGACTATGTATAGAGGCATGATTAGGTCACTCATGTATAGTTAAATCAAAATAAACCCGTTATAAATGAAAAAAAAACTAAAAGTTAATAAAAAATTTCCACAACCAGTCGCCCTGATATCCATTTCTCCACATGTCTCTGTGCAAGGTACCAAGCTAACCCAAAGGAATCCCATCTAGTGGCTATTAAGAAAATTTTCAGGTACCTCAAAGGGACAACCTCTCTAGGTCTGTGGTATCCCAAAGAATCAGGCTTTGATCTCAAGGCCTACTCAAATTCAGACTACACTGGATGCTGCATTGACAGGAATAGTACCTCAGGGAGCTGTCAAATCCTAGGAGGAAAGTTGGTTGGTTGGAGTGCAAAAAAGCAAAACTCTGTGGCAATGTCATCAGTTGAAGCTGAATATGTTGCAGCTGCCAGCTGTTGTGCACAAGTACTTTGGATGAAGATTCAATTAGCTAACTATGAGATTCTATTTGACAAAGTACCCATATTCTGTGACAATACAAGTGCCATTGCTATCTCAAACAACTCTGTGCTTCACTCTCGAACCAAACACATAGATATCAGGTATCACTTTATCAGGGATCATATTATAAAAGGAGATATTGAGCTGCATTTTGTTCCCACTGAGCTGCAACTAGCTGATATTTTTACCAAGCCTTTGGCTGAACCTTTGTTCAACAGGCTAGTTGTTGAACTGTGTATGCTTAATATCTCAAAGCCTGTGGCTGATATTTAATGTGTGTCATTAATGTGTGAGTAAATATTAAATGTTTTTTCACATGAAACTAGGTAGTTACTTTCCAAGTAAATGCTAAAAACATTCTCAATATTTAATTCATACTTTTTCGATAAACGAGGAGACAAACAGTTTTGAAAGGTCAAGGGACCCACTGGTGTGTAGTCCTTTTCCCACTACGCATTTAATGTTGTTGAATAACTGTTTCAAATTTTGAATATATATATCGTCCCAAGGTCTTTTACCTAAAACTTTTCTCATTATTCACAATTTGCATCTCTGTCACCTATACCTCTCTCTAAACCCTCTCACCATCTTCGTCTTCATCATCCTCGAATCAATGGCGTTTCTAGTACCAAAGGCTTCTAACGTAACATTCGAGATCAACGAAAGCATCCTCGCATCTAACAGCTCTATAGGATGGCTCAAAGCTCCTACTAACTCATACTCGGATCTAGTAAACTTTATGAAGAATTGTGATGTTAGCGAAGCTTTCACTAGATCCCCATCCATTTTCTACCAAGAATACCTTAGGGAATTCTGGTATTCTGCTGAAGTCCTTGATGATAACACCATTTCCTTCAATCTTTCATGTAATGAACACCCCTTTGACTTTTCTGTCGATGACTTCTCTTCTGTGGCTGGGCTTAGACATGGTGATGAATGTCTGAAGAATGTAGACAAAAAGGCTGTAAAGGATGCCCTTGCCATACTTTTCCCTGTCTTTTACACTCACCTAGCCCTTACACCTGCTGAAGTGTTCCTCAAGTCTCCTTTGAAGATCAAGTTTTTCCCCCTATGTGGAGAGTGTTATTCACACATATTGTTAAGTCTTTAGGAGGCATGCAAGGCTCTCAGGATCAGATGTCTTTCAATCACCAAGCCATTGCATACGAATTAATCTGGGGAACAGATGTGGATGTTGGTAGTATCTTGTTTTCCAACCTGGTGGAAAAGCTGAAGGGAACAAATCAAACAAGGGAGAAAAAAATCTGTTATGTTCGTTTTCTTTCTCTTATCTTTGAAAGTCTTATGGGAGATCACTACAACAACTCTGCACTCACAGCCATGAAGCCGCATCATATTACTGGGCTGTCTATAAGGTGATGGGACCTAATGTTGTGCCCGCAACAGCCCACATGAAGAACATTGCTTCTAAACAACAATCTGTTGTTAAGTCCTTGATCCCTTCCTCTGAGAAGGTGATTACAGTTGGTGTGTCTGGTAAGTTAGTGTCTTTGACCTCTGGGCAACACACTACACTGTCTTAGGCAACAACTGGCTAATAGCCTAAGAAGAAGAATCCCCTCTTCTTCCAAAACCCAAACTGTTATCAAGGCCACGGTTAAGAAGCTTGTGACAATTCCTAATTCCTCTGTGCCAGAGACTTCTGTGGACACAGAGACTTCAGCTGATAAACAACAAGATTCTAGAGTCTCTAACTCAGCAGAGACAATAGGGAAACAGCCTAACTCCGTCGATATCTCACAGGTAATCAATTTATAATTTTTAGAGGTACACAAGAAGCCACTCTCAAATGTCTGTAGGTGAGAGTGGTGAAGTTAGGCTTATCCTCGACCCATAGGAGTCTGTGTATGCACTTAGAATTCTTTTAAGACTTCTGTACACTCTGTCATTGCACCAAGGAGTGATTCATTAGTTTTTATAAAGCACCCCAATGACCCTGCACCCTCTAGACAGTATACAGGCAAACAACAACCTGTATACATATATGTCTCGACCTAGAGTAGCTGTACTTCACACAGTCTCTAGGTTCCTTCAGAAAAATAATCCCAAAAGTTTAACTTTTAGGGGGAGCTGAAGAATCACCCTCAGCTTTCCTAGGGACAGCGAAAAATGACGATCTTAAACTACATCTTTTTCACAACTAAAAGAATCCCAAAGGATTTATCCTTTTAGGGGGAGCTGAATCATCACCCTCAGCTTTCTTAGGGGCAGCGTAACATGAGATCTTAACCCATATATGCTTCACATACAAAAGAGTCCCAAAGGATTTATCCTTTTGGGGGGCTGAATAATCACACTCAGCTTTCCTAGGGGCAGCGAATGGTGAACATTAACATTATAATTTTCACACTTAAAAGAATCCCAAGGATTTATTCTTTGGAGTGGCTGAATAATCATCCTCAGCCTCTCTGGGATAGCGTACTGGCGACCATTCCCCTTATCTATTTCCCTGTTACTAATCTAAACCAATTGTAGGCTAATGTTGAACAACCAACTATAGATTCTCATGCTACAGCTGAAGGAGCTGATAATATGATTCAGGATCAGCCCAACGAAGATGAGCTCATGCTTGATGCTGAAGATGATGTTCTTTCCTTCATTGAAAGTTTATCTGAGCCTGAATCAATGTCGGATGATGAAATTCTCCCTGAGGGGATGATAGAAGAAGAGGATGAAGAGGATGCTGAACAACCTCCTCTGTCACCTCCCAAAGCCAAAGCCGTGTCCACACCAGCTGACGAACCAACTCCACCTCCAAAAGAAGCTGTTGTGACACCTACATCTGCTGAATTTGTCACCAAGAGCTTCCAAAGGCTATGTATGATCCCACGACTGAATTTTTATTATTTGATCATCCACAACAGACCAACTTTGATCTTTTTCCAAGGGAAGATGACTACGAGCAACAAAGCCTGAACATTCATGAATAAAGGCCCAATCATCACGTGATAACTGGCTTTTACCTAGTAAGAAAATTAAGTGTTCGTTGTGTTGGTCTAATCGAATTGATCTAGGTTCTCTATGTGTGACTCTATTATTCTTTGGTGGAACAAGATATTTTTGGTTGGTTTTTAATTTAAAAGTGCAAAAACTTAAAAGTAAATGTCGTTAATGTAAAGGGCAAGTATTAAAAGAGCGTGAAGTTAAATCTAAATCTAATTAAAAGAAATGTGCGATATTTAAAAACGTGACGGAAAGTAAATTAATTAAATGACGAGAATTAAAAGCGTGACGGAAATTAAAATTAGACAAGTATTAAAAACATAAACTAAAAATTAAACAAGACAAAACAAGAGAAAAATACTAGATCGGAATACATTCCGATCTTACCAATCGGAATGTTAACTTACACTTAATCGGAATATGGAGAGGAAGACCAATCGGAATATGTCACTTACCCAAAATCGGAATATCCAGACAAACTCCAATCGGAATATTAACTAACCTCTGATCGGAATATGGTGTGACCTGGTCGGAATGCTAATCGGAACCCCTATGATCGGAATACTGTCACTAGTCCCAATCGGAATAACCAATCAACACCTCAATCGAAATATGGAAGAACCCCCCCAATCGGAATACTGTCACTTAACCCCAATCGGAATATCCAACCAACCCTGATCGGAATACCAAGAATCTCCCAAGATCGGAAAGTAAAACCCTTTTCCGATTTGACCCAATCGGAATACGCAGATAAGTACTAAAAATAAGCTAAACAAATAAGCTAAAATCCTAGATAAGCACTATACGAAATCCTAAGGTAAAACGTGTAAATATAAGCTACGAAACTGAAAATTAACAGCTTTTAAAACACGAAAAAGATAAACTTTAAGAAAAACAACTTTTTATATAAAAATAACTTTTATAAAAACTATATAAACTTGAAAATAAACCAAATAAGCTATGAAAATAAGAGATTTAAAACAATCAAAAGCATAAAAATCAAGTCTTTAAACAACTTAACAAGATAAAAACGTGTAAAACAAAGATTAAAGAAAGGTAGAAGAAGATTAACAAGATAAAGTAAAGGTGCAAGTAATTAAAAAAGACACTTACTTGAAATTAAAAGGTAATTAAGGTGCAAAACACGTATTTAAATGTGCAAGTAATTAAAGGTGCAAGTAAATAAAAGTGGAAGAGATAGTTTGTCAAGCTATCCAACAAAATGAAAAGTGATTAGCTAATGACTATTTATAGGGGATTAGGGAGATGGTTAGAGGAAGCTTCCTCCCCTCTTTCCTTTCTTCCTTAATTGCATGCTTAGGTCCCTCCTCTTCTTTAATCTTTTTGTTAATTGCGCCATTAGTCCTTAAGCCTTCAAATCTTCTTTAATCTTGGACTTTAACGACTTTTGGCTCGGGATTTCTTTGGACTCGTCTTTTAATTCTTCAATAAATAAGACTTGAGTTCCTCGGCTTTAAGTAAACTTCCGTCTTTTGACTTTTTCTTCGATAAATCTTCAGAATTGGTCTTGGACTTCCGTTCTTTTTGCACTCTTGACTTCTTGACTTCGTCTTTTCATCTTTTTCTTCAATAAAAGTCCGTAAATGCCTGTGAATTCCCGTGTTTTCTCCACTTTTCATCTTTTCGTCCTAAATCACAACAAAAACACAAACCACGCATAATTCCGACATAAAAGACATAAAATACACGTTTTGGTCCGGTTATTATTGTAATTAAGTGGTAGAAAAGATGTGTGTTTTCACACATATCAAATCCCCTACACTTGACCATTGCAATGTCCTCACGCAATGCATTAGTTACAAAGCATGTTTACATTTTTCATCATAATTAATCCATGTTGGCCTTTATTAAAGAGATAGAAAATTACAAAAATTCAAAGCAAAGAAATTAAAAAGCATACCTTGGGTTTTGGAAATGTCATGAATAATCATCATCCTCAACTTTTCACTTCTCCAAACCAAGCTTAAAAACGAGATCATTGTTATTATAAGTTAGTAAACTAACACGAACTCATGTGGGCCAATTATTCACTTAGACTCCCTTATTCCTAGGGGTATCTCTTATATTTTATTATTGTCTTGAATGATCACGAGGATGCATTGTTTGACTTATTTCGATAGTTATTTAGTCTGAAAATAAAGTGAACAATTTAATCAATAGTTAGCTAAAGGACAAAATCTTTTAAAACTGCTTCTCGGGACCTCATAAAGTTCATATCTTGGCATAACTCGCTTCGCGATTTGAGACCTTTCTCGGACCGATATTTGGCAGCGACTTCATACTTCAAATCTTGAGAGACGTTCATGAAATAATGGTCTTCTCTTCATAATTGGAATTTCTTCACTTGAACTTTTTGATAGATTCATACTTGGACCACGACTTCTTCATTTTTCTCCAATCTTTATTTTGGATTTTGATATACAACGATCCGCCTCCTTTTATGACTTGGATCTATTTATCCTCATACCTTGTTAGGGTCTTTTCGGATACACTTCTCCATGACTTTTGGGGAGTATTTGCTTTTCGTCGTGTGTCTCGATCCTTCATATTGATTTTCGATAAATGATTCTTCACATCACTTTGGATCTTTAGCAACAAAACATAGCCCTCATGCCTTGTTAGGGCCTTTTCGGACTCGCCAATCTTCGCGTCCCGCTTCAATAAGTTATGCCTTGGCTATGAACTCTAATCCATACCGAGCAACTTTTAAACGATCTGGGGCTAGAAGCTAAGTAACTTTTCAAATCGTACAACCTTATTTATTAGCAGATAATTTATTAAGTAAGCGATGGGAGAATAGGTTTATAATTAACTCACATAAATTCACGAAAGAATACCGGACTTATAATTGGCTCTATCATCTCTCGTCTCTACAGTTTAAAATCTCAAGTAATGAGACTCGTGGATGCTTAGCCTATTAAATCAAAGTTTTGGGTTTTCGAGTCGCCTATAGGATCTTGCAAATTCTTGGACTTTTTCAAGTTTAGAAATCGCGTTTTAAAGTTCCCTAGGATCAATTATAGGAACTTGCGAAAAGTTCTTGTTCTTAACCCGTGAGAGTTAAGACTTTCGCGTTTTATAGCTCCCTATATAAAAGCCTAGCAAAACTTGACTTAAACACGTTAAGGATACTAGCTAGAGTAAACTCGGATTGAGTCAAAAGATTCACAACGTTTGAAAATTAAAACCACTTATTTAAACATTTATTCTAATAAGGAAAGAAAATAACTATGCAAAGGGCAAAACTAATAGGCCAAAATAGATTAAAAATTTTGAAAAATGTTGAAAAATTGATTTTTCGGTTAAAATGAGGACAAATACAAGGAAAAGAGCCACTTAACTTCGATGGAAGTCCCCCCTACACTTAATATAAACATTGTCCTCAATGTTTAAGCATGTGGAAGTAAACTCCCCTACACTTAGGACATTATGCACGTTGTTTAAATCTCACTAAGGAAAAGACAACTAAAGAGATTCCTATTTTAATATTGAAAAATATAAAATAGTGAATCGAAAAGAGTTTAGGATAGAACCGGGAAGAAGTAGAACACGGAATCACGGGTCGTCAAGAATCATCAAGAGTGGATCATTGAAGCTCGAATCCCTGATTAAGAAGTGAGGAGAGGAAATAGCAATCCAAAGGGTCTCCCCTACATTTATGATAAAGAAAGCGAAAAGATAGATGCATGGGTTGCCTCCCAAGAAGCGCTTGATTTTTGTTAACCGAGTCATTAGCCTGACTCGACCTTGATCATCAACGGAAGAAGCATGAAACATATCCACCAGGATCGAAGACATAGTTTTCATCCATCAATAAGCACGAGCTTAAGGCGAACAAGGCAAGCCAAAGAAGAAGTGGCAGGGTTCCCTTAAGCAGCGATGGAGCACGGTGGAAGCAAGGTTGAAGTGGTGCAAGCAGATTTCCATAAGTTCCAAAGATATTTCCTTTTATTTCATCAGGTGGATACTGAGATGGCTGCAGAATTTCAATACCAGGGTCGAACACCTTTTCCTTTAGGGGAAAATAGCACTCAGGCTCAGCCGAGTGTGAAGAAGATCCGCAAAGAAGCACAACCTCGTCCTTAGAAGGGGGACAAAGAGGTGTCAAATCATATGTGCAACGGATATTGGTGTCGACCGGTTTCTTCTCCTTTGACAAAATTTTCTTCAAATCCAAAGTAGGATCAAGACGATAATCTTCAAAGTCCAAAGGAGGTGCATCACTCTCATGAGGGAAGTAAGTGTTGAGAAATTCATAGAAATCTTCCTCAAATGAGTAATCGTCCAAAGTAGGATCGAGTGATGGCGGAGGATCTTCATCATGTGAAGAATCGCTCGAAAGAGTATCAGCCTCATCGAAAGCATCATATGTGGGCAGCTCGGGATACTCAGAAGTACAATCATCAAAATCATCCGAATCTGAGCTAGAATCATCATCATAAGCATCAAAGGCCGGTGGAGAATCATAAATGGGAGAAGCTTCGAAAGTAGGGAGAGAATCATCCACATCATCATGAAAAAGTGGATATCGATGCAAGAGTCGAATAGAGGATTGTCGTAGACGGTAAAGTCATCGAGCACATTAATCATATTCACTGATTCTCGGCCTCCAAAAGTTGTACTAGTAAGCTTCCCCATTTTGAAAACTTGTGCATCATCCCCGACTCTTAAGATTAACTCACCTTCGGCAACATCCACTAAAGCTCGTCCGGTTCTCAAGAATGGCCAACCAAGTATTAAAGTAATACGAGGGTCCATTTCATAATCAAATACGACAAAATCGACCGGGAAAGTAAATGCGCCAACTTTAATGAACACGTCTTCGGCTATACCAACAGGGTAAGCGAGAGTGCGATTTGCAAGTTCAAGAGTCATCTTCGTTGGAGTGAGGTCGGGTAATGATAGTGTTTTCCAAACACTCAAAGGCATTAATTAATACTGGCCCCGAGATCAGCAAGGGCAGTAAATTCTTCAGTTTTGTTGAACACGCAAGGCAACACAAAACGACCGGGATCTCCAAGCTTTTCCGGAAGTTCTTTAAGAATAACTGAAGAGTAGTTTTCATTTAAGCGTGTGTTGGCGAGTTCAATCAGCTTCTCCTTCTTGTTAAGCAATTCCCTAAATGCTTTAACAAATTTGGGCATGTGGACAAGTGCTTCAAGAAAGCTAATGTTGAAGTTCATTTGAGAAATCATCTTCACATAGCGTGACACTTCGGAGTCCTCTTTGGTTAGCATGTTGGTCTTGCCTATACGAGAGGGATAAGGGATATTGGGTTTGGGTGGTGAAGGTGCAGGTGTAGGTAAAGGTTGAGATGTTGAAGGGTCATTCGTGGGAACTTCATCACGTCGAGGCGGAGACGGTAATGGTGCACTAATACTAGGTGTAGGAGGAGTAGGGACACATGGTGGTGGAGGAGGTGTAGATGATGGGGGTGGGATTTGTGGTCCTACGATGGTGACTCCACTACGGGTAGTAATAGCACTCACATTGGCTCGCGGATTAGTGACGGTGTTTGAAGGTAGAGAACTCGAAGAAGAAGGTTGAGCGGCTGGCAAGAAACTAGCAAGCATATTCTTCAAATCATTGGTTTGATTGCTGAAGTAGGAATGAATATTATCTCGAAGCTCGGATCTTATCTCATTTCCTTGCTTGGTAATATCTCCTTTAAGATTGATAATTTGGCTCTGCAAATTCTTGATTTGCTCACCTTGGGTTCTCATTATGGCCTCAACATCGGAGTTAATGGGTGGGGTTTGTTGGGCGGGTGGGTGATAAGGATTAGAAGCTCTTGGTGGGATTTGGTTGCTTCTAGTGTAGTTGGCGGGGTTTTGGTTTTGAGGAGAAAAACCGGGTGAAAGGTAGTTGTTGGAACGGTAACTCAGCAGATTCCTATCCCCTTGTCGAGCTTGGTAATTTTCCGGTGAATAATTACCATAAGCTGCATACACATTTTCCGGATTTCCTTGTGTCGAAGGACAATCGGTGTATGAGTGAGGACCGCCGCATGTTTCACAAAGAGTAGCAACAGCTTTAACTTGTTGTTGTTGTTGGTTTGAAGCCAAGAGTTGCATACTTCTGCTCATTTCAGTCAGCACACGGGTGAGTTCGGTCATATCAGGGTTTGCTGAGGTGGAGGAAACATTGACTCTCGGGTTGTTCCTTGAAGAAGCAGAGGAATCCCAGTTTTTGTGCTGAGTAGTCATGTTCTCAATAAGCTCTCTACACTCCTCGGGTCTCCTTTTCATGAATGTGCCACCGGCGGCTGCATTGATCGTATCACGATCTCGAAAAGTCAAACCGTTGTAGAAAGTATCTATTAAGGTCACAGGGAGCATGTTGTGGTTTGGACATCTATCGATCAAGACATTATATCGCTCCCAAGAGTCAAAAAGAGATTCATCAGGGTCTTGCATGAAACCGCTGATTTGATTGCGAAGGCTCGTGACCATGGATGGTGGAAAGTAGCGCGACAAAAAGCGTTGAGTCATGTCATCCCAAGTGTGAATAGAATTCTTCAGGAGACGATCAAACCATTTCTTGGCATGATGTAATAAAGTATTTGGAAAGAGTTGTAGGCGAAGTTCATCCATTGTGGCACCAGCCAACTTCATGCTTTGGGTGATTGTAATGAACTTGTCGAGGTGTTTGTTGGCATCATCATCAGGCAATCCTCGGAATGGATTTGTTTGCACTTGCTGAATCATGTGGTGCTTCAACGAAAACTCAGGAGCGTTGATTTGCATCGGCGCAATCGGTCCTCCTCGTCCAAACATTGTAGGTTGACAAAGTTCCTCCATGGTCCGAAGATCGGGCTGTGGAAGAGCATTGTTGTTACTATTATTATTGAGGTGTGGTGGAATGTTGTTGTTGACACCTGACATAGCTAAATCTTCTTGAGGCTCGGGCTCTTGATAATTAGAAGATCTAGTACGCATACACCTGAAAATGCAAAAGAAAACAAAACCAAACACAAAGACAATATATATACACAATAAAGATAAAATCTTTTTGGATTTTTGAAATTTTTAATTTTTATGGATTTTTTTTGAATTTTTTATGCAAGAAAAATAACGCTTACAAGTGAACGGGTCCCAAAAAGCAACGCGTCTCTCACAGAAAACCGTCAATCTTAACGAAAAGAGCCGGCAGCGGCGCCATTTGATAACTGGCTTTTACCTAGTAAGAAAATTAAGTGTTCGTTGTGTTGGTCTAATCGAATTGATCTAGGTTCTCTATGTGTGACTCTATTATTCTTTGGTGGAACAAGATATTTTTGGTTGGTTTTTAATTTAAAAGTGCAAAAACTTAAAAGTAAATGTCGTTAATGTAAAGGGCAAGTATTAAAAGAGCGTGAAGTTAAATCTAAATCTAATTAAAAGAAATGTGCGATATTTAAAAACGTGACGGAAAGTAAATTAATTAAATGACGAGAATTAAAAGCGTGACGGAAATTAAAATTAGACAAGTATTAAAAACATAAACTAAAAATTAAACAAGACAAAACAAGAGAAAAATACTAGATCGGAATACATTCCGATCTTACCAATCGGAATGTTAACTTACACTTAATCGGAATATGGAGAGGAAGACCAATCGGAATATGTCACTTACCCAAATCGGAATATCCAGACAAACTCCAATCGGAATATTAACTAACCTCTGATCGGAATATGGTGTGACCTGGTCGGAATGCTAATCGGAACCCCTATGATAGGAATACTGTTACTAGTCCCAATCGGAATAACCAATCAACACCTCAATCGGAATATGGAAGAACCCCCCAATCGGAATACTGTCACTTAACCCCAATCGGAATATCCAACCAACCCTGATCGGAATACCAAGAATCTCCCAAGATCAGAAAGTAAAACCCTTTTCCGATTTGACCCAATCGGAATACGCAGATAAGTACTAAAAATAAGCTAAAAAAATAAGCTAAAATCCTAGATAAGCACTATACGAAATCCTAAGGTAAAACGTGTAAATATAAGCTACGAAACTGAAAATTAACAACTTTTAAAACACGAAAAAGATAAACTTTAAGATAAACAACTTTTTATATAAAAATAACTTTTATAAAAACTATATAAACTTGAAAATAAACCAAATAAGCTATGAAAATAAGAGATTTAAAACAATCAAAAGCATAAAAATCAAGTCTTTAAACAACTTAACAAGATAAAAACGTGTAAAACAAAGATTAAAGAAAGGTAGAAGAAGATTAACAAGATAAAGTAAAGGTGCAAGTAATTAAAAAAGACACTTACTTGAAATTAAAAGGTAATTAAGGTGCAAAACACGTATTTAAATGTGCAAGTAATTAAAGGTGCAAGTAAATAAAAGTGGAAGAGATAGTTTGTCAAGCTATCCAACAAAATGAAAAGTGATTAGCTAATGACTATTTATAGGGGATTAGGGAGATGGTTAGAGGAAGCTTCCTCCCCTCTTTCCTTTCTTCCTTAATTGCATGCTTAGGTCCCTCCTCTTCTTTAATCTTTTTTTTAATTGCGCCATTAGTCCTTAAGCCTTCAAATCTTCTTTAATCTTGGACTTTAACGACTTTTGGCTCGGGATTTCTTTGGACTCGTCTTTTAATTCTTCAATAAATAAGACTTGAGTTCCTCGGCTTTAAGTAAACTTCCGTCGTTTGACTTTTTCTTCGATAAATCTTCAGAATTGGTCTTGGACTTCCGTTCTTTTTGCACTCTTGACTTCTTGACTTCGTCTTTTCATCTTTTTCTTCAATAAAAGTCCGTAAATGCCTGTGAATTCCCGTGTTTTCTCCACTTTTCACCTTTTCGTCCTAAATCACAAAAAAAACACAAACCACACATAATTCCGACATAAAAGACATAAAATACACGTTTTGGTCCGGTTATTATTGTAATTAAGTGGTAGAAAAGATGTGTGTTTTCACACATATCATCACGCCTCAGATATTGAACGCTTGTCGTGTAAGTTGGATCGAATGGGTCTGAAATACATACTTTCACAACCAATTTTACCAAAATAATCACCCAGGCTGTTCAAGATGCTATCACTGAACCTATCAAAGATGGCACTCGAAAAGGTGTTTCTCAGGGACTTAGCCACTTATCCACTCGAATCAAAGATTCCATCACTACAGAAGTCCCTGACATGCTCTCAGCTCATGAGTTGGTCATGCACAAGGAGTTTGAGGCTTTGTACAATAGACAAAAACATCAAACTCACTTTTTGGCTGGGCATGTTGATCGCTCTGTTAACCGCAACTGCAATAGGCTTCTAAAAATTACCAAAGGATCAAGGAACAGGCAAAAGAAAATGGCTACATCTGTTGAACAGGTTGCTAGGTACCTTCAGTCAAGTTTAGCCAAGCGTCTAGAGAGACAAGCTAAACGTGGAGGGGGGGTTGGGGAGAAAGTTGACTTACTTAAACTTGAACCTGTCAACACTAATGCATGTATAGCTAAAAACACCATCACTACACCATCCCTCTCCAAGTTATCACACCCATCACTGTACCTGATGATGATGAAATTAAGGGGTTACAACAGACCAACGAATGAGCTGATACATCTAAATCCATGTCTTTGGTTAACACCAATGAGGCTGTAGACGATGGTGAACCAACTGCTAAGAAACTCAAATTTACTGTTGGATACCTACCAAAGGCTGTCCAAGACCAATCTCAAAAGGCATTTCTACAACATGCTGAAGAGCTGAAGAAAGCAAGTGAGTTATCCTCTGTCTCAAATAAAGGAAAGGAAATAGTTGTGGTAGACAGACGCCAAACTAAAGAAAGTAGCTACGATGCTATAGACAGGAGGATCATCCACTGAATTATCCTAATTCTCAACCTTCAAAGCTGCAAATGAAAAACCTCTAACAGCTAAAGAAATTGAAAAACAGGCACTTGAATTCAAAAGGTTAAATGAAATCAAGAAGGCCAAAGAGCTGGATGATGCCAAGCTAAAAGCTATGTCTCCTCAATTCAAAGAGGAGCAAAGAAAAAGGTTAAGGGAAATGGAGGTTAAACGCACAGAGGCTCTGAAAAAGGTAAAGGCTGACTATGATGCCTTCGTTAACTCTAGATATGATCCAGGGAAAAATTACCAAGTTCAAATACACAATTCAAAAATCTATTCACACACAATAGATGGTAATTTGGAGAGATCATCAACAGGCCAACATGGACATCTTTGATAACTTCAAGTTAAAAACACTTGGTCTGTCTGAATGGTTTGAATTGGAGGCTTTAGCTGAGAAAAGGACTGGACAGACGATTTTTCTTCTGTTAAAGACTATCAGAGCTAAATTCAACTGGGTTAAAGAGACTGCAGCTAAGCACCGCCACAGCTATTTGAACCTGAACCAACAAAGACTGAGAAGAAAAGGAAAAGGATGACTCAATTTATTAAAGAGACCTTCGTCACAAACGACATTCAAGTGGACGGAATGCACAGGGATCTTGTCTTACCTAATGGAGTTGTTGGACCCATTGATGGACAAACTTACATAGAGCCTGAAAAAGGAATGGCATTCATGAACAGGGGATGTGAATATGTCTTTCAAAGGTAAAGTGAGTTGGGGCTGGCTTCAACTATTCAACTTTTGGTGTTTCAGAGGGTACTTAAAATTAACTCTGAGTATTCCAAAGTGTTTGCCCAAGCTTTGCAAGCAGAATTAGATACCAGGACAGACATCACTGAAGCTGAAGAAAGAATAAAGAATGATGATTATTGAAGTTTTCATAGCTAAATTATCACACTCATATTTTTATTTTACTCATGTATTGTACTTGTAATTTTTCTAAGCATTAATGAATTATGAAGTTGTTTGTTGGATATGTTATGTGTAAGAAGAAGCTGTTATCTCACTTTCTATAACTAATTTAGATCTATCTATACTTATGTTTAAATAGGGGAGATTGTTCGGAATCTAAGTTTGTTAGATTTCCCTTAGTCATAGATTTAAACGTAAATTAAGCTGTTTGATATTAACTTGCATGTGCCTAGGTGAAAGGAAAGTAACCCAAGTCTCACAGAGTTCTAAGTCTCTATGAGCAACCACAGAGGAGTCCGTGTCAAAGACATTGTCAAGAAAGTAGAATATTACTTGAAGACATACTCATTGGCTATGATGGATAACAGCCAAGATGTATCAGGGACTCTGAGTGGTTGAGTGTTAACAGGGGTGTCAATACCCTATTAACTTAGTACACTTTGGACATACCTAAGTGTTTAGGAAGGAAGTTATGCATCCTTAAGTACAAGGTGTGAAGAAAAGGGAAACTATGTCAGCTTTGTTTCCCTAAAGCGTTGTAGCAGACTACCAAGAATAGAAGAGCATCTTGTGCCAAATGTCTGACATTGTCTGTTTTGTGTAGTCACCATCAACCAACACTAGAAGTCAACCTCGTACCACTATAAATAGGATATGTAGGCTAGAGTTAATGTAGTTCACTTTTTTAGATTTCACATATTAACTCCTTAGAAACTTATTGAATGAACAGTCGTGCCTGTGTTCTTAAGTTAGCTTTATTTGTCCAAAGTGTACACAACACATTGTCATCAAACTATATTATCCATAACACATGTAATACTTGTTATACAATAATAAAGTCTTACGTTTGAAAATTATTTACTTGTGTTATTTATCCTTGTTAATCGTTTCAAGCTAGTTTTAGGGACTTTCAGAAGAGTTCTTGTTGATAGTAGGATTGTGGGTATGATTTATTTAGTTGGATATGTTGAATCCCAGATCGTTAGACTTAAACAGTAAAAATCGTTTTATCTAGGATGATCAATTGTACATATGGATTAACATAGCGGAATTGCACAATTAATCATGAACAAGATGTTTTGACAAAGATGAATAATTTTCAAAGGATTTGTATTACTTGATTAACACAAATCACTCTAGGCATGTAAACATTGAATCCCATGCCTAGAGATCTAAAGAACTAGGTTACATTTTGTATGCTGAAGTAGTAAATGAAACCTACGGCTGTGTTTCTTTATATACTAGAAAATACAACTGTTACAAAAGATAAATATTAAAAACAAAATCTCCTATATAGTTGTCATGATATTCTTCATTCCTATCTTGATACTTTGTCCACCAGCTTGAAGAATTCAGTATTTGCAGATTTAGTCCTTGTCTTTGTGTTTTGACGTATCAACTCACTTTTGACCCAACAATCTTCCCCTAGTTGATGATGTCAAAACACTTCCCCTTAAGCATATATCTTTTGTAAACCATACGACACCAAGGATCAACAGATTACTTTAGTCTTTGTAGATTTCTTCCCCATTTGACATGATCAAATAGGGGTCTCGTATGGAAGCAACCTTGATTCTCAACCACTACTAACTAATATCATACACCAAACACAAGCATTCCACTTTTCAAAATACCCTCCAAGAAGCACATAGGGAAGCAGTCCTAATAAAAAATGATTTTGAGCAGTAGATACTCACATTATTTGTAGTAATACCAATGAGCAGTAGCAAAAATCTTCACCTCAATGTCATATGCGAATGACTAACACTTTAGCTTCCCCTTAAATTGTGTTAGTCATTGATGAATCTTCAATTCTGTAGGCTTTATGTAATGATTACATATGAAGAAAACTGATTATGACTTACTCGATGATGTCGTAGAATAACCCGAACTTGCGTTTTATATCTTGCACTAACAACGTGACAAAGCGTTCCCCATACAAAATCCTCATTTACCTTTGAAACGAGACATTGAGCACGATAATGTAACTCCTTCAAGTGATAGAAAATATGTGCATAGAGTACCATAAGAAAAATCACACATTCCTAGATCTTGTACCACTTCGTCAGTAAGCGTTTAAGCATAAAACACATACCCACGAAAATCTACTTCGTCCTCAAATAACTAATAAGAACTTTTCTTCGTAATCAATAAAATTAAAACGAGCCTTTATACCTTTAAAGCAGTTGCTGTGAATTTACCAAACTCCAAAACCTTGCTGTCCCAAAAAGTCATATCTGACAGCATAGGGAACTTTTCTGGCAGCAGGGGGATTAGTGAAGGCAGAGGATCGTAGCAGGGGTTTCTTTTAATGAAAGTAGGGGATCTTTTAATGCCATTATTTTTGTTATTAACTGTGACAAACCCAAACAGTGGGTTTAAATTTGCAACAGGGTGAAATAACAAAAACAGGGAACCAAAATACCTCTACTGTTATTCGTACTTGCATCAGTCGAAGACCAAAACAGCTGTGCGAATAAAACATCAAAAAGATGCCGCCTGTTCCATCTTTTCTTGAGCTACTATTGGACCATCTTTGATAACCATAAACGCTTAAACATATATCCCCACATAACGCTTTGATTCTTTTGTCGGCATTAATTATTGGCTCATAAAAGCAACTTGCTTTGTCTTTATTCGGTTAGACCAAACAAGCAACAATGAAAAGTGAGACAATGAATATCTCTAACCCCACGTGACTAGCTGTGTATTTACTTTGGAACAGTGCCTCGTCCTTGATTTATTCGACCAATAATCAATCCCATGTGATGGGACGTTCGTGCTTGGGACCACTTGGAATAAATAATAACGATTAGCAATTGTCTAAAAATCATCACGTGAATAAATCACATTGATTAAGAATAGACTTTGCCTTATAACTTTATTCCAACACATTGTTTTCTGACGTTAACAGCAACATTAACCAATAACTATTTTTGGGTCCCACGTCCCTATCAAACCCTTTACAGTAATATACATGTTGCTTTACACGTCCTAACCATAAGTACCAATTTATGATATGAACACAAATAACATGGGACCACATTGATTGGGATACGTCCACACATACTCCCAATACCACATGATTAGTCGCCATAAGTTTCACATATTGAACCAGCAACCGTCACATCCATATTAGTATAACTTTTACAAAAGTGAAGCCCCATTCAATCTTCCCAATCACGATATTAAAACAGTGGCTATCTTGTACCACGCACAAACATTGTTGGACAGCGCACAAACAGAATAACCAAAACGTCTTCACAGCTTTAAAAATTAATTACCTAGGGTTTTAACATAAACCCTAGATCTTCACAGCAACAAAATTAAACATCTTGATTCTCCTAGATATCGAGAGCCACCCACTCTGATACCACTTGTTGAATCCCAGATCGTTAGACTGAAACAGTAAAAACCGTTTTATCTAGGATGATAAATTGTACATATGGATTAACATAGCAAAATTGCACAATTAATCATGAACAAGATGTTTTGACAAAGATGAATAATTTTCAAAGAATTTGTATTATTTGATTAACACAAATCACTCTAGGCATGTATACATTGAATCCCATGCCTAGAGATCTAAAGAACAGTAGGTTACATTTTGTATGATGAAGTAGTAAATGAAAACTACGGCTGTGTTTCTTTATATACTAGAAACTATAGCTGTTACAAAAGATAAATATTAAAAACAAAATCTCCTATATAGTTGTCCTGATATTCTTCATTCCTATCTTGATACTTTGTCCACCAGCTTGAAGAATTCAGTATTTGCAGATTTAGTACTTGTCTTTGTGTTTTGACTTATCAACTCACTTTTGACCCAACAGGATATTAGTTGACACATTTCTAGAGGTACATGTATATGACATTGGGTTCTGAATCTGTGGACGGGTGTGACTAAACACTACATAATCATTGTAAGGGCGGTGGTGCAAATGTACCAGTTTGACCTATTTATTTAGTCGATTCTCATATTAGGTATCCAATGGTATTTGTCAATAGTGTTTTGGCAGATATCTATTTAAGCGAGCTAGTGTAACTGTTTGTAAGACATTCTGGATAGTAATCCTAGTCATCATCCAAAAACAGAATGACTTGGCGAGCAAGAGTGTGGGCTTGCAGTTCCTAGCTATGTCAGAGGACTTGAAGGATCTGTTTTCTTATTATTTATGAAAGCGTGTTGATGACGAACGAGTTTTGCGGAGGAAGCTTGAGGTGCTCCATGAGCATAAGAGCGGTGTGATGGCTGAGAGGGATAAACTTTTAAGCGAGTTGTATACTATTGGCCCAGTCCCGAATGTTCAACGAATGGTTGCAGCACTGTTGATCATGCAAGAGCGCAATGTAGTGGAGCTTCTACAGCTATAGGGAATGGCAGACGCTTGGATGCATGAACCCATGATATCAAATGCTTCAAAGCAAGTATGTGATTCGTGGAATGGGTTGGCACCTATGTTAAGAGGATTTGGTATGCATGTAGGTTTCCAACAAACGCACATGCTTGTTCGTGGGCGTATGTGATGGCTGTTTGTCTTTTTATTTAGGAAAACGATGTCTAATGTTGTTTATTTTTAGTTTGTGTTAATTCGAAGGACTTTACAACACAATTCTTATGATGTATGTGCAATATTGAATGTTTCAAATTCATGTGTTGCTCTTTTAATTTCTTATATGCTTTAAGATGAACATACTATGCACATGTTTGCGCTTGTAACAAACACGACACGTAGATTGAAATATAATATTTCTGGGAGGTTCGATTAGTAAAAATTGGCCAAGAGAATAGAGAATGGTAACAGTGTGTTGTTGTCGGTAGTGGCTAATTTTTTACTACTTTTAGAAAGATGCGCAAAGCACCATCAAAATGGATTGTGGTAACAGTGTAGAATGATAGTGGTAAACTGTTACTATGTGACAACACTACATGCATGTTGTATATATTTAAAGGGTTAGAAAGAGGATGGACTTCTCACATCTCAACTCACTGTTGTACTAAAAAGGTAACACATGGCTTGGCATCCTAGGTATGTTGCATCGCAAGCAGAAGTTCGGTCTGAGGACTGGGATGACATGTTTGTATGTAATCTTTGGAAAGATATCCAGGAGGAGAAGGACTGGAAAAGGAAGGTTGAAGGTCTTTGACAAGAGGTGAATATGGGAGTTGTGGAGAGGGAACATTTTATATAAGATCTTCAGATTGTTCAAGGGGAGACTTTGGTTGACATGATGTTGGCGTTTCTTAGAATAATGTATGACCAGGATTGTGGTTTCGTGATCAGTTGGAGGCGGAGGCCGTTGCGACTGGAAAGATTATCCACCAGAAGGAAAGGTTCATATCATGTTGGAATATTAGTAGTAAACTTAAATATAGTTTAGGGATTTAAGTGTACTTTGTAATATAGATTAGGAATAAACTTGTATTAGGAAGGTGCCTACCCCCTCATCTCTATAAATAGGGATGAGGGGGATCCTAGTTCATTGAATTCTTCTTCCTCAATGTAGTCTTTATTAGGGTTTATTAATAAAGGGGTAGTTGAGGGTATACCGTGTGCATATATGTTTGTCAGTTCTTTGTAGTCTCTCTCGTGTTCGCTACTTGTGCTCGATACAACTCGCGATCTAGCGGTTCCGCGTTATCGAACTTCGGGTTTGTTGTCGGTTTCGTACAACAAGTGGTATCAGAGCTTACGGTTATTGTGGTCTCACGAAGGTCGAAGGCTAGAGCGAAGTTTCAATTATATCGAGGTTTGATTTCGGTTTTGAAATCGGTTTTTAAATGCGATCGGTGGACGATCGTGTTTTGGAGTAGCAATAGCGATTGAGAAGAGAAGCGATAAACGGACGTGGGGTTCTTTTAATAGAAAAGGTAATAAGATATCATCCCACGTGAAGTTTTCTTAATATACTACAAAGTTGGTTTTAGGATACTTTGTTTTTATAATGTTTCTAAACTAAAGTATAAGGTATTTCATTTAGTTTCACTATAAAACCTCACGTCAATTTCTAGTATTCGTCTTTTGGTTTTTGTGGGATTTGGAAAAAAGAGAAAGACGAGTAAAACAGAAGGGTTCGTTGTTGCGGTTTTTCTTCTTGTGGAACAAGCTTTCGATTATGGTTCGCTTTGGTTTTAAGTTGACGTTTGGGGATTGCTTGTTCAGAATCGAGGCTTTAGGGTTTCTAATAAATTCGGTTTGCAAGAAGGGTACTTTCTTGTGGTTCAAGTTTGATCGTGGTTTTTTTGGGTTTTCAAGTTAGCGGTCGGGTTTACTTGTTCGGAATCGAGGGTTTAGGGTTCTCTAATAAATTCGATTTACAAGAAGGGTTTTTCTTGTGGTTCAAGTTTGATCGTGGTTCGCTTGGGTATTCAAGTTTACGATCGGGTTGCTTGTTCGTGATCGAGGGTTTAGAGGTTTTCTAATAGATTCGATTTGCAAGAAAAGGTTTTAGCAACAACAGGTATATTGCACACGGCTTGCGAGGCTTGTCGGTAAAGTTGGTTAAGAAACAACTTGACAAGGTTTGTAGCAAGGTTAAAGAAGATTCAAGACTTGTCGAGGTTGCAAGATTTCTAATGATATTAGAAATCGGTTTTGCAAAATTAAAAGTACGACAAGGGTTACTTCAAAAGGAGTCGGGTACTTTCTTGATTCAAGGGTTGTCGATTTGTTGAATAGGTTAATTTCCAAGGCTTAATCGATATTTGAGTAAGAAAGGGTGTTCTTTTGAAGGGTTACTTGGTTTGATCGATTTCTAAGAAGGTTTCTCTTAGAGTTATATCGATAAAGCAAGGGTTTTTCTTTATACATGGGGACTTCGTAATTCGTGATTGTGAGGTTTAATATATCACAAGGTTTAGCGAATTATCGGAGGGACTTTGTCGGTTTGTGATTGTGAGGTTTTTCACAAGGTTTAGCAAATCAACAAAGGGATAAAGAAGAATGGCTAGTTCTATAACTAGGTTTAACATCGAAAATTTCGATGGGTTTAATGTACATAAGCATGGAGGTTCAAAACAAGTTGTGTTCAAACAACTTGGTCCTGGTGTTAAAACAGGAGTCCATGGAGTACAGGTTCATAAACGTGTTTGGTTTGAGGTGGAACTGCAGGGAGCTCAAAAGGGTCGTGAAGCTGAGGTTTTTCAGGTTAGTAACGATCATGCTGTAGTGGCTCAAAGACGGTTTGAGGTAGAACTGCAGGGAGCTCAAGGAGATCGTGAAGCTGAGGTTTTTCAGGTGAGTAACGATCATGCTGCAGTGGCTCAAAGATGGTTGAAGGACAAACAACCTGAAGAAAAGACAAACACGTGTTGCTTGATAAATGAGCAGGAAAAGGTACACCTTGGTATAAAGGTGGGGGCAAACATTACGGTAACCGGAGTACCTGGTCAAGAGGGTGCGGAGGGTAATGTTGCTGAGAAGAAGAACGTGAAGGAGTTTATGGAAGCTAATCTAGGGAAATTACAGAAGTACAATGCCTGGTCGACAAGGTGGTTCCCGGTCCGAGGTTCCAACATCGGTAAAAGGTGTTGAGTATCGGTTATGTTTAAGTGTTACTCCTAAGGTGGAAATTGTTGGAATATTAGTAGTAAACTTAAATATAGTTTAGGGACTTAAGTGTACTTTGTAATATAAATTAGGAATAAACTTGTATTAGGAAGGTGCCTACCCCCTCATCTCTATAAATAGGGATGAGGGGGATCCTAGTTCATTGAATTCTTCTTCCTCAATGTAGTCTTTATTAGGGTTTATTAATAAAGGGGTAGTTGAGGGTATACCGTGTACATATATGTTTGTCGGTTCTTTGTAGTCTCTCTCGTGTTCGCTACTTGTGCTCGATACAACTCGCGATCTAGCGGTTCCGCGTTATCGAACTTCGGGTTTGTTGTCGGTTTCGTACAACATATCAAAATTGGGGGAAATGCCTCACGATGAAGGTTGATGTCTCACGTTGTGCGAAGATGTGGTTTTGTGCATGTTGTAATAAAGTGGGCGTGTCATCTAGGTGCCAAAGGCGGTTTTCTATTTAGTTGTGTCTTAGTGTGATGTTAAAGCTCTTGAAGAGTTAGTTTGTAACATAAGATAAGTTAGTCGTATGTGGTTGTGTACTTGTAGTCTATAGTACTATAGTGATGTTGATGTGTTGTAGGGGCATTGTATACTTACTTTAAATATGTTGTGTTAATTCGAAGGACCTGGCAATGTAGGTCTTTTCGTGTATGTGTAACGTGTTTATTTTAATTACATGTGTTGTTTATTTTGTCGCTTAACTATTTGAGTTGGTACATAGTAAGTATATGTTTGGTCATTGCAACAAACATGTGTTGTGGATTGTAATGTAGCTTTTTAGAGAGGGTAAACTGTAAAAAAAGTAGCAAAAAACAATGTGGTAGGGGAACAACATGTTGTTAGTTGTAATGGAACAAGGAGATGGCTTGTTTTGTGTAAAGATAAGGTTTTCCTCTAAAAAGAAAGTTACTGTGTTATGTTGTTTTATTGAAAATGTGGAGATGGTTTTTATTGGAATATTGTTTTTTCTACTTTTAGAAAGACAACTTGAGAACCGTTAGATAGTATGTGGGAAAACTGCGATTAGATAAGGAAATTTGTTTGTGGGCATGCATTTCTACTTTTTGTACCTTTAGTTAAGTTCATGGATAGTAGGGGCGATTAAGTTATCTTTTAGCGTGTATGGGTGTCAATTAAAGTATGGAATGGCAAGCTAGATGGAAATAAGTAAAAAACATAGAAAATGAAACAAATAATTTAAAAACGTGTGTGAGAGAGAGCTATACATGGTTCCGCTTTGTACATTTAATGTATAGGTGCGATCGATACATCTTGTTGGTTGCTGTTGGCCATGGTTAAAGCTTTCTTTTCTTTTGGTATATTTGACCCCCTGTCGTGTGTTCAAGGGTTCAGGGAAACAAAAGAAAATTAATAATTTAAAGACACGTGTGTCAAAGAACGATACATTGTTCCGCTTTGTACATTTCATGTACAAGTGTGACCGGTACATCTTGTTCGTTAGTGCTGGTAACAGTTATAGCTTTCTTTTCTTCTGGTATATTTGACCCTCCTGATGTGCCTTCGAGTGTCTTTTGTTGCTCCAATTCAATCAAGCGTTGTTTGTCCGTGATGCTATTAATGGTGAATTCTCCTGATCCTTTCTTCGATGATGGAGAAACCCATATGACAAACATTTTCTTTTGTCCAATGATATTATTTATTTCGCTCAGAATTATTCGTCTATCAGCTGCCTTGTATTTGTTTGCCAAATCATAGCAACACTGGCCTGTACTCTAAACACAAGCTTGCGAGAAAAATGTGAAGTTGGCTTTTGTAGTTCCGTCGTGGACACTCGCCTTGAAGTTGTACCTGTTGGAGATCACGTTTGTTGTATTGCTCAGTATAAGAGTTACATTATTACGTCCGACCTTATCTTAAGTGATGTTTCAATACCTAGAATCATGGTATTCCAGTTCCCCGCGATCTTCACATACGAACGTGCCTGAATAATCTTTTGGTTTCTTAATACATTTTGTACATGATACATAGTACCAAATTATGTTTTGGACAGCCACTGTAACACTCGCGTCACATGTGAACTCGACTCCCTAGGAAAAATACGTATTAGGCTACCATGCGTGTTGTGCGTGACAAATCATGGTTCATATGTGTACTTACTGTCAAGATTTTGCATCAACAAAGCAGA
Source organism: Glebionis coronaria (assembly GCA_025667525.1). Lineage (NCBI taxonomy): Eukaryota > Viridiplantae > Streptophyta > Magnoliopsida > Asterales > Asteraceae > Glebionis > Glebionis coronaria. Next base: position 223,246,248 of record CM046875.1, read on the forward strand.
CAATGGCTAGATGTTGTTTTTTTTCTCGGCTTGTGGTCCACGGAAGTGGTATTTAGTGACTTGAAACATGGGTTTTCATTTGAAATTTTCTACAAACCTGTGTGTTATTATTTGTTATAAAACATTCATCAAACAAATAAATAATAACCGAGAATTGCCAGGCACCTGGACACGGATAGAAACACTTACGCATTGTATGCTTCTACTACTTTTGGTGTTTTAGGGTTGATGTAATAATGTGTTGCCAGCGTTTCTGAATGCTCCAACCCTTCAATGGGCCAATATTAGTTATAATGTTCCATAGTGTCTGTTTGGTAACCGTAATTTAGGTGGCAACAAACCTCTGCACCATGTAACTCTACATGACATAATAACAAGAATCACATGGGAAGAGAGCTTTTCAATTCCCTGTTTGTTAAAATGGGGAGCGATGTCGTCCTAGATAGTCAACTCAACAATGGTTCCACTGTCCGAACAGGAAAAAACACAGAAAAAAATAACGGTTTACAATCATGCAAGGATCATGGTAGTCGACTGAGATGAAGTAAAGGGTGCCTATTCTAAGTTTTCAATGTCAATGCCTAACACTTCCGCCCTAAGGCACATCACCGATTGAGCGGATGCATCCTAGGTAATCTTTGAATAGTGAGCTGAAAGTTGTTAGACAGATAGAATGGATGAAAGAACCAATAGAATTGTTATTATTACATGTCATAGGTAGGTAGATCATCCTGTTTTGCTCGTCTTGGTATGGCAGTTTGGAAGCTAGCTCGTTGTAAGAAAGGAACTCAAAATAATGCTATGGGTATTCTTTCTCGTGCCCCTCAAAAAGTTCAAATTTTATGATTTTTCCAAATCTCAAGGTTGTTTTGGTGTTGAAGTGTTTGTTGATAAGTGCTTGTTTTCTTGTAGATGAAATATGTAGTTCGGTACACCTTCCCATAACAAGGAGCGAACTAAAGTATGTGGCATTCATTACGTCCATGTTCGCCTAAATGGCATTTCCACGCAACCACATAACCAGAATATGGTAACAATAATCCGTATGTTTATCCATTTTGTTTTGGTAGAACCAATAAACCTTACCTGTCTGTCGATAAGAATGCAACATAAATGCAGGTCTTTCATGTTTGGGTCGGCTTTTGTTGGCATGGTTTTGGCCATCCACTTGCGGTAAACTATTGCTTAAAAAATACACCCTTATTTTTTAGGTGTTAAATCAAAAATCAGTGTCACTGCGGGCACCAACACAGTGCTACTTGCGCCAGCCATAGGGATTATTCGCATGCATATGAAAATTAAAGACGTCAAGCACTTGCAATAACATGTAAATGGAGTGATTTTATAAAGAATGTGTAATAATATTATATAACAAAAAGTGACACGAGGAGCACAAATAAAAAACTGTTAGACTTAGACACACGAAATATATAGATGATATATGACGTGAGTATATGTAACGTGAGATGAAGATGATATACGAATAAAGAACAAGATGAAGAACAATAACAAATATTAAAATAAAAAACAAAGATTAGATTAAGAGAGAAGAAAAAGGTAAGAAAAACAGGAAGTATGTGTTTTCCTAGTTAGAGAAACAAGAGGAGCTTTCTTCCTCTAAAACCTAACAAATGGGAAAACACACATAAAAATAAGGAGGTGGAGTCCTTATATAGTATAAGGATCTCGTGTACAAGGCTTTCCTCATTTTTGTGTTTGGGACTGATTCTCGTTACATACACAATAATAACTTGAAACTCTCGATACCATTAGATAGCATTTTCACGGGCTTTACAGCGGTATATTATATGACCACCACTTTAAATACGGCTACCAAAAATAGTGGAAAACATATAGTCTACACATAGCAAGGCATATGCATATAATAAAATATTATTCTAGGCGTATGCAATTAGCAACTAAAAAGAAATTATGTTAGGTAGCATAGTTTTAGTATGTGTGGATTATACGTTAACATTTGTTGGTATTTATGGTATGGGACAACGATGTTGTATATATGTTTTCAAGAAAATCTATGTAGACAATGCTTTTTGTAGTGTTAGTAGGTTTGTTTTTAGCTTGTTGGATAAGTATTTTAAAGCCATTTAGGGAAGTTTCCTATCATAGAGATTACCGTGTTGGTTTCTCGGGCGATATGGAAATCATTCTTGTCCTGTTGCACAGGCTGCCTGCTAAGTTTGTGTTCTCTAAAAACATGATAGGATACCTCACTTTTAGTTGTAACTCATGGGGTGGGAAGCTAGGGAATTACAATGTATTCAAGAACTCGGGTGGATTTAACATGTCTGTTTCTGATGTATCGCCTCCATGTTGGTTCCCTGAGCGATATGGGGATCATTCTTGTCCTGTTGCATAGGCCACCTGCTAAGTTTGGGTTGTTTAAAAACATGATAGGATACCTCACTTTTAGTTGTAACTCACGAGGTGGGAAGCTAGGGAATTGCAATGTATTAAAGAGCTCGGGTGGATATAACATGTTTGTTTCTGATGTATCGCCTCCATTTGGATAAGCCTAGTCATTGCTTAAGTACGTAACTAACTCTCCGAGTATTAGTGACAGGATTTTGTCGTTGATAATATTTGCGGTTTCATTTTTCGGGCACAAAATTGCCTTTGCCTAAAAAGCACATGTGATGGGTTTCTATAGGGTGCCCTCATCATAGACTAATCTTATAAGATCTGCAACACCCGCATCATCACCAGAAACACAATATTTAGGGGGTATAGATATACAATTTGCGTTATTAGGCTCATCCTCATCTGGTTCTACGACTTCACCGTTCCCAACTACAAAGATTCATGTAGAAAACTCCTATGCTTTATGTTTTGCAACTACATCTAGATCTTCTCGCATGAGGCATATGTTTTTAGTGAGCGTGTGAACTTCGAAGTGTTTCCACAGGTCTGACTAGGCAATGGATAAGGTTATAAGCCAGTGAGCCCTACTTTTTGGTAAGATGACGCCTTTTATGTGAGATGGATGATGGTTGTAAAAATACACTTTTGTTTAGGAAAACAAAGAGCGTAATTAGGGTAAGTACGACGTTTTAGGAAAACCGTGCACAAATGACCCAATGAGTGAGTTCATTCTCAAGGAGGCTAGTGTGTTGTGTTAAAACTTGATTAAATGTTTGTGATTATGATTATGAAGAAAGAAAAGAGAAAAGGATGACGATTACGATTAAAATTACACTAAGACGAAAGTCGTAAACGTAAAACTGTAAAACGTGACGAAATTTAAAAATTACCCTAAAAATTCCTAGAAAATTGCAATAAATCCTACAAAATGTAATTAGAGTTTACAAAAAATCAAAATTCACTCAAACCTTTTATTTAATTAAATAATAATTTTTTTAATGCTAATTAAAGCCAAAAAATCAATTTAATTAACAAAAAGGCCAAAATGAGATTTTTCACTTTGTAAACCTCTAAAATAACTTAATTAAACTAAAAACTATTTTTGATAAATTTAAAATTAATTAAAACTATTTAAAAATGATTAAAAACTATTAAAATATTAAAATAATCCTAAAAATTAATTAAATGACAAGAGAATTAATCTAAAAATTTTAAACATCCTAACTTAATGTATTTAAGCTAGGAAAAATGAAAAAGTTGCAAAAATCTTAAAAACAATTTTTAATAATAAAATAATAATAAAAAATTAATAAAAATCCAAAATTTATAAAAAATTCTAAAAACTTGCAAACTAGTTTAATTTAACTTAAATAAACAGAAAATGACAATGAAATTACGAAAATATCCCTAATGGGCCTTCAAATGGGCTAAAAGTCTAAATAGTCTACTTAATGGGCTTATTTAAGGCCCAATAAGAAAATGTTGTCTAAATAAGCCCAAAACTTCCAGTCTAGCTTAAAATTCAATATTAAATATAAAACTCTAAAGGCCCAAAAGCTGAAAGTGAGCTTATCACAGCTTAATAAGCAAACAGCTTATTCTTAATGGGCTTTTTGGCCCATTAAGCCATAAGCTAATGTCATAAGCTCTAATTTGACACACATCCTTCTCTTGACCTAATAAAGTTGTTTGTAAAAATATTTTTTGAATAAACCTAAGAAATAAGCCTGAAATAAGTAAAAGCTCTCTACACAAAACGACAAAATAGTCGTTTTCGAGTTCTAAACCAATTCAAGGGCTGATTCTTTTGCAAAATGTTTCAAATAACTTAACTAAGCTTAATAATCAAAAAGATTTCCAAAAAGCACACTGAATAAGCTGGAAAATGCAAATAAGCACTTATTAAAAAGTCAACTAAGTTGGTTTTCTAGTCAAACCTAAAAGTCAAAGTCTCAAATGCTCTAGAATAGTCAAATGGGTCAAATAAGGAAGATTGATTACAAAAACAAAGTTGTTGCAAGTCTAAATAAGCTATTATAGCTTATTAATAAGCTGTTCACAAATTAACACTAGCAGTGGCTAGTTTCAGTGGGAAAGGGTTCCCACTGCTTGACTTTCTTGACTGTTTGTCTTTAGTGGAATTTTGTTAGATTCAATGGACAAAAAGGCACCCTTATAACCAGTGGGTTATAAAGAGTCAATATCAATCAAAAAATCACAAAAACAACAGGCCAATTAGTACAGTTAATTCTTATGCCCAGATATCACACAAACATGAACATAAAGCAGTTTTGAACAAATAAGCAGATTAAGCAAGAATAAGCCAACCAAATTGAACCAAATGCATAAACAAGCTATAATAAACTCAAATAAGCATATATAAACTTGTTTCATGCAATGAGTCACAGATTAGACCAAGATTAGAGCTTATGCTACTTACTGATGAACAATGAACAAACACAAGATCCTTTTGATGATGTACTTGACCACCAATCCAATTTTAAACCCTCAAATCAATTAATCAGCTTATACAAACTATGTTTAAGCACCTTTCAACCCTAAACATGCATACACTCTAAGTGTTCCCAAGATTTCAAGTCAAAATATGCAAAATCAAGCAAGTTATAGCACAATCTCAGATTTAATGTTACAAAGCACAAAACTTGCATATATCAGCACACAATCACGTAATTAACAGATGCCAACACTTAACAACCTTAAACCCTTACTCAATTCAACACACAAAGTAAAAATCAGTAGACCCAAACACCTGTTTCACTTTTTAATCCAAGATTTAACAAAGTAAAAGTGTATAACATGTTTACCCAAGCCTAATCTAGCATCATACCAACAATGTCATGCAGTATTAACAAGATTCAAGTCACAAGAACACTTCATACAACAACATATCACAAAATCACATAAAACCACTTTTCAACAGATTTTTGGTAAAAAGGGTTCAAACCTCATGAATGTACATCCACACTCACAAATTGTTGAGCTTATGTGCCTAGCTAAACAAGGTACTAGCTTCCAATAGCTGCTAAGAACAACAAGGTGAGTAGCAAACAGATTATATAAAAAAAATGAAAAATGAAACTGATTTGATTCAAGCTTGTTACCCACTCCTTGAATCCTCCCAAACTATAAGCTCACTACACCTTGATAATCTCCTTATCAGGGTGTTATGATCACTTATAATCCAAGAGTTCAAGTGTTTGAACTAAGACTTAGAAAAATTGTTAGAAGTATTTAAAGTGATGGTCAAAGAAGTGAAGTCACATATTATATGACCACCCCTTAGGGGGAGATTGTTAGAAGTATTTAAAGTGATGGTCATATAATATACCGTTGCGAAGCTCGTGGAAAATGCTATTCAACAGTGTCGAGAGTTCTATGTCATTATTATGCATTAAACGGGAACTAGTCCCGAACACACAAATGAGGAAGGCCTCCTATTCATGTAAGCCTTAGTATAAAAGGCATAACTATCCTCATTTGTGTGTGTGTCTCCCATTATATCTTTTCTCTTCTTCTTATTTTAGAGAGAGAAACTCTCCTTAGTTTCTCTCACTAGAATCATCTACCTTGTATCTTTCTAGTTCTTCTTCATCTAATCTAATATTCCATTCTTAGTTTTAATCTTGATCTTATTCATCTATATTTCTTGTTCTTATAAGTCGTGTGATTAGTTCTAACAGGAACATTGTAAGTAATTCCGTATGTCTCCACATTGGGGGAAGATTGTTAGCCTTAAAATGTGAGAGCCATTTACGGAATTACATTTTATTCAGATAGGCAAAACAAGGAGGGACTACTATTGACATGTTGTCAAAGTAACCTCTTGCTTGGCCTATATATACCCCTCCATACTTCCATGGAGGGGTGAGGTTTCTTCTTATTGTGTATTTCCCTTTTCTCTCTCTAAATACACACACTACATTCAAGCTTTACTCTCTCTCTCTAAAAATGTCTAAACATTACTTTTATCCTCCCCGACCTCCGGATCACCCCTAATAGCTTTGAATCTTATGGTTAACACTGTCACTTACCTAATTGGAATACCACCTTACCTTGTTCTGATCGGAATACCCAGGTCTCCACCAATCGGAATATGAAACACTTTCCAATCGGAAAGTTATAAACCCTTTTCCGACCAAGCAAGGAACGCTGGTCGGAAAATGTAAACCCTATTCCGATTGCAAGATCGGAATACGAAGGAAAGAATGGAAAATAAGCTAAATAAATAAGATACTATCCTAATAAGCACAAGACCAAAAACCTAAGTTAAACCGTATAAGAAAAAAAGCTATTTAACAGAAATTTAACAACTTTTAAAACAAGAAATGAATAAGCTTTAAGAAAAACAACTTTTTATACGAAAATAACTTTTGTAAAAACTATATAAACTTGAAAAATAAACCAAATAAGCTATGAATAAATGATTTAAATCAATCAAAAGCATAAAAATGTAAACTTTAAACGAATCAACAAGACAAAAAGCTTAAAAATCAAAGTTTAAAGAAAGGAAGAATGAGATCAACAAGATAAAGTAAAGGTGCGAGAATTAAAAGAAAAACTTACTTGAAATTAAATGGTAAATAAAGTGCAAAACATGTAATTAAAGGTGCAAGTAATTAAAGGTGCATAAAATAAAGGTGGAAGAACTAGTTTGTCAATCTAGCCAACCATGGAAGAACTAATTGTCACTATTAGTCAACAAAAACTAAATGAATGAAAATGGGAAGTATTTATAGGTGATTAGGAGGATGGTTAGAGGAAGCTTCCTCCCCTCTTTCCTTTCTTCTTAATTGCGCCCTTAAGTCCTTCCTTCTTAATCTTTTTGTTAATTGATAGGTGTGTAAACACCCATCCTTTTACCACTTAATTCGGGCTAAAACGAGACCAAAACACGTATTTAATATCATTTGTTTGGAATTATGCGTGGTTTTTGTGTTTATTGTGTTTTCAGAGCCAACCGGATGAATATTGAAGAAAACATGGGATTGCACGGGTTTTACTGAAGAAAAAGACTCAAGATAAAGTCTATTGTCCAAGAGATGCAAAAGATTTGAAGTCACTGGGCCTATTCGAAGATTTATCGAAGAAAAGGACCAACGATGGAAGATTTATATAAGTCGAAGAAACTCAAGTCTATTAAACGAAGAAATTAAAAGACGAGTTGAATTTAATCGACGACAAATCCCGAATCGGAATCGAAAACGGAAACTTTTCTGAAAAGACGAAAAGACAAGAAGAACGGGAGAAAGCCCACTCACCAACCAAAAGACAAGGCTATAAATAGCCCTCCCCTCACACAGTTAGACTAGTTTTTTTTAGTTTTTCTTCTTCCCCACTCTTTCTCTCTGTTCCGTTTCATCACCATCACCACTAGGGTGATTGGTGATTTTAATCTTTGTTTTCCAAATCTTGTTATTTTAATTCTTGTTTGATCTTGTTAAAACATTAATCATTCAATACAAAGTCTTGTTTAATCTTTCCATTTAATCTTGTTCATCTTCATCTTTATCTTCAAGTTCTTAAGTTTTTATTTTTCTTGATTTGATCTTCAAAAGTTGTTGGGATTTGTGTTTTTGTTGATGAGATTTGTAGCTTATGGTTAATAGATGCTTTGTGTTTAGTTTCATTTAAGTTTTTGGTTAAAAATTTGGTGATTTTTGGATTAAATCGTTTTTCCTTGTTCTTCCGGTGTTCTTTCTGTTCTGGGTTTTCCCAGACTTCCGAACCAAGCCAATAGTTCCGAACCAATCCATGAGTTCCGAACCAACCCATAACTTCCGAACCAAGCCATAAGTTCCGAACGAAGCCAAAAGTTCCGCATGAGTTTGAAGTTCCGAATGAACATTAAAAGTTCCGGATGAGTTTTGTTTTAAGAAGTTCCGAACGAAGCTGAACTTCCGAACCAAGCCCTAAGTTCCGAACGAAGGTGAAAGTTCCGAACCAAGCTAAACTTCCGAACCAATTTTAAGATTTCCGAACCAGTAAGTTCCAAATCAAGGGGCTTTATTCGGAAGTCCAAAACTTCCGAATCAGTAAGTTCCGGATGAGTGTAAAACTTCCGAATCAGAAACTTCCGAATGAGTCTACAACTTCCGAATGAAGGCAAAGTTCCGGATGAGTACTTAAGTTCCGAATCAATCTCTTTTTCAAAACTTCCGAATGAAGGTTAAAACTTCCGAATCAATTTCTTGTTAGTGTTTCTGTTTTACTGTTTATCTGTTCTTTACTTTTCATACTTCAACTTTAACTTTAAGTTTAATTTTAATCTTAAGTTTAATTTTAATCTTAATTTCAATTTTAATTCAAGTCTTTGTTAAATTGTCATTAAAGTAACTATCTTTGATTCAAATTTTCATTTCCACTTTTTATTAGATTAGAAAACCAAACCCTTTTATTTAGTAACCAAGAACAATCATTCCATTAAAGACCGAGATCAATTCGAGAGGATTCCGTGATTTAATCTGAACCCATAGAAAAACCCAATATCAAATGGCGCCGCTGCCGGCTCTTCTCGTTAAGATCAAAAGTTTTTTGTGAGAACTTGGATTTTGGGATCCGTTCCCCGTGAACGTTACTTTTTCAAGAAAATCTTCAAAAACAACTAAAAAATATAAAACTTTCAAAAATACAAAAAAAAAATAAAAAAAAAATAAAAACATAAAAACCAAAAATATTTGTGCTTTGCTTTTCTTTGTTCGTTCTTTTGCAGGTGTATGCGCACTCGATCCACGTCATATCAAGAGCCCGAGCCTCTCGATCACTTAGACATGGCCGGTGTACCACCTCCAAACAACAATAATAACAACAACATGAATAATAACAACAACAATGAGCCCCTTCCGGATAACCGCCCAATGATTGAATTGCTGCAAGCTCATGTCGATGGAAACACGGATCCAATTGTTATACCACCAATTGCCGCCAACAATTTCAAGCTAAAATCAGGCTTTATCCAGATGGTCTCCGCTCAACCATTCTTGGGACGAACCATTGATGATCCACATGACCATATAAAGAGATTCTTGCAACTCACCAACACGGTCAAGTTCAATGGCGTTCCACAAGAGGTTATAAGGTTACAACTTTTTCCCTTTTCTTTAGAGGGACAAGCCCGGCATTGGCTTGCTAAGGAACCGCCACAGAGTATTCTCTCGTGGACGGATTTGGAAACAAAGTTTATCAACTACTTTTTTCCACCCTCTCGTACTACCGCTTTGCGGAATGAGATCATAAATTTTGAACAAAAGTACGATGAGTCATTCAGTGAATCTTGGGATCGCTTTAAAGATCTTTTAAGAAAATGCCCACAACATGGTTTTACCAAAGTACATCAAATCAATACTTTTTACAATGGTTTAAGCATGAGTGACCAAGATTCACTGAACAGTGCCTCAGGGGGTAATCTATTGGCTATGACTTCCAATGCTGCTTGGGACATCATTGAGAACAAATCTCGTGTGCAAACCAAGAGTGTTCGGACCAATGTCGCTAGTGCTAGCACTAATGACAGCGACAAGCGATTAGACAAAATCACTACGCTTCTTGAATCGCTTGTCACCCACACCGTCAGCAACAACAACAGCAACAACGCCAAAAACGCTCAAGTGAACGCTGTCAGCCAACCTTGTGAGATATGCGGTGGTCCTCACTCTTACACAACTTGTACCGCCACCCAAGATTACCCTGCTAAAAATGTGAATGCGGCATATGGCACCTATCCTCAACCTGCTTATCAAGCCAGACCTCAAGGTGACCGTAACTTGCTTAGCTATCGATCCAACAACTATCTTTCACCACCTGGTTTTCCCCCAAACAACCCAAACCAACAACAAAACCTTAACCGCCCTCCTCAACAACAACAACAACCTCGACAACCATACATCCCTCCTCACAAGCAGCAACAACCACCTCAACGTAACAATCAAGTCTACCAACAACCTGCTTACCAACCACCTGCATACAATGCTCCTCCCAACCAAGCCACCACTGCATTACACCAAGAGGTTGCAACCTATATGAGGACCAATGATGTGATAGTGGGAAATCTCCAAGAGGAAGTGCGCAATTTAAAAGCAGACTTGGTCAAGCAAGGAAACGATTTGAGAGCCGACATGAGAAATACGTTGGATAGCCAAACAAATGACCTGAGGAACATGATGGCTAGTTTCTTCCAAGGTAATCAACCCTCTTCTTCGGGTACTCTTCCGAGTAACACCGTTGTGAACCCAAGAGGGGAGATGAAAGCAATCACTACTCGAAGTGGTAAAGGTACCAAGGAACCCGAGCTTCCTATACCTCCACCGGTGGTTGTGACTAAGGAGAACGAGTCACCTGCTCCTATTCCTCACCCTTCTCCTTCCCCAATTTCTCCACCTCTTCATTCTACCCCTCCTCCACCCGTGGTTGTGAGTGATCCTATTCCCCTAAAGCCTTCTTCTTCATCCAATATACCTTATCCTTCAAGGTTGAGGAAAGAGAAGCAAAAGAGCAAGGATGATATTCAGGTTTCGAATTTCCTTAAAATGTTCAAACAACTGAATTTCAATATCTCCTTCGCTGAGGCTCTCGCTCACATGCCCAAGTACGCCAAAATGTTTAAAGACCTTCTGAGCGACAAGGAAAAGCTCCTCGATATTGCCAACACCCAACTTAATGAGAACTGCTCTGTAGTGCTCTTAAGGAAATTGCCAACCAAGCTTGGTGATCCGGGTCGTTTTCTTATCCCTTGCAATTTCCCGGGAGTAGAGAATTGCATGGCCCTAGCCGATCTAGGTGCCAGTATTAATCTCATGCCTCTAAGTGTTTGGAAGCAATTATCTCTCCCAGAGCTAGTTCCCACCAAAATGACTTTGGAATTAGCCAACCGTACGGTTGCTTATCCAGTGGGGATAGCCGAAGACGTCATTCTAGGAGTCGACAAATTCACCTTCCCTGCTGATTTTGTTATCGTCGACTACGAGATGGACCCCCGTGTACCACTGATTATTGGTCGTCCATTCCTTAGGACCGGTCGCACTCTCATTGATGTTGAAGCCGGTGAGCTTATCATGAGAGTGGGTGACGATAAAGTAGTCTTCAACATGGGCAAGTTGTCTAAACAGCCTTATTCATATGAGAGCGTTAATTGTATTGACGTTCTTGATGAGGCTTGTGAAGAACACTTTAATGATGCTTGCAAAAGTATTCCTACCTCTCTTCCCACTGTTGAGACCGTGTCCTCCATTGATTCATGGTTGTCTCTATTTGGAGATGGTGATTTATTTTGGAACAATCTTGAAGATACCATGGGAGATGCGAATTTAGCTACTAATGATTCTCCTATCGATGGGGATGAAGACATGAATTTCTTTGACAATCTTCTCACCGAAGACAATCCTTCGCCTCCATCTCCCACGGTTATTGCTATCGATGCCACGACTTTGGAAACGCCTCCCGTCGAAAATCCTCCGGATTTGGAACTTAAGTAGTTGCCGCCTCATCTCGAGTACGTGTTCCTTGACGACAACAAGAAGTCGCCCGTCATTATTGCAACGGATTTGAAAAATGAAGAGAAGACTCGCCTCGTTGCCGTGCTGAAAGCTCATAAGAAGGCTATCGCTTGGAAAATCTCGGATATTCGTGGAATTGATCCTCACTTCTGCACCCACAAAATTCTCATGGAGGACGACTTCAAGCCCACAATTCAAAGCCAACGAAGGGTGAATCCAAAAATCCATGAAGTCATCAAAATAGAGGTTATCAAACTTCTTGATGCGGGTATGATTTACCCTATTTCGGATTCACCATGGGTTAGTCCAATCCATTGTGTGCCCAAGAAGGGCGGAATAACCGTTGTTCCCAATGAACACAACGAGTTGATTCCCACTCGTCTCGTTACTGGGTGGAGAGTTTGTATAGACTACCGCAAACTCAATGATGCCACGAGAAAGGATCATTTCCTTCTACCCTTTATGGACCAAATGCTTGAACGATTAGCGGATAATGAATATTACTGCTTTCTTGATGGTTTCTCGGGTTATTTCCAAATACCCATCGATCCCCAAGATCAAGAGAAGACGACATTCACCTGTCCCTATGGCACATTTGCTTACAAAAGAATGCCTTTTGGCTTATGTAATGCGCCCGGGACTTTCCAAAGGTGCATGTTAGCTATCTTCCATGACATGGTTGAACAAACCATGGAAGTCTTCATGGATGATTTCTCGGTCTTCGGGGATTCGTTCTATTCTTGCCTTGCCAATTTGGAACGTATGCTCAAGCGGTGCGAAGACACTCGCCTAGTTCTGAATTGGGAAAAATGCCATTTTATGGTAAAAGAAGGCGTCGTGCTTGGACATAAGATCTCGAAAGCCGGTCTTGAAGTAGACCGTGCTAAAGTCGATGTTATCGCAAAGTTGCCTCCACCTTCAACCGTGAAGGGTGTGAGAAGTTTTCTGGGTCATGCGGGCTTCTACCGTCGATTCATCAAAGATTTTTCGCACATCGCTCGCCCGATGACCCACCTCTTGGAAAAAGATACTCCTTTTATCTTTTCCAAAGAGTGCCTTGAAGCCTTCAACTCGCTTAAGGATAAGCTCACTAAGGCACCTGTCTTGGTTACCCCTAATTGGGAGCTGCCTTTCGAGATGATGTGCGATGCTAGCGATTTTGCTATTGGAGCGGTTCTTGGACAAAGAGTGAACAAACACTTCCAACCGATCCATTACGCTAGCAAGACAGTGACGGGGGCACAATTGCATTATACGACAACCGAAAAAGAGCTTTTAGCTGTTGTCTATGCTTTTGAAACATTCCGCCCCTATCTTGTCCTTTCTACCACCATTGTGTACACCGATCATTCCGCGCTGAAGTACTTGTTGACAAAGCAAGATTCCAAACCAAGACTTTTTCGCTGGGTTTTGCTGCTCCAGGAATTTAAAATCGAAATTCGCGATAAAAAAGGAGCAGAAAACCTAGCCGCGGACCATCTTAGCAGACTTGAGGATCCTTACCAAGGGGATCATCCGACCAAAGAAATCAATGATTGTTTTCCCTTGGAGACCTTAATGTCTATAAACTCGAAGCCGAATGAAACCCCGTGGTTTGCGGACGTTGCAAACTACTTGGCGGGTGGAATTCTCAAGGAAGGGTTGACGTCCCAGCAAAAGAAAAAGTTCTTCACCGACATCAAGACTTATTTTTGGGACGACCCTTACCTATTCAAACAATGTGCCGACCTGATTATTCGCCGATGTGTTGATGGACCGGCAGCGTCTGAAATCCTTAATGCTTGCCACAAAGGACCCACCGGTGGTCACTTTGGTCCCAACTACACCGCTAAAAAAGTGTTTGATTCCGGATTTTATTGGCCCTCCATATACCGTGATGCTCACGATATGGTCAAACGATGTGATGTTTGCCAAAAGCAAGGCAAAATCACACATAAAGACGAGATGCCTCAGAATTTCATTCAAGAGTGTGAAATTTTTGATGCTTGGGGTATCGACTTTATGGGGCCATTCCCTTCTTCTAAAGGAAACAAATACATCCTTGTAGCCGTTGACTATGTTTCAAAGTGGGTTGAAGCCAAAGCTTTACCTACTAATGACGCAAGGGTGGTTTGTAACTTTTTGAAAGCTCTTTTCGCTAGATTCGGTGTGCCTCGCGCCATTATTAGTGACCGTGGGACTCATTTCTGCAATGACCAATTTGCTCGAGTCATGGCTAAGTACGGTGTAAATCATCGTCTTTCCACAACCTACCACCCACAAACTAATGGTCAGGCTGAAATATCCAACCGAGGACTTAAGCGAATTCTGGAAAGGACTGTGGGAGAGCATCGTGCCTCATGGGCTGATAAACTTGATGATGCTTTGTGGGCTTTCCGTACTGCTTACAAGACCCCGATCGGCTGTACGTCTTATCGTCTTGTGTACGGGAAAGCGTGCCACCTCCCCATTGAGTTGGAGCACAAGGCTTATTGGGCCTTGAAGTGGGCTAATTTTGATATAAACAAAGCCGGTGACCTACGCAAGATCCAACTCAATGAGCTCAATGAACTCCGTAATGAGGCTTATGAAAATTCTTTAATCTATAAGGAAAGGACTAAGCTCATTCACGACTCTAAGATCAAAAACCGAGAGTTCCATGTTGGAGACAAAGTCTTACTTTTTAACTCTCGGTTGAAAATCTTCTCGGGAAAGCTCAAATTTCGTTGGTCTGGCCCATTCACCATTGCCCAAATTTTTCCATATGGTACTCTCGAGCTTGCTCAACCTGATGGACCAAATTTTAAGGTGAATGGCCAACGAGTGAAGTTGTACTTTGGTGAGGACACCTCTCAGGAGGTGATTCCATCCCTCACCACGTTCCCCATGAACTAATTTTGGGTCGAGTCAGGCTCGTGACTCGGTTATCAAAAACAAGCGCTCCTCGGGAGGCAGCCCGAGTATCTATCCTTTTATGTTTTAATCCCCTAAGTGTAGGGGGGACTTCTATACGTGTTTGTCTTTGTGTGGTGTGATTACAGGGATAAGTGCACTCTTGGAATTTTTGAAGAACCGTGCTCCCGTGTTATTCGAAATCCGGTTCTACCTCTCAATTATCGTGATTCAATTTTCTTCATACTCACATTTGAAATTGATCACTTTAGTCGTCTCTTCCTTAACTTGAGTTAACCAACGTGCACAATGTCATAAGTGTAGGGGAAACTTTTCCCACATGCTTAAACATTGAGGACAATGTTTATCTTAAGTGTAGGGGGGACTTCTATCGAAGTTTTAAGTGGACTTTTCCATGAAAATGCCTTCAATTAACCGGAAAATCATATTTTTCAACATTTTTCAAATTTTTTATTAACTTTGGCCATTTAGTCGTAATTTTTAAATTTTTATCGTTGCTTTCATATGTATATATCCCGTAATAAAGTGGTGTAGCTAGTTTAGAAGTCTTTGACATATTAGGCCCGTTGCGTTTATTTTGACTCAACCCGAATAAACTTATCCAAGTTTATTCTAGCTAGTATCCTTAACCATGTAGACCTTAATTGGTTTATTAGGCTAAGTGTCCACGAGTCTCATTACTTGAGATTTTAAATTGTGGAGGACGAGAAATGATAGAGTCAATTATAAGTCGGTATTCTTGCACAAGCTCACTTGGTGTAATTATTTGCCTATTCTCCCATCACTTGCTAATAATTTATCTGCAATAAGTAAGGTCGTACGATTTGAAAAGTTACTTAGCTTCTAGCCTAAGGTCATTTATAAGTTGCTCGGTAATGATAAGAGTTCATAGCCAAGGCATAACTTATGAAGCGGGGCGCGAAGATTGGCGAGTCCGAAAAGGCCCTAACAAGGCATGAGGATTCCATTTTATTGCTGAAGATCCAAAGTGATGTGAAAAGCATTATTCCAAAAATCAATATGAAGGATCAAGACTCACGACAAAAAGCAATCAACTCCCATAAAGATCATGGATAAGTCTATCCGAAAAGACCCTAACAAGGTATGAGGATAAATAGATCCAAGTCCGAAAAGGAGGCGGATCGTTGTATCTCAAAATCCCAATTAGAGATTGAAGAAATAATCATGAAGTCGTGGTCAACAAAGTTGGAGTACCCCTCAAAAGTCTCCAAGTGAAGAAACTCTATTATGATGAGAAGACCATTATCTCAAGAACGTCTCTCGAAGATATGAAGTATGAAGTACATGCCAAATATCGGCCCGAGAAAGGTCTCAAATCGTGAACCAAGTTATGCCAAGATATGAACTTTTTGATATCCCGAGATGCAGTTTTAAGAGATTTTGTCCTTTAGCTAACTATTGATCAAATCGTCCTACTTTGCTTTCAGCCCTAATAAACTATCGAAATAAGTCCAAAAATGCATCTTCATGATCATTCTAAGACAAAAATAAAATATAAGAGATACACCTAGGAATAAGGGAGTTTAAGCATTTAATTAAGCCATGTGTGTAAGTGTTTGAATTGCTAACTTATAATAACAATGATCTCGTTTTTAAGCTTAGTTTGGGGAACGTGAAACTTGAGGGTGATAAATCTTCGCAGCACCAAAGCCCTAATGTAAGTCATCGATTTCTTTGCAAGTTATTTCCATGTAACTATTTTCAAGTGAAAATGGTTTTCTATCCCTTTGCTACCTTTGAAGTTTTATTTCTTTAATAGAATTTAAATAGGCCAAGGTTGATTAATTATGAGAAAAGTGTAAGCTTGCTTTATCACTAAGCATTGCATGAGGGCATGGCAATGGTTAAGTGTAGGGATTTGATAGGTGTGTAAACACCCATCCTTTTACCACTTAATTCGGGCTAAAACGAGACCAAAACACGTATTTAATATCATTTGTTTGGAATTATGCGTGGTTTTTGTGTTTATTGTGTTTTCAGAGCCAACCGGATGAATATTGAAGAAAACATGGGATTGCACGGGTTTTACTGAAGAAAAAGACTCAAGATAAAGTCTACTGTCCAAGAGATGCAAAAGATTTGAAGTCACTGGGCCTATTCGAAGATTTATCGAAGAAAAGGACCAAAGATGGAAGATTTATATAAGTCGAAGAAACTCAAGTCTATTAAACGAAGAAATTAAAAGACGAGTTGAATTTAATCGACGACAAATCCCGAATCAGAATCGAAAACGGAAACTTTTATGAAAAGACGAAAAGACAAGAAGAACGGGAGAAAGCCCACACACCAACCAAAAGACAAGGCTATAAATAGCCCTCCCCTCACACATTTAGACTAGTTTTTTTTAGTTTTTCTTCTTCCCCACTCTTTCTCTCTGTTCCGTTTCATCACCATCACCACTAGGGTGATTGGTGATTTTAATCTTTGTTTTCCAAATCTTGTTATTTTAATTCTTGTTTGATCTTGTTAAAACAATAATCATTCAATACAAAGTCTTGTTTAATCTTTCCATTTAATCTTGTTCATCTTCATCTTCATCTTCAAGTTCTTAAGTTTTTATTTTTCTTGATTTGATCTTCAAAAGTTGTTGGGATTTGTGTTTTTGTTGATGGGATTTGTAGCTTATGGTTAATAGATGCTTTGTGTTTAGTTTCATTTAAGTTTTTGGTTAAAAATTTGGTGATTTTTGGATTAAATCGTTTTTCCTTGTTCTTCGGGTGTTCTTTCTGTTCTGGGTTTTCCCAGACTTCCGAACCAAGCCAATAGTTCCGAACCAATCCATGAGTTCCGAACCAACCCATAACTTCCGAACCAAGCCATAAGTTCCGAACGAAGCCAAAAGTTCCGCATGAGTTTGAAGTTCCGAATGAACATTAAAAGTTCCGGATGAGTTTTGTTTTAAGAAGTTCCGAACGAAGCTGAACTTCCGAACCAAGCCCTAAGTTCCGAACGAAGGTGAAAGTTCCGAACCAAGCTAAACTTCCGAACCAATTTTAAGATTTCCGAACCAGTAAGTTCCGAATCAAGGGGCTTCATTCGGAAGTCCAAAACTTCCGAATCAGTAAGTTCCGGATGAGTGTAAAACTTCCGAATCAGAAACATCCGAATGAGTCTACAACTTCCGAATGAAGGCAAAGTTCCGGATGAGTACTTAAGTTCCGAATCAATCTCTTTGTCAAAACTTCCGAATGAAGGTTAAAACTTCCGAATCAATTTCTTGTTAGTGTTTCTGTTTCACTGTTTATCTGTTCTTTACTTTTCATACTTCAACTTTAACTTTAAGTTTAATTTTAATCTTAAGTTTAATTTTAATCTTAATTTCAATTTTAATTCAAGTCTTTGTTAAATTGTCATTAAAGTAACTATCTTTGATTCAAATTTTCATTTCCACTTTTTATTAGATTAGAAAACCAAACCCTTATATTTAGTAACCAAGAACAATCATTCCACTAAAGACCGAGATCAATTCGAGAGGATTCCGTGATTTAATCTGAACCCATAGAAAAACCCAATATCATTAATCTTGGAATTTGAGACTTTTGGCTCGGGATTTCTTTGGACTCGTCTTTTAATTCTTCGATAAATAAGACTTGAGTTCCTCGGCTTTAAGTAAACTTCCGTCTTTTGAATTTTTCTTCGATAAATCTTTAGAATTGGTCTTGGACTTCCGTTCTTTTTGCACTCTTGACTGCTTGACTTCGTCTTTCATCTTTTTCTTCCATAAAAGTCCGTAAATGCCCGTGAATTCCCGTGTTTTCTCCACTTTTCACCTTTTCGTCCTAAATCACAACAAAAACACAAACCACGCATAATTCCGACATAAAAGACATAAAATACACGTTTTGGCTCGGTTATTATTGTAATTAAGTGGTAGAAAAGATGTGTGTTTACACACATATCAGGGACCCATGGGTCTCTTCTTAACAGTTTTACGTGGCTCAATGATGGCCATTAATGGTGCACTTTTTCAGGTGTGCAACTGATTAGTTGACTATCATTAATGCATTCATTCTTGTGTCGGGTTATGCGGTCATACGTAAGACTATATTCAATGATGTATTTATTTTGTCTCGGACGTCACGTACGGCTGGGGGAATTCATTCCATGTAAGGTTGCCATGTGCGGCCGGAACAAAATTTTCATAGTTTATCATTCCATAGAGGATCTTTCTTGGTATGTCGCGGAGCATCTTGATAGTCTAGAGGTTACGCCTATGGCTGTAACAACTAGACTGGGGGGACATGATGACGTATAGTCCCCAGCCGGGTCATGAACCCGACCCACGGGTACTACTCGTATTCGGCCCATCACAGATGGGTGGGAATAATACCCATGTAGACTGGGGGGACATGATGACGTATAGTCCCCAGCCGGGTCATGAACCCGGCCCACGGGTACTACTCATATCCGGCCCATCACAGATGGGTGGGAATAATGTTATTTGAGCTTATTGGCTTGGATGAACAGTAACCGCACACACGTGTGCGGCCCACGGCCCGGCATGCCCGATGCAGGGTTAGACAGAATCATACTCCTACTATGATTAGCATTTATCCCAAAGGATAGGATATTCACTCACCATAATTAGAAGATAACAATCAATCTAAATCTGGTGATTATCCTTACCTTGGGGCCGAAGCATCAGTGACAACCCATTAGGGTTTCACTGCCTATAAAAGGAACCCCCAAGGGTTCCACAAAGGTATTACATTCTACACACTCTCAACTCTCACCCGATTCCTATAACCCTAACCGGTTACTTACTCTCACGCTGGAGTCTAATCGTGGGAAACATTCCCACGGTAAGCCTAATGCGTGTTGTTTATTGTGTAGGATCCCTACCATACGATTCACTTGGTGCAGGAGCCGGAGTCCAGCCAACCCGAATTAAGCCTAATTCGGGTCTAGTAAGGATCACCCAACTTTTGTATCAACATAAGTCATGGATCTAATCCGTAATAACTCATTCTAAACAATTCGGAATGTGCTACTGTTGACCTTATCTGGAATCCGTCTTCACCGAACAAATCAGAATACAGTATGTGGAAGCAATCCGGAATCCAAATGTTAGGAGTAATTTGGAATCCACGCCCAACATGCAGTTCGGAATACTTATGTATGATCTAATCCGGAATACTTGATCAACACACAATCCGGGAAAACAAAATACTCAATCCGGAATACCTAGTCCTAATACTAATCTGGAATAATTAAATTCAAACGTAATTCAGAATGAGCTTAGAAGTCTAATCCGGAATACAATGCAACATATAATTCGGAATAGAAGGATGTTTTGGAGGGAAAGAACATTTGCTAAGTCTGAATAATAAGACACACTTGATTCGGGAAAAACTTGATGGATCTAATTCGGAATAAGGGTTTTGGAACCCGGATTAACAAAAATAAGCTAAATCAAAATAAGCAAAATTCAAATAAGCACTTACCAAAAACATAACCAAATTAATTTTTAGAAAAAGCAAATAAGCCACAAATCAAAAAACTTTTAAAATACTAAATAATCAAAATATTTATAATCAACTTTTTATAAAAATATTAATCTACCAAATCAACTTATTTAAAAACTAGAAAAACATAAAAAAAAAATAAGCAATAAGCACAATAATCTAAAAACATCCAACACACCAAATCAATAAGCACAATCTAATAAGAAAAATCAATCAACAAATCAACAAGATTAAACCAACTACATGATTAATAAAACTAAACAATAGATTATGATTAAGAAAGGAAGAATGAGAATTAACTAAAAAGATTTGAATTAATGATGATGATTAAGATTCAATTACAAGATTAAAAAGATGAAAGATTAAGTAAACTTGAAAGAAAATTCTAGAGACAGAAAGTAACACCTACTCCTAATTACCTTACTTGAAAAATAAAAAAAAAACTAATTAACTAACTCCTCCTAATGAAGGATTAGGAGGGTATTTATAGGAGGAGGGGAGGTGGTGATGTTGCTTCTCTCTTTCTTCTTGTATTCTCGTCTTTTAAAATAAGTCGTCCTTCTCGACTTTGTCTCGGGATTTGTCGAATGATAAAATGAACTTCGTCTTATAATTTTCTCCTTTTATTAGACTTGGTTCTTCGACTTCGTTAAACTTTCGTCTTTATACTTTTTCTTTGATAAATCTTCAGAATAGGCTAAGTATGGTGGCCAACATAGTTTTACAAGTACCACGAAATCAATGGATTCCTAAGTATGGTTGCATGAAAGAGGGTTAATAGATGCTTGTATAGTATAGGTTAGATGCATTTTAGTGTATGTACGCATATGCCTATATATGTATATATCCCTTCTACTTATCGGTTGTATTGTTAAGATGGTTTGCTAGTTCTTTTCTCTTTGGGATGTACAACTTCTGTGGTAGCGCATTTATTGAGTCCTCATTTCACGTGTTTGTTTGTAAGGTACTTTTGGTGTAGAGGCTATTTAGAGGGTGGAGATTTACTTTTGGAATAACGATATCTTTTGTTGAGTCTTACATGGTAAAAAAATGGAACTTGCAAATAGTAAAAAAAATAGTTGTTGGTAGTTGATAAAATGAGGGTAAAGTGTCGAATACGTGTTTGAAATAAGGTGGAATATAAATTTTTTAACATATAACCATGGCTTGTTTATTTTAAAATATTTTGGTTTTGATCAACTAAAGTTATTGTTCTTTAGTTAGAATTTTTTTATTATTTAATTAAATATGTTAAAATCATGTATTTAATCATAGGGTGGGTGAGAGTTTAATTTTATGGTATAAAATAAATTAGGGCTCGAATTTGGTAATTAATAAGGGGTTTTAGGGATTAAACTCGTTTTGGTCATAACTTATTCGTTTATAAAGTTTTTTTGTAATTCAGAAGCCTAAAATTATGTACTCAGAACGTACTTTTCAAATATTCAGAATGTTTAGTAAATGAAGGTCAGTAGCTAGGTCTAATTAACTGTACAAGTGTCAAGTTCAAGGTTAATTTTTGGACAGCATGGTTTAAACTTGTGTTTTGGGTATTTTGGGGTAATGAACACTTAGAGGGCCAACATAGGGCTGAGTTGGGATAGAATTTGAGAGTTCTCTCAACCATTGAATAAGTGGTTATATTTTTATGAGTTTTAATTTATGGTATTTATGAGTAAGACTGAAATCGGGGTGACAGTTTTAAACTCGTCGAGTTATGTGACGGCTCCTAACTTGGTTTCAAGACAATTCTTGTTTCATGAGTTGCGAGATTTAGTTAGGTTGGTTACATAACTTTATGGTTTTAATAAGTTTCCTCGCAGACAGTTAAGGCTCATGTGTTCTTGGTTGAGATTATTTAGTATAAACTGAGTTCGCGCTTGAACGTAAAGGTCTTATCAAGGATATGTATCCTCGTTGTTTGCTGAGAATAAGTTTGAGGTTGGGAGTAAATCCCGGGACGAGATTTATATTAGAGAGAGTGATGTGACAACCTTAGAATTTGTATTTGTCACTTTTGACTGTTTGACTTTGATTATGTGCTTAGTATGCGTTTACGTGCAATATGTTTATATTTGAGCCTTAGATTGGATGTTAGTCATCGTTCGTGTATTGTGTGGTACATTATATAATGTTATGATGGGTTAGTTCGTGCTCATTAGTTCACTTGGATGTAACTATGATAGAATGCGGTGCTATTTTAGGATTTTATGTGTACGTATATGTATGATAGTAAATCGTAATTTTTACGATTTAGGGTTTAGCATTTTGAGGTCTCGGATGAGGTATTTAGTCACGGGAATAATTTACGGGGTGGTTTTAATTCACTTAGGACTTAGTTATAAATTTTATTTCATATTTTAAGAATTTTCTTAAAACTGTATATTTTACGTATTTTACGGTAATCGCGTAAAATTGACTAGTTAAAAGGTTTAGGTGTAATTAATTGATTAAGAGATTAATAAAAAATATAATTAAGGAAATAATTATAAAATAAAAAAATAATATATTATTTTTGGTAAAAAAATTTATAAAGGACGGTGGAAAAAAATAAAAAAGAAAAAATAAAAAAAGGAAAGTATTTATTTGTATTAGGCTAGGATTCTCATTGTTTTAGTATAAATACAAATCAAAACACATATTTGTTTTTCTCTAGTTTTCTTGGTCGACGTTTGACAAAGAGTTTTTAGGGTTTCATATCTTTCTCTTGATTTAAGGTAAGTGATCAATTAAAACTTTAATTTAATTCATGTTATATTAATTAATCATGTTCACAATGTTAATTAACCAACATTGAGATGATTAAGGTTTTATTAATTTTCTATAAAATATAGTACATAAGATCCTTTAGTGATTTTAGGCTTCTTGTTTAATAATTTAGGGGTAATTAATGATGTTTAGAGGGTTAGTGCATAAAGGCGTAAAACAATATGATTTTTTAGACTGTCTTGTATCGACTGTTCTGAGAAGTAGGTAGCACCTTTGGTCGAATTTATATTTTTTTAAATTAAGTTCAGAGTGTGACAATCCGTCAATTTATGGTTGATATTTTATTCTGAATATTTAATTGAAAACATTATTTTAATGTTATATTATGAACTCACTTATTTTTGGGAAGAAAGATTTACGTCTTGAAGTAGCATCGACTACGTCTAAACCGGAGGATTCTACGTTACGTGCTTACGTTTACATACACCGTTTTTGGTGACAGTCCGACATTTCAGAAAATGAATTTATCCGTGAATATTATTTTGGAACTTTAAATTTGTGTTGGTTCATAAACTCACAAATTTACAGAAGAGATTAGGACTTACGTTCATAATTTAACGTCTTTTACGACTAAACCGGAAACCTTAAGATTACGTATTTATGTTTTCGAACTCTGTTTTTTATGAGACAATTTTTATTAGATTCGTTTTGTGTCGTTGATTCATAATTTATAAAAACGTTTTTCGTAAAACGACTCGAGGGCACGCAAATCGAGGAAACTAGAATCGAGGAATACCCGTAAATTAACGGGATGGGACAAAACAAGTTTATCCCATCCCACTAACTAAAAAGGAAGGCCAAGAGGACACCACATCATTTGATGTGGCATCCTTACACTCAACAAGCTTACACATGGAATCATTATTCACCCACCAAAACCACAAAACCACTAACACTTACCATTACTTCCATTTTCACATGCAAACCACCATTTTTCCTCTCATCTCTCTCTTAAATTCGTCCAATAATCATCACAAATAACCCTCATTTGATCTATGTTAGCCATAAAATCATGTGTTACTCATACACATGATGATGCTAATTTGAAGCTTTGAAGATTAAAGGTGATTCTAACATCCAAGGAGAAGATTTGTTGGTGTCATAGGGCTGATTTTCCATGAGAAGTTTATAAAGGTTGGTAGACTTGAAGATGATATTGGTTTATCACAAGTTTTTCCATCAATATCCAAGCCTTGTTCATCAAAGACGCAACTTTTCATCACTAATGGTGGTATAGAGATTGTTCTTCCATCCTCTTGTTATTTTGATTATGAAATCTTGTATTTTCTTTATTTATATATATTTATATGATGATGAATGATGATTAAAAATATTATGTGGGGATTTGGTGTTGATAGATTAGATAAACATAGGTAAAAAAAGATGGAAAAACCACATGTAAAAATGGTTAAATCTTGCTTAATAAGATGGCTGTATAAAAACAGTAAGTAACCAAATGATAAACTGATAAAATGGTAAAGTGGAATCAATATACAGTAAGTAGTAGGTGTTATACACATGTGAGAGTTGGCCATGCAATGGAATCATAAAAATGAGTGAGATATGATCAAAACAAGTTTAGAGTGCAAATCTGAGTATCCTGTTTTGGACGAATTTTATAAAATACTTAGAGGCCGATTCAACAGTAGCCATAGAAGAGTTAAATTGAGCACATATCATGTAGTTTATGCCATAATAATTTAGGCTTCTATCTCTGTATAGAACTCTAGATATGGCTGTTTTGGTGAACAAGAAGTTAAAAACCAGATTTTGAAGAATTAATGTTTAATAATATTATATAAGCACTCAAACTAATATAGTATTAAATGTGAATTAAAACCCAGTAACTTATAAATATCATTTATATTAATATGTATAAGGTTAAATAAATGTACACTTTATAAAAATGGTAGTTGAATAAGATTTATAAGTATTAAAACTATAAACATGATTTTTACGACTTTTTTGGCTATTACCGTAAATTTATCGTTTTTCGCCAATTAAAACTTAGACGATCAAACCCGCCTAACGTAAAGTTTTTAAAAGTTATATACTGATATATAAGTACCTAATACAAGTAAAAACCGATAAAACCCGAACTATAGGACATACGGACATTAACGAGCTAAGTTAGCATATTGGACTAATAATTTAACTAAATAAGTTAAACACTTATAAAAATTACTTATTGGGCTTAACCCATTTGGGCCCAACATGTAAAGTATAAATACTGATAATACAAGTATAAAGTGGATTAATACAAGTTAATGAACTTATAATAGGCTTTTTGGACCTAAAACACGTAAATAGGTAAAACTAGTAAACTAATATAAAAGTGGTCAACACATAACACAAAAATGAGTGAATGAGAATATATAAACCCACTTGATCATCATATATATAAAATCATCATATGTATACATAATTGTTATTTTTATAAAGTCATTGGACAAGAGTCTAAGACGAGTATTATTTGTCTAGGTTTCGTGATTGAAGCCCGTACCGTACGTCCGAATTGCCGATAACCCGCCTTCCCACATCAACGTGAGTTCATAGCCTCGCACTCTATTAAAGGTTTTTATAAATGTTTTATAAACCCGCGAGGGAGATAACATGTTTGTTTTTATAAAATAGGACACCATTTGTCCCGATTGTCTGTTTATTGATTTGGACCCGAATGATTGTATGACCCAATGAAAGATTAAATGACCCGATAGATGAAATAAAATGGATTATTAAAGTTAGGTTATGTCACTAAAAGTCCCATTAGCATGAATTGTGAACTACCGGAATTTGGTAGACGCTTATGCATATAATAGTACTATTTGGGGACGATCACCCCAGTTCGCGCCTTAACGGTTGATCCCCGTCGTGCCACATTGATTGGTAAGCGAATTTATGTATGAGAATATTTACACAAGCGTGATTATTGTGACGACACGCTAATTTAGATGGGCAAATTGAGTTTCGGGCTAGCTACCCGTTGTTTATTATAGTAAGGTAACAATGTCATGCGGCTTATAATAATCCAAATAACGAAATACTGCTATACGCACTGAATTACGATATATTGCCTGACTAGCAATACGGGGTCTTACTATTGATATTATGTTCGTGTTTTTGTTTTACATAACCATATTCATATAACGGTTTTTATTTAACTTTATACAACGTTATAAAACGTATTGTATGATGTTTTTACGACTTTGGTTCGTATAATGATTTTGAAGGCAAAAGCCTACATTATAATTTTGATAAGGATTTGTATAAAATGACTTTGGCTATTTCATGGCCTATTACAAAGATTTGTATAAAATGATTTTCGGTAATAATTATATACCGATGATATATTGATGGTTTCATTAGACTCTATGAATTCACTCGGCGTTTTCGCTGACCTTTTCTTTTAACATGTTTTATCTCAGGTACTTGAAGGTAATTCTCGGGAAGACAACAAGAATTCATGGCTCGCACTTAAACAATAATTTCCATTCAAATGTTTTGTAAAAATTGTATGAAATATTATGACTTGGTACCTATGTAAACTTGATATTTATGAATAGAAATGCTTTATTATTAAATGACGCGATTTTTATGCGTTGTCTATGATGTGAGTAATGTGCTATCCCGTAACACCAACGAGTCTTCCGCTGTATTGAATTGTGTAAATTTGGGGGTGTTACACAGAGAGTCTAATTTTCAAAAATGTAAGGTTCGTCGAAAATAGAGTTGGGAAGGTCGTCAAACAATTTTTACAATAACATTGCGCTGTTGAGGAATAAATTTGGATTTCGGGAATTTTAGTCAAAGCCTAACCAAACAGATGAGATAGCCAAATATATTTGATTTGGGAACTCTTTATAATATATGTAAAAGGACTGGAGTTTTTCAATAAATGTTATGGTGTTTAGGTCGGGCTTTTGGTGACAAATATTTAGCATGTACAGAAAATCGGTTTTGGTGAAAACGACTTTTAGCGTAGAGACTAAACGAAAGGGTTAAACGTGTAAGTAGAAAGTAAAATTGTTTTTTGGAGTTCTTAGATCATATAACAACATAACTTCTGTAGGGTAGGATCCAAGTGTGGTGTTAAGTTCACTTCATGTGATCATTTAGTGACTAGTAAACTGGATTTTTACGTATAGAATAGCTTGTAGTGAGAGAACTAGATAGTGGGGATTAGGGGATTAGATTCATCTACTTGATTGTTACTTAGCTTGGGTGTTAAGACCTGAGCTAAGGGTGTCGTGTATGATTTATAGGTTTGCAGGAATGCTAAGCTTACTGTGCTATCAGGTGAGTTCATAGTCCTATTTTCACTGAGTTTTTAAATATTTTCTTCAAGTATGGGACGGAGATGACACTTGTGGTGTGCTTAAAATGTTTTGGTACTATATTTTTATAAATGTTTGGACATAGATGTGTTATTGTGTGACATGCGTGCTTATGTGTTCTCATATGTGCTTTGATATGTGTTTTCTTATGTGTTCTGATATGTGTTTTGATATGTGAATCTTGATTGTGTTTATTATTTGGATCGGAGGACACGTACCGTCTCAGTAGATATTGGTAAGGCAGGTAGCCTTGTTTTGGCATGGTACATAGATGTATGGGCGTCAATGGGACCATTTGTGATGTGTGTGGAGCGGGGGGGGGGGGGGGGGCACGATCCGTCCTAAGTTCTTGAGTTCTGAGTACTTATGCATCGTCTCAACGGAGGCAAGATATCTCAACGGGGATATGTTCATCTTCCACAAGTGGTGTGGGAAATATCCGAATAGTGTGGTGTGTTGTTCTTTTGTATGTGTGCCATGAGTGTGGTGCTTTGTTCTTTTATGTGTGATGGGATACTTCTTGATTGTTATAGTGTGCCTTGTGAATTGTATATATGATCGGTAGTTCGTTTCAGTTTTGCTGTAGGTGCATTTAACATGATTATCGTTATGGTTCATTTCTTTAACTTGTTTCCTTCAACTTATTTACAGCGCTTGACAAGGTTACTTAAGATGTTTTGATAACTTAAACCTATGTTCTCAACAACTTTATGTTGACAGATTTTAGTGTCATTTTCAGGTGAGATAGTTGAGAAGGATGATGTTAGAAGTGGCTAGAGTCTAGAGGCTGCTAGGATTGCATTAGGAGGAATCCCTTTCCTGTTATTTTTAATTTGATGTTTGGATAAGTGATACTTTGTAGACACCTCTATGTTTGATGTGTGTTATTTGAATGTCTTGGGTAAGAGGTAGGACTTTTACCTATTTACCTAGACTCCTACATTTTGTTGAGATATTGTCACGACATTTGTGTCGTCATTTATGAAATTTCTTTTTCATTTAGTTTTCTCAATAGAGACACCGTTTGTTGTGATGATATCCATATGTCGCGCCCCATATTCCGCCATGGTAGGGTGTGACATGGCAGCAGCGCGACTTTTAGGAGCCGCAAAAACCTTAGATAACGACACTTCCTTCTCAACCCGAAAAGGTTCAAGCACATCCATGGGATGGGCGAATACTGGCACTGTTAGCTGCTCCGTGGAAGGATTTAAATGGAAATCTGGTTCTGCTTCTGCGCCCTCTGCCTTGTGGCGCGCCAGAGTGAGGCATTCCATCACAACCTCAAGGGGCAGCTCGTGGACCTTGTCGCCAAGACCAAAGGAAGGCATTGGACAAACACTCATATCTTTAAGGGCTGATGTGAGCTTGGATTCGACAGTTGGGTCGTAGAAGGGCACCTCTGCTAGCTCTTTCTTCAACAAATCCGCCTTGTGTGCTTTCATCAAACCCTTGGACGTACCCTCATTCACCGCGGCTGTGATGGATTGGGCAAAGGTGGCCATTAAAGTAGGGTCTTCGAAAGCACCCATAGCGGCTAAGCGCAAACCATAGCGTACCAGTCATCGCTTCTCGGTTATCTCCTTCATCAACCGCGAGTATAGGTCTTCATCAAACTCAATACTCAACCGCTTTAGGTGGCTGCTGAGATCACTGACATCCTCTTTAACCCTTGCGCCCAACGCATCAAAATCCGCCACAAAATTATTCTTCCCATCTTCAAAATCCCCCATTACAGCTTGGTTGGAGGTCTTCAGTTGGTTCAGTTGGGCGCGCTCTTCTTCCAGTGCGAAGGCTAGTTTGTTTTTCTCTTCTGTCAAGGAGTTGATGAGGGACGCGTCTTGTCGGCCTCTCTCGACCTCTTGGGTGATTTTCTCTTGCATTTCCCCTAGGGTATGAGAATTATCCTCAATAATTTTCCCAAGTTTCTCTTCAGTAGTCCGAACTTGGGTGGACAGCTCCACAAACCTCTTCTTGATGCGTGACATCAATGTCACGTTCTACGACGAAAAATAGCTAACTTCGTCCGCTAGAACCGCATCGCTCATCCCCTCTAAAACCACAGCTCGACCAGGCGGCACGATATGTCCATAAAGCTGGAGTAGTCGAACGCCCCAGTGAAATCTGAGGACACAGGCAACTCCCAATCAGGGACGAAGACAGGGTCTTGGGAAACCCGCTTCCCCCAGCAGTTGAAGTCTCTTTTTGGGGGAAAGGCGTAGTGTCAACCTTCGCTGAGGACTTCTCCTGGTCATCGTTCTGATACATAAAATGATGGTTAGATAGATATAAGGGGGTGTATGGATAATGGCTATCAAACAAGAAAAGGTGTTCACCTTAAATTGTTGGTGGCAGGTGATAGGTATGTAAACACCCATCCTTTTACCACTTAACTACAATAATAACCGAGCCAAAACGTGTATTTTATGTCGTAAATGTCGGAATTATGCGTGGTTTGTGTTCTTGTTGTGATTTAGGATCAAAATGTGAAAAGGGAGGAAAACACGGGCTTTCACGGGCTTTTATCGAAGAAAAAGACGAAAGACGAAGTCAAGAGATCAAGAGTGCAAAAAAAACGGAAGTCCAAGACCTATTCTAAAGATTTATCGAAGAAATAGTCTAAAGACGGAAGTTTAATAAAAGCCGAAGAACTCAAGTCTAAATTAATGAAGAAATTACAAGACGAGTTTAATTAATCCCAAGACAAAGTCAAAAAAGTCGAAGAATTAAGAAGACGCGAAAGAAAGAAAGAAAGAAGAAACACATGCTTAACCTCCCTAATCACTATAAATACACTCCTTAAGTGTCATTAGGAGTGGTTAGCTAATTTTGACAAGATTAGTTCTCCATTTACATTACTTGCAATTTAAATTCATGTCATTTCCTTAATTGTCTTGTACTTTTAATACCTTTAATTCAAGTAAGTTTCCTTTTATTGTTATTGAATCTTTAATTTTCTTGTTAATCTCCTATCTACCTTTCTTGCTTAATCTTTAATCTTTATATCTTATGTTTATGATTATGTTCTTCAATTTTTATTAATGATTATGATTATGTTTATGATTATGATTATGTTGGCTAATTTGACAGATTAGTTCTTCCATCGTTAATTACTTGCACATTTACTTAATTGCACCTTTAATTACTTGTCTCGCACCTTAAATTTGTAAGCTTTTAATTATTGTCTTTACTTAAATTGTTGAATCTTAATCTTAATCAAGTTTTTATTTTAATCTCTCATTCTACCTTTCTTGTTTTGCTTAATCGTTGTGCTTACTATCTTGTTGTCATGCTTATTTGATTACTTGTTATGCTTTTATGTTTTTGATCTTGTTAGCTTATTGATTTTATAGCTTATTATGTTTTTCTTAAATTTAATCAAGTGTTTTCTAGTTAATTTTTATAAAAGTTGATTTTTGATATTATTATCATTTAGTTTTCTTAAAAGTTTTTAAATTTTAGCTTAATAGCTTTTTCTTAAATTTGATTTCGTAAAAGTTTTGGTTAAGTGCTTAATTGTTTTTGGCTTATTTTTAGTTCATAGCTTATTTGATTTAACTGCTATTCGGATTATTAGTAAAACCCTCTTTTTCTGGATAAGGGTTCAAACCTTATTCCGGATAAGCTCAATTTGTGTTATTCCGAATAAGCCACAAGACAATTTTATTCCGGATAAGAGTGGTTTTGTTTATTCTGGATAAGGGGCGCGAATTGGTTATTCCGGATAACGATCCGGAAGTTATTCCGGATAACTCGTCAACTAAAGATTCCGGATAAAGACCAGGAGTTTATTCAGGACAAGCAGCTCGACAAAGTATTCCCGATAAGTGTCCAAGGATTATTCCGAATAGTGGATTTAGACTTTTTCCGGATAAGGTGACAATATTCTGGATAAGAAGATCTTAATTATTCCGGATAAGCTACTCGGGTAAATATTCCGGATAAGGGCCAAGTTCTGAGTATTCCGAATAAGTGATTTATCGAGATAAGGGGGATTGTTTATTTCGGATAAGCCTCGGTGGAATTATTCAGGATAAGGGGTCGTTGAACATTCCGGATAAGCAAGCAGTAGTTATTCCGGATAAAGGTGACAACTTTATTCCGGATAAGCATACTTTGTGGGTATTCCAAATAGTGACAGTATTTTAGATCCCGGCTCAGGTTCTTCCTTTTTATTTTCAAACAGTTATTTCTCTAGCTATCTTTCTTTAAGTTTTGTTTTAATTGTTTAGCTTTATTTGAATTTTAAAGTTCACATTCTTATTACATTATCAATTTAAATTTCGTAACGCTTGAATTTTAAGTTATTTAATTAAATTACTTTCAAAGTTTTAATATTGCTCCCCTTACTTTTCATTAGTTTTAGATTTGAATTTACCGTCATTCACGTTAAAGTTTTTGCATTTTATTTTTCAACAACGACAAACCTTTGTTTCACCAAAAGACGACTGGGTCGCACATTCTTCCCTTTCCTAATTCTAAAAGATCGGACGATAATATTTTCTTACTGGGCAAAAGCCTCGTATTAAATGGCGCCGCTGCCGGCTCTTTTCGTAAAGATTAACGGTTTTCTGCAAGAGACGCGTTGCTTTTTGGGATCCGTTCTTTAGTGAGCGTTATTTTATTTCTTAAAAATTTTCCAAAAATCCAAAAAGATTTTATTTTCTTTATAGTGTATATATATTCTCTTTGTGTTTGGTATCTTTTTCTTTTGCCTTTGCAGGTGTATGCGTACTAGATCTTCAACTTATCCAGACCCCAAGACTCGTGAAGATTTAGCTATGGCAGGTGTGACCAACAACAATAATCCACCGCACCTCAACAATAATAACAACAATGTTCTTCCACAACCCGATTTTCGGACAATGGAGGAGCTTTGTCAACCCACAATGTTTTGACGAGGAGGACCGATTGCGCCGATGCAAATCACGGCTCCAGAGTTTTCGTTGAAGCATCACATGATCCAACAAGTGCAAACTAATCATCTCGCGGATTGCCTGATGATGATGCCAACAAGCACCTCGACAAATTCATTACTATTACTCAAAGCATGAAGTTGCCCGGTGCTACAATGGATGTCCTTCGCCTTCAACTCTTTCCACATACTTTATCACACCACGCCGAAAAATGGTTTGATCGTCTCCCAAAGAATTCCATTCATACTTGGGATGACATGACTCAACTATTTTTGTCGCGCTACTTTCCACCATCCATGGTCGCGAGCCTTCGAGATCAAATCAGCGGTTTCATGCAAGAACCCGATGAATCTCTCTTTGATGCTTGGGAAAGATATAATGTTTTGATCGATCGATGTCCAAACCACAACATGCTCCCCGTTACCTTAATTGATACTTTCTACAACGGTTTGACTTTTCGTAATCGTGATACGATTAATGCAGCCGCCGGTGGCACATTTATGAAAAAAAGAGCTGAGGAGTGTAGAGAGCTTATTGAGAA
Source organism: Glebionis coronaria (assembly GCA_025667525.1). NCBI lineage: Eukaryota > Viridiplantae > Streptophyta > Magnoliopsida > Asterales > Asteraceae > Glebionis > Glebionis coronaria. Next base: position 223,279,074 of record CM046875.1, read on the forward strand.
CATGACTACTCATCACAAAATTTGGGATTCCTCCGCTTCTTCAAGGAACAACCCGAGAGTCAATGTTTCTTCTACTTCAGCAAACCCCGACATGACCGAATTCACCCGCATGATGGCCGAAATGAACAAAAATATCTTGCTCATCGCTACAAACCAACAACAACAAGTTAAAGCGGTAGCCATTCCTTGTGAGACATGCGGCGGTCCTCACTCATACACTGATTTTCCTTCTACTCAAGGCAATCCAGAAAACGTGTATGCGGCTTATGGTAACTATTCACCGGAAAATTACTAAGCCGGACCTCAAGGGGATCGAAATTTGCTAAGTTACCGGTCGAACAACTACCTTTCACGCGGTTTTTCTCCTCAAAACCACAATCCCAACAACAACTACACTCGAAGCAACCAAATCCCACCTAGAGCTTCTAATCCTTATCACCCACCCGCTCAACAAGCCCCACCCATCAATCACGATGTTGAAGCCTTAATGAGAACCCAAGGAGAGCAAATTAAGAACCTACAAAGCCAAATTATCAATTTGATAGGGGATATCACTAAGCAAGGGAATGACATTAGATCCGAGCTTCGAAATGATATACAATCCTCCTTCAGCAATCAAACGAATGATTTGAAGAATATGCTGGCAAGTTTCTTACCAACTACTCAACCCTCTACTTTGGGTTCTCTACCTTCAAACACCGTCACCAACCCGAGAGCGAATGTGAGTGCTATTACTACCCGTAGTGGAGAAACTTTAGTAGGACCATCGATTCCACCCCTAATTACTCCATCTACACCACCTCCTCCACCATTTATCCCTACTACTCCCACACCTAGTATTAGTACACCATTACCGTCTCCGCCTCGTCATGAAGAAGTACCCAAGAAGAATCCTCCAACCCCACCTTCTACCTTTAACCCTTCAACATCTCAACCTTCACCTACTACACCTCCACCACCCAACCCAAGCATTCCTTACCCTTCTCGACTCAACAAGGCTAGAATTTTGACTAAGAATGACGTTCGAGTCTCTAACTTTTTGGAAAAGATTGCCGTAATGACCGTCACCTTTACCCTTGTTGAAGCTCTTTCCCAAATGCTACAATTTGTCAAGATGTTTAAGGAATTGCTTAGTAAGAAGGAGAAGATAATCGAGTTTGTTAATACTCGCTTGAATGAAAATTGCTCTGTAATCCTTCTTAAAGAACTTCCGGAAAAACTTGGAGATCCCAGTCGTTTTGTGCTACCTTGTACTTTTAACCAAACCGACGAATTTACTGCCTTAGCCGATCTCGGGGCAAGTATAAATTTGATGCCTTTAAGTGTTTGGAAAAAGTTATCATTGCCCGACCTTACACCCACGAAGATGACTCTTGAGCTAGCCAATCGTACTCTCGCTTACCCCGTTGGTATTGCCGAAGATGTGTTCATTAAAGTTGGCACATTCACTTTTCCGGTCGATTTTGTAATTGTTGATTATGAAATGGACCCTCGTATTCCGTTAATACTTGGACCCCCATTTTTGAGAACCGGTAGAGCTTTAATAGATGTGGATAAATGTGAACTCATCTTAAGAGTCGGGGATGATGCACAAGTTTTTGAAATGGGGAAGCTTACAAGCAAATCCTATGGAAGAGAATCGGTGAATATGCTTAATGTGCTCGATGATTTTGTCATCTACAACAATCCTCTATTCGATTCTTGCAATGATAATCCACTATTTCAAGATGATGTCGATGATTCTCTCCAATTTGGAACCTCCACCCATATATGATTCTCCACCGATCTATGATGCTTATGATGATGATTCTAGCTCCGATGGAGATGATTATGATGATTTTACTTCCGAGTATCCCGACATGCCCACTTATGATGATTTTGATCGAGTGATTCTTCTCATGATGAAGATCCTCCGCCTACAACACTTGATCCTAATTTGGATGACTACTCATTTGAGGAAGACTTTTCTACTTTTCTCAATACATACTTCCCTCATGAGAGTGATGCACCTCCTTTGGACTTTGATGATTATGGTATTCATCCTTCTACGGATTTGAAGAAAATTCTTTCAAAGGAGACGACACCAGACGACACCAACATCCGCAACACGTATGTTTTGACACCTCTTTGTCCACCTTCTGAGGACGAGGTTGTGCATTTTCTTAGCGGACCCTCTTCAAATTCTGCTGAGCCTGAGTGCCATTTTCCCCTAAAGGAAAAGGTGTTCGAACCCGGTATTGCACTTTTCAAGCCATCTCAGTATCCATCTGATGAAATAAAAGGAAAAATCTTTGGTACTTATGAAGATATGCTTGCACCTCTTCACCCTTGCTACCACCGTGCTCCATCTTTGCTTAAGGGAACCTTGCCTACTCTTCTTTGGCTTGCCTTGTTCGCCTTAAGCTTGTACTATTTGATGGACGAAAACCATGTCTTTGATCCCGGTGGATGTGTTTCATGCTTCTTCCTATACTAATCAAGGTCGAGTCAGGCTCACGACTTGGTGAACAAAAATCAAGCGCTTCTTGGGAGGCAACCCAAGTATCTATCTTTTAGCTATCTTTATCCTAAGTGTAGGGGAGACCAGTTGGTGTTTGCTATTTCCTCTCTTCTCATATTTAGGGATTCGAGCGTTCAATGATCCACTCTTGATGATTTTTGACGACCCGTGATTCCGTGTTTCCGTCTTCCCGGTTCTATCCTAAACTCTTTTCGATTCACTATTTTATATTTCTCAATATTAAATAGGAATCTCTTTAGTTGTCTCTTCCTTAGCAAGATTTAATCAAAGTGCACAATGTCCTAAGTGTAGGGGAGTTTACTCCCACATGCTTAAACATTGAGGACAATGTTTATATCAAGTGTAGGGGGACTTCTATCGAAGTTAAGTGGCCTTTTCCTTGTATTTATCCTCATTTTAACGGGAAAATTAATTTTTCGACATTTTTCAAAATTTTTGATCTATTTGGCCTAGTAGTTTTACCTTTGTATAGTTATTTTCTTTCTTTACTAGAATAAATTTTAATAAAGTGGTTTTAATTTTCAACGTTGTGAATCTTTTGACTCAACCCGAGTTTACTTATCTAAGTTTACTCTAGCTAGTATCCTTAACGTGTTTAAGTCAAGTTTTGCTAGGCTTTTATATAGGGAGCTTTAAAACGCGAAAGTCTTAACTCTCATGGGTTAAGAACAAGAACTTTTCGCAAGTTCCTATAATTGATCCTAGAGAGTCGTTTATCAAGGGAACTTTAAAATGCAAATTCTAAAACTTGAAAAAGTCTAAGAGTTTGCAAGATCCAATAGATGACTCGAAAACCCAAAACTTTGATTTAATAGGCTAAGCATCCACGAGTCTCATTCCTTGAGTTTTTAAATTGTGGAGGACGAGAGATGATAGAGTCAATTATAAGTTTGGTATCCTTTCGTGAATTTATGTGAGTTAATTATAAGCCTATTCTCCCATCGCTTGCTAATAAATTTATCTGTAATAAATAAGGTTGTACGATTTGAAAAGTTACTTAGCTTCTAGCCCAAGATCGTTTAAAAGTTGCTCGGTATTGATTAGAGTTCATAGTCAAGGCATAACTTATTGAAGCGGGATGCGAAGATTGGCGAGTCTGAAAAGGCCCTAACAAGGCATGAGGGCTACATTTTGTTGCTAAAGATCCCAAGTGATGTGAAGAATCATTTATCAAGAATCAATATGAAGGATCGAGACACACGACGAAAAGCAAATACTCCCCTAAAAGATCATGGAGAAGTCTATCCAAAAAGACCCTAACAAGGTATGAGGATAAATAGATCCAAGTCCTAAAATGAGGCGGATCGTTGTATATCAAAATCCCAAATAAAGATTGGAGAAAAATGAAGAAGTCGTGGTCCAAAATTAAGAATCTCTCAAAAATTCAAGTGAAGAAATTCCTATTATGAAGAGAAGACCATTATTTCATGAACGTCTCTCAAGATTTGAAGTATGAAGTCGCTGCCAAATATCGGTCCAAGAAAGGTCTCAAATCGTGAAGCGAGTTATGCCAAGATATGAACTTTATGAGGTCCCGAGAAGCAGTTTTAAAAGATGAGGACATTGCAATGGTCAAGTGTAGGGGATTTGATAGGTGTGTAAACACCCATCCTTTTACCACTTAACTACAATAATAACCGAGCCAAAACGTGTATTTTATGTCGTAAATGTCGGAATTATGCGTGGTTTGTGTTTTTGTTGTGATTTAGGATCAAAACGTGAAAAGGGAGGAAAACACGGGCTTTCACGGGCTTTTATCGAAGAAAAAGACGAAAGACGAAGTCAAGAGATCAAGAGTGCAAAAATAACGGAAGTCCAAGACCTATTTTGAAGATTTATCGAAGAAATAGTCTAAAGACGGAAGTTTAATAAAAGCCGAAGAACTCAAGTCTATATTAATGAAGAAATTACAAGACGAGTTTCATTAATCCCGAGACAAAGTCGAAAAAGTCGAAGAAATAAGAAGACGAGAAAGAAAGAAAGAAAGAAGGAAGCAACACATGCTTAACCTCCCTAATCACTATAAATACACTCCTTAAGTGTCATTAGGAGTGGTTAGCTAATTTTGACAAGATTAGTTCTCCATTTACATTACATGCAATTTAAATTCATGTCATTTCCTTAATTGTCTTGCACTTTTAATACCTTTAATTCAAGTAAGTTTCCTTTTATTGTTATTGAATCTTTACTTTTCTTGTTAATCTCCTATCTACCTTTCTTGCTTAATCTTTAATCTTTATATCTTATGTTTATGATTATGTTCTTCAATTTTTATTAATGATTATGATTATGTTTATGATTATGATTATGTTGGCTAATTTGACACATTAGTTCTTCCATCTTTAATTACTTGCACATTTACTTAATTGCACCTTTAATTACTTGTCTCGCACCTTAAATTTGTAAGCTTTTAATTATTGTCTTTACTTAAATTGTAGAATCTTAATCTTAATCAAGTTTTTATTTTAATCTCTCATTCTACCTTTCTTGTTTTGCTTAATCGTTGTGCTTATTATCTTGTTGTCATGCTTATTTGATTACTTGTTATGCTTTTATGTTTTTGATCTTGTTAGCTTATTGATTTTATAGCTTATTGTGTTTTTCTTAAATTTAATCAAGTGTTTTCTAGTTAATTTTTATAAAAGTTGATTTTTGATATTTTTATCATTTAGTTTTCTTAAAAGTTTTTAAATTTTAGCTTAATTGCTTTTTCTTAAATTTGATTTGGTAAAAGTTTTGGTTAAGTGCTTAAATGTTTTTGGCTTATTTTTAGTTCGTAGCTTATTTGATTTAATTGCTATTCGGATTATTAGTAAAACCCTCTTTTTCCGGATAAGGGTTCAAAACTTATTCTGGATAAGCTCAATTTGTGTTATTCCGAATAAGCCACAAGACAATTTTATTCCGGATAAGAGTGGTTTTGTTTATTCCGGATAAGGGGCGCGAATTGGTTATTCCGGATAACGATCCGGAAGTTATTCCGGATAACTCGTCAACTAAAGATTCCGGATAAAGACCAGGAGTTTATTCAGGACAAGCAGCTCGACAAAATATTCCGGATAAGTGTCCAAGGATTATTCCGAATAGCGGATTTCGACTTTTTCCGGGTAAGGTGACAATATTCCGGATAAGAAGATCTTAATTATTCCGGATAAGCTACTCGGGTAAATATTCCGGATAAGGGCCAAGTTATGAGTATTCCGAATAAGTGATTTATCCGGATAAGGGGGATTGTATATTCCGGATAAGCCTCGGTGGAATTATTCAGGATAAGGGGTCGTTGAACATTCCGGATAACCAAGCAGTAGTTATTCCGGATAAAGGTGACAGCTTTATTCCGGATAAGCATACTTTGTTGGGTATTCCAAATAGTGACAATATTTTAGATCCCGGCTCAGGTTCTTTCTTTTTATTTTCAAACAGTTATTTTTCTAGCTATCTTTCTTTAAGTTTTGTTTGAATTGTTTAGCTTTATTTGAATTTTAAAGTTCACATTTTTATTACATTGTCTATTTAATTTTCGTAACGCTTTAATTTTAAGTCATTTAATTAAATTACTTTCAAAGTTTTAGTATTGCTCCCTTTACTTTTCATTAGTTTTAGATTTGAATATACCATCATTCACGTTAAAGTTTTTGCATTTTATTTTTCAACAACGAAAAACCTTCGTTTCACCAAAAGACGACTGAGTCGCACATTCTTCCCTTTATCAATTCGAAAAGATCGGACGATAATATTTTCTTACTGGGCAAAAGCCTCGTATTAGCAGGAGAGTACAGGGAGGAGTCCTCGTGAGATTCTCCTCAAATTCTTCCTCGGTTGCGCGCGCCTATGTCCATGAGGGGCCGACCCCTATGCGAGCGGCTTTGCATGACGATGCTGGGGGGCTCCTTTTCCTTTTCCCTAATGCAGAGTTTTCTTCTTACTCAAATTCCTCTGCGACCTTCTCAGCGTCCTTGGTAAGATTATCCGATGACAACGAGGAGCTGAGGAAGGGTGGTGGTTGTTGTTGTACTAGTGGTTGTTGTTGTGGTTGTTGTACTGGTGGTGGCTGGTCTGCGCCAGTATCTTCATGCTCTTGTGCGGCAGAACCCCCCCCCCCCCCCCCCCCCCCCGACTTTCAAATCCATGGTGTTCTTCTGTGCACGTTCTTGGATCGAATCCTTATTCTCCATCTCATGGCGAGAGTATACTATCAGATCTTCAGGGAAGGCACCGCGGACGAGGTTGAGAATATCCATAGCTGCGAAGGAAACATACAAACATAAGAATGTATTTTAGTTTTTTGTCACAAGATGGTACTTACAGAATGATACGAAGAACGGGGGAAGAACCACTAACCCTGGCCACTCTCGGTGCAGAAGTATGGTACTTGGTGTGCGCCGTAGATAACTGCGAGACTCAGACCAAGGATTACCAACAACGTCTCAGGATAAGGTTACACGGGGATGCGGTTGTTGTTCAAAGTCTCCGCGTCCTTAGAGTTATAGGTGTCTAGACCAGGCATTGGGTCCTTCCTCACCGTTCCAAGGGTCAAAAAAGGGAAGTAGAAAGGAAAGGCAGCTTCGTCAACCCAAAAGAACCTATCATTCCAGTCCTTTAGGGAGTCTATCTTTCCATCGTAGCATGGCATCCCACCCTTTCGCTTAGCAAAGGAAACCCAACCATTGGCTAGTTGCCGTTGGTAGAAGACACGAAATAGGTCTACGGTGGGCTGTATATCTAGGGTACGACAATTGATTTCGAAATTCGAAATTTTGGCTGCCCCTATGCAATGAAATTTGGATAAGTGGGTCTCATAATGCATTAGTACACTAACAAGAAAACGTGACATGGGTATGCCCTGATTGGCATAGTAAAAAAATCGGGTGTAAACTCATATCTTTCCTACTGGCGCCTGGCTTATATTATGTCGAGGGTTAAGGATTTCAAGGTGTATATAATTTGGTATATAGTTGAATGACGTAATGTGGTCTAGCTCTCCTATCGTAAGGATCGATGTAACATCGGATAACTGTTTCACCATGGTGGCGTATCTTAATTTAAGTGGTTGCACAGGTTACCTTAGCAGAAATCTGGTGAACGATGGAAGGATTTGTAGACGATGATGGAAGCTTGAGAGTTTGAAAGTGGATAAACAGTTAAAAGGAGGCGTAGAGGGTATATATATAGCCCTCTTAAGTTACTGTTCCCCGCCTAGATTCGTGCCACGTGTTACCCACTTGCTAAATACAACGGTGGAATGTGAAGAGGTAACTATGATGTGGCAAACGCTTTTTCCGGGTTTCGAGGAGGTTAGGTGAAGGGGGGGGGTGAATGTCTTCTTGGAGGGAGTGTTTGAATTACTCATGTGTGGTTTATGCGCGTCTTGGTTTTTCGAGGACTTGGACGATTATAGTCTAGTAGTCGCGGTTAGCACCTGCGACCACTAGACTGGGGGAGGGGGGGGGACATGATGACGTATTGTCCCTAGTCGAGCTGGATAGTCCGACTCACGGGTAATACCCGCATCCATCAGCGATGAATTGATACTTATGTGATGTGCGCACAGCCCAGGAGGCCCGGTAAGTCGCTGTTGCACATACGGTTCATTACTTAAACCGTGTCCTCGTCGCACTGCGACAGCATCAAGCAAGAATATAATCTATCATATAGATATATTCGCCAAGGGAAAGGGATATACACTTACTTAGTTATGCGATAAAGGATCAAGCTATTTTGAGTCATTATCTCTTCCTTAGGCCGCAAGAACAGGGAGCCCAGCCTGGACTCTCTCGGGTATAAAAGGAACCCCCATGGTTCCACAAAGGTACGATACACACAATACCCTAAACACTATACACTCCAATCAATTACTTACTCTTACGCTGGAGTCTAATCGATGGTCATAAACCCACGGTAAGCCTAACGGTGTCTGTTTAGTGCGCAGGGTTCTCAAAGAAAGTTTTACTTGGTGAAAGAGCCGGAGTCCACAAGACCCCGAATTAAGCCTAATTCGGGTCAAGCTCGGTCCATCCAACTTTTGTATCAACAACCAGATCAGGCCTTCTGCATCTTACAACATACATAATAGATCCTACAGCTGAAGCATAAGGCACCTTTTTCATGTAAGCCACCTCTTCAGGTGTAGATGTGTGACAATCCGTCAATTTATGGTCGATATTTTATTCTCAAGTATTATTTAAAAACATTATTTTAATGTTATATTATGAACTCACTCATTTATGGGAAGAAATTTGGGTTTACGTCTTGAAGTAGCATCGACTACGTCTAAACCGGAGGATTTTACGTTACGTGCTTACGTTTACATACACCGTTTTTGGTGACAGTCCGACACTTCAGGAAATAAATGTATCCGTAAATATTATTTTGGGATTTTAAATTTGAGTTAGTTCATAAACTCACAAATTTACCAGAAGAGATTAGGACTTACGTGAATAATTTAACGTCCTTTACGACTAAACAGGAAACCTTAGGATTACGTATTTACATTTTCGAACTCTGTTTTTGATGAGACAATTTTTATTAGATTCGTTTTGTGTCGTTGATTCATAATTTATAAAAACATTTTTCGTAAAACGACCCGAGGGCACGCAAATCGAGGAAACTAGAATCGAGGAGTACCCGTAAATTAGTGGGATGAGACAAAACATGTTTTGCCTCACCCCACACATGGGACGGTTTAACTAAGGCCACCACACCCTTTGAGGTGTCAAGTTGTAGCTAACTACTACTACACTTGTCATTTTTAAGCTTAATAAACAAGCTACTCCATAACTAAAACCATCCAAGCCAAAACCACTTCTCCAAAACACATACATGCAAACCACTCTCATCCTCCCTTTTCTCTCTCTAAAAATTCGTCCCATATCACCCTAAAACACCAATTTTGATCAAATTCGACCACAAAATCTCATGTTATTTCTACATATGATGATATCCTTTTGAAGATATGAAGATTGGAGGTGATCTTAACTTATGAAAAGGAGTTTTCATTAGGTTAAAGGGCTTATTTCATGGAGGTGTTCATCCATCCAAAGGACCCAAGAAGTTTCCTTGCTTAAGTTGAAGATTTGATAACAAGAACCAAGTCTTGTTCATCAAAAACCTCATATTTTCATCACTATTGGTGGTATAAAGATTGTTCTTCTCATCCTCTTGTTATTTTGATTATGTAATCTTGTAATTTCTTTATTTGTGTATATGTATATGATGATGAATGATGATTAAAAATATTATGTGAGGATTTGGTGTTGATAGATTTGATAAATATGGTTAAAAAGATGGAAAACCATAGGTAACAAGGTTAAAATATTGCTTAAAATGATGGCTGTAAAAAACAGTAAGTAACTAAATGATAAACTGATAAAATGGCATGGTGGAATCAATTAACAGTAAGTATTAGATGTCATACACATGTGAGAGTTGACCATGCAATGGAATCATCAAAATGAGTGAGATATGATCAAAACAAAATTAGTATACCAATCTGAATAGTCTGTTTTGTAGGGACTGTTAAGGATACTTAGACATGGATTGAGCAGTAGCTATAACTAACTTATTTGTAGAACATAATATGCAGTTTATGTCATCCAAAAATGAGCTTCTATCTCCTTATAGAACTCAAGATATGATAAAAATGGTGAAAGTGAAACTAAAAATCAGATATTATGAAATTAAAGTTTAATAGTATTATATAAGCACTCAAATAATATAGTATAAAATGTGAAATTAAAACCCACTAACTTATATATTTCATTTATATAAATATGTATAAGGATAAATAAATGGAAATTATATAAAAATGGTAGTTTGGTAAGTTTTATAAGTTATAAAAACTATAAACATGATTTTTACGTCTTTTCGGCTAGTACCGTAAAATTAACGTTTTTCGTCAATTAAAACTTAGACGATCGGACCCGTCTAATGTAAACTTTTTAAAATTAATATAATGATATATAAGTACTTAATACAAGTAAAAATCAATAAAACCCGAACTATATAACATACGGACATTAACGGGCTAAATTAGCATTATTGGGCTATTAATCCAACTAAATGGGCTAAACACTTATAAATTTGCTTATTGGGCTTAACCCACTTGGGTCCAAAATGTAAAGTATAATACTGATATTAAAAGTATAATTGGGCTAATGAAAGGTAATAGACTTATAATAGGCTTATTGGACCTAAAACATGTAAATAGGTAAAACTAGTAAACTAGTATAAAAGTTACCAACACATAACACTAAAATGAGTAAATGGGAATGTATAAACGCACTTGATCATCATCATATATATAAAATCATCATATGTATACATAATTTTTATTTTTATAATGTCATTAGACAAGAGTCTATGACAAAGTATTAATTGTCTAGGTTTCCGTGATTGAAGCACGTACCGTACGTCCGAATTGCCGATAACCCGCCTTCCCACATCAACGTGAGTTCATAGCCTCACACTCTTTTAAATGTTTTTATGAATGTTTTATAAACCCGCGAGGGAGATAACATGTTAGTTTTGATAAAATAGGACACCATTTGTCCCGATTGTTTGTTTATTGATTTGGACCCGAATGATTGTATGACCCGGTGAATGATTATATGACCCGATAGATGAAATAAAATGGATTATTAAAGTTAGGTTATGTCACTAAAAATACCATTAGCATGAATTGTGAACTACCGGGATTTGGTAGACGCTTATGCATATAATAGTACTATTTATGGACAATCACCCCAGTTCGCGCCTTGACAGTTGATCCCCGTCGTGCCACATTGATTGGTAAGCGAATTTATGTATGAGAAGATTTACACAAGCGTGATTATTGTGACGACACGCTAATTTAGATGGGCAAATTAACTTTTGGGTTAGCTACCCGTTGTTTGTTGTAGTAAGTTAACAATGTCATGCAGCTTATAATAATCCAAATAACGAAATATTGCTACACGCACTGAATTACGATATATTGCCTGACTAGCAATACGGGGTCTTATTATTGATTTTATGTTCGTGTTTTGGTTTTACAAAACCATATTCATATAACGGTTTTTATATAACGTTAAAAAACGTATTGTATGATGTTTTTAACGATAATGGTTTGTATAATGATTTTGAATGCGAAAGCCTATATTATGATTTTTGATAAGGATTTGCATAAAATGACTTTGGCTATTTTATGGCCTATTATAAAGATTTGTACAAAATGATTTTCGGTAATAAATATATACCGATGATATATTAATGGTTTTCATTAAACTCTATGAATTCACTCGGCGTTATCGATGACCTTTTCTTAACATGTTTTATCTTAGGTACTTGAAGGTAATTCTCGGGAAGACGACAAGAATTCATGGTCTGCACTTAAATAACAATTTCCATTCAAATGCTTTGTAAAATTTGTATGAAATAATATGACTTGGGACCTATGTAAACTTGATATTTATGAATGGAAATGCTTTATTATTAAACGACGCGATTTTTAAGCGTTGTCTATGATGTGAGTAATGTGCTATCCCGTAACACCAACGAGTCTTCCGCTGTATTGAAATGTGTAAATTTGGTTGTGTTACAAGATGCATCCATCTCATGACTCAGATTATGCTTAACTTCCATAGGTTGAAAACCTTTCTTGGAATTATGCATATTATACTTCTTCAATATTTTGTCAATATAAGCATCTTGACTAAGACCAATTAACCGTCTACTTCTATCTCGATAGATTTTAATTCCCATAATGTACGCAGTTTCTCCTAAATCCTTTATAGAAAAACATTTACCAAGATAATCCTTAACTTCTTTAAGTCTTGGAATATTAGTTCCCATGATTAATATGTCATCAACATATAAAATTAGGAATACTACATCACTCCCACTAGCTTTGCGATATACACATGGCTCATCACGATTTTGAATAAATCCAAACTTCTCGAATTCTTCATCAAATCGTTTATTCCATTGACGTGATACTTGCTTTAAACCATAAATAGATCTTTGAAGTTTACACACGCGTTTTGGATATTTAGGATCAACATACCCTTCCGGTTGTTGCATATAGATATCTTCATCTAAAGGAACATTCAAGAAGGCAATTTTAACATCCATTTTTCATATCTCATAGTCATAGTATGCTGCTATAGGTATAAAAATCCTAATAGCTCTTAAGTCTGCTACAAGAGAAAACGTCCCCTCGTAGTTTACACGAAAAGTTTGTGTAAACCTTTAGCTAATAAACGAGCTTTATAGCATTGTACTTCACCATCCATGTCAGTTTTCTTCTATATATCCACATATGTTTCACTACTATAGCATTTGGTGGTGGATCTACAAGAATCCAACCATCATTAATTCTCATAGATTTCATTTCCTCATCCATTGCGACCATTCACTTATCCTTTTCAAGATCATGTATGGAGGATTTATAATTAGAAGGTTCACCAAGATCCCCTACTTCATCATCATCATTTTCTATGTTAAGACATAGTTTTCTTGGTGCACGTGTTAATCCCAATTTAATCCAAAACACAAGATTTAGAGAGAGAAAGAGAAGAAAGTTAGAGGGAGAAAGTAAAGAGATGCTGGAAAGATAATTACTGTTAGAAAGAGAAAGTAAATGAACCAACACCCTCTTCCACACATGGAAGATGGCTTATATACCCACGAGCTTGGTGGGCTCGTGGGCTTGTTTCCTTGGGCCATGCTTGGCTTGACTTAGGCTTAGAGCCCCTAACTTATACAATATTAGCTTAAATTCCAGGCCCAGTTAACCCAACTAACCAATTACAATACAAGACCTTTAATGACTAAGATGACCTATAACATTCTTGTTAGACTATATAAAATATAGGGCTAACAATCTCCTTTAATGTGTCTGTCATCTTTAAATGAAAAAGATGATCGAGTGAATACATTTAAGTAGAGTTGATCTTCTTTCTTAGGTCTTGCATCTTGGTCTTGATCTTGTTTTTAACGGCTTTGTTCCTTCATGCTTTTGTGATCTTTTTCTTGAGCCTTTGTCATTTGACTTTGAGTGCTTGAGATCTTTAATTTATCCTTGATAGTGTTCATCTTGTGCTCTTGTGACAAGATGACCTCTTACATTCATAAGTATCTTGATTATCGCCATCTTGTTCTCTTGTGACTTCTGAATCGACATGTTCATACTTTGTTGATTTCGAAAGGATAACAATCTCCCACACACATATAGTTGAAGTTAGACCTTGAGGTATCCATTGATTATCAGAGTAGCGGAAGTCTTTAACTTGTACTATGAACATGTGAAGACGACTTCAGTTAGTACACAGCTACGCCACCTTCTTGATATGCAGTAACATATATAGACACAGACAAAATGGCTTTGAACATTTCACCCTAACTCTTTAGCGTTTTACCTTCGGTCGGTGAAGACAGTTAGACGGTATTAGATACCATACCTGTGATCGGGTAGATTTGATTAAGAACTTGCTTGACAGGGTTTCCCGGTTGTACTAGCCAGTTCTCTTTACTCGACCGTCTCAAAGCAGACTGCGAACGTAAAGAGTGAATCATAAGGATAAATTATTCTTTTAATTAGAGTCGTCAATTCAGAATTCCTTGAACAAGTTTGATTCTATAAGAATCGCACCATTGTTGCTTTCCAGTTTGTCACAAGCTTGATTCATAGAGAATCTTGCGAGTCACCTACCTCAGTGCTGTTTGATGTTAACAATAGAAGGATTTCTATTCGTCACTGTGAGCACTAAAGAGTGTCACTCTGAATGTTCTGGAAAGATCACACGGATTTTGCGAAGAAACCTGGAATCAAGTTTTAATCACTTAAGAATTTAAACTTAGTTTAATTCCAGCTATCAGAAGTTTGACTCATATAGAATCGCACAAGTTACCTACCATGAGGTTGTTTGATGTTGACTCAAGTAGGATTTCCATCTTCATTGTGAATCGTATCACTAAGATGTTCTAGAAATATCACAAGGATAATGTGTAGGACTCGATTGTGTCCTAAGAGATGATAGATTGATCTCTTTTGGCTCTAGACTCGATAAGTTCATCTTGGTAATCGGTGGCTGGAGCAGACTGCCACCTTTTAAATATTAACTAACTCAGAGTGAGAAAGTTAATCGATATGTTTTGATCTCCGTGACAATGAGACAAGTTTCTTTTGAGAGAAACTCGAATGACTAGGGAAGGGTTGTGCATCGTATCACTGGGTCCATGACGACTTGTCTTCAATAGATGTATTGACGCTGTTTCTGCCTAGGTTGCATAGAATATTCAGTTCCTTCAATGCTTACCAATACGTCATCACTAGCACCTTGTTGTGATTGTTCCATTGCTAACTTAAGTAATTGGTCCGCATTCAGCTTCATTTCACTCCATATATCCTAAGGACAATTATTTCTAGCTATGGAATGTCCTTGGGTAGATCCCTCTGGTTCTGGTTGGATCATAGGACTTAGTTTTCTATCCTAAACCACCTTTTGAATCCATTGTTCTGTCGTGGATAGTAGGTTGTTTTGGGTATAGATCGTAACCATAAAACCATTGAAAACCATTCAAAGTTCTTGATAAAAATCAAAACCTTTAACACTTTGAAAGTTTTACATTTCCGAAAAGCTCCCCCTACACACATGTATCGATATACGAAATAGTTTAGCATGTGAAGGAAAGAGTTGCACTTGAGTCTTTAAGATCACATGTTGTGATAAATTATATTTTAATCATATTTTCTCCCCCTATCTATAATATAAAAACATAATATTAGAGATACCAGTTGATTAAAATATGACAATTTCTGAAAACCGATTGGGAGAGAAACATGTGTGCAAGCATGAATCCGGGAACTTTTGTCGTCGGGTAGCTCCCCCTCAACAATATATGTGTGTCTTAAAACAAAAATTTGACAATATTTTGGAAAAACGACCCCACAAAATATGATGAGGTACGGAGTTGAGATACCTTGTCCGATATAATTTATTTCATATGATAGTTTTAAACCGTTTTTGGAATGTGTTGGATACCTAAAATATGACAATATCTGAGATCTACCCAACAACATTAAAGGCTTGATTTTTAAACGCCCCCCCTAAAAAATTGATCAAAATAACATATGAAATTTTTGAGATATAAAAACCATTTTATGAGGAAGGGAGTGTTAAAAACACAATTTTGAAAGATTTAGAAAAATCTTATGAGAAATTCTTGAAAAATTGTGTTCAGCGGTTTTAAAATAAATTCCGATTTACATGAGCTCAAAACTTTGAATGTTTTGTGACTAGCTCATGACCGAAAAAATTAATTTCTCTTTTTGAAGGATAAGTTATCATTCGTGATAAACTTTCCTTAAGGTGAAGTTCGAGTTCTAAGCTGAAATTTACTTAGAAGTCGTTTTTCATGAACTTAAAAACTTGGAATGTTTTTATAGGAAGCTCATGACCGAGAAATATTAATTTCTCATTGTGAAGGATAAGATATCGTCCATGATAAACTTTCCTTGTTTGAGGTTCGAGTCCTAAGCTGTGATGCACTTAGAAGCCATTTACACGAGCTTAAAACTTTCAAATAGTTTTAATATAAGCTCGTGTCCAAGAAAATTGAATTTCTCATTATGGGGATAAGTCATACTCGGGATGAACTTTCCTTTCTTTTGAGTTCGAGTTACAATCTGTAATGCGACTGCAAGTCATTACACGAGCTTCAAACTCTGGAATAGTTTGAATGTACGCTCGTGTCCGAGAAAATTTAATTTCTCGTTTTGAGGGTAAGTTATCGTTGAAGAGATAAACTTCCCTGTGTTTGAGGAACGAGTTAAAGCCTGTAATTTGACTGTAAGTCATTACACGAGCTTCAAACTTTGGAATAGTTTTAATGTACGCTCGTGTCTGAGAAAATTTAATTTCTCATTTTGAGGGTAAGTTATCGTTGAAGAGATAAACTTCCCTGTCTTTGAGGAATGAGTTACACCCTGTAATTTGACTGTAAGTCATCTTGAATAAGCTTAATTTTGAAACCCATGAGACATTTGTTTCTTAGATATCTGCTTCTTCAGCAACCAAACTCTGAGTGTGTCGTTTGTTGAACGGTATTCAAAGATTGGACGTTTGGGTGCCCGTTGAGCCTTGACTTTGGTACATGCACTTTCATCAGTAGTTTGTAGGCTTGCATGTTGGTTAGTTATATCTTTATGAGAACCATGTGGGGGTTCACTGTAAACCTTTGTCGTGATAGAGGAAAATATCTTTCCAGTAGGAACCCACTTAAGACCAATTGTTTTAAAGGTTCTACCCGTTGGTATCCACCTAAGACAGAGTCTAGGAGTCATAGTTTTCTCATGCACAACAGAAGACCTAGTTGGAGAAAACCTATTTCCTTTAGGGTTCTGTCTTTGAGATGCTCTAGCTTTTTGGTTCACCTTGTTCAGGACTTTTGTGATACAGTCATCATGAATGGCATTAAACACGCATTTGTTACATTTCGTGCAAACAAAGTGCTTAGCATATGAGAAGGATCTAGAGCTCCTATGGTTTACAGATTTGTGCACATCATAGAAGGGTCTAGAATTCCTAGATGCGTAATTAGCGCTCCTAGGTTGTGGTTTAGTCCTATCTCTTGCTTGTGTCTTGTTCTTAGCATCCTCTAGATAGCATTTATAACCCGTGTCATTTGAACTACGCCTAGGCATGTTCTTGAAGATATTTCTAGAGTTGCTTGAAGTATTCATGTGATCGGGTTTTGTAGATGCTGATTTTCTTAAGGAGGGTCTAGATTGTGGAGTGACTGGTTTAGGCAAAATGCTATGTCCGTTAACTTGGGATGCAAATCTCAGGTTCGACGTTTTGGGTCGTTCAGATTTAAACGCAGTCGGTTGTCTAGCAACTTAGCGGTTTTTGAATGGTTGAGAAGGAGGTTTTCCCTAGACTGACTGTTTTGCTAAATTAGTATCCACACTATATGCTTTTAACTTCCTTAATTCATTTTTCACTGCATTGAGTGCAAAAAAAATTTCCTGAATCTGAGCCTTTAATTGCTCATTTGAAAGAGTCTGAAGGTGTGACTGAAGTTGCTTGAAATGTTCCAAGCATCGCTCTTTAGCTTTGAACATCTTGTACTTGATTGCATGATCGTTTGTGTCTGAATTTGAGCAGTTGTTGGACATTGTCGATGATTTTGAATGGATTATAGATCTTAGTAGATGTGTTGTGATGAGCTTTGGTTGAAATCTCGAAAACTCCAATTTTTTTCTCAGTCCGACAATAAATTCCTTAGTCCGATATAACAGTAAACCGAAAAATTTTGAACCACCAAAATTTTGAATCGAGGTAGAAATAGCCTAAAACTAGTAGGGAAAAAATTTGAAAAGTGAAAAATTTTGACGAAAAATAAAACCTAAAATGGCCTAGAAATTTGAATTTTGGTCAGAAAATTTGAATTTTGTGTCAATTTTTTTTTCATATCGCCAAAATTTAAAATCGAAGCTTAAATGGCCTAAAAATGGTCTAGCAAAAATTAAATTTTACTATGGTTTTCCCGTCAAAAAGTACACGAACAAATTTTTTTTTGGTAAACTATGTTCCGGGACTAGTCTAGATAGTGGCTAAGTATAAAAAGTACCCGAACAAAATTTTTAAAATTTAAAATCTCGCAATAATGAAGGATTGCGAAAATGGAAGATCTCGCAATAACTAAATATTGCGAAAATGGATGATCTCGCAATAACTCAATATTAAAAAATGAAGGATCTCGCAATAACTCAATATTGCAAAAATGACAGATCTCGCAATAACTCAATATCGCGAATGGCAGATCTCGCAATAACTCAAGGTTTTCCGCAATAACCAAGAAACTTTCCGCAATAAACAGGTTTTTAAAACCCTAATTATTACGAAGATGAAGATTTCACAATAATGGATGAGATTCCGCAATAATGGTAAAAAAACGTGATCTTTTTGCCAAAATCGAGCCAAACACCCTAAAATTTTGTGTTTTTTGATGATCCAAAGTAACCAAATCCCTACCACAACTATCTAGGAGATTTCTAAACCACAAAAACACAAAAAAGATTTTGGGACGTGGGTTTATGGGATCAAAAGCACATGAAATATGTATAGAACACCACAAAACAAATCAATCACCTATCCACTAATGGCTCTTGATACCAAATGTTAATCCTAATTTAATCTAAGACACAAGATTTAGAGAGAGAAAAGAAGAAAGTTAGAGAGAGAAAGTGGAGAGATGATGGAAGGCTAATTACTATTAGAGAGAGAAAGTAAATGAACCAACACCCTCTTCCACACATGGAAGAGGGATTATATACCCACGAGCTTAGTGGGCTCGTGGGCTTGTTTCCATGGGCCAGGCTTGGCTTGACTTAGGCTTAGAGCCCATAACTGTTTTTTGGGTAAAAGGGACAAAATATCCCTGGTAAATAGATTACACCAAAAAACGATTAAGTACAAGGAATGTGGCTAAAGTACCACATTAACCGCAAGCTAAAAGTTTGTAACCAAGTGTGTATGACATGCCATAACCACACAACCAAAACTAAAACTACACTTATATAAGAAATATTAAGTTTAGCATATTCATCATATATATTTTCCACCTCATCATCTTCTTTATCCATTAAAGCACCAAATGAATTAGACGTAGAAACTTCTGGATGTTTACTCAGGACCGCGTCCTTAATAGCCTGACCATGCATCTCACTAGCAGCCTTACCTTTATTAACGATACTATGTTTAGCTACTTGAGCAGCTGAACTAATTTTAGACAAATTAACTCTACGATTAGCACCAGTAGTACTACCTTCAGAATTCTTAAGTTTGAATGCAAAGTTTTGGCCAACTTGGAACCCTTACTTGTAGGCACCCCCTTTGGCAAAGGAAAAATACCTTTACTAATACTATTTCTTTTCCTACCAACCACTTTCTGGAATCCGTCATCAGCCTTATCAACAACCGTAATAGGAACGTTTTGGACAATCATCACCCCGTATGTCCAAAGATACAACAAGTAGGGCACCGAGGAGGTTTCCATTCATATTCAACACGAATGGTCTCTTTAATAAACCCATAACCATCAATCTCAGGTATACCAATAGTAATAGACTCCTTCAACTCCTCACTTGAATTAACCTCAATTAAAACTCTAGCAAAACTGCTACGACCCTAGGAATCTTTACACATACCACTAGTATAAGAATCCATCATAATAGGAGTACCTAGATATGTAGCTATCAAACTAATTCCTTCTTCCTCAAAAAATTGTATCAGAACATCATGAAGTTTTACCCATATAGGGATAAGAGTAAACTCCTCCTTATGCAAGCTCGTTTTCATAGTAAGCTTCTTCAGAATAATAGGCGAGTTATGCACCATCCATGGTCCTCCTTCTAATACAGATTCTAACCCTGCATTAGTATCAAACTTAAAAAAGAAAAAACCTTGGGCATTCATCATTATGCGTTTTAAACCAAAATTAGCCCAATTATTATTCGCATAGAACTCAACAACTGGAAACGACATTCGATACCAACAAAATATCCATACAATATGTTCTCAAGTTTTCCACTAACCTTTTTAACCACAGTCCGAGGGATCGAGATATTAACACCTTCACACGCATTCTTCGAAATCATAGGTTTTAAGAAGGTTCGTGTGGAATTACTGGCACTAGCATTTGTACCAGCCACACCAACAAAAGTGGCATTCAAAACACTGTTCTTACTCGTTGTAGGTACACCCGCTAATGGAGTACCAGTAGGTGTTGACCAAGCACTCTCCTCAGAAGCCTCCTTAGTCACATTATTCTCTAACTTTGTAGAAACCGAAAGCTCGTCTCCAGACATATATTCACCTTTAGTAGCATTCATACCCATATTAGGGTTTCCAGCAACCTACGCAAAATTAGGATCCCCATCCAGCACATTAGATACCAACAGCGAGGACATGCTTTTATCCTGAGGATCCTACAAGTCCACCGCAGGGTACGAAGAAACCCTATTGCCCCTACTACACAGGTCCTCTTTAGGTTTTGGAGAAACCCTAATTGGGTAAACAGTAGATCTACCCGCCTTTGTAGTCAAAGCAGATTCGTACTCACACAACAAATTAAAAATCTCCTTTGATCGTACACTAGAAATCATCGACCATAAAGCAAATTTTTTCATCTTAAGATCATGCATGAAATCACGAACCTCCTGAACCGTACTCAATGGTATTCCGAAGACTTATACAATATTAGCTTAAAGTCCAAGCCCGGTTAACCCGACTAACCTATTACAATATAAGACCATTAACGACTAAGATGACCTATACCATTCTTGTTCGACTATATAAAATGTAGGGCTAACAACACGTTTAGTCCTTTCAAACCTACGTAGAGGAATTATTTCCGGTGGAACTCCTAGACTTTCTGGTTCTACATGAATTATTTTGCTAGTATTTTTAGAAGGCAATGTATTTATATGACTGTCTTCAAGATCATAATTTCTCCCACTTAATTCTTTATTTACAATATCACTTTCAAGGAAGTTGATATGGTAAAATCGTACTCGTTTTAGGAAAAACACGAATGCTCGATAAATGCGAGTTCGTTCTCGACGGAGGTGTGTATGTTTAGGCCAATATAATAAAATCAAGTTTCGATTAGTGTCTTTTTTGGGTTTGAAAAGAGAAAATTAAAAGACGAGTTACACTACGATTACAATATGGCGTAAAACGTAAAAACGATGACGTATATATGTAAAACGCGACGAAATTAAAAATTTAAGCTAAAAATTAATTAAAAATTAAAACTAAGTCTAAAATAATATAAACAAAAATAAAAAATCAATAAATAAATTTTAAAACCTTTTATTAACTAAATATTCAATATTAAATGCTAATTAAAGCCCTAAAACTAAATATAGTTAACAAAAAGCCCAACATATTATTTTATCAAACAAATATCTTACTTATATTATTTAAAAACTAAAAAGTATTTTCCCCAAAATTTTTAAAACTATTTTTCTATTTTTGAAAGGCTAAAAACACTTTTTAAACTAAAATAATGATTAAAAATAATAAAATAATGTGAAAACTAATTTGACTTTTTGCAAAATCCTAAATTATCTAACTAAACAGTAGAAAAATGAAAAAGTTTGAAAAAGATAAATTTTTACCTAATAAGACAAAACAATTTTAATTAAAAACCAAATTTAACTTAAATTAATTCTAAAAAATAATTAAATAATGTGAAAAATGAAATTTCTACTTTAAAAATATTAATTTATATTACTGAAACTATGAAAATTTGAAAAACTTAAAAATATTAATTTTTACCCCTATAAGACAAAACCATATTTAACAAAACCATAATTAAACTTAAATTAACTCTAAAAATAACAAATAAACAGTAAAATAAAAATTAACTTTATGAAAAATATAAAAATAAATAATTAAAACAATGAAAATTAAAATGAAAGAAAAAGACTTAATTTAGATCACTAGGGACAAAAAAGGATAAAACTGAAAGTAACACCTCACTTTTCTTTGTTTGCTAGTGTAGCAGTGGCAAAGAATAGACTAGCAGTGGGAACTTTCTACCCACTGCTTAACCTCAGAAACACGTTTTATGATTTTTCTTACTTTTTGATTGGATTTATTTGGAACCAAGGGCACCCCCACACTCAGTGGAGTGTGGGGATGTTGGAAACTCACTTTATGTGACGACATTTAAGAATTCCCATTAGTTATCATAGTCACACACATTTAGACTAGACTAGGTTCGTTGTATAGTTTATGTTATGTGTGTGGATATATATACCCCTCCTTAGCTTCCAAGGAGGGGTGTTGCTTGTCATTTTATTTTGAATACAACTTTTCATTTCACACATTCAACCTCTCTTCTCTCTCTCTAAACCAACAATGGCTTCCACCACCATATTCCACCATGTTAGACCACCGGATCCTAAATAGCAAATCTACATTTGGTATCAGAGCCTGGTTCATTCCTTGGATCATGTTTTTGTTTCGATTTGGTGGTCTAAACATTTTTTTTGTGTGTCTCGTTATATAATTTTTTTTTTGGTCCGTATGTCGAGTTTGTTGTCACGATGGTGTTAATGGTTTCATTTCTATGGAAAAATTGCACTAATTTTGTCACTGGTTGCTCATATCCATTATTCATAAAACTTTTTTGTCCTTGTCTGTCATTTGTATGTCATCAGTCAAAAACAGATTCTTCCATGGTCATTTTGAGTTTTTCGTGGTCAAAAGTTAACTTGTTTTTGATATTCAAAAATTGGTCAAAAGTGGTTTCTGGCTTAATTTTTGATCTGGTATTTTTTCTGGATTTATCTTTTTGTTTCTGATGATAAAATTACCCAGAAAAATTTTCAGAGTACCATTCCCGGATTTTCAGGAACAAGGACTACTCGTGGATAAGGTTTCAGCTTCATGGTACATCGCATTGACTGTGATGGTACCACTGCGATGGTACCACTGCGATGATTCCATTGCGATGGGATACAATGGACTCTTCTTGTTTAGACTACGATGGGTTCAAACCAGTTAAGACTGTGATGGACTCTCCTTGTCTAGACTACGATGGGTTCAAACTCGGTTAGACTGCGATGGGACTTCGACTGCGATGGACTCTACATCTTGACTACGATGGGTCAAAGTCTTTGACTGCGATGGACTCTCATTGCGATGGGTTCCATCGTAATGGGTCCAAGGTCTAGACTGCGATGGACTCCTTTTTACTTTGACTGCGATGGACTATATAATGTTTGACTGCGATGGTTGAATATTTGAATACGATGCAGTTTAAATCTTTCATGACCATGACTATGTTGTTTAGACTTAACACTTGACTGAATCCATCTCAACCGAGTCAAATCGGTAATTACCGAGTTGACTCAGTTCACTCACTGAGTTGACTCGACATCCAACCTTATATCACCACAACTCCATCATAACTAATCTATGCCCATCGTCACTTAAATCACCTTCTAGACTCAATACAGTAAATCCAAGAGATCTCAGTTTATTTTTTTCGATTAAGGATCTCTTTAAGATCTATTTTCTCGAAAACTTTTTTTTCTCAGATCTGTGTAAATCCCCTACGCTTCTTTAATATACGAAAGATATGAAAGATGTATAACAATTTTGTTATAATCAGTTCATTATTTCGATTAAGACTCAAATCATACATAAAACAACATGCAAACCTACTCGAGACCTTTAAGAGATCTTGAAGCCTCGATGGTGTTCATAATCGTTGACAAGAGATTCTGGCTAGATGATTCGGTGGGTTTCAACTTAGATGCTAATTTGAGAGGAGATTAAGGGTAAATGGATTCGTATGTTAAGATATGGAGGCGTATTGAGGATGGATGTGGCTGTGTTCTGAGATGGGGATCAGATGAAAATTTTGGTGGACGGAAGTTACGATGAAGGGATGAGATGTGTATCTGGTTTGAGAGGCGGATTAAACGAGGCAAGTGATTAGGGTTATGTTAACTGTGAGTTGAATTTAGGAGGTGTGAGTGTTATAAACTTTGGTGATGGACCGGGTTATGCAAAATTAATGGGCCATGACAATTGAACGCATGAGGGCCTTGGACTCAATTTTTTAAAAACAAAGAATTTGAGTTGGGCCGTATGTATTAAAACACAATATACACAAATTTTCATTTCAAAATTAGTTATTTTGAATAAAATTTTGTGGATATTGTCGGGATTTAAATATAACAAATGACGTGACAAAATGACGTGACAATTGTGACGAGAATTTATTTGAGACGAGACCAATGAAAAATTGGGCATTTTTTTTAGTGGCTACAGATTTTGTTTGATCGGGTATTAATTACGTGACGTTGAAGACGGATTTTTCGATGGCGTGTATTTATTTTATCTTTTAAAAGATAACTTGCTCGTGCTTAATCCTAGAATGAAGACTTGGTTATCTGGTTTCCGGGTTCGGGGTGGATGGTTGATGACTCGGATAACTATCACTTAAAGGGGTTACATTGTTGTACTCAGTGTCACGCGCTTAGTCGACGTGGATAATTTCAAGAGGTGTTGTGCTTATAGACTTCTTCAGTGATGCATTGAGTACTTAGAGATTTCTCCACCGTTCTTCATTCAACAATAGTGCAAGCTTAAGTCACAAGATCGAAGGATTTTTATTCAGCTTCATGTTTGATGTATCTGGTTCATTCTTTTAGTGGTCACTTCAAATTGCTTTCACGTGGGTTGGTAAAGGTGGCCATGGAGAGTTTATGAGAAGAGATTTTCGATCAACAGCTGATTCTCACAAAATATATAATTCAGCTTATTTATTATTCTCACGAAATTTCAGGTTTATGTGCGTACGATTTGTTGATGGTTCCGAATTCGAAACCATCAAGGGGGAAGAAGAAGACACATTGAACGCACAACGAGTACACGTGATGAACTTCATACCTTCTTTTGATTTGAAGATATTCCGGATGACATTTGTCATAGCCGCAGAGAAAATCAGTGTTTTAACTCGTGGCGTTATCAATCTCCAAACGGTACACTACTGATTCGAGGTTTAATTGTTTGATTGTTGCAATTATTCATCATCGTTATCCTATATGCATTCCCGGGACTTAATTGACTCTGGGGCATCTCCGGAAGAAGATATGTGCATTTTCGGGACTTAATTGACTCTGGTGTTACGATGTCAACTTCCTGAATGGGATAAAGTGTCCACTTCCGTATTTTAGCTTCATACTTGGGATTGATTTACTTTCTTCAACTATGTGGGGGAAGAAATGTCTTGATTCTTTCTGGTATGCATAACTTGAACTCTCAGGGGGAAGAAAAATTCAGAAGAATTATTCTAGCGTGAGAAGAAAAGTTGTTGATCTACTTAGTGTGCCCCAAACTTTCAATCCCTCTTAGCAACGTTATCATGTTATATGATGGGATTTGCTAGTTAGATTCCGTTGTGCGCTTAATCATTCTAAGCTTTATTGAAAGCTTTGAAGTTGCTTATGAGGATTGTCGATTTAGGGGGAAGCTATTTAAAAACTTCTACATCAAGTTTATGTGGCATGAATTAGGGGGAAGCTAATTCAGAAGCTTCTCCATATCCAGAAGTGTATGGGTTACTTAGCTCGTGCCGTTACAGTATTTCTTCTACAAGTTACTTTAAAGATGAGTCGTTTTGAAGACGAAGGCCTCAGAAGACTTCATCAGCATTGGACGCTTCATGAAAGCTCTTGCTCTTAATCATTTTGTACTTGTTAGGAAGAATATTGTAAGGAATTCTACACGTCGTCCTATGAGGGAAGATTGTTGGAAACTCACTTTATGTGACGACATTTAAGAATTCCCATTAGTTATCATAGTCACACACATTTAGACTAGACTAGGTTCGTTGTATAGTTTATGTTATGTGTGTGGCTATATATACCCCTCCTTAGCTTCCAAGGAGGGGTGTTTCTTGTCATTTTATTTTGAATACAACTTTTCATTTCACACATTCAACCTCTCTTCTCTCTCTCTAAACCAACAATGGCTTCCACCACCATATTCCACCATGTTAGACCACCGGATCCTAAATAGCAAATCTACAGGGGAGTCAAGAGAAACACAAAAACACATAAGCACAGGCAATCAAATACTCACAAATGGGCAAAATGAAGTCATTGTATATTGAACTATAGGGTCTTGTGACCTTTTGTTGATAAACTTGGTCAATTTATGAGTTTCAACAGCCAATGATTATTAATCTAGCTTACCAAACTTAAAACAAAGAGCACACAACCCTAGTTTAACCAATATTCTAACAGTTTGCACAATTTTAGAAATTAAAACTCACTAAAGCAACCTAGATCTAGTGATTAAACATGACTGTTTTTATGCCAATTTTTAACAAGTTACTTCTAAATTACACTAACAATTCTTGAATCCAAATTCAATAACACCTAAAACAAACCTATTAAATCATGTTTGAGCAAATTTTAAGCCAAAGAATTATCAACTACTTAGCCTATCATGCAGACCCAAACACCCTATATCTAACTGCTAACAAATTTTGCAAACAAAATTTCTAAACAAAACACTCAGAACTGATTCAAAGCTACTTAACTTACATCTAAATCATTAAGCTACATACACAAATCATGAACTAGCACTCAAATAGTTTCATACCCAAACATAAATAATTCAAAACCAACAGCTTTATGAAAAAAAAATGGTTCAAGCCTTTTTACCTTTCATAGTGTACATCCACACTATGAGATAAGGGCTAATGCCTTATCCTCCTTCTAAGCTTATGGTTTTTGGATGTGCTTGTTTGAATGGTATTGAAGGACCACAACAGTCCAAACCCTCACAAAACTACAACAGTTAAGTGAGGGTTATGTCTTCAACCTGTTGATAACAAAAACAAACAGAGACAATGAATCAAGCTCACATAAACATTCAATAAGCTGTGTGTCAGACAACTTGTTAATGAGATAATGCCTAAAAACGTTGCTTGCATTTTTCGGTCTCGCTTAGTTTTGATTACGACAATATGTAAAAACAAGCATTTACGAAAACAATGAAAAACGAATTCTTGAGTTCAATTATTTTTCATTTTACCCATTTTCCCTTAAGGTATGAATAAACAAGTACTAACCTTAATCAAGTGATCAAGTGATTTAATCTTTTCGTAAAACTCACTTTCTATTAAGTGTGACAAGTTTTTAATTAAACTTTCTTTTTAAGAAAATGTTTTATTAAATTAAATATTTGAAAATTTGAAAATGGCATATTCTTTTTTGATTTAGAATATTCTTTTAGTGTATTTTATAATCACATAAGACCTCCACCACTAAAGGACAAAAAGGGAGCGGAGTCTAGTCCGGCGGTTCCCTAGCGCCTAGGCGGTTCCTTATCGATAAGGTACCGCCGGCTGAGATAAGGAACCGCGGGCAGATATAGCCGTTGGCCCTTTGTCCTATAAATAGTGGACCTTTCTTAGATTTTCAATTCACCTCTTTTGTTCATAAATTTCCAGATTCAAACATACTTCTTAAATCACTCAAATCCTTGATCATTTGATGGATTACTACTTGTTTATAAGTGAATCTTTCTCATCCATCCTTTCCTCTTCAAGTGCAAAGAGAAGAACACTGTCATTGTGAAGTGTTGTGTCCACCACCAAAGATCCTTTGAAGATCAAATCTTATACATTTGTTGTTGTGTCATAGTTGTGAAGATCTAAGTAGTTGTGTCTATTTGGAAGTTGTGTATTTACTAAGTATAGTTGTGTAGATTGGTCCTAGCTACGATTAGGGCTCGACTTTTAGCTTAGAGTCAGAAATTGGTTAAGCGACGTGTACGGTTTTCTCCACCATAAGGAGCTTGTTGTGTAGTGAACTCTCGAGTAAGGAGTACTCGAGGAGTGGAGTAGGAACGAGGAGTGAGCTTCGTTGCCGAACCACTATAAATCCTTGGTGTTTGGTTTGATCTTTCTTTACCCTTAACTCTTTACATTCTTTATTCTTTGTGCATATATATTAGTTAGTATTAGTTTAAGTTACACTATCATTGTTCATATTGTGCATAAGAAGATTTCTTTTATTTCCTTAAGTCTAAGTTTTTGAGAAAAAGGATTTTTAAAAACCATCATTTAACAAGTAAATATAAGAAACTATTCAACCCCCCCCCCCCTTCTAGTTTCTACAATTGGTATCAGAGCGGGTTGCTCAAGTATTTTTAAAGTATATTGTATTTTAAAACATGAATAGATCTATGGATTCCAACAAGTGCCTAGAAGGGCAATCTATGCAAAGACCACCACTTTTTAAAACCGATAGTTTTATTTATTGGAAAAATAGATTTGAGACTTATGTGAAATCAAAAGATTTAGATCTTTGGCATGTTATTACCAATGGTGATTTTTTACCTTATGAATTTAATGAAGTTTCTAAAACAAAGGAATTGGTCACTTTTGACAAAGCTAATGACGACAATAAAAAGAAACTTTCGAAAAATAATGAGGCTAAAATGGTGATTTATAATGCTTTACCTAAGAAAGAGTATGAAAGGATTTTTATGTGTGAAACTGCTAAAGATATTTGGAACATTCTTTTAGTAACCCACCAAGGTAATAGCCAAGTCAAAGAAAGCAAAATCGATCTTCTTGTCCAACAATATGAACAATTTGTCATCTTAGAAGATGAAGCTATTGATAGTTCTTTTGCTAGATTTAACACTATTATTACTAGTCTAAAAGCACTTGATGAAGATTTTTCTAGCAAGAACAATGTTAGGAAGTTTCTAAGGGCCTTACATCCGAACTGGAGAGCAAAAGTCACGGCGATCGAAGAACCGAAAGATCTCACAACTTTATCACTCGATGAACTCATAGGCAACTTGAAGGTTCATGAGATGATAATTTTGAAGGACTCGAAATTGGTGAAAACCAAGAGTGAAAGGAAGTCTCTTGCACTCAAAGCCAAGAAGGCACAAAGCGATCATGATAGTTCCTCGGATAGCGATGACGAGGAGTATGCATTGGCGGTGAGAGATTTCAAGAGGTTCTTCAAAAGACGAGGTCAACACGTGAGGTAACCCAACAATGACAAGAAACCATTCTCAAAGAATCGATTTGCCAAGAACAAAAAAGGGTGATAGGAATTGATTTAGATGTGGTGATCCAAATCATTTCATTAGTGAGTGTCCAAAGCCTTCACGGGATAAGAATCACACGGCATTCGTTAGTGGTTCTTGGAGCGATAGCGGTGAAGATGTTGATGACAACCCCAAAGAGGAGAAATGTCTTATGGCTCATACTTCTAAAGAGGTACATTCTGAAACCGAATATTATAGAAATGATAGCTCCACCTTAGATGATATTGAATTAGAAGGCCAATATGATAATTTACACAAACTTAGCCTTAAATTCATAGAAAAGAACAAAACCTTAAAATCAACTAAAACTAAGCTTGAAAATGAGATTAATGAACTTAGGGAAAAAATAGCCAAGCTTGAGAAAAATAAAGAAGTTGATGTAGGTTGCCTAAGTTGTGAGAAACTTAGATTAGAGAATGAAGATCTCATGAGCACCTCCATTAAAGTGGAAAAGTTCATGAAAGGTACTAGTGCTCTTGATGATATGTTAAACAAACAAATTCATTCTAAGGAAACACTTGGTGTAGGTTTTAACTCAAATGAAGCATCAACCAGTGAACCTAAACATCTTATTTAGGTGAACATCTTGAACTTTCTGAAAAGTCAAATTTAGGTGAACATCCTAAGCATCTTATTGTTAACCAGGTCAAATTACCCATACTTGACGATAACGTCGTGGATAAGTTCTATAAGCCTTTGAGTAAACCTCTAATGGGAAATAGAAGTTTATCAAGATCATCCTCTACTCCACCAAGAGTATGGAATGAGTCTAGGCCTAGAAGTAGAATGACAACACATATAAGAGATAGTCAAAACAATTCACGACCTAGAAGTAAAACTCCAACACCTAGAAGGAATGAACACAACTCTAAACCAAGATCAAATACACCTGGAGAAATAATGAACAACAAAATTGTTATATGAATTATTATCCTCCTCCCTTTTGTTCCCCATGGGGAACCCCTCATCCATTCATGCATCCCAACCAAATGCAAGGGATGTTTGGAACTAACAATTTTAGACCCATGAGATATTGGGGACCAAATGTTTGATCGTGTGTGTTGTTACCTAGATATGCTTGGGAATTGATTTGCAGCCCGACGAGTGGATTAAGGATAGTGGTTGTTCTAAACACATGACGGGTAATCGAAGTTTGTTCTCGCGCTACAAAGCATATGATGGAGGTAACGTCACATTCTCTAGTAGTCTACGTGGTAATATCATTGGCAAAGGTACGGTTTCTCTTGACTCCATGACTATTGAAAATGTTGAGCACGTAGATAATTTAGGGTTTAACCTTTTAAGCATAGTTCAAATTTGTGACAATAAGTGTAAGGTCATCTTTTCGGAAAATGACAGTGAAATCATAAAAGATGGAAAGGTCATTGGAAAAGGTGTTAGAAAGTATGGGCTTTATGTAATGAAGGTCAATAAGAAGTCAAAAGACAACATATGTCTTGCGACTATAGATGATAGTTCTACTCTTTGGCATAGGAGATTAGGTCACGCTAATATGTGTCTAATTCAATCTTTAGTCTCTAAGGAGTTGGTAAGACACCTCCCTAAGATGAAGTTTGATAGTCACTTTTGTGATGCTTGCAAAGTTGGAAAGCAAGTTCACTCAAGTCACAAAGCCAAGAATTTGGTTTCAACCACTCGGTGCTTAGAACTCCTACATATGGATCTCTTTGGACCTTCCGGCATACGGAGTTATGGAGGTAACCTTTATACCCTAGTTATAGTTGATGACTACTTTAGATTCACTTGGACTAGATTTTTGGCATCTAAGAATGAAGCTTTCGATCATTTCGAAATCTTTAGTCGAAGAATTCAAAATCAACTAGGATGTACAATTGTCTCTATTAGGACGAATCATGGTAGGGAATTTGATAATGAAGTGCAATTTGGTGCCTTTTGTGAAGCTGATGGTATTACCCATAACTTCTCCGCTCCTCGCACTCCACAATCAAATGGGGTAGTTGAAAGGAAGAATAGGACTATCCAATAAATGAGTAGTACGATGTTAAACGAGCAATCTTTGCCTCAAAAGTTTTGGTGCAATGTCGTGGACACATCGACTTATATTCTCAACCAAATTCTTATTCGACCTTTCCTAGGAAAGACCCCCCTATGAGATTCTTAAAGGTAAGAAACCCTCATTGGAATACTTTAGGGTGTTTGGAAGCAAGTGCTTTATCCTCAACACCAAAGACTACCTTACCAAGTTCGACCCAAAGTCTTACGAAGGTATCTTTTTAGGTTATTCCCAAACTAGCAAAGCCTACATAGTCCTCAATAGAAACTCGGACGTAATTGAAGAATCAATTAACATGACTTTTGATGAAACCCCTCCTTTAACCAAGACACCACCATTGGTTGATGATGACTTGGATGAAGTAGAAGTAGTTAGAGCCAAAGAGGTTAGAAAAATAGGAGTTGAGGACCTTAGTGTTGAAAAGGAAGTAGACATTAAGGAGTCTAAGGATCATACTCTCAATAATATTATTGGTGACTTAAATCAAAGGACCCTAAGATCTCAAGTCCAAAACCAAAGTAACTTCTTTTGTTTCGTCTCCTTGATTGAACCAAAGAATGTTAAAGAAGATTTGACGGATGAGAGTTGGGTCATTTCGGTGCAAGAAGAATTGAATCAATTCGTTGCTAATGATGTTCGGGAACTTGTTCCTCCACCTAGAAGTTCTACCATTATAGGAACCAAATGGGTATATAGGAATAAGCTAGATGAGAATGGTGTTGTGTCTCGTAACAAAGCTAGACTTGTAGCTCAAGGCTATAATCAACAAGAAGGGATTAATTATGACGAGACATATGTACCAGTAGCTAGATTAGAATCCATTAGAATCCTTTTAGCCTACGCTTGTGCCTTAGATTTTAAGCTTCAACAAATGGATGTAAAGAGTGTGTTTCTTAACGGTTTGATCAAGTAGGAGGTATATGTGGCTCAACCTCCCGGCTTCATTGATTTTGAGAAACCGGATCATGTTTACAAGCCTAAGAAGGCACTTTATGGTCTTAAACAAGCACCCACAGCTTGGTATGATAGACTTAAAGCGTTTCTTGTTAAACATGAGTATACCATGGGGATGGTAGACAACACGCTCTTTACAAAGAAGAAAGGTTCTCACCTCATAATCGTGCAAATATATGTTGATGACATTATATTTGGCTCAACTTGTCAAGAATTGTGTGATGACTTTGCCAAAATCATGCATGATGAGTTTGAAATGAGTATGATGGGAGAACTTAACTTCTTTTTAGGACCAAATTAAACAAATGGATGATGGTATTTTCTTTAGTCAATCTAAGTATGCTAAAGAAATGCTAAAGAAATTTGGATTAGAAGAATCTAGACCAATGAAGACCCCAATGGCCTCGGATACTAAACTCACCGTAGATGATGATTGTGAGTCGCTAGACAACACCAAATATAAAGGTATGATTGGTAGTTTGTTGTACCTAATGGCAAGTCGACCGGATATCATGTTTAGTGTTTCCATTTGTGCTCGCTTCCAAGAGGCTCCCAAAACCTCTCACCTTGAAGCGGTTAAGCGTATCTTCCGATACATTAAGGGCACTATACATTTAGGATTATGGTATCATAAAGGGACCGGCGTAGAAACCATTGTCTACGCGGACTCGGATCATGAGGGAGACTATGTGGACCGGAAAAGCACTAGTGGTGTTTGTACCTTCATGGGTTGTTGTTTAACTTCTTGGTTCTGAAAGAAACAAACCGCTCTTTCGATATCCACCACGGAAGCCGAGTATGTGAGTGCCAGAAAAGCATGCCAACAAGCTCTATGGATGAAACAAGCGCTTGTTGATTACGGGATTTCTCTTGATGATGTTCCCATCATGTGCGACAATAAAGGTGCTATAGACCTTAGCAAGAATCCCGTGCAACATTCGCGAACCAAGCACATAGAAATTCCACACCATTTCCTTAGGGATAATGTTCAAAAAGGGAACATTTTTATAGAGAAGGTACCCTCCGAGGATAACTTAGCCGACATCTTCACTAAGCCGCTTAAGAGGGAACCTTTTAATTACTTGCGTCTAGGTCTAGGATTAATGGAACATATTCCTAAATTGCTTTCCCTTTATTTAGTCTCCTAAACTCTTCTTGAAAATCTTCGCTTCTCCTTTTCAAAATCCTCAAAGTCTCTTTCGAAAATGGTCAAGAAATGTCTTGACATTGTTAATTCAATTTAAAAGTGTTTTTCATAGATTCTTGCTATTAATCTCGAGCTTACATAATTCATATGTATGATTCTCTCAAACATAGAAAGAACAAGATAGAATCATGGAGGATCATTGTGTCGTGACTTAAGGTCTTGTCTTACACACCTCCTACATCGATTTTTATTTTAAAATCCATGTATTTTGGTCAAATCCTTATTTGGTGAGTTAGTATGTGTTCTGTTTGTCTATCTCTGCTTTTAAGCATATCCCTATGATAAGTTAGATTAGAAAAATAAGATTTGCTGAAAAATCTTCCTTCCCACCAAAACACAGCTTCTATAGGCGGTTCCATATATGAACCGCGGTCCCTTATCAATAAGGAACCACCGGAAGCAATAAGGAACCACGTACAGTGCTTCCTTTTTCAAGTATTTCTGAAATTCCAAATTTGTTCCAACACTTTTGATAATATTTGCTTCAAGCCATTGACCACCCCAAAAATACCTTGAGCCTTCCCTATTTAACCATAAGCTTTTTTCCATACTTCACATCCCAAAATGTCTTACTCTCCTAATGAAAGCCTTGATTCTCCTCCATTTTCCCCAATTGCTTTCAATCCCAACTCACCCAAGAACACTTACAATACAAATTCACCCAAGAACACTCTTAATCACATTTCTCCTACCAAGAATGTTGATTGTGGAACATCTTTTCTTCCACCACCACCATTTAGTGTTCTTCCTCCTTCTCATGATAATGTGATGCACCATGGGACATGTTATCATTGTTGTCAATATCAACATCTTGCTATGGCACACATCTATGAGGAGTTGAGCTACATCAAGAGTCTCTTAATCAAACCTCCTCTTCACTTTGATTATGAGATCTCCACCAAGCCACCACCACCACATTCCACCACTACCTTGTCTTTCATATAAGCTTTGGTTGCTTATCCTCAAGACACTTTATTCAAGCAAATCTTAGAATTCTAGATTAACTAGGATTAGATTTATGCTTTTGGCTTGTTTCCTTTTTCATACAACTTTGTATGACTCTTTTTATTTTATATGACTTCACTTGGATCTTAGTCTTTGTGTTTTCTTCTCTTTTTATTTTATTTTTTTGTGACCTATAGCTATCTCTTGTTGGTTGTCACTTTTGTTCAACTAACCCTTCTATGTAGCTTCTCATCATATCTCGATTCTTCGGTGCCCCAAGCAAGGGGGAGTAAGCACCAAAGGGGAGTCTTTGCAAAGTCCGTCTCTTCAATACCGACTTGTGCAACGTTTTTGCTTCGACAAAGGGGGAGAAATGAATAAAGTCATCTTCGAAAATCTTGTTTTTGTGTGATTGAGTTTATGTATTGTCTGAATCAAAAAGGGGGAGATTGTTAATGCAATAATGCCTAAAAACGTTACTTGCATTTTTCGGTCTCGCTTAGTTTTGATTACGACAATATGTAAAAACATGCATTTACGAAAATAATGAAAAACGAATTCTTGAGTTCAAGTATTTTTCATTTTACCCTTTTTCACTTAAGGTATGAATAAACAATTACTAACCTTAATCAAGTGATCAAGTGATTTAATCTTTTCTTAAAACTCACTTTCTATTAAGTGTGACAAGTTTTTAATTAAACTTTCTTTTTAAGAAAATGTTTTATTAAATTAAATATATGAAAATTTGAAAATGTCATATTCTTTTTTGATTTGGAATATTCTTTCATGATATTTTATAATCAGATAAGACCTCCACCACTAAAGGACAAAAAGGGAGCGAAGTCTAGTCTGGCGGTTCCCTAGCGCCTAGGCGGTTCCTTATCGATAAGGTACCGCCGGCTGAGATAAGGAACCGCGGGTAGATATAGCCGTTGGCCCTTTGTCCTATAAATAGTGGACCTTTCTCAGATTTTCAATTCACCTCTTTTGCACATAAATTTTCAGATTCAAACATACTTCTTAAATCACTCAAATCCTTGATCATTTGATTGATTACTACTTGTTTAGAAGTGAATCTTTCTCATCCATCCTTTCCTCTTCAAGTGCAAAGAGAAGAACACTATCATTGTGAAGTGTTGAGTCCACCACCAAAGATCCTTTGAAGATCAAATCTTATACATTTGTTGTTGTGTCATAGTTGTGAAGATCCAAGTAGTTGTGTCTATTTGGAAGTTGTGTATGTACTAAGTATAGTTGTGTAGATTGGTCCTAGCTACGATTAGGGCTCGACTTTTAGCTTAGAGTCGGAAATTGGTTAAGCGACGTGTACGGTTTTCTCCACCATAATGAGCTTGTTGTGTAGTGAACTCTCGAGTAAGGAGTACTCGAGGAGTGGAGTAGGAACGAGGAGTGAGCTTCGTTGTCGAACCACTATAAATCCTTGGCGTTTGGTTTGATCTTTCTTTACCCTTAACTCTTTACATTATTCTCTATGCATATATATTAGTTAGTATTAGTTTATGTTACACTATCATTGTTCATATTGTGCATAAGAAGATTTCACTTATTTCCTTAAGTCTAAGTTTTTGAGAAAAATGATTTTTGAAAACCATCATTTAACAATTAAATATAAGAAACTATTAAACCCCGCCCCCCCTTTCTAGTTTCTACACAACTTATTGAGTGGGCTTATGTGAACAGTAAATATTAACCAAAAATAAAAAAAACATTTGATTTTTAAGAAAAACTCTTGAAACCAATTTTAAACCAAAATCTTACCAGATTAATGGAGCTTAACAAGCTTATGTGGGTGTCAATCCACATAAGCTATTAAGTTTCAAAAATCTGGATCTCAAACACTCCTTTTGTAAAAAAATTTGAACAAAAAAATATATTTGATAAACTTATAACCAATTTGCATAAAATGTAAATTTACACTACAAAAGCAGTAAAAAGGAACTCAGATGATGAAATTGCAAGGTTTAAATTAAACTTTAACTATTTATCAATAAAAAGTTTACAATTTCAAAAATCTGGAACAATGAATACAACCACATACATCTTCTATTTATACAAGGCTAAAAAGAATCTAGAATGCGGAAAATAAAAAGAAACCCTTGCTACAATCTTCCAAGTTTGCCCCTGGTCTTCTCTTTTTGGATCTTGGTCAAAACTGGTATCTTGTGATGCCTGCTAGATTGACAGTTGTACAAATGATCTTGAACGTTTATATACTCCTTAGGGAACATGAAATTGCATTTGAGACGTGGATTGGTATGCAGATTCGTCTTTTACCATAAATGAGGGAGCAGGGGACCATGATGGGGCCATTTGTGGTCACGGGAGAGGAACGTTGGTAGGTTTGTTTTGGTTAAGCGGTGGCTAATTACTATTCTGGAGGGTTTAAGGGTAAACCCCTTTGATTTGATACGATTTTAGGTTTAGGGTTCTTGTGGTTTAGGAGGTGATTAAGGTGGGGTTTTAATCCATATTGGGTATTAATAACATGTTTGGCGCCAGTACGTGGAGGGGTGATGTGGAGGGAGGGTGTGGCGTGATTGGTTGAGGGGTGATAGTGGGCTACGTGGCGTGTAGTGATAGGCTGTGGGAAGGTTTGTTGTCTGGCTAATAATGGTCCCTATACTCCCAAATTCTTTCAAATACAATCTTTGCAGCAAAGAACCTATTTTCCTTTGTAATAAGTTTGGACTTATTGTCATATCTGGCACAAGGACTTGCAAAACTTTTGTCAAGGGTCTTAAATGTATATTTGGCATTCTTCAAAGGTATTTCTTGTAATGTCTTGATACTTTAGGGACCCTAATGTGAATAATGATACATGAGGGGTATGAAGTGACAATTCTTCAAACTTGGAGGACCAATCTTGCCAAATATGATTTCTCCAAGGACCTCTCTTGCCAAATCTTCAAAGATGAGGGACCAAAGTTGACAATCTTCAAAACTTCAAGGACCATTTTGGAAATTCATGATTCGGGTCCGGTTCTTTGTGCGGCTTCGTTTCCCATCTTTGTTTTGCTTGAATCTTGTGATATTTTGTTGATTTCACGATATCCGTACCTAAAATACACAATGAACAAACACGAGCATATATTAGATCATTTTAATGATATATTAAGCGTTTTAAGCCGATTTGGACGATGAGACTATGTATAATTACAGTCTCATCAGAAGTCTCCATACCTAGAAACAATAACTTTGTTCTCAGGTGGATAATAAAAGTAGTAACCCATAATTTCCTTAGAGTATCCTACAAAGATACATTTCACAGATCGTTGTTGGAGTTTATCACCCGAGTAACGTTTCACATACGCCTCGCAACCGCAGACCTTTAAATAAATGCCATAAAGTTGGAAATACGTTTTTACGTATTTAGAAAGGATCAGTCACTCCAACGAGATACATTTAGTATGGGCTCGTGATCTAGTAATGTAACAATATAACCCATCAAGCCCACATGTAGGATGGGCTATATATACCCCCTCCTAGCATGTTAGGAGAGGTTGGTTCTCACTTTTACTATTCATTAATCTAATATTCTCTTTTTCTCTCCAACCTCTCTCTACTTTCTCTCACTAATATCTTCATCTATCTCCCTCTCTTTAGATCATTCCAAGGTTAGATAATCCAAGGATTACGTAGGCCTACAATTGGTATCAAGAGCCATGGGATGATTGCTTGGTTTTTGTGTTTGTTATAGTGATTTCATGTGTTTTTGATCAAAAATAACCCAAGATCCAAAAAAATTTCATGTTTTTTGTGGTCAAAATTGTTTTGGGTATCTCCTACATAGTGGTGATAGGGATTTGGTTACTTTGGATCGTCCATAAACACGAAATTTTGGGGCGTTTGGCTCGATTTAGGCGAAAAACTACGTTTTTCTTTGTGTATTGCGGAATCTTTGTAGTATAATTTCACTATTATTAGTGTTCAGAAATCCTAGTATTGCGGAATCTTATAGGTTATTGCGAGATCTTTTGAGCTAGATTATTGCGGGATCTCAACTTTAGTTATTTCGAGATCTTCGAAATCTCACAATATATGGGTTATTCTGAGATTTTTCACAATCTCGCAATATTTGGGTTATTCTGAGATCTTTCACAATCTCGCAATTTTTTTGGATTATTCCTAGATCTTTCACAATGTCGTAATATTTGGGTTATTCCGAGATCTTTCACAATCTCGTAATATTTTGGATTATTCCAAGATGTTGTAATTATTTCGAGATCTTACACGTTGCAAAATCTTTACAAATATTCCGAGATAAAAAAAACGTGAATTTGAAAAGTTATTTGGTCTTGATATTTTTGGTTTCTCAAGAAAACATATTTAGGGGATTTAATCAACTTTTATTTACTTATAAAGGAATCAAGAAAATTTACGGTTTATTCAGTGGTTTGTAAAATCCCGCGAATTTATTTTTCGGTTTCTCCACGAATTGTAAAACTCCGTATTGTTCTTTCGACAACAACAAACACAATTACTTTCTTTCATTGATCGATCGATAAGTAATCCTTACTTTCATCGAACTTCAATGGAACCGTTGAATTCGACATCTCAAGAGGAAGAATTGCATCGAATCAATACAACGCTAGAGAAAGTGGTATCACTTTATTTCGACTACTCCAGTCTCATCTTGTAATCCTTTCATGGCTTCTAGTAGGAAGTGAATTTGTGACACTCATCGTTATATATTCATCGACTCAATATTCCTCAACTTGAACCAACTAGCTGAGAACTTCACAAAGAAGACTTTAATCACTATGCATAAGAATCTGCATATAAATCTCTCGTGAAAAAACTTACGCCCTTCTTCCAATTCAACATCGTTAAGTCTGAATATTCAGGGATATGCCAATAATTTCTTCAATACACACATACCGAGGTTCAAGATTTCCGTGGTACACTGTTGAAATTCATGACATCGGTCTCGTCTTCGATTTATGAAAGATCCCGACTTCAGCAAGCGTATGATAGTGGAGTGCAAGATTCTATGATGCAAATGCAAGATAAGAATGGTCATACGGTTGACAATTTGGAGACTAATGATTGCAAGAGCATGGAATCAGGAGGAAAGCATGATACAAGTATCATGTCAAGGAATGATACAGACATCTCTTATGATGATACCATACCCGTATATGACGAAGAGCATACAAATACGGTACAACAGAATGTTGTATATGATGAATGTATCAATGATATACATCATGTTGAGCATTCCGAACTTATTTATGACAAACATGGGATGGAAAATGCTGATAATCGTACCACTTCTAAATCATCTGATGTGAGTGATATTGGGGGAGAGATTGTTCAGAATGTTATAGTAAATCATGATAAATGCTTTATGACTGCTTCATTAACCGATTCTGATTCTAAGATTATAGAGCTTGAAATGATTTTAGCTCAGCAATCTAAAGATCTTGAGGATTCCAAACTAGAATTTTTTAAGAGAACTGACATGTTCGAAACATATTTTGAAAGACTTGAAAAGTCAAAAGTTGTTCTTGAACGAAAATAGGATCAAGAAATTCTAGATTCTAAAGCTGAAAAGGATAATTTTTTGAAACAAATTAAGTTGCTAGAATCTAAGTTGGCATCCCAAGATAAATTAGAGAAAGAGAATGAGACTTTAAAGGCCCAGGTTCAGCAAAAGGTTTTTGCTATAGCTGCGTTGAAAAATGAATTGAGGAAAACTAAAGGAACTAGTATGGACACTAAGCTTGAAAAACCATCAATCTTGGGGAAACCGCCTCAAAATATGTTTGTTATACAACCGATTTCATTTAGTGTGACAACCCTAGATTTTGGAGTTTGTCACTTACGACTGTTTGACTTTAATTTTGTTCTTAGTGTACGTTTATGTGCAATATGTTAATATTTGAGCATTTGACTAGATGTTGGACAGCGTACATGTAGTACATAGTGCATTATATGATGCTTAGAGGGGTTAGTTCGTGCTCATTAGTTCACTTGGATGTAGCTATGATAGAATATGACGTTATTTTAAGATTTTATGTGTACGTATATGTATTATAGTAAATCGTATTTTTTCGATTTTGGGTTTAGCATTTAAATGTTTCGGATGAGGTATTTAGTCATGAGAATAATTTACGGGATGGTTTTAAGTCATTTAGGACTTAGTCATATAGTTCATTCCATATTTCAAGAGTTTTTATAAAAATGTATATTTTTACGTCTTTTACGGTATACGCGTAAAATTGACTAGTTTCACGGTTTTGAGGTTTTGGAGGTTTAGGAGCTGAAATAAATTAAGGGAAATTAAGGTATTATTAATAAGATATTAATAAGTAATAAAAAAAGTATAAGTCGGCATAAACAAACGCAAGAAAGAAAAGAAAAGGAAAAAAAGGAAAAAGGAGAACCGGGCTTTTGTAATGGGCCAAGGACTTGTTAGAAAATTATATAAAGTCTTTTATTTAACCAAAACACTTTATAAAACCCCTGGAGATCTCCTTCAAGTCGGCATCAATGGTGGTTTTTAGGGTTCTTCATTAATTTTTCTTCTTTCAAAAATTCTAAGGTAAAATCTTCAATACCTTCTTTAATTAAATTGTTTTTAGTTCTTTTACAATCAATACATGATGGATCTAGGGTTAGTTTAATTATGAAATCTGTAATTTAATGATATGAACATGATTAGAATAATTAGAGTTAATAAATATATATGGTGATGGTAATTAATTAGGTTAATTGTGTTAAATTCGTTTTAAGAACTGGGCAAAATTTTAGGTCTATTTTTTGATCATATCTAGAGTTATAGGAACATTCATGATGCGATCCAAGTACCTCTGAAAAGATATCTGAGTTGGCTTTTGAATGCATGAAACAAGGACTAAATTAGAGGTCAGAAAGTGGGTCAAAAACAGGTTACAACAGTCGGATGTCGAAACAGTTTTGAAATCAGTCGGGTTTAAATTTATGTTTTCAAGATGGTTAGGGTACTTAGAGCTACAATTGGACGTTCAAATGAACATGATAGTTAGTTTATATGTTATATAAGTGATCTAAAGGTTGGCTAATAAATTGGGATAGTGGAAGACCCTCTGATCATATCAAACGTTTTATATGTACAAAATCAGTTAAATCTGGATAGACAAAAGTATATACATGTACATCGAGGCCTTAACAGTATCTTTAAGGTTGGGGCAAAATAGAGGAGTTAGCTAAAACATGTAAGGACATAGGGTTTTGTTTTCAAAAAGTATGGGGTTGGTTAGTTGGGCGTTTGGCTCACAGTTTGGGGTCTAAAAAAGAGGACTGTTTTGGGTAAAATGTGAACGGGATAAGTTATGAACTAAGCTAAGTTAAGGGCTTATTAGAGAGGGTTAATGGGATGGTTATAGCATATTAATGAATTTAATATGAGGGAAAGGGTTAGATTTCCATGATAGATTGATGAGCCATTTTAATTATTGGTTCATGTCTTGATGTTATGCATTTTATTTGTTTAGCTTTTTGCTAGTGCGCGGAATATTTGGAGGAGCTCAATCAGGTGAGTTCCTAGTCCCATTTTTACTAAGTTTGTAAATGTTTTTCCAGTATTGGATGGAGATGACACTTGTACTATTTTTAAATGTCTTATTACTATGTTCTTAAAAATATTTTGATAATATGTTTTTCAAATGTGTGGACTTGATGTGCTATAATGTGATATGCCTACTTATGTGATATGTTATATGTTCTATTATGCATTCTATCATGCGTTCTGAGTACATATGTTCTGAGTACATGTACATCGTCTTCTTAGAGGCAATATATCTCGACGGGGATATGGGTTCAACTTCCATACTGGGTATGGGAAAGATCCGGATAGGTGAAGGTGCATTTGTTCTTATTTTGTGTACTTAATTGTTATGATATGTTATGTTTGTAGTTCTGTGTAACATGAATATCACTTTATAGTCCATTGCTTTAACTTATTTTTCTTCAACTTATATACAACGGATGTCAAAATGCTTATGATATTTTAGATAACTTAAACATATATTCTCACCAAACTTATGTTGATAGATTTTAGTGTCATTTTCAGGTGAGGTAGTTATGAAGGATGATGTTAGAAGTGGCTAGAGTCTAAAGGCTGCTAGGACTGCATTAAGGGGAATCCCTTTCCTCTTAGTTTTCTTTTCATTGTTTCAATAAATGATACATTTTAGACACCTATATGTTTGATGTTTGTTTATTTGTTTGTCTTTGGTGAGAGGTAGGAATTTTACCTACTTACCTAGACTCCTGCATTGTTGAGATATTGTCATGAAATTTGTGTCACCATTTATGATATTTCAAATTTCATTTAGTTCTCTCAATAGACACTATTGTTGTGATGATATCCATACGTCGCGCCCCATACTCCGCCATGGTGGGGTATGACAGAATGGTATCAGAGACAATGGTTATAGAGAATTAGGTTGCCTAGTCGTGTAGCCTACTCTATAGCTTAAGGGTCCCATCATATAGGCGTTGATGACGTATAGTCCCTAGTCGGGCTGGATAGTCCGACTCACGGGTACTACCCGCATCCATTAGGAACGGATTGGATACTTGTGCGATGTGCGCACATAGACCATAAGGCCTGGTAAGCTGCTGTCGCACAAGAGGTTAATTACTTAGCCAAGTCCTCGTCGCAGTGCGACAGGATCAGACCGAATATAACTTATATTATAGTTATATTCGCCTAAGGAAAAGGGGATATACACTTGCCTTGGTTGGATAATGAAGATCAAGCTATTT
Organism: Glebionis coronaria; assembly: GCA_025667525.1. Lineage (NCBI taxonomy): Eukaryota > Viridiplantae > Streptophyta > Magnoliopsida > Asterales > Asteraceae > Glebionis > Glebionis coronaria. Next base: position 223,322,150 of record CM046875.1, read on the forward strand.
TCAGTAATTATCTCTTCCTTAGGCCGCAAGAACAGGGAGCCCAGCTTGGACTCTCTCGAGTATAAAAGGAACCCTTCCGGTTCTACAAAGGTACGATACACACAATACCCTAAACACTAATATACTCAAACTGATTACTTACTCTCACGCCGGAGTCTAATCGTGGGTAACAAACCCACGGTAAGCCTAACGGTGTCTTTTTAGTGCGCAGGGTCCTAAAGCAAGTTTCACTTGGTGCGAGAGCCGGAGCCCACAAGACCCCAAATTAAGCCTAATTTAGGTTAAGCTCGGTCTACCCTAACTTTTGCATCAACAGGCGTCATAGGAGTATGTGTGCATTTTATAAGAATTGATGTGTTTTGATGTTATTTTTGAGATTTTGATAAGTTATGAACTACTATGGTTCACACTTAGCTACATGTTATTTCCTTTTCGAGTTTTGACTAGTGCGGGTTGAACCATAGTCGTATACACTAGTCATTGTTGGATTTTGTTTGATTATGCTTTCATGTTCTTTATACATTTTGAAATTTGTCTACGCTGGTTCAGCTAGATTATGAGTTTATGTGTTTCATGCATTGGCTATGATATTTTAATACATGGAATTTTGGATCTTATTTTATGTTGTGGTTATGTGCTTATATGAGTTGTAGGATCCGTGGGACCCAAACTAAACTCTAGCCAATGACGAAAAACGGCGCAAACCCGCTCCCACCCAAAAGTGGGGCCAAGAAGACAATAGGTACTTACTCAAGCCTTGAGCCCAATAACCCAAGTCCTGGAGGGAAAGGACTGCAAGTATCTTTCTCCCCGCTGGTTACTCCGACCATATAGACGGTCAGAACCACATCGTCCTCTCAGGAAAACCCTAATCAAGGTCGCAAGGAGACTCTGGACGCAAGGGCTGTGACATATCCGTAGGTGGAAACAGAATCTTCCCCCGCGGCGAAACAAAGTATGAGCGACTATGTCACAGAAAACTATGAGACGCTAATCCCACTCATGAGGGCGCAAATGAGGGTGAATCCAACGAGAGACCTTCGGATCAGTTTAGACTTCGTTAAAGAATTAAAGTCTAAGGGAGGCTCAATATCCAGTAAGGAAGCTAGGAAAGAAAAGAGAAGGAAGCAGAGTGACTGAGATCCCAGCATCCACTTTAGATGCGCCTCTCATTGAGGACGCATCGTCCTCAGATAGCTCCAGGGACACAAGAGAAGAGGATGCTTTCATGACACCAGTGAATGACCACCGGCGCACAAGTGTGAAGGACAGAGTAGGGCCTAACCCTACTGGTAGACAAAGTTCCCTTAAGAGGCTAGGCCCCTTAGAAGGAGATGAATATCAGGATCTACGAGTTCAGGAAAGGGGTAAGAGCATTGAAAGGAGGCGCAAGAGGAACTCGTCAAGCGAAGGTTCCTCGGAATCTAGTCATAGCGACCGCCACCCCCGCCGTAAAAGGGCCTCTCCTTAATCCACCGAGGACTCTGACTCCTCTGACTACGAAAGAAAACACCACAGGGTGCCAAAAAGGCCAAGGACACAAGGTGAAGATCAATGGACCATGCCATGGCGTCGAGAAAAAGGAAGAGCGTTTTTAGAACGCAGAACTAATTTCAGGGATAACAGGAAAAGACGCATGCCGTCTAATGTGAAGACCTACGATGGCACGACGGATCCGGATGATCACCTGAAAGTATTCAAATCACAGGCAGTGATAGAACAATGGCCGGAAGCCGTATGGTGCCATATGTTCAACTCGACACTCATCGGGAATGCTCGAACATGGTTTGACCTCTCCCGAGAAGGAGCATCCATGGGTTTGAAGAACTTCGAAGGGCATTACGTAGGAACTATGTGCAGCAGAAGAAGTATGACAAAAATCCGGTTTCACTTGCAAGAGTGAAGCAGAGGCACAACGAGAGCTTGGAAGACTTCCTGGAATGCTTCAAATCTGAGTGCAACCAGATTAAGGATTGCCTGAAAATTCTAAAGATTTCTGGATTCCTCGCAGGCATCCCAAATCCGGACCTAATAAAAAAGTTGAACGACAGAACCCCGACAACGTTTGACAGGGTAAGAAAAAGGTCCGAGCGTTTATTGAAGGAGAAACCGCAACAGCAGATAGCCGACAAGTGGCGTCGGGCTACATGTACGAAGATAGGCCCAAGAAACAAACATATGGGTAAAATATCAGTCGCACGTTGGACTTCCAAGGAGCGGCAAAGCAAGGGCGCAACAACAATAACAACAACAGCAAATTCACCTCGCTGCAAAAAACCTCTAGAGAGATATTTTTATCAGAAGGAGCAAACTTTCAAAAGCCTAGCCCAATGTTGGGACCAGTGGATAAGCAGGATAACACAAAGCACTGCGAGTACCATGATGATAAAGGGCATGCTACGGATGAGTGTACTCAATTGAAAAGACACATTGAGAGCCTGGTAAAGGCAGGAAAGCTGAATCACCTGATAAGGGATTGGAGAAACAACACGGATGCGAAGAAGGTCGAAGTGAAAAAACAGAAAGATAAGCCTATAACCATATACATGGTAGAGAGGGAAAAATCTTTCATGCAAAGAAGAGTGGTCGCAGATTTTTCGCACGATAAGGAAATAGCATACCCCATCCTTTCGAATACGGACTACAGAGTCGGCTCGTTGACGGTTGACATAACCTTCGGTGATCACATTATAGAAGGCATGTGCGTCGATGGGGGGGGCGGGTATGCAGCGAGCATATTATATGAACATTGCTTCGCACGATTGCCATGGGAAATAAGGAAGGAATTAGAAGAGACAGCACAGATTCTCACAGGGTTTAGTGGTGATAAGACTCGACCACTGGGGCATCTCTACACAAAGGTGACCATTTGGAATACGAAACACTTGGCGACGGTATGGATGGACTTCATGGTTGTGCGCTCTTAATCCTCGTTCAACGGGATAATTGGATAGCCAGCGCTAAAGACACTGCGCGCAGTACCTTCCACGGCACACGGTATGTTCAAATTTCCGGTGCAAAATGGAGTAGTTACCATCCGCAATATAGACACAATCGAAGGAGGTAACAGTACTTCTAGCACCAGCACTAAAAGGAAGCAGGCGGACAGGTGTCAACATAATATAGAGCCCAGTCCATAGATGAGCAGAAGGAGGCGTGTCTCGGAGGAATCCCAGGCGCCAAGCATATCTGTGAGCGCTGAATCACGGCCAGGACCCTCATGGGTCCTTTTCTCGACAGGCTTCGCAGGAGAAGGGGGGGCAGATGCAGGATTCATCCTCACGAACCAGGGCGACATAAAAATAATGTACGCATTGCTGTTTGACTTCCCCACTACCAGCATGGAAGCAGACTTCAAAGCTCTCATAGCAGGTCCTAGGTTAGCGCTAAGAATGGACATAAAGCGCCTGGTGGCCTACACCTACAACCCTCTGGTGGCAAGTAGAGTCAATGGGTCATGCGAGCCATGGGGACGGGTGCTAATCGAGTATACGGACAAGATAAGAGACATGACGGCATGGTTCGTGGAGTTTGCTATACGAAGGGTTGAAGAAGAGGAAGATGAAATATTAGTGGGCATGGACAAACTTTCAATTGTAAACATGAACAAGCCTCCTGATCACGTTCTCATCGATTTTATCTTGCACAAAAATGTGAGTGCGAGCATGGAGTCACCAACATGGATGACAATCATTCGAAAGTTTTTTGTCACATAACAAATTGCCAAGCAGCAGAAGGAAGGCTAAGCATATACAGGTGCGAGCTAGGCATTTTCAAATTGTCAAAGGGACACTGTATAGGCAGAGAGGCAAGGGTCGGATGTTGCGATACTTAGCACCAGATCAGGCGCGGACAGTAGTAGAAGCCATGCAGAGAAGAGTGTGTCCTCGTAGCCCGGTCTCTATGGTGGAGGAAGTCACTCGCTCAGGGTACTTTTGGCCATTTACGCATAAAGATGCGCGTAAAAGAGTGACGCGTTGTCAGAGATGCCAACCAGACTCAAGACGTCGGACGAATTCTAACATGGTTACTGGCCTAGTCTCAACCAAAGGTGCAGTAGAAGGGGGACTATTCTCAAAGCTGGGACGTGCTCTAGGTTCTTTAGCAATGTCAATGGGAAATATGGCGCGCCACGCGGTAACGCTGCTCCCGACTAAAGGTAACCATCAACAGCAGCGCAGGGGAGCAGTTGTCCCCGCAGCAAGGATAACTTCACTCACTAAGCGCCAGCGTCTTCGTATGGGCGTACTACCAGCAACACGAAGAATGAAGCAACACGGTTAGGCAAGCAAAGGTTCCTCACAAACTAGGATAAGTGCGCATGGCTATGTAGAATCGCTATCTACAAGGAATGATTTAAGAGATGACTAGAGTTCTGGACGATATTCTCCTTGAGATATCGCATAGTTGACATGGACCAATACCTTGGCTGCTAGTAGCCCCAATAAGGATCTATGTATTTTTTATTTTTATTCGTTTTTTAGGTTTTTTGTTATTTGTTTCAAAACATTTGCAAAAGGGGTATGAATAAAATTACTGCGGTTCCTAGCTAGTTCCGCAGTCCAAATGATGTTTTTCTTTCTCATCTTTAAATGCATGCATACAAATATTATTTCTGTAATATATATTGGGCCTTTAGATGTACATGTACAATAACGTTTCCAGGAGGAATAAAAGGAATAAGTTTACCCTACTAATTAGACTTGTCGCGTAGGAGGGATGCACCCCCAGCGGCGCCGGATTAGGTATCCTTTGTTAGGAAGCTTTTCATAAGACGTTGTGATAAGAATAACAGTCTTCATACTTTATGACGGATGCGCACAGTGTGCACGCCTAACAAACATGTCATTTTCAATGACATTACTTATGGTAGTAGTGGCAGGACCACACGTAATGACTTTTAGACTCACCCATAATGTTGGGAATAAATTTAGGCCAGAACACTTGAACGCTGACAAGAACAACTCAAGCATTGACAAGAGCAAAGTGAGCGCTGACAGCATAAGCGTTGACAAGTTAAAGTCAAGCGTTGACAGATTGAAGACAAGCACTGATGGAAGATGTGAGCTACACGTTTATTATATTCTAGAATACTTCTAGTAAGGATAGAGACGACAATGTATTTTCTATGTTTATCTTTACCTAGAATAGTTGATTCGTAGCTTATTGTACAAGACTTCTTGTTCTATAAAAGAAGATCTTTTAGGTTAAAGTTATATATCAGTTTTTATAAGTTTTCGATTGTTAAACCCTTTCATTGTAACCAAGTACGATCATTCTAATACAAGTGAAAGTTTGTTTAACATCATTGTGTTTTAGATCAAGTGTTAATTCCGCATAACACTTTGTTACTTTATTCATAAGCAAAGGTTTCTCTACGTGTAGTACTTGATCTAATCTCGTATACACAAAGCTTAATCGATCTAAGTTTGGGATCAACAAGTGGTATCAGAGCTTGTTGAGAAACTTTTGATCTTTAAGTAACGCAAGAACCCTAAAACACCAAAAACCCTAAAAACCCTAAAATTCTCAAAACCCTAAAAACATCATGTCTGGCACAAATCAACCTCCTTCTTTGCTACAAAACAACTTCTCAAACCCTAGTATCAAAATTCCCATGTTTGATGCCAGGAACTTTGAGCTTTGGAAGTCCAATTTTGAGCAATATATAGCTATTCATGACTACACTCTTTGGGAGATTATCGAATATGGGAACACATTCGATAAAGCAGCAAAGATTACTGCTGCAATTGCCACAAGGACAGCTGTTCCTAATTGTCCTGAATCTGATAAGGTGGAAAAGCCTGAAGATGGGAGAGCTGTAGCTGTTGAAGACATAGCCAAGAAGAGGGTGGACATGAAAATCTTGAACATCTTGAAACATGCCCTAGGTCATGAGAATCAGCACAAGTACAAACGCTTTGAGTCTGCAAAAGAGCTTTGGGAAGCTCTTGAAGTAGCACATGGTGGCAATGCTGACACAAAAGAAGAAAAGAAGAAGCAACTATTGCATGAGTATGCTGTCTTTAAAGCTCAACCTAATGAGAATCTCAGCAGTGTGAGAAGTAGACTTCTTGACATCACAAGTCAACTTTCCTTCATGGGAAAACAGATTGATGACCCTGAATTGAATGCTACTTTTCTCAAAAGCCTTGGTGATGTATGGAAGATTGAGACAAGATCTATTCTTGTCAATAACACCCACAAGACTTCCAGGTTTGATGACATCTTCAACAAACTAAGACTGTTGGAGAATGAATGGCAACTGGAAAGTGATAATAAATCTTCCAGCAGCAACATGGCCTTCTTCTCACAAAGTGAAGGCCAATTTGATTCCATGAACTTCTATGGACATTCAGCAACTGGATCTCAAGGTGTCAGTGCTGGATGTCAGTCTGTCAGCGCTGGATCATATCCTGTCAACGCTTTGTACTCAAGCGCTGACACACACAATCATGGCGCTGATAGAATTAAACCTGCTGGTTTTGATCTAGATACTGTGTGTGCATTCATTGCTTCTTTGCCCAGTGATTCAAGGATTACATATGAAGATCTTGAGCAGATAAGTGATGAACAATTGGAAGAGATGGACATCAAGTGGACTATGGCTCTTGTGAGTTTAAGAGCAAACAGGTTCAATAAAAGGTTCAAGAAGAAGATGACCTTTAATGCTAAGGATGTTGCTGGATTTGACAAGTCCAAGGTTGAGTGCTACAACTGTCATAGGATGGGGCACTTTATGAGGGAATGTAGATCTCCAAGAAGATCTGATGCTGGGAAGCCTTCAAGCCAAATGATTAAGAGCCCAGATCCCAAGGCCATGGTTGCTGTTCAACAAATTGATGGTGTTGGAGAATGGGATTGGAGCTGGATGGCTAAGAATGAGGAAGAGGACAGAGCTTTGGTTGTTGAAGTTAAAGAAGAGCATGTTGAATATGCTCTCATGGCACACTCCTCCTCTTCATCAGATAATGAGGTATATGATGATGCTTTCTGTTCTAAGGGTTGTCGTTTAAATACTGAAAAATTAAAACAAGAGATAGTTAAATTATTAGATGAGGCAAGTACTGAAAGATGCAAAGTATCTAATTATCAAATTGCTCTTACCCAAACAGAAAAGACAGTAGCTGAGTATAAGAAAATGGAGTTTGATTTAAAGGATCAAATAAATATCTTAAAACATGAGTTACATCAGAGTAAAGATGTGCAAGATATAGTAAATAGGGTTAATCTTGATTTGATAGCTCAGTTAGAGGAGGCTAACAAAAATAAAGATAATGTGAGTCTTAAAATCCAGAGATTTGATAAGGCCACACAATCCCTAGGAGAGTGTGTTAGTAAACAAAGAGACTCTAAGGATATGAGTGGGATTGGGATGAATAATTATACTGTTGTTCCACCACCAGCTGGGGATTTCTATGGTGTCCAATCAAAGGACTTATCTTGGACTGGCTTGCCAGAATGCCAAGAGGAGGAATTCATTCCTCCACCTAGAGTGATTTCCCCAGTTGAGGAATACAAGCAAAAACTGACTGACCTAGATGAGTGGAAGAAAGCTAACCACACCTTGTTTGTTAAGGGAGGGTTGTTGTGTGAAAGTCCAAATGAGCCCACACCAAACATGATACCAATTGATGAGTCCATTGATCGTAAACCCATTAAGATCACACACCCTACCACTGGCAAAACTGTTGACCTTGGCCCACAATATGTTAGAAAACCTAGTGTTAAGTATGCAGAGATGTATAGGAATACTAGGTCACCAAAAAGCCAAGTTAGTGATCATGGAACAGGCTTCTTTGCTTCTAGACCTAAGTCTATGTCTAGAAAAGCTTGTTACACATGTGGTAGCTTCTCACATTTGGCCTACAAATGTGTCAATGCTTCCAATGTCAACGCTGATAGGAACCATTTCAGCGCTGACAAAAGTCAACATAGGTCAAACACTGTCAGACCCAATACCTTTGTGAACAAAAGTTCACAAGTTGTTAGACCAGCCCCATTCTTTTCTAGAGGGTCTAACACACAAGGCCTAAGACCTTTTCAAAAGTCAAACACTTGGTCAAATAGGCAATGGGTTCCTGTAGCAAACCCTAGGTTCAACGCTGATAAGAGCAATCGGGGCGCTGACAAGAGTAATTTCAGCGCTGATAGATACACTGCCAAACCTAGGTATTTGCAACCACAGGGAAATAGGTCTAAAGCTTCTACTAGCTTAACATGGAGACCAAAACAAGACCATAACCCTAATTCTACTGGTATTTCTATGACATGCAACAGGTTTCATTATATTTCAAAGGCATTGTCAACACCAATTGGGGTTAACTGGGAATTTCATTCAAACAGGGATGAAAATGGGGTTGTTATGAGAACCAAGTCTGTTCTTGTTGAACAACCAAATGAATCCAAGTCTTCCAAGGCTTGGGTTCCCAAAGAAAACTAATATGTTTTCTTTATGTGCAGGGCATTCAGAAGAAGATCAATGATTATGGATACTGGGATAGTGGATGCTCAAGGCACATGACAGGAAAGGAAGACTATCTGACCAATTTCTCTCCTATTCAAGATGGTGATAAGGTATATTTTGGAGGGGGCTACGGCACCATTACTGGAAAAGGAACCCTTGTCACCAACAATCTACGGTTTGAGAATGTCTTCTTGGTAAAAGAACTGGATTATAATTTGTTTAGTGTATCACAAGTGTGTGATAACAAAAATAAGGTTCTTTTCACAGATACTGAGTGCTTGGTGTTAAGCAAAGATTATAAGCTTCCAGAGGCAAAATACATAGATTTTAGAACACCAAGGCATAAAGACATATATAATGTGAATCTTAATGGAATTAAGGTAAATAATAAAATGTCATGTCTATATGCTAAAGCCTCAGTAGATGAAAGTAATCTTTGGCACAAGAGATTAGGGCACATAAACTTTAAGAATATCAATAGACTTGTGAGGCTTGGTTTAGTTGATGGTTTGCCTGAAAAGGCTTTCCACAATGACCACTCTTGTGTTGCATGTCTTAAGGGCAAGCAGCACAAGGTCTCATTCAGGTCTAAACAGGTGCACTCTAGTTCTAAACCACTTCACTTATTGCATATGGACCTCTTTGGTCCAACTAATATAGAAAGTTTGAAGGGAAAATCATACTGTTTTGTTATCACTGATGATTATTCCAGGTTTACATGGACTTTCTTTTTAGCCAAGAAAAGTGAAACTGCCCTAAGTCTGATTAATTTCATTACCCAAATAGAGAAGAAGAATGGTAATGAGGTCAAAATTATTAGAAGTGACAATGGGGGTGAGTTTAGAAATCAGTTGTTAGATGATTTTTGTGCCAAGAAAGGGATTACTAGGCAGTTTAGCATAGCTAGAACCCCACAACAAAATGGGGTTGCTGAAAGGAAGAATAGGACCCTTATTGAAGCAGCCAGAACCATGTTGGCTGATGCCCACTTTCCTATAGCCTTTTGGGCTGAAGCTGTTAACACAGCTTGTTATGTTCAAAATAGGGCATTGGTCAACAAGATACATAATAAGACACCTTATGAATTACTTTGGGGAAGGAAGCCCAATATTGGCTTTCTCAAGCCATTTGGTTGTCATGTAGTTGTTTTAGAAACTAGTGAGGCCCTAGGTAAATTTGATTCTAAAGGTGATGAAGGCTACTTCATGGGTTATTCAGTGCAGAGCAAAGGATATAGGGTTTACATTAAAAAGGAAAAACGTATACTTGAAAAAGTGCATGTTAGGTTTTTAGAGAGTAAACCTAGTGATCCTGAGAGTGGTCCAAATTGGTTGTTTGACTTAGAACCTTTGTCTAGAGCTTTAAATTATATGCCTGTTACTGATCCAGACATTGTGAAGGTAACTTCAAGTGTTTTGGAAAAGAGAATTGGTAATGTTTCAGGTATACAGGTTGCTAAGGAGGATGGACCACCAGCAGTTGAATCATCTCCCACACAAGAATATGTTACACTTCCTATATGGACAGATGAGTATTATGCTGCTGCTGCTGCTGCTAGAAAAGATAATGGTGGTTTTCAGATACCACCAAATACAAACATGCATACTTCTTCAGGCGTTGACAAAGGGAAATCAAGCGCTGACAAGAGCAATTCAGACGCTGATGGATCAGACGCTGATACAAGCAGTTCAAGCGTTGTTAGCCCAAACGCTGACAAGCAAGGTTCAGAGTTTGATGACACCTTTGCACATCTTTTCTCTTCCCATTTTGAACAGGGTGGACCTTCTAATGTCCATGAAGAGATTTCTGTTGATCAAGAAGAATCTGAAGAAGATATTGGCAACATGGAGCGTGAAATTGAGGACACCAGACTTTTTGAAGGAGGAGTTCTCACTTCCACAGCAAAGGATCACCCCACATCTCAGATCATTGGTGATGTTATGGCTCCAGTTCAGACAAGAAGATCCCATCAAGGTCTTGGTGGATTTATTGCCAATATACACAAGAAGGTTGATACCCCTCTTGTACAAGCATGTTTGTTTGCCTGTTTTCTGTCACAGGAAGAACCCAAGAAGATTTTTGATGCTCTCAAGGAACCAAGTTGGGTGGAAGCAATGCAGGATGAGCTTCACCAATTTGCTATACAGGATGTTTGGGAGCTGGTTGATTGTCCTAGATATGTGAGACCAATTGGGACAAGATGGGTTTTAAGGAACAAGAAAGATGAAAGGGGCATTGTGGTCAGAAACAAGGCACGTTTGGTAGCTCAGGGATATACACAAGAGGAAGGTATAGATTATGAAGAAGTTTTTGCACCAGTTGCAAGAATTGAAGCTATCAGAATTTTCTTAGCTTATGCCTCTTGCATGAACTTCACTGTTTATCAAATGGATGTGAAGAGTGCTTTCCTCTATGGGACAATTGTTGAGGAAGTATATGTCATGCAACCTCCTGGTTTTGAAGATCCTGAGAATCCAGACAAGGTTTATAGAGTGAAGAAAGCTATGTATGGACTTCATCAAGCCCCAAGAGCATGGTATGGTACATTGTCCACCTACTTGGTGGAAAATGGTTTCAAAAGGGGCACCATAGATCAGACACTATTTACAAAGAAGAAAGGAAAACATGTGTTGCTTGTGCAGGTCTATGTTGATGATATCATTTTTGGGTCTACTGATCCAAAAATGAGTGAGGATTTTTCCAAGCTCATGACAGATAAATTCAAGATGAGTGCAATGGGTGAGATGAACTTCTTTCTAGGTTTACAAGTTCAGAAGAAAGAAGATGGTATCTTCATCTCCCAAGACAAGTATGTAGCTGAAATCTTGAAGAAATATGGTTTTTCTCCACATGAAAAGGAGGCTTCCACTCCTATGGATAGACAACACCCTTGGGGAAAAATTGGAGCTGGAAAGGATGTGGATGTTAGGCACTATAGATCAATGATTGGATCATTGATGTATCTTACAGCCTCAAGACCTGACATCATGTTTGCTGTGTGCATGTGCACGCCATCAAGTGACTCCCAAAGAATGTCATCTTTTTGCTGTGAAGAGAATTTTTAGGTACCTAAGGTGTTATCCAGATCTTGGATTATGGTACCCAAAAGATTCTCCATTGGATCTTATTGCATATTCAGACAGTGATTATGGTGGTGACAAGTTTGATAGGAAATCCACAACTGGTGGATGCCAATTTCTTGGGAGCAGATTAATATTTTGGCAATGCAAGAAACAAACAGTGGAGGCAAACTCTACAAATGAAGCAGAATATGTGGCTGCAGCTGCTTGTTGTGGACAAGTCTTATGGATTCAGAACCAGCTGTTGGATTATGGGTATAATTTTATGCATACCAAGATTTTTGTAGACAATAACAGTACTTTATGCATTATTAAAAATCCTGTACATCATTCTAAAACCAAACACATAGAAATTAGACATCATTTTATAAGAGATTGCTTTGAGAAAGGTTTAATACAACCAGATAGGGTAGATACAGAAGATAATGTGGCTGATTTATTAACTAAACCTTTTGATGCTGGAAGATTTCAATATTTGGTAACAAATATTGGAATGGTTAATCTCACTTAATATGTGTTTTGGAACCTTTTTGTAAAAGTATGTACAGGATAATGCATTGTTATTGGTCTTTGTGATGATTTAGATTTCCACTTTATTTTTCTAACACTGATAAAGGTAAATGTAACGCTGTCAAGTGTTATTTTGCCGTTGTTGGAGATATTATTGTCTAACGCTGACAAGAGTTCCTTCAACGCTGACAAGTGTTGTCGGGACGCTGTCAGCAACAAATGTTAGTTTTGTGGTTTTCATCTAAATGTGCAGGTAGGTGGTAGCTTTATGCCATTGGATACAGAGTTGCTTATGGATCTTTGAAGAGCTATTTGGACATGTTTTGTTTATGGATGATGGTTGGAATATTTATATTCCTATCTTGACATAAATTTTTAATGTTCATATATATTATTGAGAACTCATGTATCATAGTTTGAGGGGAGGTTTAAGGAACCTTTAGGACTCTTGGGTATTCTTAGAATACTCTCATCACAATTCTAGATTGTGTCCACAGGTGAGTATGGGTTAGTTTTACTAAACCATGAGGCACTGTAGCATGCATAGTATATCAACTTTGCATGCTGCCAAGACATTTTTGGCCTAGAATTGGTTGTGGTCTGTTGGGAGGCTTGGGAATCCTTTTGATATGGGTTTTACCTGGGAGTAACAAGGATTTTATGAGGTAACTTGGTTGTTAAGAATTTTGGTTAGCAAGGGACACTAGAGGACTGTTATGTCTATCTTGCTTATGCAAGTGTGCATAACTGGACAGTGCTTGCCGCCCTATGATAATTATCAGCTTTTGGTTATCTTCTCTAGGATAAATTACTTGTTAAGGTCATTTTTCACTTTTTAAAACAATTTTATTTTTGGACGCTGACAAGATTTTTCCAAGCGTTGTTGTGACCAAAATGGACGCTGACATGGCTTTAGGCGAACGTTGACAGGATTATAGCCGTTGGGCGTTGATGGGTTATATTTGACCGTTGACAAACAATGGGACCTACCCAGTTGTTACTTTTTGACATATTTTCAAGCCGTAATTTTAGGAGTTGTTACTTTCATTAAATGCATGAGATAACTTATAAACTTTTTCAATATTTTCATGATTGATTTTTGAAAATCTTTGCCTATTTTTGAGCCAATCACGTGCATTCATCCACTCATATAAATTTGGCTCCTATTTTAAACAGGGTATCTATAATTCTTGTCTAACACTTTTCTCTTATCAACTTTCATCTTTTATACTTCAAATTAACAGCTTTCATCAATGGCACCACGATTTAACTCAGCAGAATTGGAATTGGGGTTCAAGTCTCAACACAACATGATTGCTTATCTTGTTGCTGATAATACTTTGTTCCCTCAATACACGTAGTTGGTGGAGTATTTGAACAAAAGAATGCTATTTTTACCAAGATGAATTCACCACCTCATAGAGACCTACCATTAACCCCAGCCATGCTTGCTGTTATTGCAGCAGCACAACCCCAACCAGACCCCCAACCTCATATTGACCCTCACCCACAACTTGAGCCTATCCCTGAACCTTTACCCTCACCTGACCAAATGCAAATAGACCAAAATCCCTTCGACGCTGACACATCTAATGTGGGCGTTGATGTGCCTATTTCCAACGTTGACACCCAACCATCACAATCCCAAACACCCCTTAACCAACCCACATCTACACCTTCTTCTACACCATCTTCCACACCACCTGAATATAGGTTGATTAAACGCCAAAGGACTGCTGGAGTGTTCTCCTCTGGTGGTCCTAGCCATGAAGCAGAGAGAACCACCACCACAAGTGTGGCTGGTGACCTGGATGAGGCTGGGACTATTGGTCCTGGCTTAGACGCTGGCCAAGGCAGTCCCACCATAATTAAGTCCTCATCAATGCCCAATGAACCTGACTTGGGAGGTCAAATCCCCATTTTGGAAGAGGGCAGACTGGAACCAATGACGCTTTTAGAATTGACGGCTGTCTGCATTAGCTTGCAAAAGCAAAATGCAGACTTAGTACAAATTGTCAGTAACCAAGGCCTTGAACTCAAAGAATTGAGGGAGAGGATTGTTGTTTTGGAGAGTGCTCATTCAAGGGGAGGTATGGAGGAGTCTTCCAAAGGGGAGGAAGATCCAAGAAATCTGAGTGATAAGAGCAGTCAAGATGGTCAATCTTTGGATATTGCTGAAGCTCTTACTACTTTGAAGGAACAAAAAGGTTTTGATACGTCCTTAATCTCTCCAACCAATTTAAATTTCTCATTTACAGATATGTTGAGAGAGGTTACACAAGGCGCTGAGGTAAAATATTTGAGCGTTGACAAGACAAGTTTGGACGCTGACAGAAGTATTTTGGGCGCTGATAGAGGAAATTTGGGCGTTGACAGATCTGCATATGGAGGTGATGTATTCCAGTCATCATCTATCATCAAAGATGTTCCTACTCAGGTATTATCATCTACCCTACCAACAATTGAACCAACAGATAAGGGTAAGGGTAAGTTGGTAGAAGAAATTGTTCCAAAGAATGCAGCTCAGGTTGAATTTGATAGAAGATTGGCTGAGCAAATGATGGAACAAGGTGAAAAGGAAAAGTCACCATTTGTTGTGACTTCTGAAGAAGAAAGTGATGGAGCTAGCTCAGATTCAAGTGTGATGATTGTTGAACCAGAAAGACTTGAGTATGGTGATGAGCTTGCTAGGGAAAAGCTGAGAGATTTAAAGTTGCAAATTGATTTTGATATGCCAGAAGTAGTTCAGATGTACAATTCTTGGGAAGAAAGCTGTATGGATAATCCAGACTTGACCATTTCAGATCAGATATGGGGTTTGGAGATTCTTCTTAGAGTTCAGAAGGATTGTAAGGTGATGTTGAAGTACAAGGCAAGCAACATTCTCTCTGAATTGAAAAGGGATAGAAGGAAGCTCTACTTTATGTTGCTCAAATGTCATGGAGTTGGATGGACACATCAGAAGCTGAAGGCTTTGACATTTGATGAGTTGGAACATAGGGCTTATCCTATTTGGGTGAAAGTGCAAGAAGAAAACACTTTCAGACTTCTTTCAGATGAAAGAAAGGAGCAACTTGCAGAAGAGATGGCAATCAAGAAAGCTATGATAGTTCCTAGACCAGTAAAGAAGGGATTTATTCTTGAGTTTCCAAAAGATATGAATCAACTATATCCAAGTGAAGCAATCATTAGAAAGAGCCTCAAGCTCTCCCCATTAGAAGCTTCAGATATGGTGCATGTGTTACCACTAGATTCCAGGAATCCAATTGTAAGTTATGAGGAAGATGAATGTGGATTCTGGAAAATTAGAAGATTTGGCAAGGAGGTACACACTTTTACCACTCTCATATCTTTATTTGCAAGTTGTGACAGAGAAGACTTGGTGGACCTTTGGAGGTTGCTAGAGACCAAGTATGAGGCTGAAGCACCAACTTCAGCCAATGGAATAAAACTTTGGACCACATTCAAAAGAATGTGTGGGACAAAAGAAGAAGATCCTGAAATATGGAAGGATCTTGAAGATGACCTCAGTGGTCTTCAATGGAGGTTATATTCAGCTGCTGGTGTATACCATTTGAGTTCTACAAAGTTTGCTGAGTATTTACTTGTAGATGCTCAGTATTTCATATCCAAGGCTGTTTTGGAGAAGATGAAGGACACCCAGTTGGAGATAGACTACACAAGTGACGTGGCAAAGAATTTGATCAGATTTATTTATTACCAATATGATAAGGTTTGTCAGACTCCTCCAAGTTCATAATGTTTATTCAGAAACTTGATCATAAAAGTGGATATCAAGTTTAGGGGAGGATTGTTGGGAATAAATTTAGGCCAGAACACTTGAACGCTGACAAGAACAACTCAAGCATTGACAAGAGCAAAGTGAGCGCTGACAGCATAAGCGTTGACAAGTTAAAGTCAAGCGTTGACAGATTGAAGACAAGCACTGATGGAAGATGTGAGCTACACGTTTATTATATTCTAGAATACTTCTAGTAAGGATAGAGACGACAATGTATTTTCTATGTTTATCTTTACCTAGAATAGTTGATTCGTAGCTTATTGTACAAGACTTCTTGTTCTATAAAAGAAGATCTTTTAGGTTAAAGTTATATATCAGTTTTCATAAGTTTTCGATTGTTAAACCCTTTCATTGTAACCAAGTACGATCATTCTAATACAAGTGAAAGTTTGTTTAACATCATTGTGTTTTAGATCAAGTGTTAATTCCGCATAACACTTTGTTACTTTATTCATAAGCAAAGGTTTCTCTACGTGTAGTACTTGATCTAATCTCGTATACACAAAGCTTAATCGATCTAAGTTTGGGATCAACACATAAGTGCAGAGTCGCACCCTAACGGGCGTACTCATTAACAGATGTTCTCTTTCACCATCTCAGGTGTAGGTGTAGGAACCTGGACACATATATATGTGACTACACATGGATATGATACAAGACACTATTATCATTGAACAAATTATTAATTTACAAGATCAATTAGCATCATATACAACAATAAATATGGTGGGGCAGGACAACCTCTATAGAATGTCGTTCGTGTACAACGACCTCTTTAACCGGCGATGTTGTGGGTTCTGCGATATGCGATGATGTGCCCATGCCTCTTTCGTATATTGAAGCACACGAGTGTAGTATACGTCAATGGATGGAAGACTCATGGGTACACCGTCAGACCGGCTAGGGTGTGCTAAGCCTATGCTGATGACAGCGCCTTTGGCGGAGGTGTGATTCTTCTTGGCGACACGACGCACGTGTTGCTTCAATTTATCTTCCAGCAAAATCAATATTAGAGTTCCAGAAATGTACAAAGGGACTTGTAGTTGGGATAGTTTTGGCTCGCCAGTGGTTTTAGGGTCTCCTTCTATTGGGCCTGCACTATCACTGGGAAGCATGAGGCCTGTCATGGTTACGCTAATGGGGAGGTCCTGACCTTTCTCGGTTAGATCTATGGTTGGCATTGGGAGGCTCTCTAATCTGTGGAAAACAACGTCAAACATCTCCTGCGTATATTTGGAATAGATCTCATCTCCCTTCAAAGGACCCCTTCGTAAATTTTCTTTGGAATCACGTTCCATGGCGAGACTGGATCCAAGCAATAGCACGACATCATATACATCCTTGATCGTTTTGTCAAAAGGGGGTAAGTTCATAACACCTTTGGCAGCAAGTGGAAGACCATGTTTTATTATCCATCGATTCTCAGCACGCACTGCGGTGAGGTGCGAATATAGCTCTTCATCAAAATCCGTACTCATATACTTCAGAAGTTCTGACTTCTTGGCCATGTCCTTCTGGCGGTTGGTGACAAAATTATTGTAATTCAGGGCAAGGGCATTCATGCCTTCTTCTAGTTTTGCCATAGCCCAGCGGTTTTCGTCCTCTTGCTTTGCTCACAGGCGGTGCTCACGGTCTAGGAATTCAGATATCGAGGATTTTTCGTCCTCTAAATAGGATGGATCCAGCATTTATATTGGACAAGGCGCACAAGAGGGAAAATTCGATCTTCGCATTCGATCTTCGGGTTTTAATAAATGTTTTAAGATGGTTAGGGTAGTTAGGGGTACAATTGAACCTTCAAATGAATATGAGAGTTAGTTTATATGTTATATAAGAGCTCCGAAAGAGGGCTAATCAATTGGGATAGTGGAAGACCCTCTTATCATTTCAAACTTTTTATATGTGCAAAATCAGGAAAATCTGGATAGACAAAAGTATATACATGTACATCGGCGCCTTAACAGTAGATTTAAGATTGGGCAAAATGAGAGGAGTTATCTAACACATTTAAGGGAATAGGGTTCTGTTTACCGAAAGTATGGGGTTGGTTAGGTGGGTGTTTGGGGTCTAAAAATGGGGACTATTTTGGGTAAAATGTGAACGGGATAAGTTATGAACTAAACTAAGTTAACGGCTTATTAGAGACGGTTAATGAGATGTTTATAGCATATTAATGAATTTAATATGAGGGTCAGGGTTATATGTCTGATATGAGTGAAATTACTCATATCAATTGTATAAATTAATAGACAATAAATGCATAAAACCAATGAAAATAGCCTTGTATATGCTTGTTTGTTGTTTCATGTGTGTAGGTACCCGAGATCACGAAAACTGGCAATATCGACACGAGATTGAAGAAAAGATCGAGAAGCCAAAAATCCAGTTCGTTTTTAGAGGATTTAAGCTTAATAAAAGTAAATAGGCTTAGTGGGTCCCACATTTGCTTATTGGGCTTTAAAGCACAATAGTGGAAATAATTATTCACCAAGGCCCAAATACATGGCCCATTATCAATAATCTTATAGACGGATGGAGTATTCTTCATATTGGACTCCACGCCCAACAACAATTTGCAAGAGATGGAAGGAAGTATTTAACAAAATGAACTCAAGCCCATGATCACAACAATAGAATGAGACATGAGGAATTATTGGTTGCATACCCTTTAGGTTTAATTCTAGGGACGGTTAAAAGTTTTTATAAAGTGAAAACTTTTTCACTTATCACTTGGTTAAACTCACACATCTACTTACTCCCATCAATACAAACAATGTTATCTTCTCTCTCTAATTACAACCAAAAAAACGCAGCCACCCTTCACCAAGAAAACCCTAATCAATAATCAGAATTTGGGGCTTCCTTTTCTACAAGAAAGTAAACACCACGCGCCTAATTAAATACCCATTTTTTAGGAGGTTGAAGATGGGTAACGTGGCACCCTCTCTCTTCATCTCTTGATTCTGATCGGTAGAAACAACTCACATCCCATCATTCAACCAATAACAATAAGCCAGATCAGCTTTGTAGAAGCACAACTAGCACAAGGATTGCCACCTTGGCAATCCGTGTGAAAGAGAATCAATTCCAGCCGTAAGATCAAAAGAAGAAAGAGAAGAGAAGAATGAAGGGTCAAGATTTGTTTCTCTGCTCAACAAACTCATCAGCAAGGCCATGAGGTTTGCCTATAAAAACCCACAAATATTGTGTAATTTTTCATTCCAATTTTACTTTTGTGTTATAATGTTAAAATATATATAGGATTTATTGTATTTTAATTTTATAGTATTGTAATCTTTTTCTAGAATAATAAAAGTTTAATTGAGCGTAATCTTTCCATTCAGTTTATTTACTGTTAAAGTTTTTTTTATAAAATCATTTACTCTCTATTTGATGTTATAATATAATGATTATTTGATTAAGCTCATTCAATAGCTTAGTAAAATATTTAAAAGTTAGATTGGTTTAAACCCCACTGGTTTGATTTAAAGAAGCTGTTTTTCGACTAAAATTGTTGGTTCAACTAATTTGGATGTTGGTTCGAGACTGGTGGTAATGGTGTGGCGTTTTGGGGTTAAGATGTTAAAGGTGGCTCAGCGCCAACCCTTCTTCATCAATGGTTCTCAACAAAGGGTAAGTTAGTTCTCTTATTTTTATAATTTTTTAGTTTAAGCTATTAATTATATGTTGAAAGTTTGATTTACCTGTGTAAGTTTGGGGATAGTTGTCATATGTTACTGATAAGATTCATTTAATTTAATTTAGTTTAATATGAGTTTATGAAATGGTCTTCTGAAAATTATGATGTTATTGCATCTATGTAATTAGGATTAGAAGTTTTATCTGGTTGTTGTTATTGAGTGCTTGCTTCTTTATGTCTGATTTATATCTTATTATCTGTTTGGATAAATTATTTGTTCTTCTTATAAATGTTCTGGGGTTGATTTTGGTGGTCAATCCTTGCTGTTGCTTATTTGGGTAATCTGATGTTATATTACTTAATTTTGTATCTGTTTTAGCTTGGTAATATTATGTGGTCTACTATTTTGATCTATTTTGTGATCAGTTTATTGATGGATGTTTTTACATATTACTTCTGAAATCAGTTTGTTGATTGTTTAAATGTTGCTTTATAGTTGCTGGTTTAATTTTCATTTATCTTATTAGTTATACTAAGACTGCTGTTTTAGAAGATATTTGTATTTGCTTATTATCTGCAACTCTTTTTAGATTGATTTTATTTTGTCCTAAAGATTTGGTAGATTGAATTTGTTATCTGATTTATATATTTGAATATGTTTGATATTGTTTAAGCTAACTTAATTAACTGATATATTAACATCTCCAGACGAACTGTTTGGAGGAGTGTTATAACAAATAGCTGATCCAACAATTATTATCACAAAAAAGTCACTCCTGTGATTTTCTATAGCTTTATTATCATTTTTTACTGTATTGTTGTATCAGATAATATAACGAATTGATTGGGTTTTGTAAATTTTAACCTGTCAAAGCTTTTCCAAGTCAAAAAATAATTCACCAAAAGTGTCCACCACTGGACTCGAACCCGTGAACTCCTGGTCATATGTCCAACGTGCTAACCAACTGGTCTAGCCACTTGTTTTTGTTTATTTACAGCTTAAGTATTTAATATAGCTTTAAAAATTTTAGTTGTCAGCTTATACTTAAATATTAATGCAAAGTTTTCATTAGTAAAATTTAAATCATTTGTTTCAAATTAATTTTATAAAGTTTAAAAAAATAAAAAATAAACAAATAAAAAGTATATTTTATTACTTTTAGAAATTTAAATTGTTTTTTAAAATTAGTTTTTTAAATAAATTAGTTTTAATTAACTTAGTTTCAAATAAAAATAGTTTTAAATAAATTTTGTATTAAGATAAATTTTAGTTTAAATATTTTTGTTAAAATATTTTGTTTAATTAAAAATAAATAGTTAAAACTAAAGTTTAAATTTAATCTAGTTTAAATAGTTGTCTTTTAGATTAAATTTTAGGATACGATTCATGCACTTTAGGTTTAAAACTGTAGAATTAAAATTAGATAAAAACTGAAACCCAATTCATATCAATTGTCCAAATTAAAACGAACGTCTCAAATTCATAAGGTCCTTGTGTACAACGAACCGGGATCACTCTCGTGTTTAATTCACTCTCGTGTTTAATTGAATTCGTCTTTGGCTTATTTATGGATTATTACCTTTTCCTAAAGGCAATTTCCTAAATTTTCTCTATAAGGTACTTAATTAAAATACACCGACGTTTCCCCACACATCAAAAATTTTGGCGCCGTTGTCGGGGGTCTTGTGTACGATTCGTTCGTGGAGATTTTTTGATCATTGATTTGAAGACCTTTTTCCGTCCTCGGAAAGTTTTGTTATTTTTCTATTATTATAGTATATATCGTTTTTCGTGTTTTTTGTGATTATTATATTATATTACGTAGAACAATAAATTTACCTACTTCAAAATAAGACCTTAGTTGGGATTTCATCACCTAGCTATTGTATTCGAATCCAAAACGAAAAAAGAAAAAAGGCAAAATAGATAATAAAAAGTTTGAACTCGATTTATACAAACTATAAGGTGGGTATAAGGCGACGAGCTATAAAAGGCCGTCTAAGGAAAAAGGTTTTTAAGTGCTTTGTGCCACCTCGTTTCCCCGCTTGCTTGTGCGTATATTGAGAGAGACGACCGATTATTGGTTTGCCGACTCAAGTAGTATTAAATCTTATTTTTGTTGTTTACTTATTGAACCTCGAGACGATTAGGTTTTCACCTACGTTTCAAAGTCGACCGAGGGT
The DNA here is from genome assembly GCA_025667525.1 of Glebionis coronaria. Lineage (NCBI taxonomy): Eukaryota > Viridiplantae > Streptophyta > Magnoliopsida > Asterales > Asteraceae > Glebionis > Glebionis coronaria. The sequence goes on from CM046875.1 coordinate 223,343,833, forward strand.
AGATTACTTCCATAGTAATTATCCTTACTCCTTGTTTTTGTCACTCTATGATTGATTTGAAAAATAAAAATACCAAAAATAATCTTCTTAATCCTATATCATGTTTAATTGTTTTCTCCTCACCCTCAAATTTTTAATTCTTCTATGAATTCCTTCGTCAATTATGTAGGGTGTGGAGAACCGTTATATGGTCTTTTACCATGTCGGTGGTGTACGTGTGAGCGTTATGCAAATGATTTACGTTACAATTTACGAGTTGGATTTTGTTTTTTTTGTAATTATATTACTTCATTTGGAAACCCGAATTTTTCAAATAATCCTCTGGATTATTACCCACCTCCACACCCCACATACGAGACACCCTCGTGTGAGTTATGTGGAAAGGATTCTCATTTTGGAATTAATTGTTCACATTGATTCTCGCTTAATTACGAGCAAGAACCGGGCTACAATCAAAACGATAATGATAATTGTTATCCACAAGATTTACCGAGTTTACCACAATAATATCTTTGTTGTGAGTATTGTGGAGGTCCTCACGAGAGTTTTTGTTGTAAACCGAAGGATCAAAGTTTTTATGAGCCCATTCCTTGCTATAATTCCATTCCTTTCCGTTTTGACCAATCCTAACTATTTTCTCTCGAGAGTGAAAATTTTAAACAAATTGAAACGTTGTTCCAACAAATAATGAATCAAAGAAGTGTTGAAATTGCTGAAAAGAGCATCGAAGATATGTTGCAAGAAAAGAGACTAATTGATAAAGAGATTAACGATATAACTAATGAATTGGGAAGTCGAAGGTATCATCGAGAAATAATTGATGAGGAATTTAAAAGAGAGTGTGAGATTAAGATTAGACAACTTATGCAAGATTATAATGGATTAAGCATTGAGATTCGAAAGAATGAACAAGCTCAAGAGGAAGCAAAGTATCTTGCTACTCGTGAACTCGAGCGTTCTCTTCTTAATGATGATGACGATGAGAGTACTATTTCTTTACGAGACCTTATTGCTCAACATCCTTCGTCTAGTGCAATCGTTCTTCCTTTTCTTGTCTTGCCAGCTATGAAGCCTGAGAATTCACCCATCCTAGGAGCTGAGGATATCATCACAACTCCTGCAAAGGAGTCAGACGAAGTAATAAAGTCTAGTGTTGAGATCCTTGTACAAAACCCAAGAGAGTTCGATGGTATTTCCAATGAAACATGTAATTTGCCACATTGTGATGACTCTCCTTCTTCCAATCACTTTGAGATTTTCTCCAATTTTAATGATGAAAATCGTGAAGGAAATGAAGATTTTGATTATGATTCGATTTCTAGTGAATTTTATAATGAGGAGTTCTCCGATGAACTTTCTTATAAAGATGATATTCACAACTCAGATTATGAGGGGTTTCCCGATGGACCTACTCTTCTTCACCCATTTCCACCAGGAAATAAGGATGATAGTGATCCGATTTTTGAGAGGTTCACCTTTGAACTTGCTCCTTTAGACCCATTTCCACCGGGAAATGAGGTTGATTTGACTATTCCGATCCTTGAGAAGTTCACCGATGAACTTACTCATTTAGATGTGGAAGACGTGATTCTTCGTGAAAAATTATCGAACGTCTATCTTCTCATTTCTAAGATCGAAGCTTTGAACTCTAAGCCTATTGCCAAGTCTTTCTCTCCATCTCCTATTCCCGTTGAGGATAGTGATCCGTTTATGGAGGAGATTGACATGTTTCTTTCTTCTAATGATTCGATACCACTGGGTATTGATGATCTCGACCCGGAGGGGGATGCTCTCTTTTTAGAGAATTTACTTGATGATGATTTCGTCCCAAGCCTCCTCCTATCCACTTTGACCTTAATATGCGGGTTTTTCATGTGTCTCATATCGAGTACTATGACCCGATTGATCACATTCGTAAGGGTTAAATGGTCGATAAGAATAAGAATGTTGTTACCACTATGGTTGAGACCTTTATCCCACCTTTACCATCTGCTTTATATGATTATGGATTAGCATGGGGGGACGACACCGTGTTGTCTATTCCTTTCTCTCCCGAGGACGAGGTATTCGACCCCGGAATCATTGATTTAGGGAAATCTCGGCCTTTCACCGATGTAATAATTGAAAGACTTTTCGATCATCTTGCTGCGATTTTATCTCGGGGAGCATACTGTATTCATGTCACGACTCGTGACATTGACCACCATCTCTTTTTGGAGATTTGTGTTGGAGTTTTATCCTTTTGTTGGTCATCCGAAAACGAGGATGTGATATTTGACCCCGGCATCATGCATTATGTTGGATTTTATTCCATTATGCCGGTTTTCACCATTTTCCCTAAGGACCAATGAATGCGGGGATCGAGTCGAGCTCATGACTCGGTTAACAAAAACAAGGTGCCTTGTGGGGGAGTCCCATATATTCTATCTTCTTTCTATTTTCTAACAATAATAAGGCTTGATCTTTTCAAGCTCGTGCTCGTGTTTTGTTGTGTTGTGAATCTTAGGTATGACCCTTATTTTTGAAGACTCTCGAGTTCGGTTTTTGCCGGTCCACTCGAGCTTCCATTCTTTGATTGTCAAAAAGGGGCACTCACTATCCTTTGATTTTTATCGACTAACGTTTTATCTTGATGCATAATTAATAAACGGCTTATAGATTTCCGTGCTCTTTCTATGTTAGGAATTTTGCATTAGACTCTTCGTGTTTTAGCAAGGGGGTTTTACTCTTGAGCTAGGAAACATTAAGGACAATGTTAGGTTTTAGCATGGGGGAGTCAATCGATATAATCGCTTGCAATTGCTTTTGTCGTGTTCAAACGTAATCGTTTTTCTCGTTTTTCATAAAAAATTTCAATTTTTAGTGTTATTTTATGTTTATTAATAAAGAAAATAAGTGCTTTTGACACAAATGTAGGCTTTCCGTTGGTGAAAATAAAAATAGTTTTTTACTCGACTTGGTTTTTACCTTAGCTTTTTCCTTAACGTGTTTAAATCAAGTTTTGATAGACTTTTATATAGGGAACTTTAAAAACCAAAGTATTAACTCATACGGGTTTAAGAACGAGAACTTTTCGCAAGTTCCTATAATTGATCCTAGTAAGTCATTTATCAAGAGAACTTTAAAACGCAAATTCTAAACTTGTAAAAGTCTAAGAAGATGCAAGATCCTATAGACGACTTGAAAACCCAAAACTTTGATTTAATTGGCTAAGTATCCATTATTTTCACATTTTTGAAATTTTACAATATGGAGAACAAGAAATGATAAAGTTTAATCATATGTTTTTGAGGTTAACTCTTCCTTGTGTAAGTATTTTTGTGTTTGATTTAATCTCCTCGTATTTATTTTCCACGCTTGAATCATTAATTGCTTAATAAATGAAGTTTTTAGTGGTTTAGGCTTAATATCTTAACTCGTAACTCCTTCTTTTTCTTCCCTTGTAATTAAAGTAAGAACACATTAAGGGTGTCAGCGTCATGGACTATTGATCATGGGATTGCGGAAATTTGGCTTACTATATATATACCATAATAATAAGAAGAATAAATAAAAACATGTTCTCTATGAGCCTTCGGGTGGGAGTCATGTAGCACTAACCTTGTCATTAGAGCCTTAGGGTGTATGTCATGGGGACATGTTTAATAAAAATTGCTTCATCATCAAGAGCCTTAAGGTGGGATGGTGAATGTCAATTCCCTTGTTTATGCCCAAGGAGCCTTCGGGTGTGGATTATAAATAAGTAGCACTTTTACATCTTAAAGAGCCTCAAGGTGTATGATGTAATTGTTGCTAACTCCATTAATAAGGTCAAAATTAACTTTGGATGATTTATTGTTGCTTTAAGTAGTCCTATTAGCCAAATTTCAGATCCGGGGATTTATCCCTCAAATCGTGTTAAGTTATCCTTGATGTGGGCTTTCTTTAGTGACAACGGTTTTTGAAATCGAGGTTAGGTTTTGAGTGTTGAGTTTACACCGTTTTTGCCTTCATTTTTGGATTAATAATTATCAAATAAGTCAAATGAGCCTTTGGGTGATTGACAATAATTTAAAATCTAGAGATACAATTAGGAATAAAAGGAGATTGATTTTAACCCAAATTACTTGTATGAGTGGTCTTAAAATTGGAACTTATGATTGATAATGATCTTGTTTTTAAACTTGGTTTGGAAAAGTGAAAAGTAGAGGACGATGAATCTATTTGAGTTTTATGATCCTAAAAGTTATTTTTCAAATAATGAAAGCATTACATTATGTCTTTGCAAGATAAAGTGTCAATAGTTGAATAAAAGTGTAGTTAGTGTTTAATTTTATCATTACGTGAGGACACAAAAATTGTTTAGCAAGGGGGAGTTTGATATGAGTGAAATTACTCATATCAATTGTATCAATTAATGGAGAATAAATGCATAAAACCAATGAAAATAGCTAATACAAGGCTTTTGCCCGTATAAAAGTTAAGTTCGTTGTGTTGATCTAATCGAATTGATCTAGGTTCTATGTGTGACTCTGCTGTTCTTTGGTGAAACAAAAGTTGTGTCGTTGTAGTATATTAAAAAGTGCGAGACGTAAATGAAAATGACGTTAATTAAATCTAAATCCAATTAAAAGTAAAGGGTGCAATATTTAAAAACATAGAAAAGTAAATCGATTAAATAACTTGAAATTAAAGCGTGACGGAAATTAAATTTTAACAAAGTATTAAAATGTAAACTTAAAAATTAAACAAGACGAAATAGAAAAACACACCTACCGTCGGAATACATTCCGACCGAAATGCTCTTACCTCCTTGTCGGAATGCTGATCGGAAGACCCGATCGGAATAATCCAAAATTCCTCCAATCGGAATGATGATCGGAATATTCTTACCTCTCTGATCAGAATGTTGATCGGAAATACCTTGGTCGGAATGTTGTCACCTATCCTGATCGGAATAACCAAACAAACCCCTGGTCGGAATGTGAACTTACCTCTTGATCGGAATGAAGAGTAGACTCCTGGTCGGAATGTTGTCACCACTTAACCTCATCAGAATACCACTAGACACCCCTGATCGGAATACCACAAACCCTCTTCCGACCAAGCAAAGGAGTGCTGGTCGGAATAATAAACCCTTTTCCGACTGGTGGTCGGAATACAGTAATGGAAAACGTAATAAGCTAGTTCTAATAAGCTATAAATCAAATAAGCACTAGACCAAAATTCTAAGCGAACACGTATAAGAAAAAGCTAATAAGCTACAATTTAAAGACTTTTAAAAAACAAGAAAAGGAAAAAGGTTTACGAAAACAAACTTTTATATAAAAATAACTTTTATAAAAACTTAAGAAACTTGAAGATAAACACAAATAAGCTATAAAAATTAATGATCCAAAACAATCAAAAGCATAAAAACATAATCTTTAATTAAATAAGCAACTAAAAAAGCATGTAAACAATAAGATTAAAGCATGGAAAGAAAGGTAGATGAGAGATTAAAACAAGAAAATTAAAGAACACTTACTTGGAATTAAAAGGTATTAAAAGTGCAAGACAAGTATTTAAAATGACATGAATTTAAAGAGCAAGTAATTAAAAGGTGGAAGACTAATTGTCACCTTAGCCAACAAAATGAAATGATTATCCTAATGATCTATATATAGGGGAGGATTAGGGAATGCTTAGGAAGCTTCCTCCCCTCCTTCATTTCTTCTTAATTGCACCATTAAGTCCTTCCCTTCTTAATATTTTGTTAATCTTGGACTTTAATGACTTTTGGCTCGGGATTTTTTTAAACTCGTCTTTTAATTCTTCAATAAATAAGACTTGAGTTCTTCGGCTTTTTAGTAAACTTCCGTCTTTTGACTTTTTCTTCGATAAATCTTCAGAATTGGTCTTGGACTTCCGTTCTTTTTGCACTCTTAACTTCTTGACTTCGTCTTTCATCTTTTTCTTCAATAAAAGCCCGTAAATGCCCGTGTTTTCTCCACTTTTCACAATTTCGTCCTAAATCACAACAAAACACAAACCACGCATAATTCTGACATAATTGACACAACATACACGTTATGGTCCGGTTATTATTATAATTAAGTGGTAAAAAGGATGGGTGTTTACACACCTATCAAATCCCCTACACTTGACCATTGCAGTGTCCTCGTGCAATGCATTAGTTACAAAGCATGTTTACACTTTTCATCATAATCAATCCACCTTGGCCTTTATTAAAGAGATAGAAAATTATAAACATTCAAAATAAAGAAATCAAAAGCATACCTTGGGTTTTGGAAATGTCATGAATAATCATCATCCTCAAGTTTTCACTTTCTCCAAACCAAGCTTAAAAACGAGATCATTGTTATTATAAGTCAGTAAACTAACACGAACTCATGTGGGCCAATTATTCACTTAGACTCCCTTATTCCTAGGGGTATCTCTTATATTTTATTGTTGTCTTGAATGATCACGAGGATGCATTGTTGACTTATTTCGATAGTTTATTAGGCCGAAAATAAAGTGAACGATTTAATCAATAGTTAGCTAAAGGACAAAATCTTTTAAAACTGCTTGTCGGGACCTCATAAAGTTCATATCTTGGCATAACTCGCTTCGCGATTTGAGACCTTTCTCGGACCGATATTTGGCAGCGACTTCATACTTCAAACCTTGAGAGACGTTCATGAAATTATGGTCTTCTCTTCATATAGAAATTTCTTCACTTGAAGTTTTGAGAGATTCATACTTGGACCACGACTTCTTCATTTTTCTCCAATCTTTATTTTGGACTTTGATATACAACGATCCGCCTCCTTTTTGACTTGGATCTATTTATCCTCATACCTTGCTAGGGTCTTTTCGGATACACTTCTCCATGACTTTTGGGGAGTTTTTGAGTGTGTCTCGATCCTTCATATTGATTTTCGATAAATGATTCTTCACATCACTTTGGATCTTTAGCAACAAAATATAGCCCTCATGTCTTGTTAGGACCTTTTTGGACTCGCCAATTTTCGCATCCCGCTTCAATAAGTTATGCCTTGGCTATGAACTCTAATCCATACCGAGCAACTTTTAAACGATCTTGGGCTAGAAGCTAAGTAACTTTTCAAACCGTACAACCTTATTTATTGCAGATAAATTTATTAGCAAGCGATGGGAGAATAGGCTTTTAATTAACTCACATAAATTCACGCAAGAATACCAAACTTATAATTGACTCTATCATCTCTCGTTCTCCACAGTTTAAAATTTCAAGGAATGAGACTCGTGGATGCTTAGCCTATTAAATCAAAGTTTTGGGTTTTCGAGTCGCCTATAGGATCTTGCAAATTCTTAGACTTTTTCAAGTTTAGAAATCGCATTTTAAAGTTCCCTTGATAAACAACTCTCTAGGATCAATTATAGGAACTTGCGAAAAGTTCTTGTTCTTAACCCGTGAGAGTTAAGACTTTCGCGTTTTATAGCTCCCTATATAAAAGCCTAGCAAAACTTGACTTAAACACGTTAATGATACTAGCTAGAGTAAACTTAAACACGTTAATGATACCACTTTATTCAAAATTTATTCTAACAAGGAAAAAAAATAACTATACAAAAGGGGAAAAACTAATAGGCCAAAATAGATCAAAAATTTTGAAAAATGTCGAAAAATTGATTTTCCAGTTAAAATGAGGACAAATACAAGGAAAAGGCCACTTAACTTTGATAGAAGTCCCCCCTACACTTAATATAAACATTGTCCTCAATGTTTAAGCATGTGGGATTAAACTCCCCTACACTTAGGACATTGTGCACTTTGTTTAAATCTTGCTAAGGGAAAGACAACTAAAGAGATTCCTATTTTAATATTGAGAAATATAAAATAGTGAATCGAAAAGAGTTTAGGATAGAACCGGGAAAATGGGAACACGGAATCACGGGTCGTCAAGAATCATAAAGAGTGGATCATTGAGCGCTCGAATCCCTGATTAAGAAGAGAGGAAAGAGCAAACACCAACGGGTCTCCCCTACACTTAGGATAAAGAAAGCTAAGAGACAGAAACATGGGTTGCCTCCCAAGAAGCTCTTGATTTTTGTTAACCGAGTCGTGAGCCTGACTCGACCTTGATCATCATAGGAAGAAGCATAAAACATATCCACCAGGATCAAAGACATATTTTTCGTCCATCAAATAGCAGAGGCTTAAGGCGAACAAGGCAAACCAAAGAAGAGGCAAGGTTCCCTTAAGCAGTGATGGCACACGGTGGAAGCAAGGGTGAAGTGGTGCAAGAATATTTCCATAAGTTCGAACGATATTTCCTTTTATTTCATCAGGTGGATACTGAGATGGCTGCAGAATATCAATACCGGGGTCGAACACCATTTCCTTTAAGGGAAAATAGCACTCAGGCTCATCAGAATGTGAAGAAGATCCGCGAAGAAGATGCACAACCTCGTCCTCAGAAGGTGGACAAAGAGGTGTTAAATCATATGTGCTGCGGATGTCAGTGTCGACCGGTTTCTTATCCTTAGAAAGAATTTTCTTCAAATCCAAAGTAGGATCAAGACGATAATCTTCAAAGTCTAAAGGAGGAGCATCACTCTCATGAGGGAAGTAAGTATTAAAAAATGCAGAGAAGTCTTCCTCAAATGAGTAATCGTCCAAAGTAGGATCGAGTGATGGCGGAGGATCTTCATCATGTGAAGAATCACTCGAAAGAGTATCAGCCTCATCGAAATCATCATACGTGGGCAGGTCGGGATACTCGGAGGTACAATCATCAAAATCACCCGAATCTGAGCTAGAATCATCATCATAAGCATCAAAGATCGGTGGAGAATCATAAATGGGAGAAGGTTCCAAATTGGATAGAGAATCATCCACATCATCTTGAAAAAGTGGATTATCAATGCACGAATCGAATAGAGGATTGTTGTAGACGACAAAATCATCGAGCACATTAATCATATTCACGGATTCTCGTCCAAAGGATTTGCTTGTAAGCTTCCCCATTTTAAAAACTTGGGCATCATTCCCGACTCTTAAGATTAACTCACCTTCGGCAACATCAACTAGAGCTCTTCCGGTTCTCAAGAATGGCCGACCAAGTATTAAAGGAATACGAGGGTCCATTTCATAATCAACAACGACAAAGTCGACCGGGAAAGTAAATGTGCCAACTTTAATGAACACGTCTTCGGCAATACCAACGGGGTAAGTGAGAGTGCGATTTGCAAGTTCAAGAGTCATCTTCGTTGGAGTAAGGTCGGGTAATGATAGTGTTTTCCAAACACTCAAAGGCATAAGATTAATATTGGCCCCGAGATCAGCTAGGGCAGTAAATTCTTCGGTTTTGTTGAAAATGCAAGGCAACACAAAACGACCGGGATCTCCAAGCTTTTCCGGAAGTTCTTTAAGGATAACTGCAGAACAGTTTTCATTTAAGCGTGTGTTGGCGAGCTCAATCAACTTCTCCTTCTTGCTAAGCAATTCCTTGAATGCTTTGACAAATTTCGGCATGTGGACAAGTGCTTCAACAAGGCTAATGTTCATGTTCATTTGAGAGAGAATCTTCACATAGCTCGACACTTGACAGTCATTCTTGGTTAACTCGGTGGTCTTGCCTAACCGAGAAGGATAAGGGATACTGGGTTTGGGTGGTGAAGGTGTAGGTGTAGGTAAAGGTTGAGATGTTGAAGGGTCCTTCCTAGGTACATCGTCATGACGAGGCGGAGACGGTAATGGTGCACTAATACTAGGTGTAGGAGGAGTAGGGATAAATGGTGGTGGCGGAGGTGTAGATGATGGTGGTGGGATAGGTGGTCCTACGATGGTAACTCAACTACGAGTAGTAATAGCACTCACATTCGCTCGCGGATTGGTGACGGTGTTTGAAGGTAGAGAACTTGAAGTAGAAGGTTGAGCGGCGGGCAAGAAACTAGCAAGCATAATCTTCAAATCATTAGTTTGATTGCTGAAGGAGGATTGAATATTATCTCGAAGCTCGGATCTAATGTCATTTCCTTGCTTGGTGATATCTCCTTTCAAATTGATAATTTGGCTCTGCAGATTCTTGATTTGCTCACCTTGGGTTCTCATGATAGCTTCAACATCGGGGTTAATGGGTGGGGTTTGTTGAGAGGGTGGGTGATAAGGATTAGAAGCTCTTGGTGGGATTTGGTTGCTTCTATTGTAATTGTTGGCGGGGTTTTGGTTTTGAGTAGAAAAACCGGGTGAAAGGTAATTGTTTGATCGGTAACTCAGCAAATTTCTGTCCCCTTGAGGTCGAGCTTGGTAATTTTCCGGTGAATAATTACGATAAGCTGCATACACGTTTTCCGGATTTCCTTGAGTAGAAGGACAATCAGTGTATGAGTGAGGACCGCCGCATGTTTCACAAGGATTAGCAACCGCTTTAACTTGTTGTTGTTGGTTTGAAGCGAGAAGCAAGATACGTTTGTTCATTTCAGTCATCATGCGTGTAAATTCGGGCATATCAGGGCTTGCTGAGGTAGAAGAAACATTGACTCTCGGGTTGTTCCTTGAAGAAGCGGAGGAATTCCAGTTTTTGTGGTGAGTAGTCATGTTTTCAATAAGCTCTCTACACTCCTCGGGTCTCCTTTTCATAAATGTGCCACCGGCGGCTGCATTAATCGTATCACGATCACGAAAAGTCAATCCGTTGTAGAAAGTATCATTCAATGTAACTGGAAGCATGTTGTGGTTTGGACAACGATCAATCAAGACATTATATCTTTCCCAAGCATCAAAAAGAGATTCATCGGGATCTTGCATGAAACCGCTGATTTGATTGCGAAGGCTCGTGACCATGGATGGTGGAAAGTAGCGCGACAAAAAGCGTTGAGTCATGTCATCCCAAGTATGAATGGAATTCTTCGGGAGACGATCAAACCATTTCTCGGCGTGATGTGATAAAGTATGTGGAAAGAGTTGAAGGCGTAAAACATCCATTGTGGCACCGGGCAACTTCATGCTTTGGGTAATTGTAATGAACTTGTCGAGGTGTTTGTTGGCATCATCATCAGGCATTCCTCTAAAAGGATTTGTTTGCACTTGCTGAATCATGTGGTGCTTCAACAAAAACTCCGGAGCCGTGATTTGCATCGGCGCAATCGGTCCTCCTCGTCCAAACATGGTAGGTTGACAAAGCTCCTCCATTGTCCGAAGACCGGGCTGTGGATGAACATTGTTGTTATTATTGTTGAGGTGCGGTGGATTATTGTTGTTGTTAACACCGGCCATACTTAAATCTTCTTGAGTCTCGGGCTCTTGATAAGTAGAAGATCTAGTACGCATACACCTACGAAAGTAAAAGAAAAAGAAACCAAACACAAAGACAATATATATACACAATAAAAATAAAATCTTTTTGGATTTTTGAAATTTTTAATTTTTATGGATTTTTAACAATTTTTTAATTTTTATGGTTTTTTGAAAATTTTTGTGCAAGAAAATAACGCTCACGAATGAACGGATCCCAAAAAGCAACGCGTCTCTCACAGAAAACCGTTTATCTTTACGAAAAGAGCCGGCAGCGGCGCCATTTAATACAAGGCTTTTGCCCGTATAAAAGTTAAGTTCGTTGTGTTGATCTAATCGAATTGATCTAGGTTCTATGTGTGACTCTGCTGTTCTTTGGTGAAACAAAAGTTGCGTCGTTGTAGTATATTAAAAAGTGTGAGACGTAAATGAAAATGACGTTAATTAAATCGAAATCCAATTAAAAGTAAAGGGTGCAATATTTAAAAACTTTGAAAAGTAAATCGATTAAATAACTTGAAATTAAAGCGTGACGGAAATTAAATTTTAACAAAGTATTAAAATGTAAACTTAAAAATTAAACAAGACAACATAGAAAAACAAACCTACCGTCGGAATACATTCCGACCGGAATGCTCTTACCTCCTTATCGGAATGCTGATCTGAAGACCCGATCGGAATAATCCAAAATGCTTCCAATTGGAATGATGATCGGAATATTCTTACCTCTCTGATCGGAATGTTGATCGGAAATACCTTGGTCGGAATGCTGTCACCTATCCTGATCGGAATAACCAAACAAACCCCTGGTCGGAATGTGAACTTACCTCTTGATCGGAATGAAGAGTAGACTCCTGGTCGGAATGTTGTCACCACTTAACCTCATCGGAATACCACTAGACACCCCTGATCGGAATACCACAAACCCTTTTCCGACCAAGCAAAGGAGTGCTGGTCGGAATAATAAACCCTTTTCCGACTGGTGGTCGGAATACAGTAATGGAAAACGTAATAAGCTAGTTCTAATAATCTATAAATCAAATAAGCACTAGACCAACATTCTAAGCAAACACGTATAAGAAAAAGCTAATAAGCTACAATTTAAAGACTTTTAAAAAACAAGAAAAGGAAAAAGGTTTACGAAAACAAACTTTTATATAAAAATAACTTTTATAAAAACTTAAGAAACTTGAAGATAAACACAAATAAGCTATAAAAATTAATGATCCAAAACAATCAAAAGCATAAAAACATAATCTTTAATCAAATAAGCAACTTAAAAAGCATGTAAACAATAAGATTAAAGCATGGAAAGAAAGGTAGATGAGAGATTAAAACAAGAAAATTAAAGAACACTTACTTGGAATTAAAAGGTATTAAAAGTGCAAGACAAGTATTTAAAATGACATGAATTTAAAGAGCAAGTAATTAAAAGGTGGAAGACTAATTGTCACCTTAGGAAGCTTCCTCCCCTCCTTCATTTCTTCTTAATTGCACCATTAAGTCCTTCCCTTCTTAATCTTTTGTTAATCTTGGACTTTAATGACTTTTGGCTCGGGATTTCTTTAAACTCGTCTTTTAATTCTTCAATAAATAATACTTGAGTTCTTCGGCTTTTTAGTAAACTTCCGTCTTTTGACTTTTTCTTCGATAAATCTTCAGAATTGGTCTTGGACTTCCGTTCTTTTTGCACACTTGACTTCTTGACTTCGTCTTTCATCTTTTTCTTCAATAAAAGCCCGTAAATGCCCGTGTTTTCTCCACTTTTCACAATTTCGTCCTAAATCACAACAAAAACACAAACCACGCATAATTCCGACATAATTGACATAAAATACACGTTATGGTCCGGTTATTATTGTAATTAAGTGGTAAAAAGGATGGGTGTTTACACACCTATCAATAGCCTTATATATGCTTGTTTGTTGTTCGGGATTGAAGAAAGGATCGAGAAGCCAAAAATCGAGTTCGTTTTTAGAGGATTTAAGCTTAATAAAAGTAAATGGGCTTAGTGGGTCCCACATTTGCTTATTGGGCTTTAAAGCCCAATAGTGGAAATAATTATTCACCAAGGCCCAAATACATGGCACATTATCAATAATCATAGAGACGGATGGAGTATTCTTCATATTGGACTCCAAGCCCAACAACAATTTGCAAGAGATGGGAGGAAGTATTTAACAAAATGGACTCAAGCCCATGATCACAACAATAGAATGAGACGTGAGGAATTATTGGTTGCAAACCCATTAGGTTTAATTCTAGGGACGGTCAAAAGTTTTTATAAAGTGAAAACTTTTTCACTTATCACTTGGTTAAACTCACACATCTACTTACTCCCATCGATACAAACAATGTTATCTTCTCTCTCTCATTACAACCAAAAAAACACAGCCACCCTTCACCAAGAAAACCCTAATCAATAATCGGAATTTGGGGCTTCCTTTCCTACAAGAAAGTAAACACCACGCGCCTAATTAAATACCTATTTTTTAGGAGGTTGAAGATGGGTAACGTGTAACCCTCTCTCTTCATCTCTTGATTCTGATTGGTAGAAACACCTCACATCCCATCGTTCAACCAATAACAATAAGCCACATCAGCTTTGTAGAAGCACAACTAGCACAAGGATTGCCACCTTGACAATCCGTGTGAAAGAGAATCAATTCCGGCCGTAAGATCAAAAGAAGAAAGAGAAGAGAAGAATGAACGGTCAAGATTGGTTTCTCTGCTCAACAAACTCATCAGCAAGGCCATGGGGTTTGCCTATAAAAACCCCCAAATATTGTGTAATTTTTCATTCCAATTTTACTGTAGTGTTATAATGTTAAAATAGATGTAGGATTTATTGTATTTTAATTTTTATAGTATTGTAATCTTTTTCTGGAATAATAAAAGTTTAATTGAGCATAATCTTTCCATTCAGTTTATTTACTTTTAATGTTTTTTTATAAAATCATTTACTGTCTATTTGATGTTATAATATAAAGATTATTTGATTAGGCTCATTCAATAGCTTAGTAAAATAATTAAAAGTTAGATTGGGAAAAATTAAAGAAGCTGCTATTTCGACTAAGATTGTTGGTTCAACAAATTTGGATGCTGGTTCGAGACTAGTGGTAATGGTGTGGCGTTTTAGGGTTAAGATGTTAAAGGTGGCTCAAAGCCAACCCTTCTTCATCAATGGTTCTCAACAAAGGTTAAGTTAGTTCTCTTATTTTTATAAGTTTTTAGTTTAAGCTATTAATTATATTCTGAAAGTTTGATTTACCTGTGTAAGTTTAGGGATAGTTGTCATATGTTGCTGATAAGATTCATTTAATTTAAATTAGTTTAATCTGAGTTTATGAAATAGTTTTCTGAAAATTATGATGTTATTGCATCTGTGTAATTAGGATTAGAAGTCTTATCTGGTTGTTGTTATTGAGTGCTTGCTAATTTATGTCTGATTTATATCTTATTATCTGTTTGGATAAAATTATTTGTTCTGCTTATAAATGTTCTGGGGTTGATTTTGGTGGTCAATCCTTGATGTTGCTTATTTGGGTAATCTGATGTTATATTTCTTAATTTTGTATCTGTTTTACCTTGGTAATATTATGTGGTCTGCTATTTTGATCTATTTTGTGATCAGTTTATTGATGCATGTTATTACTTATTACTTCTGAAATCAGTTTGCTGATTGTTAAAATGTTGCTTTATAGTTGCTGGTTTAATTTTCATTTATCTGATTAGTACTAAGACTTCTGTTTTAGAAGATATTTGTATTTGCTTATTGTCTGCAACTCTTTTTAGATTGATTATATTTTGTGCTAAAGATTGGTAGATTGAATTTGTTATCTGATTTATATATTTCCATATGTTTGATATTGTTTATGCTAACTTACTTAATTGATATATTAACATCTCCAGACGAACTGTTTGGAGGAGTGTTATAACAAATAGCTTATCCAACAATTATTATCACAAAAAAAGTCACTCCTGTGATTTTTATAGCTTTATTATCATTTTTTTACTGTATTGTTGTATCAGATAATCTAACGATTTGATTGGGTTTTGTAAATTTTAATCTGTCAAAGTTTTTCCAAGTCCAAAAATAATTCACCAAAAGTGTCCACCACCGGACTCGTACCCGTGACCTTCTGGTCATATGCCCAACGTGCTAACCAACTAGTCTAGCCATTTGTTTTTGTTTACTTACAGCTTAAGTATTTAATATAGCTTTAAAATCTTAGCTGTCAGCTTATACTTAAATATTAATGCAAAGTTTTCATTAACAAAAATTAAATCATTTGTTTCAAATTAATTTTATAAAGTTTTAAAAAAATAAATAAATAAAAGAATAAAAAAATATATTTTATTACTTTTAGAAATTTAAATTGTTTTCTAAAATTAGTTCTTTAAATAATTTAGTTTAAGTTAATTTAGTTTCAAATAAAAATAGTTTTAAATAAATTTTGTTTTAAGATAAATTTTAGTTTAAATATTTTTGTTAAAATATTTTGTTTAATTAAAAATAAATAGTTAAAAGTAAAGTTTAAATTTAATCTAGTTTAAATAGTTGTCTTTTAGATTAAATTTTGGGATACGATTCATGCACTTTAGGTTTAAAAATTGTAGAATTAAAATTAGATAAAAACCGAAACCCAATTCATATCAATTGTCCAAATTAAAACGAACGTCTCAAATTCATAAGCTCCTTGTGTACAACGAACAGGGATCACTCTCGTGTTTAATTGAATTCGTCTTTGGCTTATTTATGGATTATTACCTTTTCCTAAAGGTAATTTCCTAAATTTGCTCTATAACGTACTTAATTAAAATACATCGACGTTTCCCCACAAATCAATGTCAATCATAGATTGATGATCCATTTTAATTATTGGTTCATGTCTTGATGTTATACATTTTATTTGTTTAGCTTTTTGCTAGTGCGTGTAATATTTGGAGGAGCTCAATCAGGTGAGTTCATAGTCCCATTTTTACTAAGTTTTTAAATGTTTTTCCAATATGGAATGGAGATGACACTTGTACTATTTTTTATTGTCTTAGTAATATGTTCTTAAAGTATTTTGATAATATGTTTTTCAAATGTGTGGACTTAATGTGCTATTATGTGATATGCATACTTATGTGATATGTTATATGTTCTATTATGCGTTCTGGCATGCTTCCTGAGTACATATGTTCTGAGTGCATGTACATCGTCTTCTCGGAGGCAAGATATCTCGACGTGGATATGGGTTCAACTTCCATACTAGGTATGGGAAAGATCCGGATAGGTGAAGGTGCATTTGTTCTTATTTTGTGTACTTAATTGTCATGATATGTTATGTTGGTAGTTGTGTGTAACATGAATATCACTTTATAGTCCATTGCTTTAACTTATTTTTCTTCAACTTATATACAGCGGATGTCAAAGTTCTTATGATATTTTAGATAACTTAATCCTATGTTCTTACCAACTTTATGTTGATAGATTTTAGTGTTATTTTCAGGTGAGGTAGTTATGAAGGATGATGTTAGAAGTGGCTAGAGTCTAGAGGCTGCTAGGACTACATTAGGAGGAATCCCTTTCCTCTTAGCTTTCTTTTCATTGTTTGAATAAGTGATATATTTTAGACACCTATATGTTTGATGTTTGTTTATTTGTTTGTATTTGGTGAGAGGTATGACTTTTACCTACTTACCTAGACTCTTGCATTGTTGAGATATTGTCATGACATTTGTGTCACCATTTATGATATTTCAAATTTCATTTAGTTCTCTCTATTGACACGCTGTTGTGATGATATCCATACGTAGCGACCCATATTCCGCCATGGTGGAGTGTTACATAATAGTATCAGAGACAATGGTTATAGGGAATTAGGTTTACTAGTCCTGTAGCCTAATCTATAGCTAAGGGTCCCTGCATATAGGCATCATAGGAGTATGTGTGCATTTTATAATAATTGATGTGTTTGGATGTTATTTTTGCGATGTTTTGATTAGTTATGAACTACTATGGTTCATACTTAGCTACATGTTATTTGCTTTTTGTGTTTTGACTAGTGCGGGTTGAACCATAGTCGTATACACTAGTCATTGTTGGATTTCGTTTGATTATGCTTTCATATTCTTTATACATTTTGAATTTTTTCTACGTTGGTTCAGCTATATTACGATTTTATGTGTTTCATGCATTGGCTATGATATTTTAATACATGGAGTTTTAGATCTTGTTTTATGCTGTGGTTATGTGCTTATATGAGTTGTAGGATCTATGTGCTTATTTGAGTTGGTAGACTGATGTGTTATGTGTAGTATTAATTCTTATAAGTGTCATCATAGGAGGGAGTGCATAGGTGAAAAGGGGACTCGTATAAGTATGGTGGCCAACATAGTTATACAACTACCACAACTTCAATGGATTCCTAAGTATGATTACATGAAAGGGGGTTAATACATGCTTGTAATGTATATGTTGGATGTGCTTATGGCTATGTGTTGGTGTGTACATAGTATTACGTGTATGACATAAGTATTTTGGTAATTATTAACGTGTGCACATGACCGTATATGGACAAGTTGTCATCATATGTACCAACGACATCTTGATCTACTCAAAGTTGAAGCAAGAGTGTGGGAAGAATTGTGAGTTGGGTTTGAAGTTACTTAGTCGGGACCAACAAGGTTGAACTGAAGTAAGATGAGGAAGCGTTTTTAGAGGCTAAAGAACTAGCGTAGGTGATGAGTCGATTTTGGCATTATCAAAAGGAATGGACGAATTCACAAAGCACTACGATAAATGGAGCAAGGATTAGGGTGCGAGTGAGGACGGTGAAGAAAGGCGATTGCTTATACGTTGGAAGATCTGAAGGTTTGGAAGAATTATATATGTATTAGATAGTAGAGAAGTAAGTACGATAAGAGTTGGTGATAGTCGATAGACAGACTAATTCATCCCATATTCTAAGCCGAATGTGACGTCTCGGAGTTAAAAGAATTGCGTACGAATGTGATGAATGGGAGGTTCTGCATAAAGGTTAGCCTAGTGAGTATGTAATGCTCCATGAAGGATCATGGCAAGGGAAGAAACGATAGGAAATAAGCGTAGTATACCATTGATCGACTAATGGTTGGTATGAGCATACCATGGGGATAAACGAGGAAGACACCTAAGCATTGGCGTGAGGTTTGGATATAGTTGAAAGAATGCGTTGATTAGTAAGAATTCTTCTACAAGGAGAGGGTCACCAGTGAGAGGGGTATAGTCCTCACTAATAATTATGTAGAGAATAAAGTAGAACACCTAAGATATAAGCTGAAGACAAGGTAGAAGATGATATAGGGATTGAGATCGTGTAGAGACAAGCGAAGAGTAGTATGGAGGAAGAATGTCTTGAGGAAGTAGAAGTTCTTAGAGAGGATGGAGGGATGTTGAAGGGAAAACCGTTAGAGCTGGAGGTTAGTATTGACGAGCAATGGGACATTCACTTTGAAAAAAGGGCGTAATACCCATTAGTATGATGGGAGATTACCTACTTGGTGTCGGGCATGGAGAAAGCTAAAGGGAATTGTATGAGGAACAAGTATCCTCATCTATTGATAGTGATGATCCTAAAGAGTAAATCTCGAGGACGCGATTTCTATTAGGAGGGAGTGATGTGACAACCCTAGATTTTGGAGTTTGTCACTTACGACTGTTTGACTTTAATTTTGTTCTTAGTGTGCGTTTATGTGCAATATATTAATATTTGATCCTTTGACTGGATGTTGGACATCGTACATGTAGTGCATAGTATAATATATGATGCTTAGATAGGGTCAGTTCGTGCTCATTAGTTCACTTGGATGTAGCTATGATAGAATATGGCGTTATTTTAAGATTTTATGTGTACGTATATGTATTATAGTAAATCGTATTTTTTTGATTTTACGTTTAGCATTTAGAGGTCTCGGATGAGGTATTTAGTCACGGGAATAATTTATGGGATGGTTTTTAGTCATTTAGGACTTAGTTATATAGTTCAGTTCATATTTCAAGAGTTTTTATAAAATGTTTATTTTTACCTCTTTTACGGTATACGTGTAAAATTGACTAGTTTTACGTTTTTATGGTTTTGGAGGTTTTAGGAGCTGAAATAAATTGAGGGAAATAAAGGTATTATTAATAAGATATTAATAATTAATAAAAAAAAGTATAAGTGGGCATAAACAAACGCAAGACATGAAAGAAAAGGGAAAAAGGAAAAAGGGGAACCGGGATTTTGAATGGGACAAGGACTTGTTATAAAATTATATAAAGTCTTTTATTTAACAAAAACACTTCATAAAACCACTCGACATCACCTTCAAGTCTGCATCAACGGTGGTCTTTAGGGTTCTTCATTAATTTTCTTCTTTCAAAAATTCTAAGGTAATATCTTCAATACCCTTTTTAATTAAATTGTTTTTAATTCTTTTACAATCAATACATGATGGATCTAGGGTTAGGTTAATTACGAAATCTGTAATTTAATTATATGAACATGATTAGAATAATTAGGGTTAATAAATATATATGGTGATGGGAATTAATTAGGTTAATTGTGTTAAATTCGTTTTTAAAAACTGGGCAGAATTTTAGGTCTATTGTTTTAATCATATCTAGAGTTATAGGAACATTACCAATGTGATCCAAGTACCTCTGAAAAGGTATTTGAGTTGGATTTTAAACGGATGAAAGGAGGAATAAATTGGAGGTCGAGAAGTTGGTCAAAAATAGGTTACAACAGTCGGATGTCAAAACAGTTTTAAAATCAGTCGGGTTTAAATTAATGTTTTAAGATAGTTTGGGTACTTAAGGGGTAAAGTTGGACCTTAAATGAATATGAGAGTTATTTTATATATTATATAAGAGATCTAAAAGAGGGATAATCAATTGGGATAGTGGAAGACCCGCTGATCATATCAAACTTTTTATATATGCAGAATTAGTAAAATCTGTATAGACAAAAGTATATACATGTATATCAGGACCTTAACAGTAGTTTTAAGGTTGGGGAAACAAGAGAAGTTAGATAACACACGTAAGGGAATAGGGTTTTCTTTAAAGAAAGTTTGGGGTTGGTTAGTTGGGCGTTTGGCTCATAGTTTGGGGTCTAAAAATCGGACTATTTTGGGTAAAATGTGAACGAGATAAGTTATGAATAAACTAGGTTAATGGCTTATTAGAGAGGATTAATGGGATGTTTATAGCATATTAATGAATTAATATGAGGGTAAGGGTTAGATGTCCATCATAGATTTATGAGCCATTTTTATAATTGGTTCATGTCTTGTTATGCATTTTATTTGTTTAGCTTTTTGCTAGTGCGCAAAATATTTGGAGGAGCTCAATCAGGTGAGTTAATAGTCCCATTTTTACTAAGTTTTTAAATGTTTTTCTAGTATGGGATGGAGATGACACTTGTACTATTTTTAAATGTCATAGTACTATGTTCTTAAAAATATTTTGATAATATGTTTTTCAAATGTGTGGACTTAATGTGCTATTATGTGATATGCCTACTTATATATGTTATATGTTCTATTATGCATTCTGGCATGCGTTCTGAGTACATATGTTCTGAGTACATGTACATCGTCTTCTCGGAGGCAATATTTCTCGATGGGGATATGGGTTCAACTTCCATACTGGGTATATGAAAGATCTAGATAGGTGAAGGTGCATTTTTCTTATTTTGTGCACTTAATTGTTATGGTAAGTTATGTTTGTAGTTGTGTGTAACATGAATATCACTTTATAGTCCATTGCTTTAACTTATTTTTCTTCAACTTATAAACAGCGGATGTCAAATTTCTTATGATATTTTAGATAACTTAAACCTACGTTCTCACCAACTTTATGTTGACAGATTTTAGTGTCATTTTCAAGTGAGATAGTTATGAAGGATGATGTTAGAAGTGGCTAGAGTCTAGAGGCTGCTAGGACTGCATGAGGAGAAATCTCTTTTCTCTTAGCTTTCTGTTGATTGTTTGAATAACGGATACATTTTAGACACCTATATGTTTGATGTTTGTTTATTTGTTGGTATTTGGTGAGAGGTAGGACTTTTACCTACTTACCTAGACTCTTACATTGTTGAGATATTGTCATGACATTTGTGTCACCATTTATGATATTTCAAATTTCAATTAGTTCTCTCTATATACACGCTATTGTTCTAATGATATCCATACGTCGCGCCCCATATTCTGCCATGGTGGGGTGTGACATTTAGATCCGAGCGACCAAAATCCTCGAGACCGCATTTTGCCTCCCAAGTTGATATGGTTCATGTTTCTAAATAGGTTACTCCACCAACTAGGTCAAATGTGACTAAATCAGCTTTTGCAAGACCTAATCACATGATTGTATCTAGCCTCCCTAGACATAGTTGAAAGAACACGTCTCGAACTAGTTCAAATGACGTTCGCCATATTTTTGGTCTAAGGGAAGATGAGCAAATGATACAAGTAAGAAATAAAAATTTCAAACCTAGTCAAATGCCTTCTAGATTACCCAACACTGCTAACCGTAGCATGTCATACCCTAGGAGCATCAATCATCTAGGAATTCTAGATTTTACTCGGACTTTAAATATGCTACTTGTACAACATGTAGGAAATGTGTCTTCAAGGCAAATCATGACTCTTGTGTCAAGAAATTCCTTAATGAGGTAAACTCTCGTGCTAGAGTTAAATCCCAGTGGTTAGCTAGACTCAAACCCATTGGTAAAGTTTGGCACCCCACTGGTAGGGAGAAAATTCAAAAGGATGATCAATCACTTAAGCCTAGTGATCCATCTTCTCAGGTCACCTCTGGCACAAGAAAATACAACTGTGAATCCCCGCATGGTTCTAAAATAGATATCGCTAACCCATATAAAAGGATACAAACTCCAAATGAGAATGGAGGTACCAAAGTTAACGTTCAACAAGAAAGTGGTCCAATCGTTATATACCGTTCAACTTAGGACACTCTCAGAGTGTGGTTACTGAAGAAGCATATATTAGAGAAACAAGTGTCTTAGGGATTTGCGGTTAATACGATTTGCAGTTACATGACATATTTTAACCCGCGCTTCCAAGAGAGGAAAGTTTATCGCCGATGATAAATTTATCCTCACAAACGAGAAATTAAATTTTCTCGGACACGAGCTTACATTAAAACTATTCAAAGGTTTTAAGCTCGTGTAAATGGCTTACAGTCGGATCACAGATTGTAACCTGTGCTTCAAAGAAAGGGAAGTTTATCTCGTCAACGATAACTTACCCTTAAAACGAGAAATTAAACTTTCTCGGACACGTGCTGGAATTAAAACTATTCAAAAGTTTTAAACTCGTGTATATGGCTCATAGTCAAATCACAGTCTGTGACCCGAACTTCAAAGAAAAGGGAAGTTTATCTCGTCAACGAAAACTTACCCTCAAAACGATAAATTAATTTTCTCGGACACGAGCTTACATTAAAACTATTCAAAAGTTTTAAGCTCGTGTAAATGACGTATAATCATATCTCAGATTATGTCACGCACTTCAAAGAAAGGAAAGTGTATCTTTTAAATAAGTTTTCCTCATAACGAGAAATTCATCTTTCTCGGTCATGAGCTTTACATTAAACATTCAAAAGTTTTCAATCTCATGAAAACGACTTCTAAGTAAATGTCAGCTTAGAACTCGCTCTTCAGTTAAAAGGAAAGTGTATCTTTAATGATAACTTATCCTCACAACGGGAAGCTTTCAACTTCTCGGACCTGAGCTCGTTTAATAAGATATTCAAAATCTTAAGCTAAAGTAATTGGTTTTTAAACCGTTGAACACAATTTTTCAAGAATTTTTCAAAAGGTTTTTCTAAATATTTCAAAATTTTGTGTTCAATAAGGTTTTGATAACAAGAGCATGTCTTCTGGAATCGATAATATTTACGATCCTAGAAATGTCGTTCAATAATGACACGGGGTTTTAAACAAAGTTCGAGCAGAAGTTTAAATGATTTAAAACATGCTCAATATTGCTTGCTATTATTTCAGATAGTAACCCGCTTTTCATTGAAAGTCAAGTATTTCTTATGAAAGCTTTGGCTTAACAACGGGAATTAATTTTCTCGGGTATGGTTTACTTTATAACCATGTAAGGGATTGTTTTTACGTTATAACACAATCTAACACGGATATATGTACGCTTCAGTGCATTTATTTGTTAAAACAAGAGAGATCTTGTTTTTAGGAAGTTATCATCTCCACAAGCCGTAACAATTTACAATTGGTATCTACATACTCGACGAGGCGACTACTCAAACGACGACTATAGCTATTTCAATTAAAAAATGGGTCAACAATTGAGGGGGAGCAATTATGAAGCATTCAGAATCTTTGATGCCAAAAGTGCCAAGTTCACAAATTGGTGTCAAAACAATGATACCAATCGTACATGTGTTGTCAAGAGATAACTTTATACGTTACGGGGGAGATCAACATTCGCCAACAAAAACCATGTGTTTCTATCATATGATGTTCTCATCATTCAGGTCCAATCACGTAAATTTATAATCTTATGAATACATTATCATATATGATCTTTGCTTGTTAATTTTATTTGCATATCAAGTACTCTCTCATTGATTGGAGGGGGAGCTTGTGAAAATCATGAAGATAATTGGATTTGCATTTTTTTCCTAAATTTTCTTAAAATTTCATTAAATAAATTGATATTAAAAACATCGATTGCGTTAACATTTTTAATATAGGGGAGAAAATGTGATTTAATATTGAGATCAATAATGATTTGACTTAATGTGATAGCTCATCCCGACATGTGTGAAATGTTTTCGAATATCGTGGCATATGTTAAGGGGGAGCAAAATGGATTTGCACATCAAAAATGGATTTTCATGGTGACATATACTTACCCTCAACCCATTTATTTCACGACGATGAAGATTGTGGTGACATAAGGATGGTAGGATACGTTAAGTCCAATGGTTCTTCCAAAATTGGAGGAATCTTCCCAAGGACATTCCATAGCTAGAAATAGTAGTCCTTAGGAAAGATGGAGAAAGATTGTGAACATAGCTGAATGCTGACCAAGTACTTAAGTTAGCACTGGAACAATCACAACAAGGTGCTAGTTATGACGTATTGGTAAGCATTGAAGGGGTTGAAGAATGAAAAAGAATTTTAAAGATAAAGGTCAAAAGAAGGAAGCCCTCCTTACAACTTAGGTAGAAACCGGGTCAACACATATGATATTGAGATCATTTTAATGATGCTCGATATTGAAGATAGACATCATGGACCCAGTGATGCAATGCACAACCCATTCCAGCTAACTTAGATATCTCTCAAAAGGTATTTGTTTTAATCACACGGAGATCAACATCTTATCTATCGATTTATTCACTCCGAATAAATTGGTATTGAAATGGTGGCACTCTACTCCAGCCTCTCATCACTAAAATCCAAAATTCACGATCGAGTCTAGAGCCATTTGAGATCATCAAATATTACATTAGGACACATTTCCATATTTACTTGCTTCTTCACACACTATGAAAAGTAAAAAAGATATTAAGAGTCCTACACTAAATCTTCATGACCTTGGCTGAACATCTGAGTAATACGAAAGTATATACAATGAATATGGAAATTGTTCTTGAGTGAACCTCAAAAAGCTCATGGTAGGTGACTTGTGCGATTCTTTATGAATAAAACTTGTGATAACTGGAAAGCAACCGTGGTTTAATTCTTAATTGAATTTAAACACGTTCCAGGCCTTTACGCAATATCTTAGTGATCTTGCCAGAACACTCAGAGTGACACTCTATAGTGTTCATAGTGATGAGTAGAAATCCTTCTAGTCTTAACATCAAACAGCACTTGGTAGGTAACTTGCAAGATTCTATATGAATCAAGCTCGTGACACCTGGAAAGCAACGATGGTCCAGTTCTTAATTGAATTTCACTTGTTCCAGGTATATGAATTGACGGCTTTAATCATGCGGATAATTTTATCCAAATGATTCACTCTTTACGTTCGCAGTCAGGTTTGGATGGTCGAGTAAAGAGAATGTGTTTACCCGCGAAATCTTGTAAAGGAGGTTCTTAATTGAAACTACCTGCCACAAGTACGATATTTTATATCATCCAAAGGTCTTCACCGACCGGAGGTAAAATGCTACCTAATTAGGTTAAATGTTCAAAGCCATTTCATCCGTGTCTATGTTTTGTTGCTAATTATCTTATGCAGCGTAACAAGACGGTGGCATTACGGTGTCCGAGAAGAAGTCGTCCACGCATGCTTATACTTACTCCACTTAATATTTCAACAAATTCAAGAAATCCTAAAAGTCAAGTCTTCCGCTGTATCAAACTCTGAAGCTTTCAAGAATTTATAAAGGTATAAGTATGTGGAACATGAAGTCACGAGGAGGCGAATGTTACAAGTGATGAATGCACAAGGTCAAGGCAAGGAAACATGCTCAAGACTAAAGTCAAAGATCACATCAGCATATTCACAAGAACAAGATCGAAGAACCAAGCATAGTATCCTAGGTTTAAGATTTTGTAAAATGGTGTGACCTCCCTTAGGGGGAGATTGTTGGAAATACGAAATTCCAAAGAAAGTCTAAATCACATCATAGTTAGCACAGATCATGAGCTATAGACTATTTAGGACTTTGTCTCTTGGAGCCACCTCCCTTAGGGGGAGATTGTTGGGAATATGTTTTTACGTACTTAGAAAGGATCGGTCACTCCAACGAGATACATCTAGTATGGGCTCGTGATCTAGTAATGTAACAATATAACCCATCAAGCCCACATGTAGGGTGGGCTATATATACCCACTCCTAGCATGTGATGAGGGGTTGGTTCTCACTTTCACTATTCATTAATCTAATATTCTCTTTTTCTCTCCAACCTCTCTCTACTTTCTCTCTCTAAGATCTTCATCTATCTCTCTCTCTCTCTTTAGATCATTCCAAGGTTAGATAATCCAAGGATTACGTAGGCCTACACATAAAGTTCATATGGTGTCTTATTTACCTTCTTCATGGGAACCATATTTAAAATGCGAACCACAGATTCTAAGGCATAGTCCTAAAAGGATAATGGTAAAGTTGTAAAATTAAACATAGATCGCACCATATCTAATAGTGTACGATTTTTCCTTTCAGATACCATTCGGTTGTGGAGTATAAGGAGAAGTAAGATTCTGAAAAATTCCGTTCTCACTTAGATAATCTTTAAACTCTTCACCTAAGTACTCACCACCTCTATCAGAACGAAGAGCTTTAATCTTCTTTCCTAGTTGCAATTCTACTTCCGCTTTAAACACTTTGAATGTTTCAAATGCCTCATGTTTATGATTAAGTAAATAAACATAACCATAACGGCTATAATCATCCGTAAATGTTAAGAAGTAGCTAGCACCTTTCCTTAACACGTGTCTAAGTGGTCCACACACACCAGTGTGTATTAAACCAAGTAGATCAATAGACCTTTCAATATTGCTATTAAAAGGTTTCTTGGTCATCTTTCCAGAGATACAAGAGTCACATTTATCAAACGATTCATCATTGATATTTTCCAAAAGACCTTCACGTTGAAACTTTTGTATACAAGTCTTCCCAATATGGGCAAGTACACAATGCCAAAGATAAGAAGAGTTCTAGCTTACTTTCTCTTTTTATTCATGCTAAAAGTAGAATTATTATAATACTCTGAATCATTATCATGCATGTCATTTAAAAAACACCATTCACAGCAATTGCATTAAAATAGAAAATACCATCTTTGAAAACAAAAATTCCATTATTATCAATAGTGTGAACAAATCCAAGATCTAACAAATAAGAAAAGTAAATGACACCTCTAATAATAGTAGGTGCATAATGACAATCGTTTAAAATCAGTACTAAACCCGAAGGTAAAACCAAATTAAACATTCCTATAGCTTCAACAGCTGCTTGTGCACCATTTCCCACTTACATATATTGCTCCCCATAAGATAGCTTCCTTTCCATCTTAAACCCCTGAAGTGTATTACAAATGGTAATACCGCATCTCGTATAATATACCCAGGAATTTAACTTTATGTAAGATTAAATAATTCAATCATAAATAAGTTACCTGAAGCTGCAACACTTAGCTCAAATTTCTTTCGCTTAATTTCTCGCAACTCATCGAGGTTAAGAGAACAGTTCCTCTTCTAGTGACCATTGGCGCCGAGATGGTGACAAGTCTCATCCTTTTGAGGTTGACTCTTCTTAGCAAAGTTCTGCTTAGGCTTTTGATAATTCGCAACTTGCTTTCTCTTATCACCTTTGCCTTCGCCTTTCATCTTCTTGTTCGCTTGCGGTTTTGGCTTACTCTCTCTACCCTTTTGTATTTTAGTACAGGAGGAGTAGAGGTAGATGCCTTGTCCTTTAACCCTTTTTTATAGTAAATGAGCATTGCATGCAAATCATTAACTGTCTTTCCCGTACAATGCATATTGTAGTTCCTAACAAAATCATTAAAGTCCTTGTTAAGGGACCTATTGATCAAGTTAATTGCCATATCATGGTCATAGGGTTTCCCAAGTGCAATGAGCTATTCCATGTAACCTCTCATTTCCATATAGTGTGCACTAACGGATTTCCCAGGGGA
This sequence comes from Glebionis coronaria, assembly GCA_025667525.1. Taxonomy (NCBI): domain Eukaryota; kingdom Viridiplantae; phylum Streptophyta; class Magnoliopsida; order Asterales; family Asteraceae; genus Glebionis; species Glebionis coronaria. The sequence continues at coordinate 223,371,730 of CM046875.1, forward strand.
TTGCTTACAGCTATGCAAAGCATCTACTAAATCATAGATCTCTACAACTTGGGGCTTCTCAAAGATAGCCTTGAGTTCTTCAAGCATGCACATGGGAGGATAAATCTCTAACTTCTTTTGTAAAGAATGTGACATTTTCCCAAGCATAAAATTTAACATCCCCAAATTTACACGCAGCTGAATCCATCTTTGGGTGCTAAACAATGATACAACAACACATAATTTATAAAGAACGACTCGAAAAGAGACGTTTTAGATTTATCGTTCCTAAAACATTTGTCAGAGTAGCGTAGTCCTAAGTAATCGTTACCAAAAGATAAGTTAAAACAACATATTGGTTTGTTTTAAAATGGAACGATAAATAAATCAAAGAGTTTGAACAATAAAAGCAGTGCACAACTTCATTCCCCGTGACCTCCAAGCTTCTACTTCTTGATTACCTGAAATACATGTGAGTAAAACAATCAGCAAAAATGCCGAGTGAATCTATAGGTTTATGAAATCAATTTGAACACAAGCAAAGATTATAAGTTTGTGGCATGCTTATAAGCATCAAATAATAATTTGCATCAACAATGATAATTGTATATAGCATAAATTGCAATAAGCTCATGGAACCGAGCCCTTAGACACTCCCATATCAGTCTAATAAGAGGAGAGATTTATTAATTGTCGGTTACCACCAGATTATTGGTACATTGCCGTATACCTGACTTCTCAATACAATATGTTCAAACAGTGTGGAGGTCGGGCCTAAGCTTCTATGACAAGTCCACAAAAATTGAACCGGGGCGGCTTCCCCCATAGATCTATTAATTGTACTAGCGTTTAACCCATCATAGGTTAATTAACGGTCCATAATTGAGGTTTTAACAAAGGCAATCACTTAATGCAATTTAAAGGCAACCACGGGTCCATTCATAGAGGGAAAAAGCATACCATAAAAATCTTGTGTTCTAAGTTTATAAAAACATGTATTCCCCCTCGCGGGTTTAAAATCATTTAATAACTAGTATAAAGCGAGGCTATAGACTCACGTTGATAATGAAAGGCGGATAATCGGCTACGGGCGTGCTTCGGTCACGGAAACCTATATAAATAATAATCGGTCTTAGACTCTTGTCCAATGACTTTTATCAAAATAACAATATACATATGATGATTTTGTAAATATGATGATGATCAAGTGGGTTTATATATCCTTGTTTACTCATTTTAGTGTTTACGCTTTGGTAACTTTTTACTAGTTTACTAGTTTTACCTACTTACCTATTTTAACTCCAATAAGCTTAGTATAAGTTCTTTAACTTGTTTTAATCCATTTTATACCTATATTTTCAGTATCTATACTTTCCATGTTGGTCCCAAATGGGTTAAGCCCAATAAGTCCTTTTTATAAGTGTTTAACTTATTTAGTCCAATTATTAGTCCAATATGCTTAGTTAGCTCGTTAATGTCCGTATGTCCTATAGTTCGGGTTTTATCGGTTTTTACTTGTATTAGTTACTTATATATATCAGTATATGACTTTTAAAAACTTTACATTAGACGGGTTTGATCGTCTAAGTTTTAATTGGCGAAAAACGTTAATTTTACGGTAATAGCCGAAAAAGTCGTAAAAATCAAGTTTATAGGTTTTATTACTTATAAGTATTATTCCACTACCATTTATATAATTTATCCATTTAATTAACATTTTACATATTTATATAAATAAGTTTCATAAGTTAGTGGGTTTTTATTTTACATTTTATACAATAATATGTGAGTGCTTATATAATAATAATAAACATTAATTCTCAAAATCTGATTTTTATTTTCATGTTCACCATTTTTATCATATCTAGAGTTCTATAATAAATTAGAAACTCATTTTTGGATGACATGTTCTTCATATTATGTGCTACATTTAACTTAGGTATAGATACTGCTCATTTTAAGTTTATCTTGCCTTAACACTCCCTACAAAACTGCTTATTCAGATTAGAACACCCAACTTGTTTTGATCATATCTCACTCATTATATTGATTCCATTGCATGGCCAACTCTCACATATGTATAACATCTTGTACTTATTGTAAATGGATCATACCATGAAATTTTATCAGTTCAAGTTTTAGTTATATACTGTTTTTATACAGCCAACTAAATAATCATGATTTTAGCCTTATTTCTCATGGTTATTAACATTTTTAAGCATATGTATCAACACTTAATCCCCACACAACATTTTTATCATCATATATACATCATATATATATACAAAATAAAGAAAATACATTTGTTCTTTACAAAAATAACAAGAGAAAATGGAGAGGATGATCTTCTTTACCAACCAAGTGTATTTCTTGTTTTTGGAAGACAAGAACTTGATGAACACCACAAGTAACTCCAAGATCATCAAACACCAAGAAAAATAGTTGAGAAATCAGCCCTAGGACACAAGCAAATCACCTCCAATGTTGTTAAAATGGCCACCAAATGATCAAGGCTTCAAGATAACTCCATGATAGAGCTAGTAAACATGTATTTCATGGCTAGAAAAGATCAAAAGGGGTGTTTGTAGCTTCAATATGGATGGCGATGGTGAAGGTTTTTGAGAGGATTTGAGGTTGTTTTGCATGTATGGAAATGGTATGTGTGAGTTAGTTGATGGTTTTAGCTAGGAAGTGGAAAGTTGTAAGCTTAAAGAGTAAGCTTACTTACACTTGTAAGTTTGTAGCTAACATGATGCCACATATGGTTGTGGTGTCATGTTGTGCCATCCCATGCTAGTTAGTGGGGTGGGATAATGTATTTTGTCCCACCTCACTAATTTACGGGTATTCCTCGATTCTAGTTTTCTCGATTTGCGTGCCCTCGGGTCGTTTTACGAAAAACGTTTTTATAAATTATGAATCAAAGACACAAAATGAATCCAACAAAAATTGTCTCATCAAAAACGGAGTTCAAAAACGTAAATACGTAATCCTAAGGTTTCCGGTTTAGTCGTAAGGGACGTTAAATTATGCACGTAAGCCCAAATTTAAATCCGTAAATTGTGAGTTCGTCAACCAACACAAAAATAAGTTTCAAAATATTATACGAGAAAATATTTCACTACCTGAAAATGTTAGATTGTACTTTTTAAAAGTTTAATCGCACACGAAAAATAATAATATAACGACTCGATACGTAATTGAAACGATATCGTCGAAAGTACTAAATATCGAAACTATCGATAATAAAATATAAAATTTATGGCAGCCGTCGGTATCGCGATCACTAGTAGTCCTCGTTGCTCGTCAAAATATTAAAATATAATATTTAATATCGGTTTCAACTTAAACCGTTAAACATAATAATATTTAACGTTATAAAATACTTCAAAATAATTGAAAATAGAATTAAATTATGACCTTATTTTTACGGGTTTTACATCCTCACCACCTTAAGGGAGCGACGTCCCGGCGCTCAACTCGCCTCACTTTCGCCAACGCGCATTAAAGTCTCAATAAACATCGTCGTTGAAAGTCAAAAAGATATTACATAATATATGTTCTACATGATCGGACGTCATCGGATGATTCCGTCTCAAGTTCTCACAACTTACGATCATTTGACTAGATCACATACCACATAAGTACATAAAAATAAAAGGTCGAACAATAACATCAAGTATAGATTTCCATCGTTAATCATCGAGAAAACCTTGAACGAACCCTTGATAATAACCACTTGATCACAAGAGTCTTTCCACTTGCGATGTCGGCTTCAACATGCTCCTCGAGGTTGTAACAAATTTATTAACTCCATTAATTAAGAGATTCGGTCCTCAATCATTCCACAAGTACACGCATAAATCCTGGTGACACTTGTCGTTTCTTCTTATACACTGCTTCCCGAGATTTATTTTAAACTCAGAATAAAATAGTGATATTCAATACGAGGAACAGAACGAGATAAAAATAAATTCAATAAACGCATAAACGGACAAGATGTGGTAAAATGATTTAAGGTTAACGATCGACGAGGGATCTCGAATCACGTAACCGTAAAACATAATAATTCACAATACTAGAAAAATGAGGGCGAAGAATGAATTAAATATTAATATTAAAATAACGTTTGTCACAGTTATCCGACCCGGATTTGTATTACCTTAAAACTTAGTTGAGGTACCTTCTTGATAAAGATGATATATTAAAAATAGAAGTTAAATAGCTTCATAATTTATTTTGGTTGTCTTAAGAAACTTTGAAAGAATAACACGAATTTATTAATTAAACTCGTATTGATGGTTACAATTTAGAAAATATAATTTTCAAATTAAATCATTGTTAGGAACATAAATTAAACCGGTAATTTTCAATACATTAAAAGTAAAGTATGATAAGTCAATTAGTTCAAAAGATAGAGCATAATTTCATTTTAAACATTAGTTTTAGTTATACAAAATATGATGTATAAATTTGACCTTTTTCTTATGGTAGTTATTTCGATAATTGAAAATCATTGGAAAATGTATAAAAGTTCCATAAAATTTTATAATACGTTGTAGAAATACATAAAGGTGTTTATTATTTCAAAATAAATATGGGATATATTCGGGTTTCGAAAGGTGACAAGATAACAACAAATACGAATGGAAATAATAGTCAACAATTAGTACGAAATCAACGGTACAAAAGAGAACGAAGCAAATGTCGTATGAATTCTTAAAGAGAATAATAAAATAAAGGCGTCGATGGTATTACGATAAGAAATAATAGATTAAACAAGTTGTCAATTTTGTTAGTGCGGTCGATGGTTCACCAATATTAGTTCGTTAACTTAACGGTGGACCTTACACGATCGGAAATAAGATCCATACAAAAATTTTAATCAAAGAAAATTCCTAATAATCACTTGTAATTAAAACAAATCAAATGAACGATGTTAGTGTTCAAAGAGAGAAGTCAAAGCACGGTTCATAAGAGTGGATTTCGAGACAAACGAGAGTGACGGACGTCATCCCGGATATACGGAAATTACTCTAGTGATAATTCATTATTCACGTGCGGAGACATTCCAAAGATCTACCCAGTCGCATAAGGAAGATTGGACAAGAAGGAAGGATACAACATCGAGACTTTCAGGTCATTTATCAACAGTCAGTAATTAGACGAACGATCAAAAGAATTCAGTTACAAGACAAAATGAAGTAACGATTGGAAAAACGATTGTCGAGTAAAAACGTATTCGTAAGCGCGTAATTCTTTCAAGAAAAGGTAAGAAAACATATACGGATGCATAGAAATTGCGCTACTTGCATAAATTATGAAGGTTTTTAAAACTACTTTTCATTTTATTTCATTTTATTTATCTTTATAATAAATACAAGTAAAAAGTTAATTATTATCAAGATTTTTAAGTTGACTACTATTTAGCCTAGCATGGCTCCTTCTAAACTAGACATAGGTGATCAGGCCATGTATAATTTAGGAATAGCAATGCAGTGCTCAGTTTCGTCGAAAAGTATTACGTTTCTTATGTTTATATATGAACCATGCCATCTGTAAAATGGAATTTAAAAATAGTTTATAAATTTATAGGATACAAGTAATTTGTAAGATACTTAATAAGCAACTTTTAATGTTACGAAAAGTATTTTATAAGACCAAAGTAAAAATAATTGGTGAAAATAATCGTAAAACAATATCAGATTTATTTATAATATGACATTATGACAATGTATAAAGTAGTCAAAGTTTTGCAAAAGTGGCAAATAGTAGCTCATAAAACAACCAATGAAATGGTTACAAGTTGTTAAGTTTTCAAAGGGTTATAAGGTTTAGACGAAAACGTCATGAGATACGCGATAAGAATGTCAACAAAGAATGTGAAGGCAAAACTTCAAAACTCAACTCAAATCAGTGGAAGGTTAGAAGAAAAATACAAATAATATCGAATGACAAAAGAGTCAAATATATAAAAATAATAAAATAATCCAAATGTGTACTCATCGTAAGCTACACGATACATACATGCTTTTAAGAAAGTATGTTATTCGTTTTTAAATTACACCATTAATCCGGTAATTGCTAATCCTGTACTGTTTTTATTTTTAAATATTTTCACATGCAACTAGTATTCGTTAGTTGTAAAATAATATTTGTTAAAATTTTACGATCTCAAATGAAATCAAAACAGCTTAGAAACATTTAAAACTCATGTTCTGAATTTTCTATCAGATTTAACTTTTAAATATGAGCCGATTATGTTAGAAATACGTTTTAACGTATATTAGAAGTATCGGTCACTCCACAATATGATTTATGTTGTAATAGCTCGTAGTTAGCAATTAGTTAAATATTACTTATTAAGTTAAGTAAGAACCGGTCCATGGGCTTGTCATGGACCGGCCCAAGCCCAATGTTAGGCTTGGAGTATAAATACCCCTTTCCACCATGGAAAGGGGTTGGTTGTTGTTCCATTTGCACTTTCATATTAATAAAATCACACACATTTTCTCTCACTTTCTCTCTCTAGTTTCTCTCACTAGAAAACATCAACCCACTTCATAGATTCATAGGTTATCAATATTCTATATTTGATATCAAGAGCTATGGGGTGATTGAAGGTAAGGATTGTGTTGCTTTTTTAGTTTTTGAATCTATTAGTGATCTTTAGAAAAAATCAATCTTGAATCTTGTTGTTTTTGGTTTTTTGTTATTGGGATTGATTGATAAGGATTGGGTTTAGCTTATTTTGGTAAAAATCATAAAACTTTTTGTGGTTTTGGATCAAAAATCGGAGTTAAAAGCTGTTTTTTAAGTCTCGGAAACATTTTTTCCAGAACATTCCGAATAGGGATTCCGAATAGGAAGATTTTCAGTATAGAAGGTTTATTCCGAATAGGGATTCCGAATAGGAGAAATATTCAGAATAGCAAAAGTTTCCGAATAGACTTTCCGAATAGAAGGGATTTTCCGAATAGCAGTTTTTTCCGAATAGCAAATACATTCCGAATAGCCAATTTTTCCGCATAGCCAAAAACTTCCCGAATAGCCAAAAAATTTTCCGAATAGCCAAAATTTTTCCGAATAGGGGAAATATTCCGAATAGCTTTCCGAATTGCCTAGTATTCCGAATAGCAAGTTTTCCGAATAGCCAGTTGCCAAAATATTCCGCATTGAAGAAATATTCCGCATAAGGGTTTTTCCGCATAAGGGTTATTCAGCATAGAGGTTATTCCGAATAGGGCATTTTCAGAATAGAGTTATTCCGCATAAGGGTTATTCAGAATAAGGGTTTTTAGCATAGGATTATTCCGAATAGGTATTATTCCGAATAGGGTTTATTCTGAGTTTGGGTTATTCCGTATAAGCAAGTTCAAGGGGTATTTGAGTTTTTTCGACGATCTTTAGTGGATTTAATCTTGATTACAACCAACACAACACAAATTCTCAACCTTTCTTCACTGCTCGATCAACCGATAATCTTTGAGTCTCTTAAGTGATCACAATGAATCCAAGTTCATTAATGCCTCAGATGACATCTCTTACGGATATCTCGATCATAACGGGGACTGATAGTCGTCCACCGATGCTTATTAAAGAGGTGTTTGAGGCATGGCAGGGCCGTATGATGCAATACTTGAAGGGCAAACCAACATACGGACGGCTTATGGTCAAATCGATTTTGAATGGTCCACTCGACTATGGTACCATTGTGGCAAATAACGTGTCTCGACCAAGAGAATATGAAGAACTCACACCGGCACAACAACTCATTGCTGATGCTGATGAAAAGGCTCTACAGACACTTCTCCAAGCTCTTCCGCATGATATTTATCGTATGGTTAGTCAATATACGGTTGCCAAAGATTTATGGGAACGTCTAAAGGTGTTGTTACAAGGTACGTCTCTCACCAAACAGGAAAGGGAGTGTCAGCTGTATGATCTGTTTGATAGATTCACGTACAGCCCAGGGGAAACACTACACGATTATTACTTCAGATTCACTACTCTAATGAATGATCTGAATGTATACAATCTCGTGATTGCTCCATTCCAGGTTAACACCAAGTTCTTGAATACTTTACCTCAAGCTGAATGGGGTGAGTATATTACCGATGTGAAGTTAACCCGGGATTTGCATAAGTGCAACTTAGATCAAATCTATGCTTTTCTTCAGCAGCATGAGAAGCATGTGATTATGCACCGTTCTCCTCGTGGTATGTACCCAGATTCCTTAGCTTTGATGGCGAATCAACCAAGCTTGTCACACAACAACACACCTTATATCTTGGGACATCAAGCCTATCATCCATCACCTTACATGACACCAACTTTCCCACAATACTCGATTCTACCGCAACCACCCACCTCACATCAGCAACAATATCGGTTCAATGCACCTTCACCACAGTATGCTTCACAACTTCATCCAGCAAATGTTGCACCTTATGCTCAGCCTTCATATTCTTCTTATCAAGAGAATGCAGCATATCCAACAAGCTACCCTGATCAAATGAGTATTCCTTCTGCTGATTATGCAGCTCATCCAGATCAAGCACTGTATTGTGATGATGAGGAAGTCCCCGTTCCTGTATTCCAACAAGGAGCTGACCCAGTTGAAGTGCTAACTACTATGTCTGCTTATCTCACACGAACTTTAAGCAAACGAGGATACAGAGGATCAGCTCCTACCAACAATCAGTTGAGGAATTCATCCAATTCTCGTCAACAAGCTACTATTGAGAATGGCAGGGTCATGGTTTAGCCTATTCAACCATATCAGGGGAGACCTACCACATCAACCACTAATGCTCGCACGGTCAATCAGGCACCAATGGCCAATCCTGCTCCACGGGCTAATTCCACGGGCAAGTTGAGAATGATTACGTGTTACAACTGCAAGGAAGAGGGTCATATGTCCAGGGATTGTAAGAAACCCAAGAGGAGAAGGGATGGACAATGGTTTGCAGAAAAGATCTATCTGGTAAATGCTCAGGCACAAGGAAGGGAACTTGATGAAGAGGAGCTTGCATTTCTTGCTGATCCAGGGATTGCTGAACAAGACGTTGTCACTACGCAGAATGCAGCTTACCAAGCCGATATAGGTATTTTCATTGGTTACTCACCGTCCAAAAGAGCATACCGAATCTATAACCGTCGTCTTGGCAAGATTGTAGAAACTATGGACGCAGATTTCGACGAGCTGACAGCGATGGCTTCTGAGCAACACAGCTCTGAACCCGCGCTTCATGAGATGGGAACCGGTGCTATTAGTTCCGGATTAGTTCCCAATAATCCTACTTCTACATCATTTTTACCACCATCAAGGCCCGAGTGGGATAAACTGTTTCAACCGTTGTTTGATGAATTCTTCAATCCCCCGAATGATGAAGTTCCAGCACCTGTAGTAATTGCTCCAATACCTGAAGTGGTTGCTCAAGCTAATGAACCTTTATCTAATGCATCTACAATTCACATTGAACCGGATGCACCTTCACCAAGTGATTCTCAAACTAGACCTGAATCATCACCCCTACTTGTGCCTAATGATGTGGAAGAGGATTCTACTGATCACGACTTGGAATATGCTCACTTGCAAGAGCTTCCTTTCTTTGGTGTAGCGATCCCTGAAAACCCTTCAGCCGCGTCTACCTCAGAAGAAGATCCTTCTATTGTTCACTCCAGACCACCTAGGATTGAAAACCATAGCACTAAATGGACAAAAGATCACCCAATTAGGAATGTTATTGGAGATCTAGATCGACCAGTCTCTACACGCCATCAATTACAAGAGAATGCACTCTATTGTTACTTTGATGCATTTCTCTCTGAAGTTGAACCCAAAAATTGGCAGCAGGCTATGACCCAATCATCTTGGATTGAAGCTATGCAGGAGGAACTAAACGAATTCCAACGACTTGAAGTATGGGAATTGGTTCCTCGCCCTGACAAGGTTAACATCCTTACTTTGTTATGGGTTTATAAGGTTAAACTTGATGAGATGGGTGTGGTATTGAAGAATAAAGCTAGATTGGTCGCTAGAGGATATAAACAAGCCTTGGGTATAGACTTTGAGGAATCTTTTGCTCCTGTGGCTAGATTGGAGGCGATTAGACTATTCCTTGCGTTTGCTGCTCATATGAACATGATCGTCTATCAAATGGATGTAAAGACGGCATTTTTGAACGGTGAACTAAGGGAAGAAGTTTATGTTAGTCAACCGGATGGGTTCGTCAGTACGGAGTCTCCTAATCATGTGTACAAGCTTAAGAAGGCTCTCTATGGGTTGAAACAAGCTCCACGCGCGTGGTATGATCTCCTGTTAACATATCTCATTTCGGAAGGCTTCTCCAAAGGCAAAGTGGACCCCACTCTATTCACTCTCAAAGAAGGCAACGACATGATTCTGGTACAAATTTATGTTGATGATATAATTTTTGCTGCCACTAACATAGAATTGTCAAACCGATTTGAGAAGATAATGTCCACACGCTTTCAGATGTCGATGATGGGAAAAATTTCATTTTTCTTAGGATTACAGATTTCTCAGAATCCCAGAGGCATCTTTATTAATCAATCCAAATATGCTCTAGAATCTCTTAAGAAATATAACTTTGAAAATTGTGACCCCGTGGACACTCCAATGGTGGAGAAATCCAAGTTAGATGAAGATAGGAATGGGACTATTGTCGATCCAAAACTTTTCCGTGGGATGATCGGCACCCTTCTATATCTGACTACTAGCAGGCCTGATTTGCAATTTGATGTATGCATGTGTGCCCGGTATCAGGCTTGGCCTACCGAAAAGCACCTACATGTAGTTAAAAGGATCTTTCGGTATCTAAAAGGAACACTTCATCGTGGTCTATGGTATCCGAAAGATTCCTCGATTGCTTTAATATCATACGCAGATGCCGATCATGCTGGATGTCAAGACACGAGGCGTAGCACTTCTGGATCTGTGCAACTCCTAGGAGATAGATTGATCAGTTGGTCTTCAAAAAGGCAGAAAAGCGCTGCAATTTCTAGCACGGAGGCTGAATACATCGCCATGTCCGGTTGTTGTGCTCAAGTCCTTTGGATGAGATCACAATTAACTGACTACGGTCTTGGATTTAACAAAATCCCGATGTATTGTGACAACAAGAGCGCCATTGCCCTTTGCTGCAACTATGTTCAACACTCCCGGGCCAAGCACATAGACATTCGCTACCATTTCATTAAGGAGCAGGTGGAGAACGGAGTGATTGAGCTGTATTTTGTCACTACTGAGTACCAGCTGGCGGATATGTTCACCAAAGCCTTAGATCGAGGACGAATCGAGTTTTTGATCGACAAGCTTGGCATGAAATCATTCACTCCAGCGACTCTCAAAGAGTTGGCAGAAGAATCAGCTGAATAGTCGTGGTAAACTATTCAGAGTATCCTTTGTTCGTGATCATGTATATTATAGTAAATATATAAACCACAAAAGAAAATACAAAAATATAAAACCAAGAAAAACCATAAAAAATATAAAACCTAGAAAAACCATAAAAAATATAAAACCTAGAAAAACCATAAAAATTATAAAATCAAGAAAAACCAAAAATATTTTTCGTTTAAAACGGGCATGTCTTTTAGTACGGTAATATTTACGGCCTTAGAAATGTCGATTAATATTGACACGGTGCCATAAATAGAGTCCGTATAAAAGTTGTAATGTTTTAAAACATGCCCATTATGGCTTGTAGTTATTTCTGACTGCAACCCGGTTTTCATATTAAAGTCACGTATTTCCTTGGAAAACGTTGGCTCAGAACGGGAATTAATTTTCTCGGGCGTGATTTACAAGCCAAATCATGCAAAGGGATCAAGTTTACTTTACAACTTGGTCTAACACGAATTAGTGTACGTCTCAGTGCATTAATTTGTTAAAATAAGAGAAATCTTATTGACACCACGAATCAAACTTTTTTTAAGATATCAATTGGGAAATTTTTTTCATCATCATGTGCCTCATTAAACAATGACTACAGCTCTTTAAATAGAAAACGGGTCATCGTTTAAGGGGGAGAAAATGTTACATCATCTTTCACATCAAAAAGATCTTCAAAAAGCTTAATGGTTAATGGTTGGATTGCTTTGGCATTTGTATTGTTGTTACTTATAAGTTTGTCATGGATAGTTTTGTGCTTGTGTTAAGATAAGTTAATCACTAAGGCTCGGGTAGTTAACATAAGATAGGGTCAAAATGACACGAATTAGAACTTGGGAAAACAAAAAAACTTTGTTTGTTGAAAGTAGAAAAATTGAGGGGGTAAAGTTGACAATAGGTCAAACTTGTAAAAAATTTGACCTAGTCAAAATCACCCACCCCCGTTCCCTTTCTTCTTTCACTGTTTAACTTATCCTTTGCCGCCATTGACAAACAAACACACAAACACTTACGGAAATCAAACAAACACGAATTCAATCCATCATTTTCTTGTTCAAGATCTTCAAAAGGTATTCAATCGGATTAATCTTTCATGCACAACAAGTTAATTAACTTTTTAAATTGAAAACAATCGAAATCAGTTTCTGCTTCAATTAGGGTTAATTAAATTGGGGGTTTTGCCTGGGTTGTATTCGGAATGACTCTAATTGCACTAATTTGGCCTTTTGAACACTTGAATTAATCGATTTCATGCTTAATTAGAATATATATAAGTGTTGGAAACTTTCCGAGTAAGAAAGACTTTCCGAGTAAGAAAGACTTTCCGCATGGTGAAATCTTTCCGCATAGAAGCTATTTTTCCGAATAGAAAGGCTTTTCCGCATAGACAAAAGTTTTCCGAATAGGATTACATTATTCCGCATAGAAAAGTTTTTCCGAATAGAAAGATCTTTCCGTATAGGCCAAATCTTTCCGCATAGAGAAACTTTTTCCGAATAGACTGTATATTCCGCATAGGCCTAGTTTTTCCGAATAGGGAATTTATTCCGCATAGGCACAATGTTCCGAATAGGATTTTATTCCGCATAGGCCCAATGTTCCGAATAGGGAATTTATTCCGCATAGGCCCAATGTTCCGAATAGGATTTTATTCCGCATAGGCCCAATGTTCCGAATAGAGTATTTATTCCGCATAGGTCCAATGTTCCGAATAGACATTTTATTCAGAATAAGGATTTCATTCCGCATAGGATAAATGTTCCGAATAGCCTTTTTATTCAGAATAGGGATGTTTTTCCGCATAGGATATATGTTCCGAATAGACTTATGTTCCGCATAGGATTTATATTCAGCATAGACCTATTATTCCGAATTGAGTGATTATTCCGTATAGAAGATGTTTGAATGGTTTACAAGCTAAAGGGATTAGGTCATATGTTCAATGCTTAGGTTTAAAGTCATATTGATATTCATGTTTGTATGTATCAACCTTTGTGTTTTATCTTAAGCAGAGACGATGACTAACCCTACCGTACAACAAATACAAGACACCAGAGCCGCCGCCATTGCTGAAGCCAAGACTCTAAAGTTTATTCCAAACAACTTCCGTTTGAAGGAGGTATCACACTCTACCCATAATGGATTTAAGGTAGGTACAGCCATGCTTGATAAATCTCATTTCAAGCATGCGCTAAGGAGAAGTGCTTCAGTGCCCTATGAATATCTTTACGAGTTCTGGGCTACCAAAGAGAGGACGTCCAACAAAATCACTTTTTCCTTGGACAACAAGCAGCAGACGCTTACTGTGTCAGACTTCAGGAAGATCTTTGGCTTTCGACCGATACTCAAAGGTCTACCGTCATACTCAGCCAACCCAACCAAGGACCAGATCATGGAGATGTTCACCGCCATTGGATGTCTTGACATACGAACCCCATCTGAGTTTACTACTGCCAAAGTTGGTCAACCATGGAAAGCTATTTTTGGGATTCTAAGCCGATGTTTAACCCCCAAAACAACTGGGTTTGATGCTGTTCGTCCACCAATCATCAAGATGTTTTATGGTATGTTCAAAGGTATGGGTATTGATTATGCATCACTGCTGTGGGAGGAGTTTACTTTTCAACTCTTCACAAACACAAAGGGTAAGGTTAAAAGTTACCAGTACCCTAGGTTTATTAAGTTGATCATACATTACTTTATGGAAAACGATGCATCCATTAACAAGCGTGCAGGTAGTCGTCACCACACGATGGATGATGATGATTTGGTAGACTTAAGGCAGGAGACTCATTCGAATACGGTTATTCCTGGTCCCATTCCCAGTCATCTTCTGACCGATGAGATTATTGCATCTGATGATTACAAGAACTTGCTAACAGAAATTGAGAATCAACGAGCAAGTATTCTAGCAGGTGAAGACTCATCTACCACGGTTAAGAGCAAGGGTAAACGGAAGCAGACAACTTTACCTGAACCTAAAGCCAAAAAGAAGAAGACGACAGTTAAGAAAGGAAAGGGTATGGCTGATGAGCTAGAACTCCACGATGAAGAAGATATTGATGATGCTACTCTTAACAAGGCTGAGAGAAAAGCAATGAAGATAGCTCTCGAAAAGAGTAGGAGAGATACGGGTGGTAGTGGTTCAGGTGCACGGGTAGATATTGAGGAAGAGTACATGGAACCAGATGATGTGTTTGAGTTTGGATCACCTGAAAAGTATTCTACTTCGAAGGAGACATCCACCCCCCCTGTTTCAGCTGGTATTGACAAAGATTCTACTCAACCTTTGGTAACTCAACTTCAACCAACTCAACCCTTACCAACCAGACCGGTTTCAACACCATTTCCTCCACCACCAATAAAGCCCATCCTTAGTACCGCAGTTACAACCGAGCCTATTCCATCAACCCAGAGCAGCTCTGCAACGTCTGCAACGTCTGCAATAGTGATGGCCGAGATGTTGGATAAACATGTGGATAATCACAAGAGAGAAATGGATGAACTTCGCCAAGAGTTACGTAGACGAGCTCAAAGTGAAGAAGCATCTAAAAAAGCTCAAGAAGATTTGATTGCTAAGTTCGCTGCAAACATGGAATTTACACGTAAAGCTCATGCAGACGAACTTGCTCGGGTTAAAAAGGCTGAAGCTGATAGGCATCAAGCACGAATTACGAGACTTAAAGCTATTAAGGATGACCTTAAAGAGCAAAAAGAAGCTCTTGAAGCCACTATTACGCAGAGAGTGAAAGACTCCGTTGAATCCCTAATGCCTAAACTGCGTGATGAGTTGAAAACACTTGCTGCTGACAACTTGATGATCAAATCATCCAATCCTTCAGAAGCCGCCTACAAGATTGCTTATGACTTGACGGATTTTGAATTGAAGAAGATCCTTAAGGCTCGTATGGTGGAACTTGGATCGTTTGATAAGTCTAGGATTCAACGGGCTCTATACAAATCCCTGAATGATGCAATCATGGAGGATGATAGGTTATTCAAAACGTTTGGAAGTGTGGTACCCTACCACATTCTCCCTGAGGAAGAAAGGGAAGAGAGTGAAGAAGACGAGGGTACTGGTGGAGAAGAAGAGGAAGAAGAAGAAGAAGAAGAAGGAGAAGATGATGATGGTGGTGATGATGATCAGGATGATGATGAAGATGATGATCATGATGAGGATGAGGATGAGGATGATGATGATGAGGATGCAGATGATGATGATAATGATGGTAATGATGGTGGTGATGGTCACCAGGAGAGTGTTAAGGGGAGCAATGCGGATAACAATAAGAATGATGATGGAGGTGAACAGCCTGAGAAAGGGGATAAGGGTGCCAGCTCAAAGAAACCTGTTAAGTCTGGCACCAAATCCAAGAAAGATGCAACAGCAAAGGAAAAATCCACATCCACAGAATCCAGACGATCGAAGTGGCGCCACGATGTGAATGCCACTACAGGGTCATCTATTCCTGGTACATTTATTGCTGCATCCATACCTGTTACCACTAACCCTGTTAGTTCTATTGTTGTTGCTCCTGTGATTGCAGAATCGGTAACCGAACCTGAAGCTGCACAACACTCACCCGTCCATGACACTGCTGAAATGCCTGAATCAGAACAAGCAGATGTTCACGTCTCCACTCCTCTGCAACAAAACCCACAATCTACTATTCCTAAACCAAGCACAAGGGACTGGGCGGACACGTTGGAGATCGACGAGACTGCACCACCACAGGCTTGGATCACAGCAGCGGCGCAGTTTGATCCGATCACCGATGCCGACAAAGATGTCTTGTATCTTCGTATCCGCAGTCCGATTGACTTATGTGCATTTCTTGCTCATGAGTATAAGACTTCGGTTACTCCATCTTTGGTGAAGAAAGTACTCAAGGATAAAAGACTTCGCGCCAAAACCCGGTTGACCCAAATGGAGTTCGAATATTATGCCGATGAGATCCTGAAGGCTCTAAATACCGTTCAACGGCCAGGTCTTCATGCGTCAGAAAGAGCTCCACCTCCAATGGATCCTACTCAAGATAATCAGATTGCTCTTGACTTCTTCGTCACCAATGATCTTGTGTATCTACTGAAGGGGTCATCAAAGTACGCAACCTCCCTGACCTTGCTGAAAGCTGCCAACTGGGGGACAATACCCTTTATCGAGGAAAAGGTAAACCGACTCTGGGTCCCTAAGATAAATCATAATTATGATATGTATGCTGTCATAGGTGCATCTCATTGGGACGAACGAGTCCGAAGGGCGTACAGGGGTTGCTGCTTGGTCAATTCTGGAAGCAATGTTAGATCTGACATCCGCATCTCCAGCATCTTAGGAATGAAAACTGAAGCCAAGAATGGCTATTATCATGTGACGGAGATTCGTTTGAAAAGGGAGGATGACAGGGAATACAAAATCCAGCAGGGAGATTTTTCCATCATTCGCCTTGAGGATATCGAAGATATGCTGCTTCTGATGACCAGAGATCAACTCACACATATTCCTCGTGAAGACCTCATTGCTTTGAATACAGCACTTCGTATGTTCACACGAAGCGTTGTCATCAAGACACGAGTTGAAGATCTTCAGTTGGGAGTCGAAAGCTATCAAAGGAAGCTTAACCTAACCCGTCCAGTGAATAAAGTGCTACCTCAACATGTAGAAAGATGTCCCTATACCGGTATTTCTGTCCCGAATTACGGCATCTTCTACTTGAACAGTCGAGGTTTAATGAAGTTTATGAGGGTGGGTGAGCTCCATAAGTACAGTGATGGGACTCTTCTACAAGTCAGAGAAAAGTTGGAGCATCTGAACTCGGGTGGGACTTTGCTAGAAATGACGGAGGATTGGCATCCGGGTTACCGGCAGATGGCGAAGTACGTGATCAAGAAGATAGATCAAAAGCTCCGTGAACGTAGATTGATGAGGAGTTTGGAAAGATTCGTTGGTGGTAGACCATATGGAGTGCACTACAGGACACTACAACGATCCATCTAATGGGTCGTACATTTCAGGTCACTCTATATTGGTATTATTTGTGAATATGTATATTTGTGAATATTGTGCTGTAATGGCTTGATGTAGTGTTAAGGTATGATAATGTTTCAAGAAATTCTCACGAGATTCTAAATCTTTCAAAATATATCATACTAAAGCACTACAACTATCCCTTATTAAATTAAGGGGGAGCAATAACTTGTTCTATGGCCAAACATCGATTTCATTTTTACCCAAAGACCGGTTAATCCATTCAATATCCCAAATATTAATGGTTAACATTTTGGATAAGGGGAGAAAATGGGATTAAGGAGATTTAAATGATACTTGGCTAAAAGATGAAAAAGACTTAACGATTATCCAACTTAATATGTGTAAAGCACGTGTTAAGGGGGAGCGTTTTTGATGAACAAAACACCTAAGGTACAAAAATTTTGATTTTAATATCACAAGTACCTTAAGTGATTTTCAATGATTTTTCATGGTGGCAATTCCTTCCCAAAACACACTTAACTCACGACGAATGTGGTGACAAAAGGGTGGTAGGAATAGGTTTAGTCCAATGATTCATCAGAGCCGATGGAATCTTCCCAAAGACAATTCCCTAGATAGAATTAGAAGTCCTAGGAAAGATGGAGAAAGATTGTGAACGTAGCTGAATGCCGACCAAGTACTTAAGCTAGCACTGGAACAATCACAACAAGGTGCTAGTGATGACGTATTGGTAAGCATTGAAGGGGTTGAAGAATGAAAAAGAATTGTAAAGATAAAAGGTGTAAAGAAAGAAGCCCTCCTTACAACTTTAGGCAGAAACCGGGTCAATACATATGCTATTGAGGTCATTTTTGCTAATGATTCTCGGTATTGAAGAAAGACATCATGGACCCAGTGATGCAATGCACAACCCTTCCCAGCTAACTCAAATATCTCTCAAAAGGTATTTGTTTTAATCACACGGAGATCAACACGTTATCTAATGGTTTATTCACTCCGAATAGACTGGTATTGAAAAGGTGGCACTCCTCTCCAGCCATCGCTCACTAAATCAAAAAGCACAATCGAGTCTAGAGCCAAGAGATCATCAAAAGTCTCATTAGGACACTTTCCATTTATTCCTTGCTTTCTCGCACACTGTGAAAAGTAAGAGATTTTCATGAGTCCTACGCAGTATTCCTGTAATATTGCTAGAACATCCGAGTAATACGCAAGTATTACAATGAAGATGGAAATCCTGCTTGAGCCAACATCAAACAAGCTCATGGTAGGTTACACGTGCGGTTCTTTTTGAACCAATCTTGTGAAAAACTGGAAGGTAACAGTGGTTTAATTCTTAATTGAACTTAAACTCGTTCCAGTCCTCTTCGCATTATCATATGATCTTGCCAGAACACTCAGAGTGACTCTTTATTGACCACAGTGACGAGTGGAAATCCTTCTAGTGTTAACATCAAACAACACTTGGTAGGTGACGTGCAAGATTCTTTATGAATTGATCTCGTGACAACTGGAAAGCAACGATGGTGAAAATCTTAATTGAAATTCACTTGTTCCAGGTTTCATGAATTGACGGCTTCAAATCACAAGGATAATTTATCCAAGTGATTCACTCTTTATGTTCGCAGTCAGCTTTGGACGGTCGAATAAAGAGAACGGGTTTACCCGCGAAATCCTGTCAGGAAGTTATTTAATTGAAACTATCCGTCACGGGTACGATATCTAATATCGTCCAACGGTCTTCACCGACTGGAGGTAAAATGCTACCGAATTACAATAAAATGTTCAAAGCCATTTTATTCGTGTCGTTGCTGTGTACCTGTTAAAGACGGTGGCGTTGCTGTGTACCTGTTGAAGACGGTGGCGTTGCTGTGTACCAGTGAAGACGGTGGTGTTGCGGTGTACCTGTAAAAGTCGTTCCCACATGCTTATGTCTTTTGCAACAAAGTTCAGCAAAAATTCAAGAAAGTACAAGATGAAGTCTTCCGCTGTACCAAACTCTGAAGCTTTCGAGAATTCAACAAAAAGACGTAAGTGTGTGGAACATGAAGTCACGAGGAGGCAAAGTTCACAAGAAAGGCAAAGATCGCACGTGAAAGGCCAAAGAACAATGCTCTCAAGTCAAAGCCAAAAAGATCAAACCAACATATTCACAACAAAAGAAAGAAAAAAAAAAAAGACTACGAGCTAAAGAACGAAGACTTAGTATAGTATGCTAGGTTTAGGACTTTGTAACGTGGAGTGACCTCCCTTAGGGGGAGATTGTTAGAAATACGTTTTAACGTATATTAGAAGTATCGGTCACTCCACAATATGATTTATGTTGTAATAGCTCGTAGTTAGCAATTAGTTAAATATTACTTATTAAGTTAAGTAAGAACCGGTCCATGGGCTTGTCATGGACCGGCCCAAGCCCAATGTTAGGCTTGGAGTATAAATACCCCTTTCCACCATGGAAAGGGGTTGGTTGTTGTTCCATTTGCACTTTCATATTAATAAAATCACACACATTTTCTCTCACTTTCTCTCTCTAGTTTCTCTCACTAGAAAACATCAACCCACCTCATAGATTCATAGGTTATCAATATTCTACAGATTAATTGACCCGATAAACGACATCTCCAAGACTCAGAGTCTGAATCATTTTGATGCAAAACGATGTTTCAGACGACTTTCTAGTTTTACCCGAGACCTGAAAACCAATGTAAAATGACCAAAATACCCCTGCAAGTTCTGTGCAGGTTTGACTATTTTATTTTAAAAATGCAGGTTTTACTTTTAAGTTTTGACCTGTTTATACTGCCCCTACAGTTTCTGCATAAAGTGTATTTTTTGACACTTCTTAACGGCTCAAAATATATACATATATACACACATGTCTTGTGGATTTTATAACAACGAAAAATAAATCTCGTAATGAGCATCAAATAAAATATAGCATAATGATTGACAGAAAAATGCTTCAAGGTATTCAACACGAAATTTAGGAAGCAAGACGGTGAAAGACGTTCATAATTTAGATTTCAAAATGCAATGTAGGCAAATCTCCTTGGTGCCACGATTGTCAAAAACACA
Organism: Glebionis coronaria; assembly: GCA_025667525.1. NCBI lineage: Eukaryota > Viridiplantae > Streptophyta > Magnoliopsida > Asterales > Asteraceae > Glebionis > Glebionis coronaria. The sequence continues at coordinate 223,392,192 of CM046875.1, forward strand.
AAACATAACAAGGAAAGAATGAACATTAACATGCTACACTCCGGGAGCGAGAAGGTTAACGAAAAACAAATGATACAATTTTATATAAGTAAAATCGTATTCCAATTCTAGTGCCATAATCTAGACGATGATTTATAAAATAACAATGACGTTACCGAGATATAAGTGAACAATACACTTCGGAGTCGATACATATAAATGTCAATAAGTTAAATCTTCGCATGCCGTGTAAAACGATAATAAAAATCAACAAAATATTATGAAAAACCATGATATTATTCAACACGATTATAGGAAATGTTTCAAAATGTGTGACTCACACGATAGTGGTTAGTCTATTCCAAAGACACATTGAGCTACACAATGGTCTAGAAATTACGTTTCAAGACGTCTAAACACAAACAGTCGGAAGACGATTTGGATATCTATATAGATATCTCAAAGGGTTAAGCAATATAAGTAACGCGCGCAGATGAAGGTATGTAAGGTCATAATATAAAATTTTTGCAATAAAAGCAATTTAAATACTTAAAAAATAAATACAGAAAGATTTTAAAAATTCATTGTATTTATTTAAGTTAATCATTAATAAATGATAAACTTTTATCGAAAAGTTTAACGACATAAATATATATCGATAAAAGGGATCCTAGATATAAATATATATCCGTAAATGGATCATAGTATTTATTTATAATTACTTGGCAATAAGGTATACGTAATAACGTATACTAAAATTATAATCTCAGAAGTAGCTTGAACCTGAAGTCACACGAAATTATGTGCACCGACTCTTTGAAAAATAAAAACTGACAGTTATAGTTTAGGTTTTTAAAATAAAGACCTAGTTCTCTATAACTCATGGCTCTGGTACCAATCTTTAACACCCCCAAATTTACACGCAGCGGAATCCATCTTTGGGTGCTAAACAATGATACAACAACACATAATTTATAAAGAACGACTCGAAAAGAGACGTTTTAGATTTATCGTTCCTAAAACATTTGTCAGAGTAGCGTAGTCCCAAGTAATCGTTACCAAAAGATAAGTTAAAACAACATATTGGTTTGTTTTAAAAATGGAACGATAAATAAATCAAAGAGTTTGAACAACAAAAGTAGTGCACAACTTCATTCCCCGTGACCTCCAAGCTTCCACTTCTTGATTACCTGAAATACATGTGAGTAAAACAATCAGCAAAAATGCCGAGTGAATCTATAGGTTTATGAAATCAATTTGAACACAAGCAAAGATTATAAGTTTGTGGCATGCTTATAAGCATCAAATAATAATTTGCTTCAACAATGATAATTGTATATAGCATAAATTGCAATAAGCTCATGGAACCGAGCCCTTAGACACTCCCATATCAGTCTAATAAGACGAGAGATTTATTAATTGTCGGTTACCTCCAGATTATTGGTACATTGCCGTATACCTGACTTCTCAATACAATATGTTCAAACAGTGTGGAGGTCGGGCCTAAGCTTCTATGACAAGTCCACAAAAACTGAACCGGGGCGGCTTCCCCAATAGATCTATTAATTTTACTAGCGGTTAACCCATCATAGGTTAATTAACGGTCCATAATTGAGGTTTTAACAAAGGCAATCACTTAATGCAATTTAAAGGCAACCACGGGTCCATTCATAGAGGGACAAAGCATACCATAAAAATCTTGTGTTCTAAGTTTATAAAAACATGTATTCCCCCTCGCGGATTTAAAATCATTTAATAACTAGTATAAAGCAAGGCTATAGACTCACGTTGATAATGAAAGGCGGATTATCGGCTACGGGCGTGCTTCGGTCACGGAAACCTATATAAATAATAATCGGTCTTAGACTCTTGTCCAATGACTTTTATCAAAATAACAATATACATATGATGATTTTGTACATATGATGATGATCAAGTGGGTTTATATATCCTTGTTTACTCATTTTAGTGTTTACGTTTTGGTAACTTTTTACTAGTTTACTAGTTTTACCTACTTACCTATTTTAAGTCCAATAAGCTTAGTATAAGTTCTTTAATTTGTTTTAATCCATTTTATACCTATATTATCAGTATCTATACTTTCCATGTTGGGCCCAAATGGGTTAAGCCCAATAAGTCCTTTTTATAAGTGTTTAACTTATTTAGTCCAATTATTAGTCCAATATGCTTAGTTAGCTCGTTAATGTCCGTATGTCCTATAGTTCGGGTTTTATCGGTTTTTACTTGTATTAGTTACTTATATATCAGTATATGACTTTTAAAAACTATACATTAGACGGGTTTGATCGTCTAAGTTTTAATTGGCGAAAAACGTTAATTTTACGGTAATAGCCGAAAAATTCGTAAAAATCAAGTTTATAGTTTTTATTACTTATAAGTATTATTCCACTACCATTTATATAATTTATCCAATTAATTAACCTTTTACATATTTGTATAAATAAGTTTCATAAGTTAGTGGGTTTTTATTTTACATTTTATACAATAAAATGTGAGTGCTTATATAATAATAATAAACATTAATTCTCAAAATCTGATTTTTATTTTCATGTTCACCATTTTTATCATATCTAGAGTTCTATAATTAATTAGAAGCTCATTTTTGGGTGACATGTTCTTCATATTATGTGCTACATTTAACTTAGCTATAGATACTGCTCATTTTAAGTTTATCTTGCCTTAACAGTCCCTACAAAACTGCTTATTCAGATTAGAACACCCAACTTGTTTTGATCATATCTCACTCATTATATTGATTCCATTGCATGGCCAACTCTCACATGTGTATAACATCTTGTACTTACTGTAAATGGATCATAACATGAAATTTTATCAGTTCAAGTTTTAGTTATATACTGTTTTTATACAGCCAACTAAATAATCATGATTTTAGCCTTATTTCTCATGGTTATTAACATTTTTAAGCATATTTATCAACACTTAATCCCCACACAACATATTTATCATCATATATACATCATATACATATACAAAATAAAGAAAATACATTTGTTCTTTACAAAAATAACAAGAGAAAATGAAGAGGATGATCTTCTTTACCAACCAAGTGTATTTCTTGTTTTTGGAAGACAAGAACTTGATGAATGATGAGACTGCTTTTATACATGGTCTCATCGTCCAAATCGGGCTTAAAATCAATTAAATATCATCAAATATGCCAAATATATGCTCGTGTTTGTTACTTGTGTATATTTAGGTACGGATATTGAGGAATTGGCAAAAGATCACAAGAATCATTCAAAAACGAACACGGGAAACGAAGTCGCACAATGAACCGGGCCCAAGTTTGGAATTCTGCAAAATGACCCTTGAAGAATTGGAGATTGGCAACTTTAGTCCCTCATCTTTGAAGAACTTGTCACAATTGACCCTCCAAATGTCATTTGTACAAGTATGGTCCTTGATGTTTGAAGATATTACAAGAAAAGTCCCTGAAATTTGAAGAATATACAAAAGAAACTCTTGGAAAAGTTTTTAAAATCTTTTGTGCCAAATTTGACAACTTACCAAAAGTTGTCATGTGTAAAACAAGAGTTGATGGGATTTATTTACAAAGTGAAGACAATAGAAAAGCTTGGGGGCCAAACTGGCCAGACAACCAAAACCATTTCACCCACTCCCTAGCCAACACGTCACCCACTATCAACTTTCAACCAATCACCTCCTTACCTCCATCCACGTCACTTTTCCCACTCAGACTAAGTTAACTGATTTTTAAAATCAGTTTAATAAAAGGATTAAGTGAGGGAAACACAATTTTAAAACCCTCAAACGAATCAAACTTAACTGTTTAACCACATTCATACTATAAACCCTAAAAAACCCCAGTTTTAATCTCCTTAACTTTTAACCTTAATCCTAATTAAGGTTGGGGGTTTTACACCTCACCCCACTCCCAACATAAAACCCCACCCAGAAAACGACCACTTCACCCCTTGTCCCCTCCCCTGCTACCTTCTCACATGGCACTTGACCAAATCAGTGGTCCAACTTCACTCCTTGGCCCCCAAGATTATTTTGACGCTCAAGATTGAATGTTCACAGCTGGCATCTTCACAAGACACCAACAGAATCACATGGGAACTTATTTTGACCAAATTTCAGTCAAATCGTCCAAGGGCAAATTAGGGCTTTACTTATTAGGGTTTTTAGCTTCTAGGTTCTTCTATAGACTAGTATAAATAGAGGCATCAACTTGTGATGACCCTTGGTTCCAGTTTTTTAGCAATTACATTGTAATTCCTTTTTTATATATTTATAAAGTTTGGTGTTTTTTGATATAAATTGTAATTCCTTTTATCAATTATAAAAAGTTGTGTGTTTGGATTGCTAATACTGAGTTCCAATTTAAAAAGATTGTGTTTGATAATTCAGTTTTCAAAAGGTTTTAAAAGATTTTTGATTTTAGAAGGTCTAAAGCAAGAAAAGTGAAAGTGGATTTTGCTTGAGATTTTCTGAGATTAAAGTGTTTTTAAAACGTGTATTGAAGGTTTAAAAGGTTTTGAAAAGGTTTTTAAGAGAAAAAAAAAAAGAAAAACAGATTTGAGATATTTGCTTGTTTTATTTTATTTTTCTTAAACAGGTGTTGATATTGTTGTTGATTAAGTTCTACATACACCCGAGTGTATTGGAGAAGGCTAAATCAGCCTTAGTTGAGCCTGGATGTGGGCTCAACAAGGTAATCCTTGTTCCATTTTTCTTTATTTTCAGAAAATTGTGGTTAATGTGATTTCTGCATGAAAAGTGTTTTAAGTGTGTTAAGTTTGTTTAATTTAAGTTAAGTTGATGCTAGATGTATGTTAGAAACGTTTGAAATCAGTTTGGAGTTTATTTGAAAGGTATTGCTTTGTTAAATTTCTTAAACTGATTTTTAAAGGGTTGTTTGGATACGGGTTTATTTATGATAGATTGATAGATTTTGAAGATTAAAAGTTTTTAGAAAGGTTGAATAGGGTTGTGATAGGTAGAGTCTAGTTTTGTTTTCATTTCGATAAAGGTTTGAAACAAGTTGAGTAAAAAAAAGTGAAAAGATAGCATAGAATCTGCTAAAGTACTTTTCTGCTTGTTTTTTCTTGCAAAGTTGTGCTTGGAGCTTGTAAATCTGCTAGATTATAGGGTATTCTAGGATTGCAGGTTGTTTGTGTACCATTTTGTGAAGTTGTGTGCAAAAAATAGGCCTTTGGATCCAAGTCTAGTGCAAGTAGTAGCATCTAAATCCCACCAGACCTAATCTTAGTCATCAGAAACTTGAAGTTGCGTGTGTATGCTTGATTTGTGATCTTAATTTGTGCTAAGTGCTTGTTTCCTGCTTATTTGTGACTCCCTACACTCCAAAGAGTGTAGGGGTGCCCTGTTGTCCAAGAAACATCACCAAAATCATCACAAAACCAAGTCCTCTTGGTCCTATCCTTGCAAGTGAACACATTACTTGTTCATCAGTCACCAAAGCAGACCTGGCCACGTTTTTGATCATAAATAGCTTAATCTTGGTCATTTTAGGTTTGTTTTTTGGTTTTAGTGCTTATTAAAGGATACTGATTAAGTTTTAAAAAGAAAAAAAAAAGAAAAAAATTGCAAAAAGGTGCACCCTGCCTGGACTCGAACACGCGACCCCTCGTTGGGGGAGTAAACGTGTTAACCAGTGATCTAGATGCCCTTTTTACGTTTACCTTTCATTTCATTAAGTATATAAGGTGACTTTGGTTTTGGCTTATTTAAATAAGTCGTGGCTTATTTTGCTTGTTTTAGCTTATTAAATAAGCTTATTTGCTAGTTTACATTTTTCCTAGGTTTTGATTAGCATTGTTGACTTTTCTGTTTAAAAATATTATTTTTCCCTTTATTTAATTAATTATTAGGATTATTTTTTGTTTTAATTTTAGAAAGTGTATTAAAAATAGTAAACAGTAATATAAAAATCCAAAAAAATAGTTTTTAGGTTTTAAATTATATTTTTGAAGTTTACTTTCAAAAAAGTTTTCAAAAACTTTAATTTTTAATTTTATTTAATTTTAGGGTTTTTAGACAACTTTAAAAAATAATATAAAATTAATAAAAAGGTTTTAGGAACTTTAATTTTCATTTTCTTCTTAGTTAGAATATTTAGGATTTTTGAGAATTTTTTAGAATTTATTTTTGAACTTTTTATTTTTTTGGAATATTTTATTATTATTTTATTAAGAAAAATTCAAAGTTTTATTTTTAACTTTTTTTTCATTTTTCTTAGATTCTAGACATTAAAATAGGAACTTTTTCACTTTCCAATTAAATTTTAGGCTTTTCATTTAATTTTTAGAATTAATTTAATATTTAATAGATTTTAATAGTGTTTAGGAGTTTAAAAATAATTTAATTTGGTTTTAAAATTTTTAAAAATAGTTTTTAGCTTAATTAGGTTATTTTTGAGGTTTACAAACTTGAAAACCTTGTTTGGGGCTTTTTAATATTTAAAAGTGATTTTTAGGGCTTTAATTAGCATTAAAAGGTCATTATTAAATTAATTAAAAGGCTTTGGCAAGTTTGGATTTTTTGTAAACTCTTAGAATATTATTGTGGATTTTTAGTAATTTTTAGAAATTTTTAGGTTAAAATTTTAATTTTGTCGATTTTACGGTTTTACGTTTACGCCTTTTTCGTCGTAGTTTTAATCCGTTTTCGTAACCGTCTCTTCTTTCTTTTCTCATTTCTTTTGTTCTTGTTAATAATCAAAAACAAATCAAATCATTCATTACACAACACACGTGCCTCCTCGAGAGAACGATCCCCATTTGGGTCATAACTTGTGGTTTTCCTAAATCACTCGTTAATACTTACCGCTTTTACCTTGTTTTCCTAAACAAGTTGAAAAATACTACTATCATTTTTGGCGCCGCTGCCGGGGAGGCGTGTTGTGTTTTGATTGAACAATTGTTGTTTTTTATATTAGCCATAAAAGTATTTGTATTAGTAGCACTCTACTAATACGTATTATCGTTTTTCGGTTTTTGTGTGAATATTATTACTATATTGTATACGTAGAAAAATAAATTCACAAGTACTCCAAATACGTGAGCAATCACAACCTTGATTCGGGATTTCATCACTCGATCATTGTATTCGAATCTCAAACAAAAGAAAAAAGGCAAAAATAGATAAATACTTTCGTGAAGCTTAATCTTGATAATACAAACTATAAGGTGGGTATAAGGCGGTTGTATTTCACAACCTAAAGGAAAAAGGCTCTTAAGTGCTTCGCGCCGCCTCGTTTCCTCCGCTTGCTTGTGCGTATTTGATTTTGAGAGTGAATCGAGGGTTTTGCCTCCCAAAGTATTATTACATATCATATATATTTTCTTGGTTTCCATTTGATTAAACCCTCTTGAACGATTTGGTGTTCCACCATCGTTCTAAAGTCATCGAAGGCGTTCACTCCACGTGTTCGTTTTCATTCCTTGAGGCTTTTTAATCAAGAGATTTGATTGAGGAGGAGATTTGTGGACTCATTGTCTACCTAATACATTTCACCAATTTCCAAAAAAAGTTAATACCATCAAAAACCACAAAAAAATTGAAAAACACAAAATACCAAAAAGAATCTTCTTTGCTCGTCTCCACGTTGTACGTGACGTTTATGCTCACTCGTAATCAAGCAAAACGTGCACGTAAACGAAAGAACAAAACTCCCACTCCAACTCATTCTAGTGAGGAGTCTCCTATTGACGAACCCATTGTACGAGAAGAACCAACCATGGCGAATCGAACTATGATGGAGTTACTTCAAGCACCCACCGAGGGTTATGGAGAAGCTATTGTGATTCCCGCTATCCTTGCGGAGAATTTTGAGGTGAAAACGGGTTTGTTGTCAATGATCCTAAACAACAAATTCCGTGGTGATGAGAAGGACAATCCCCACAACCATATCCGCCAATTTAATCGTCTTACCGCCACTTGCAAATTCAAGGATGTCTCGAATGACTCGATTAAGATGATGCTTTTTCCGTATTCCTTAGCGGGGCCCGCTAAAATTTGGTTAGAGAAAGAGCCACCCAATTCTATATTGACGTGGAAGGATCTCGTTTCAAAGTTCGTGAACCAATTTTTTCCGCCCTCTAAGACTACGCATTTGAAGAATGAGATTTCTAAATTTTCACAAGAATCAAATGAAAGTTTTTCTACGGCTTGGAATAGGTTTAAGGAGATGTTACATGAATGTCCTCATCACGGTTTTTCCGACTTGCACCAAATCGACACGTTTTACAATGGACTTAACGATCATGAAAGAGATTATTTAAATGCCGCCGCGGGTGGTAATTTTTTGTGTAAAACGGTTGAAGAAGCTTTGGTCATAATCGAGAATAGGTCTAAGGTTTATAGCCCTCGTCACACACCGAGTGTTGCAAAAAGGGGCTCATCATCGTCTCAAAGTATCAATGCATTACATGATGAAGCAAATGAAGAGAACCGATTTTTCGATAGATTTGCTAACCTTATGTCCCATTGGATGGCTCAAGAAGCTTCCAATTCCGCTTCGGTTAAAGCGGTTTCTAAAAGTTGTTTGTCGTGTGGGGGAGCTCATGATCTTTCCGAGTGCATTACCGCGGATGGTAACACTTCGAATGCTTTTGTAGCCACGGGAACTTATAACCAAATCGGTCAAGGTTCTCGTTCAAATCAAGCTCCACCCAATCAAAATGCTAATAATTATCGCAACAACAACCAAAGTGGAAATTACCAAGGAAATCAAAGGAACTATAACAAAGGTAATTACCAAAGTGGAAATGGGCAAATTTCTAATCAAAACCAAAACCGTGATTTTCAAAACAATGCCCAAGGTTTTCAAAACGATCACACCAAAAATCTTCAAGGAGAATTTTTGAATTATGCTAAGGCTAATGATGCTAAGTTTGATAATATGCAACATGAGATGGTTAGCTTAAGATCCGAGTTGAAAAACGAGCTAAAAAACGAACTTGCTAATGAACTTAAAACTCATGCTAATAAAATGGAAGGAAATGTCACACGACTCCAACAAAATCAACAAAAAATGGAGCAAGGACAACATGAGATTAAGCAAGAGTTGTTAAAAGCGGATGCTAGGCAATCTAAGTTTGAAGACCGTATGGCTAAAATGTTTGAAGCTATCATGTGTAAGCCCTCTTCTTCGGGTGGTCTTCCTAGTGATACCATCGTGAACCCGAAAGGAGAATTGAAGGTTATTACTACTCGTAGTGGTAAAACTTTCAAAGAACCCACTTCTCGTCCAAGTACTTCTATGGAGAAGGAAAAAGAGAAAGAACCCGAGGTTGTGGTTGAAAAGGAGCACATTGCAAGCCCACGAAGTACCGCTCAAACCACACCTACGGTTGAACCTACACCAATCATGGAACCCGAGATTCCAAGGCCGATGCCTATGCCTAATTTGCCCCAACCCACACCACCTTTACCCTACCCATCAAGACGAGACAAGGAAAAGGCACAAGAACGAAATAATTATCAATTTGAACTCTTTATGAAAATGTTTCGTGACTTGCATTTTAATATAAGTTTTGCCGACGCCTTAGTCATGATGCCTCGATTTGCCGCGAACTTCAAAAGTATGTTGAATAACAAAGAAAAATTGCAAAAATCGTCTAGTTGTTCTTCGGTTTTTCTAAGCCGCATACCTCAAAAAGTCGGTGATCCTGGAAAGTTTTTAATCCCATGTGCTATCCAAGACATGGAAGAATGCTACGCCTTGGCCGATCTTGGTGCTAGTATTAATTTGATGCCTCTTGAGATTTTTAAATCGCTCAATCTTCCCAATCTCACTCCTTCAAGAATGTCAATCGAAATGGCCGATCATTCTACGATTCTAGCTTGTGGAGTTGCCGAGGACGTCTTCGTGAAAGTTGGAAAGTTCTACTACGCTGTAGACTTTATTGTTGTTGATATTCCCATCGATCCTAAAGTTCCGTTAATTTTAGGTCGATCTTTTTTGGATACATCGAGAGCACTTATCGATGTGCATGCAAGAAAAATCACTCTTCGTTTCAATGAGGAAGAACTCGTCATTAATGCAACCCAAAACTCCACTCTTTCTCATGTGTATTCTATCACATCTTTGTACAATGTCAATCCCATCAAAAGCATTTGCAAAAGAATTTCAAATAGAGTTTTAGGAGTTGATAAAAATGAAGTTCCGTCCCCTCCGCCGGTGGAGGTTAAGAGTGTTAAGCCTACATTTCCAATCTCGAGTGAATCTTCGGATGATGAATACGTTGATCCCGATGGGGAGGTTTTCTTTGTTGACAAAAGATTTAAAAACTTGCCACCACCTAAGCCAAAAAGATTTCAAAATGTGAGAATTTTTAGTGTGACTAACATTGCTTTAGATACACCAAATATTTTTGACATAATCAAATCGGGTTTTCACAAGGAGAGTTTAAAAGATGAAAAAGGAAAAGATTTTGAATTTAATTTAAAAGATTTTTCTACAATTCTAACTCCGTCATCACCGCGTTTATTCAGTACTACAAGCTCGTCTTCTCCTTTTGACGATGCTTGTTGTGGACTTAGTGTGGGGGAATCCCCTTATGTTCCCTTCCCTTTCTCCACCAAGGACGAGATATTTGATCCTGGAATTGCTTATATAGGGAAATCTCGGTCTTCCACCGATGCAATAAATGGAAAATCTTTTCATTTGATTGGTGCGAGTCTACCTCGAGTAGCTCAATGTTTTGATTTACCCATTGTCCCACCCTTCTATTTCTTCTCTCCTATTTTCTTCTACCCCATTGGGGTTTGTGTTGAAGAAGCGTTGTTTCGTCTTTCATCCGAAAACGAAGACGCTATCTTTGACCCCGGTATACGTTTATCGGGTTTTTAAAAGTACTCCACGTGCTTTTGGGCCTTGTTTATCATGTAAGCCCCACCAAAAATTGACCATACCATGATTATCCCTAAATGATCACATTTATGGGGATTCGAGTCGAGCTTTTGACTCGGTTATCAAAAACAAGGTGCCTCGTGGGGGAGACCCATGCTTATCCATGTACATATTATTGCTTTCTAATTAGTTTAATGTGAGGGGATTTGTGCCCTTCCAACCTTTGTTCCGTGATTGTTTGTGAATTGTGGTTTTTAGATCATAATCTTCACGATTGGAGCCTCTCGTGTTCGTTTCATGGGAGCACTCGATCGTTTGCTTTGGAGGCCTTTCCCAATATCCATATGATATATCCTTTTATGTTCTAACCTTAGGTTTTTAGCACACTTCATAAACGGCTATTAATTTAATGGTTACACCCTTTCCATGCTAGATTAGGCATTTGACTACGTCTCTAGTATGGGGGTGTTTGCACCCCTAGACTCGAAACATTGAGGACAATGTTTAACTTTAGTATGGGGGGGTGAATAGATACTTGCCTTGCCAAACCTTCACGCTTTCCAAAGTTTATCGTTTTGTTATTGTTTTGTTGCAAAATAAGGCTAAAAAAAGGCCAAATTTTAAAATTTTCTCATGTTTTATAAGTGTTTGAAGACACGAATGTAGATTTTCCGATGGCGAGAATAAGAGTAATTTTTGACTCGACCGTGCGTGTTGAGCACTTAGCTTTGATTCCTTAACTACACATTAGGCTAAGTCTCTTAAATGAGGACGAGAAATGATAGAGTTAATTATAAGTTACTATGCTAAACGTAGAGTACTCGTATTCTTTCAAAAACTCATGTGTTCTCGTTGTTTGCTTATTCTCCCTTCGCATGTAAATATTTTTGCTTAATAAATATTGACTTAGCGGTTTAGTTAGGATTGTTGGGTTTCTAGTCTTTTCTAGTAGCTTCCGTGTAATTAAATTGGGAAGACATTAAGGTATCGCCAGCGTCACGGTTTTGAAGTATTGGCACCCCAATAATCGAAAGCTTCACCTAATAATAAGATTTCAAGTGCTCACCTAAATCAAGCAAACAATTTGAAGCCCCACAAGGCCTAAAATCTATGCAAAATTGAAAGTGAATCAAGCCTTAATCTTCGAAGCTTTAAAGATCCAAAATTCGCTTTAGCGTGAGGATATACGTCTTTGGCTAATAAAACCACCGATGAGGCGGATAATAAAAGGCAAGGCAAGACCGAAGTCATAATAAAAGCTTCATGGCGAAGTTGAATAAAAGATGGATGTAAACCAAATATAATAAGGTCCTTCCGTTAGGGGGCGTATAAAAGTCTTGGTAATAAGTCTCATGTTCAAAACCGTTATAAAACCGTGTTTATCGATTCTTCTTGTCAACTTAATTTTTTAACATCGTTGTCTATTAGGAGGGGTTATTGATTTAATGGTCTTAGTTACACCGTTAGGACTCTATTTTTAGACCTAAATCTCTATTATCGCATAAGTCAATGATGTATCCTCGTGATCATTAAGACATAATAAAATATAAGAGATACAACTTAGGAATAATGGGAGAATAAGTACGTGATTAGGGCATATGAGTAGTGTTAGCATTACTAACTTATAATGACAATGATCTCGTTGCACGCTTGGCATGGAATTAAGGTGAAAATCGAGGACGATGAAATTATTTCTAACGAAGCATTCACGTGTTCTTATTCTATGAACCTAAACGTCCCATTCTGCGATGAAAATCATACATTATGTCTTTAACACAAGTAGTAGTAATAGTCGTAGTGTAGCTAGTTTATCATTTGAATAAATTGAATAAATTTAAATTTTGGAGATGCTTCGATACTTTATTCTAGCATTGCATGAGGGCACGGCAATGGTTTAGTATGGGGGAGTGATGAGACTGCTTTTATACATGGTCTCATCGTCCAAATCGGGCTTAAAATCAATTAAATATCATCAAATATGCCAAATATATGCTCGTGTTTGTTACTTGTGTATTTTTAGGTACGGATATTGAGGAATTGGCAAAAGATCACAAGAATCATTCAAAAACGAACACGGGAAACGAAGTCGCACAATGAACCGGGCCCAAGTTTGGAATTCTGCAAAATGACCCTTGAAGAATTGGAGATTGGCAACTTTAGTCCCTCATCTTTGAAGAACTTGTCACAATTGACCCTCCAAATGTCATTTGTACAAGTATGGTCCTTGATGTTTGAAGATATTACAAGAAAAGTCCCTGAAATTTGAAGAATATAAAAAAGAAACCCTTGGAAAAGTTTTTAAAATCTTTTGTGCCAAATTTGACAACTTACCAAAAGTTGTCATGTGTAAAACAAGAGCTGATGGGATTTATTTACAAAGTGAAGACAATAGAAAAGCTTGGGGGCCAAACTGGCCAGACAACCAAAACCATTTCACCCACTCCCTAGCCAACACGTCACCACTATCAACTTTCAACCAATCACCTCCTTACCTCCATCCACGTCACTTTTCCCACTCAGACTAAGTTAACTGATTTTTAAAATCAGTTTAATAAAAGGATTAAGTGAGGGAAACACAATTTTTAAACCCTCAAACGAATCAAACTTAACTGTTTAACCACATTCATACTATAAACCCTAAAAAACCCCAGTTTTAATCTCCTTAACTTTTAACCTTAATCCTAGATAAGGTTGGGGGTTTTACACCTCACCCCACTCCCAACATAAAACCCCACCCAGAAAACGACCACTCCACCCCTTGTCCCCTCCCCTGCTACCTTCTCACATGGCACTTGACCAAATCAGTGGTCCAACTTCACTCCTTGGCCCCCAAGATTATTTTGACGCTCAAGATTGAATGTTCACAGCTGGCATCTTCACAAGACACCAACAGAGTCACATGGGAACTTATTTTGACCAAATTTCAGTCAAATCGTCCAAGGGAAAATTAGGGCTTTACTTATTCGGGTTTTTAGCTTCTAGGTTCTTCTATAGACTAGTATAAATAGAGGCATCAACTTGTGATGACCCTTGGTTCCAGTTTTTAGCAATCACATTGTAATTCCTTTTTTATATATTTATAAAGTTTGGTGTTTTTTGATATAAATTGTAATTCCTTTTATCAATTATAAAAAGTTGTGTGTTTGGATTGCTAATACTGAGTTCCAATTTAAAAAGATTGTGTTTGATAATTCAGTTTTCAAAAGGTTTTAAAAGATTTTTGATTTTAGAAGGTCTAAAGCAAGAAAAGTGAAAGTGGATTTTGCTTGAGATTTTCTTAGATTAAAGTGTTTTTAAAACGTGTATTGAAGGTTTAAAAGGTTTTGAAAAGGTTTTTAAGAGAAAAAAAAGAAAAACATATTTGAGATATTTGCTTGTTTTATTTTATTTTTCTTAAACAGGTGTTGATATTGTTGTTGATTAAGTTCTGCATACACCCGAGTGTATTGGAGAAGGCTAAATCAGCCTTAGTTGAGCCTGGATGTGGGCTCAACAAGGTAATCCTTGTTCCATTTTTCTTTATTTTCAGAAAATTGTGGTTAATGTGATTTCTGCATGAAAAGTGTTTTAAGTGTGTTAAGTTTGTTTAATTTAAGTTAAGCTGATGCTAGATGTATGTTAGAAACGTTTGAAATCAGTTTGGAGTTTATTTGAAAGGTATTGCTTTGTTAAATTTCTTAAATTGATTTTTAAAGGGTTGTTTGGATACGGGTTTATTTATGATAGATTGATAGATTTTGAAGATTAAAAGTTGTTAGAAAGGTTGAATAGGGTTGTGATAGGTAGAGTCTAGTTTTGTTTTCATTTTGATAAAGGTTTGAAACAAGTTGAGTAACAAAAAGTGAAAAGATAGCATAGAATCTGCTAAAGTACTTTTCTGCTTGTTTTTTCTTGCAAAGTTGTGCTTGGAGCTTGTAAATCTGCTAGATTATAGGGTATTCTAGGATTGCAGGTTGTTTGTGTACCATTTTGTGAAGTTGTGTGCAAAAAATAGGCCTTTGGATCCAAGTCTAGTGCAAGTAATAGCATCTAAATCCCACCAGACCTAATCTTAGTCATCAGAAACTTGAAGTTGCCTGTGTATGCTTGATTTGTGATCTTAATTTGTGCTAAGTGCTTGTTTCCTGCTTATTTGTGACTCCCTACACTCCAAAGAGTGTAGGGGTGCCCTGTTGTCCAAGAAACATCACCAAAATCATCACAAAACCAAGTCCTCTTGGTCCTATCCTTGCAAGTGAACACATTACTTGTTCATCAGTCACCAAAGCAGACCTGGCCACGTTTTTGATCATAAATAGCTTAATCTTGGTCATTTTAGGTTTGTGTTTTTGTTTTAGTGCTTATTAAAGGATACTGATTAAGTTTTAAAAAGAAAAAAAAAAAGAAAAAAATTGCAAAAAGGTGCACCCTGCCTGGACTCGAACACGCGACCCCTCGTTGGGGGAGTAAACGTGTTAACCAGTGATCTAGATGCCCTTTTTACGTTTACCTTTCATTTCATTAAGTATATAAGGTGACTTTGGTTTTGGCTTATTTAAATAAGCCGTGGCTTATTTTGCTTGTTTTAGCTTATTAAATAAGCTTATTTGCTAGTTTACATTTTTCCTAGGTTTTGATTAGCATTGTTGACTTTTCTGTTTAAAAATATTATTTTTCCCTTTATTTAATTAATTATTAGGATTATTTTTTGTTTTAATTTTAGAAAGTGTATTAAAAATAGTATAAAAATCCAAAAAAATAGTTTTTAGGTTTTAAATTATATTTTTGAGGTTTACATTCAAAAAAGTTTTCAAAAACTTTAATTTTTAATTTTATTTAATTTTAGGGTTTTAGACAACTTTAAAAATTAATATAAAATTAATAAAAAGGTTTTAGGAACTTTAATTTTCATTTTCTTCTTAGTTAGAATATTTAGGATTTTTGAGAATTTTTTAGAATTTATTTTTGAACTTTTTATTTTTTTGGAATATTTTTTTATTATTTTATTAAGAAAAATTCAAAGTTTTATTTTTAACTTTTTTTTCATTTTTCCTAGATTCTAGAAATTAAAATAGGAACTTTTCACTTTCCAATTAATTTTTAGGCTTTTCATTTAATTTTTAGAATTAATTTAAGATTTAATAGATTTTAATAGTTTTTAGGAGTTTAAAAATAGTTTAATTTGGTTTTAAAATTTTTAAAAATAGTTTTTAGCTTAATTAGGTTATTTTTGAGGTTTACAAACTTGAAAACCTTGTTTGGGGCTTTTTAATATTTAAAAGTAATTTTTAGGGCTTTAATTAGCATTAAAAGGTCATTATTAAATTAATTAAAAGGCTTTGGCAAGTTTGGATTTTTTGTAAACTCTTAGAATATTATTGTGGATTTTTAGTAATTTTTAGGAATTTTTAGGTTAAAATTTTAATTTTGTCGATTTTACGGTTTTACGTTTACGCCTTTTTCGTCGTAGTTTTAATCCGTTTTCGTAACCGTCTCTTCTTTCTTTTCTCATTTCTTTTCTTCTTGTTAATAATCAAAAACAAATCAAATCATTCATTACACAACACACGTGCCTCCTCGAGAGAACGATCCCCATTTGGGTCATAACTTGTGGTTTTCCTAAATCACTCGTTAATACTTACCGCTTTTACCTTGTTTTCCTAAACAAGTTGAAAAATACTACTATCAATGAACACCACAAGTAACTCCAAGATCATCAAACACCAAGAACAATAGTTGCGAAATCAGCCCTAGGACACAAGAAAATCACCTCCAATGTTATTAAAATGGCCGCCAAATGATCAAGGCTTCAAGATAACTCCATGATAGAGCTAGTAAACATGTATTTCATGGCTAGAAAAGATCAAAAGGGGTGTTTGTAGCTTCAATATGGATGGCAATGGTGAAGGTTTTTGAGAGGATTTGAGGTTGTTTTGCATGTATGGAAATGATATGTGTGAGTTAGTTGATGGTTTTAGCTAGGAAGTGGAAAGTTGTAAGCTTAAAGAGTAAGCTTACTGACACTTGTAAGTTTGTAGCTAACATGATGCCACATATTGTTGTGGTGTCATGTTGTGCCATCCCATGCTAGCTAGTGGGGTGGGATAATGTATTTTGTCCCACCTCACTAATTTACTGGTATTTCTCGATTATAGTTTTCTCGATTTGCGTGCCCTCGGGTCGTTTTACGAAAAAAATAATTTATAAATTATGAATCAACGACACAAAACGAATCCAATAAAAATTGTCTCATCAAAAACGGAGTTCAAAAACGTAAATACGTAATCCTAAGGTTTCTGGTTTAGTCGTAAGGGACGCTAAATTATGCACGTAAGCCCAAATTTAAATCCGTAAATTGTGAGTTCGTCAACCAACACAAAAATAAGTTTCAAAATATTATACGAGAAAATATTTCACTACCTGAAAATGTTAGATTGTACTTTTTAAAAGTTTAATCGCACACGAAAAATAATAATATAACGACTCGATACGTAATTGAAACGATATCGTCGAAAGTATTAAATATCGAAACTATCGATAATAAAATATAAAATTTATGGCATCCGTCGGTATCGCGCTCACTAGTAGTCCTCGTTGCTCGTCAAAATATTAAAATATAATATTTAATATCGGTTTCAACTTAAACCGTTAAACATAATAATATTTAACGTTATAAAATACTTCAAAATAATTGACAATAGAATTAAATTATGACCTTATTTTTACGGGTTTTACATTAAACAAGCTACATCAGACTGCTTCTTTAAATCATTGCGGTGTGCAAGCCTTTCGGCTTCAGAAGCTCCTTCAGCAATGTCGGCCGGGACGGCCGTGGACAAGATATCAATAGTACCCGCTACTCTCAAGATAATTCTCAGGGAGCGATACCAATCATTAAAGTTTTGGCCATTAAGTTCTGGACGATCAAAAAACATTTTGAACGCAGTACTTAAAGCGTTATTGTCGGGTTGAGCCAGGTCTACAGAAATAAGTTCAAATGTTTGTATTTTCGATAAATACTTTCAAGAAAATAAAATTACCCCGGTAAATTAACCATAGTATTTTCCTTGAAACTAGAACCTATAATGACATAAATCCATTACATCAGTTGATTTGCTAGTAATGAACGTATTAAACATAGTAACTTGTCGAATAATTTATTGGAAAACAATTTCCAATTTCTAGATATTTTAGGGACTTACATTGCCAAAAAAAGATTTGCATTGTAAACACGTTTCATCCCCTCTGAATACCTTAAGTTCCCGGATCTCACTGAGTAACTTAATTAAGTCGTCTAATCTAAAGAACGTAAAACTAATCATGCGAATATCATTCTATGAAAAGTTTTCTCTCCATCACAACAACATCCAAAATCTCATATTACGAGATTGTAACTTCAAGTCTCCGTTAATTAGATGGCATTCAACTTAAATTTAAGGGTATAAATTTGATGTCAAAATCAATGTATGGAGAAGCATGCATACAACTTTATAACATAAGTTTAATAAAACATTTAGTAAACTTTTTCACTAGATTAAATTTCTACATATATTATGTTGAGGTATTGGTTAAACCAATCAAAGAATTACCCACAACTATTCACAACGTACTTTTTCTAGAACTCGGCTAAAGCACAAAGCAATAACATTATTCATTGTGTTTCGGTTTTGAATTTGCTGTAAACCAATCTTAAGGTATAATGCAAATAATAATCGTAGGTAATTTTAATTTGACGCACAGGCGAGCCGAGAATTTGGTCAGCGACAATGGCGTAACATCTTTCCTTAGCCAGACACATGACCAACAACGCATAATACCCACTTTATAGTTTGTCAAAAGGTGTAGGCCGTTAAATTAATATTGAAAATCACCAATCAACGTAATTCTATGTAATTTAAATCTCAAAACAAATTTTAAATTTAATATGATTTAGTCCAAATTATTTTTAAAAAGTTACCATTTTGTTTACAACATACAATTAAAAAATGCATGAAAACAATAAGGTACAAAACAACTAAATCATAAACACATAATAACAATTTATATGTGCAATAAATAAATCAAATACCCGCATGCATACGATTTTATTCAATAAGTTTAAAATATATGGTTTTTATGTTCATAAAAAGTCTTCCCTAATTTTAGATTTATCGAAACAAAATATTTACGGCTTTTGAAATGTTGATTAATATTGACACTACGCCATAAATAGAGTTCGTATAAAAGTTGTAAATATTTTAAAACATGCCTATATGGCTTGTAGTTATTTCAGACTGCAACCCGCTTTTCATATTAAAGTCAGGTATTTCTTCACAAAATGTTAGCTCACAACGGAAATTAATTTTCTCGGGCATGATTTACTTTAAAACCATGTAAGGGATCAAGTTTACTTTATAACTTGGTCCAACACAAATTTGTGTACGCTTCAGTGCATTTGTTTGTAAAAATAAGAGAAATCTTATTGCCACCAGACTCGGATCTTCAAAACATTAAAAGAAAAATGTATTCATGGGCATGTGACTCTTTAAACAACGACTACAGCTCTTTAAATAGAAAACAAGTCATTGTTTAAGGGGGAGGAAATATTATCTCGTATTTAAAATTAAAATAGTCTTCAAAAGGTTTTTCAGAAAAATAAAACGGTTAGTGTCCACTGTCGTACCATATGTTGTGTGTGCTCTATGTGAAATGTGATATTGTGTGCCTTAGGATTTAGGCTTAAGTATTGCGTGATTGGTTTTTTATGTGTTACTTGATCTTAAGAGTTAACGGGCGTTATCGATAACTTGATAAAACAAGTTTAACAAAGATTGGAAACAAGGGGCACTAATGTGCAATTTTTTTGTCAAAAGTTGTCTTGGTCAACACACTCCCCTCGCCTCTCATTTATTTCACACAGAAAACACAAACACGCTCTTCCCGCCATTGTTGAACACCAAATAACTTCAATCTAGCAATTCTACTTCGATTCTCACTTAAGTTACTACATAAAAATTGCTCACCCTTTGATTTTATGCTTACCCATCTATATTAATTGTATTAATTTGCTAAATCAATATCAAAACCCTAGAAATTAGGGTTAGGGCTCTTGAATTTTTTTAGCTAATTAGGCTTGTTTAATAAAGGAGGCTTATTTGAGATGGGGCATGTCAATTTTTTTGTAAAAAATAAACCAAGGAATGAGATTCAAAGCTTTGATAAAGTACCTAGTCATGTTTTGCGAACTAAGCCCTTAGTGATTTATTGCGAAATGAATACTTCTTGAAAACATTGTGAACTAAGCCATGTATTGAATTTTTGCGAACCTAGCATAGCAAATTATTGCGAACTTAGTATAGCAAATTATTGCAAACTTAGTTTAGTAATTATTGCGAAATGAATTTACTCTAATTATTGTGAAAAGAGACACAAACATTATTGCGAACTGAGCTGATTTAGGTTATTGCAAAACGAGAAAAATTCACCTGAAAATAGTCTTTTTGCGAACTTAGGTTATTGAGATATTTCGAACTTAGTGGTAAAAAATATTGCGAAGTGATGATAAAGGTATTGCAAACTTAGAGTTCAAATTATTGCGAAGTGAGGATTAAGTTATTGCAAACTTAGTGTTCAAATTATTGCAAAGTAAGGATTAATTATTGTGAACTGGGCTAATCTAAATATTACAAACTAAGATCCAAATGGTTTTGCGAACTCAGCTATTTGTCGATTTACAAATTTGAGTGTATGTGTTTATTGCGAAGTGGAGTGTATGTGGCTAAGTTAATATTGTGAAATGAGGAACAAGTTTTGTTTCAAAAAAGTTCTCCATGTCTTTTGTGAATGTATTTAGAATATAGTCGTATGTTGTCCCCATATTATATGATGATTGGAAACTTAGGAATATTAGATTAAGAGAGAGAGAGAGAGTAAAAGTTACAAATGAATCAACAACCACCTCCTAACATGCTAGGAGGTGATTTAAATACCCTTTGGCTACATGTGGCGTGTAGGCTCAAAGTAATGGGCCGGGCTTGTCTTTTGGCCTTTAAGTAGCTTAAATTCAAGCCCGTGAACCACGACTATTTAACTAACTATTACAACGTTCTAATAAATATTACAATAAAAACCTATGACCGAGCATTCTTGTTTGATTCATTATTTTTTACGCTAACAATCTCCCCCAATGTGAGGTCATTCCTCTTCGTCATTTGGAGATTTATGGAGATTACTAATCTCGTCATAAATGAGTCTTGAATGTGTAATAGTAGTCTTGTTCCTTCATGTTGTGATCTTTAAGCCTTTGTCGTTGTCTTTTGACTTTGTCTTTTATCTTGAGATCTTCAAATCATTCTTGACTTGTCTTTTCCATCTTGAGATCTTATGTCTTCATCCACATGCTCATACATTGCACCATCTTGAAAGCTTGCTAACAATCTCCTTTGAAGAGAGGTCATTCCTCTACATTAATTAATAAGGAAGATTGTCTTTAGCTTTCTTGATTGTTCAATATATCTTTGGGCATGAGTATGTGGTTTTGAACCTTTGACTTTGCTGAGTACACCGTAACACCACCTTCTTGAGACAAAACATAGACACGGACTGAATGGCTTGACATTCGTCCTAAATCGATAGCGTCTTACCTCCGGTCAATGAAGACCGTTATACGATATTAAATACCGTACCTGTGATTAGGTAGATTCAATTAAGAACCTCCTTGAGAGGGTCTCGCTGCTGTAATGGTCGTTCTCTTTACTCGACCATCTCAAAGCAAGACAACGAACATAAAGAGTGAATCAATTGGATAAATATCCGCTTGATTAAAGTCGTCAATTCAAGTTCCTGGAACAAGTTTGATTCTTAAACAATCTTACCATTGTTGCTTTCCAGTTGACATAATCTAGATTCATAAGAATCTCGCAAGTTACCTACCGTAGCGCTGTTTGAGGTTGACGCTAGAAGGATTTCCATTCGTCACTGTGAATATTAATGAATATCACTCTGAATTTTCTGGCAAGACCATAAAGATATTGCGTAGAAACCTGAAACGAGTTTGAATCGATAAAGAAACAAACCACTGTTGCTTTTCAGTTTTAGATATGTTTAATTCATAAAGAATCATACACATGACCTACCGCAGTGCTGTTTAATATTACCACTGGAAGGTTTTCCACTCATCATTGTGGATACTAGATAGTATCTCTCTGAGTGTTATAGAAATATCGCAAGGATATAGCATAGGACTCTTCTTCTTCATCATTCCATGCGTCCTAACGATATTTGATTGATCGCTATGCTCTAGACTCGATTTGTGCACTTTTATAGGTCGGAGGCTGGAGCAGATGCCACCTATTCATTATCAACTATCTCGGGGTGAGAAAGTCAATAGAAGTCGTTTTGTTCTCCGTGACAATAAAACAAAATTCTTTTGAGAGAAGCCTGAGTAGCTGGGGAAGGGTTGTGCATTACATCATTGGGTCCATGATGTGTTGTCTTCATAATGTGTTGACCCATTTTCTGCCTAAGTTGTATGGAGGGCTTCTTTCTTTAAACCCTTTATCCTTACATTTCTTTTTCATTCTTCAACCCCTTCAATGCTTATCAAGACGTCATTACTAGCACTGGGTTTGAGTAAAATATGTCTTTTAGGAAAAAGAGCGTAATTAGGACAAGTATTAACAAGTAGTTTAGGAAAACCACAAGTCATGACCCAAAGTGGGGATCGTTCTCAAGGAGGCTTGGTGTGTGTGTTAAGAGATGATTAATGGTTTGTGATTATATTTTATGAGAAAAGAAAAGAAGAAATGAGACTAGAAGAGAATGAAGGTTGCGATTATGATTAAAACTAAGACGATAAGTCGTACACGTAAAACAATAAAAAGTGAAAAAATTAAAAATTTACCCTAAAAATTCCTAGAAAATTGCAATAAATCCTAAATAACGAAATTAGAGTTTACAAAAAATCAAAAATCACTCAAACCTTTTTTTAATTAAATAATAATTTTTTTAATGCTAATTAAAGACCAAAAAATCAATTTAATTATAAGAAAGCCTAAAATGAGATTTTTTCAATTGTAAACCTCTAAAATGACTTAACTAAATTTAAAACTATTTTTAAAATTTTTAAAGTTAATAAAAACTATTTAAAAACAATTAAAAACTATTTAAAC
The DNA here is from genome assembly GCA_025667525.1 of Glebionis coronaria. Lineage (NCBI taxonomy): Eukaryota > Viridiplantae > Streptophyta > Magnoliopsida > Asterales > Asteraceae > Glebionis > Glebionis coronaria. The sequence continues at coordinate 223,415,184 of CM046875.1, forward strand.
TTAAAATAATTCTAAAAATTAATCTAATGAAAATAAAAATATTCTAAAAATTATAAAATTCCTAACATAATGTATTTAACCTAAGAAAAATATAAAAACTTGAAAAATCTAAATTTTCATTTTTAATAATAAAATAATATTAAAAATACAAAATTTATAAAAAAATTGTAAAAAGTTACAAACTAGCTTATTTTAACCTAATTAACACAGAAATGAAGTCGAAATTACAAAATACCCCTAATGGGCCTAGAAATGGGCTAAAAGACAAAACAGTCCCTTAATAGGCTTAATTTGGGCCCAATAAGAAAAAGTCAACCAAATAATCCCAGAAAATTCCATTCTGACTCAAAATTTGATTTTAAAGACAAAACTCTGAAGGCCCAAAAGCTGAAAATGTGTTTAAGCTAGCTTATTTCAAAGTAGCTTATTCTTAATGGGCTTTTTGGCCCATTAAGTTATAAGCTAATGCCATAAGCTAAAATTTGACACACAAGCTTCTTTTGAGTTACTTAAGAGATATGTAAAAAGAAATTTGCAATAAGCACAAGGAATAAGCCTGAATAAGCTAAAAGCTATCTTCACAAAACGATAAAATAATCGTTTTCGAGTTCTAGGCCACCCCAAGAGCTGATTCAACTTTCAAAAGCTTTTAAATGATTTAACTAAGCTTAATCAAAAAAAGTTTTTCAATAAGCACACTCAATAAGCTGGAATAAGCAGATTATCACTTAATTAAAAGTTAACTTAATGAGTTTTCTAGCAAAAAGTCAAAGCCAAGGTCTGATAAGCTCCAGTTCAAATGAATGGGTCAAATGAGGAAGATTGATCACAAAAAATTAATTGTTGCAAGTCTGGATAAGCCAATATGGCTTATTAATAAGCTGAATGAAAAATTACACTAGCAGGGGCTAGTTTTGGATGCTGAGCAGTGGAAACTTTTTCCACTGCTTGACTTAATTGACTATTTGTCTTATATGACTTTTTTGTGGATTCAAGTTTAACAAAGGCACCCAAATGATCAGTTAATCATAAGGAGTCAATGGCAATCACAAAAACACAATCACAATCAGCCAATTAGCACAGTTAATTCAAAAGATCCACAGACTTCACATAGACATGAACAATAAGCAGTTTTCACTCAATAAGCAGTTTTAGCAAAAATCAGCCAGCCAAATTGCACCAAATGCATACACAAGCTATAATAAATTCAAATGAAGAGATTTAAACAGGTTTCATGCAATGGTTCAAGGTCTAGATCAAGATTCAAGCACCAAAAAGTTACTGATGAACACTAGTAGGCAGTTATGAACACTTTGCTGATATACTTGACCAACAAGCCAAATTCAAACACTCAAATCTCTTAGATAGGTTATGTAAACTTTGATTTAACACCTTTTATCCCTAAACATGCATATACTCTAAGTATTACCAAGATTTTAGGTCAAAAAGAGTCAAAACCAATGAGATATAGCACAATCTTTGATTTGAGGATATAAGACTGAAAACTTGTAGGTTTTAGCACTCAACCAAGTCAATAACAGATACCAAGCACAAACAACACTTTCTAACAACACAATACCAATCTATGATCTTAAACAGATAATCCCAAACACCCGTTATCTTTTTTAAATCAAGATTAAACAAGTATAAGTGTATTTCAAGACTACCCAAGACCAATCAAACACAAAACAGATGTAATATGCAGTATTAAGCAAGATTAAACCATAAATTCAGCAAGAACACAAGAAACACACAAAATCACCAAAAATCAAGATTTTAAGCAGATTTAAGGTAGAATGGTTCAAACCTCATGGATGTACATCCACACCCACGAATTTTGAGCTTATGTGCTAGCAAGAACAAGCACAAGCTTCCACACACACTCCTGCTAAGATTCAACAAGGTTAGAAGCAAAAATACAAAAATAGTAAAGTGACCAATCCTTGATTAATGCAACTCTTGTACCCCACACTTGATTATCCCCAAGTTATAAGCCTCACAACACCTTGATATCACAATATCAGGGTTCTATGATCAACTTATAGCCCAAAAATTCCAAGGTGTAACAAGATCTTAGCAAAATATCAAGATTTAAGGAAAATATTCAAACTTTTGCACACTCCTTTGAAAACAGGTTTTAGTATTCAGTTTTAGTAAACATGTAACAATAATAAGCAGGAAATAAGAATGGCACTTGACTTTTCTTCACCAATTTCAAACACACTTCATTAACGAAAATGAGATTTACAGAAATGAGAACTTAGAAAAATTCAAGAACAAAGCTAAATTATAAGGGTCCTATGCCTTTTATTGGCTACAATGAACTACTAGAAAGCATAAAAACGTAACCCTAATTGCTGGTGAAGTCCCAAAAATGACCCTTGTGGGTTTGAATATCTTGATCATGTGACAATATTTTGGCAGGTTGTGTGAGTTGTCCAAGGTGAAAATGAATCCAAAGGCTCACAATGAAGCTTAAGTTTGAAGCTGAATGTGGGTGGTAGATTCCCTGGCACAATTTTGGCTTTATCTCAAAACCGTGTGAAGGGGTTTCAACATGTGAGCAAGATAGTGATGTGACATGGGTTTTTAAGGTTGGGATGTGTTTATAAGACCCTTAATCACTAATCTGGAAAAGATTAATGATTAATTCTTAGTAAATATCAAAAGCCCAATTCATGTTCTTGGCTGAATAGTGTGAGATTTAATCCAGATTAAGGGTGGGTTAAGTTTAAATTTGTGTTAAGGCGCCAAGTTTACTTAATGAATAAACCGGGTTAAGTGGATTGGTGAGGTGGAAGGAGGGAAGGCTGTGATTGGTTGAAAATATGAGTGGGGTGAGGTGGCAAGTGGTGATTGGTCTAGGTGTCTTATGTTGTCTGCCCATTTAAGCCCCTATTCTTTCACACTCCTTTCACTTGTTAATAAATCAGCCCAAATTCGTGTTCCTTTGTAAATAAAGTTTCCAAATTCATACTTTTGCCCCAAATACTTTTCCAAAGTATTTTCAGGGGTATTTCTTGCCATTTGTTGATTCTTGAAGGGCTGTTTTGGCATTTTCTTCATTGATAATGGTCTTGACTTGTCTTGTTGACTTTTTAGAGGACTGATTTTGACAAAACATGATTTATGAGGCACCATTTTTGCCATTTCTTCAAAGTCAAGGGTCCTTTTGGTAATTTGACATTTTTAAGGGACCAAACTTGTAATTTCTTGTAACTTGAAGGCCTTCATGGTATATTTGACTTTGAGGAGGACTAATATTGACAATTTAGTTTTGTTGAGGGACTAAAATTACCTATTCTTCAAAGTTGAGGGCCCTTTTTGTAATTTTGACAAACTTTAGGGACCAATCTTGTAATTATAAAGATACAAGGTTAAAGTGTCAATTCTTCAATATTGGAGGACCCTTCAAATCTTCAAGGGTTTGTCTTGGGAAATCTTCATTTAGGCTTGGTTCAATATGCGGCTTCGTTTCCCGTGTTCGTTTTTGTATGATTCTTGTGATCTTTTGTCATTTTCTCAATATCCGTACCTAAAATACACAAGCAACAAACACAAGCATATATCTGGCCATTTTCATGATATTTTATGCATTTAAAGCCCTTTTTGGACGATGAGACTATGTATAAAAGCAGTCTCATCACTCCCCCATACTAAACCATTGTCGTGCCCTCACGCAATGCTAGAATAAAGTATCGTAGCACCTCCAAAATTCCTTTTTATTTACTTTTATTGAATGATAAACTAGCTACACTACTACTATTACTTCTACTACTTGCGTTTTAGACATAATGTGATTTTAATCGCAAAATGGGACGTTTAGGTTCATAGAATAAGAACACGTGAATGCTTTGTTAGAAATAATTTCATCGTCCTCGATTTTCACCCCAATTCCATGCTAAGCGTGCAACGAGATCATTGTCATTATAAGTTCGTAATGCTAACACTACTCATATGCCCTAATCACGTACTTATCCTCCCATTTTCCTAAGTTGTATCTCTTATATTTTATTTTGTCTTGAATGTTTCACGAGGATACATTGTTTGACTTATGCGATAATAGAGATTTAGGTCTAAAAATAGAGTCCTAACGGTGTAACCAAGACCATCGAATTAATAACCCCTCCTAATAGACAACGATGTCAAAAAATTAAGTCAACAAGAAGGATCGATAAACACGGTTTTATAACGGTTTTGAACATGAGACTTTACCAAGACTTTTATACGCCCCCTAACAGAAGGGCCTTATTATCATAGGTTTACCTCCATCTTTTATTCAACTTCGCCATGAAGCTTTTAATATGACTTCGGTCTTGCCTTGCCTTTTATTATCCGCCTCATCGATGGTTTTATTATGGCCAAAGACGTATATCCTCACGCTAAGGCGAATTTTAGATCTTTAAAGCTTCAAATATTAAGGCTTATTTCACTTTCAATTTTGCATAGATTTTTCGGCCTTGTGAGCTTCAAATTGTTTGCTTGATTTAGGTGAGCACTTGAAATCTTATATTGGTGAAGCTTTCGATTATTCGGGTTACCAATACTTCAAAACCGTGATGCTGGCGATACCTTAATGTTTCCCCAATTTAGTTACATGGAAGATACTAGAAAAGACTAGAAACCAACAATCAAGACTAAACCGCTAAGTCAATATTTATTAAGCAAAAAATATTTACAAGCGAAGGGAGAATAAGCAAACAACGAGAACACATAAGTTTTGAAAGAATACGAATACTCTACGTTTAGCATAGTAACTTATAATTAACTCTATCATTTCTCGTCCTCATTTAAGAGACTTAGCCTAATAAAAAGTTAAGGAATCGAAGCTAAGTGCTCAACACACACGGTCGAGTAAAAAATTACCCTTATTCTCGCCATCGGAAAATCTACATTCGTGTCTTCAAACACTTATAAAACATGAGAAAATTTTTAAAATTTGGCCATTTTTAGCCTTATTTTGCAACAAAACGATAAACAAAAAGATAAACATTGGAAAGCGTGACGGTTTGGCAAGGCAAGTATCTATTCACCCCCTATACTAAAGTTAAACATTTTCCTCAATGTTTTAAGTCTAGGGGTGCAAACACCCCCATACTAGAGACGTAGTCGAATGCTTAATCTAGCATGGAAAGGGTGTAACCGTTAAATTTAAAGTCATTTATGAAGTGTGCTATAAACCTAAGGTTAGAACATAAAAGGATATATCATGGATATTGAGAAATTCTTCCAAGCAAACGATTGAGTTCTCCCATAAAACAAACACGAGAGGCTCCAATCATGAAGATAATGATCATCTAAAATCCACAATTCACAAACAACCACGGAACAAAGGTTGGAAGGGCACAAATCCCCTCACGTGACTACATTAGAAAGCGATAATATGTACATAGGATAAGCATGGGACTTCCCCATGAGGCACCTCGTTTTTGATTACCGAGTCATGAGCTCGACTCGATCCCCTCAATACTAATTATCATTGGGGAAGGTGATTTGGTTGAGGTAGTTCAAGGATGGAACTTCCCCGCCAAAGTAATGCTTCAACCTATGTCCATTCACCTTGAATTTGGGGCCATCATTTTGAGCTAGCTCGATGGTCCCATATGGAAAAACTTGAGTCACGGTGCATGGACCGGACCAACGGGATTTCAACTTACCGGAAAAGATTTTCAAACGAGAGCTAAAAAGCAAAACTTGATCCCCAATGTTAAAAACCCGGTTTTTAATTTTTGAATCATGCAACTTTTTAGTATTTTCTTTATAAATCAATGAATTTTCATAAGCAATATCCCTTAATTCATCCAAATCATTTAATTGCGTTTTCCGGTGTTTTCCCGCGGTCTCCATATCATCATTACAATGCTTAAGGGCCCAATAAGCCTTGTGTTTGAGTTCAATTGGCAAGTGACAATTGTTCCCATACACTAGCTTATAGGGAGTGCACCCAATAGGCGTCTTATGAGCGGTCCTAAAGGCCCATAAAGCATCGTCCAACTTATCCGACCAAGATTGTCGATTTTCCCCAATCGATCTCTCCAAGATCCTCTTCAAAGCTCGGTTTGAAACCTCGACTTGCCTACTCGTTTGTGGGTGATAAGCCATAGCAAGACGATGTATAACCCCATATTTCCTTAGGACCCTTTCGAATTGGTCGTTACAAAAATGGGTTCCACAATCGCTTATGATCGCACGAGGGGTTCCAAACCGAGAAAACAAGCTTTTCAAAAACTTGACTACCACACGAGCATCATTGGTGGGCAAAGCCTTAGCTTCCACCCACTTAGATAGGTAGTCAACGGTGACAAGGATGTACTTATTACCATGAGACGATAGGAACGACCCCATAAAGTCAATGCACCAAACGTCAAAGATCTCACACACTTGGATGATATTTTGTGGCATTTCATCTTTTTGTGAGGCTTTTCCTTGTCGTTGGCATGAGTCACATGGCTTCACAAGTTCATGTGCATCTCAGTAAATAGTAGGCCAAAAGAAATCGGCATCAAAAACCTTCTTAGCCGTGAGATTAGCACCGTGGTGACCACCCATGGGTACCTCGTGACAAGCTCTAAGGATGTTAAAAGCTTCGGTACCAAAGACACAACGTCAAATAATTTGATCCGCACAAGTTCGAAACAAGTAAGGGTCGTTCCAAAAATAGAACTTGACGTAACGAAAGAATTTTCGTTTTTCTTGAGTCGTCATACCCTTGATGATGAAGTTGCCCACATGGTAATTTGCGATGTCCGCAAACCATGGGGTGGAAGAATCAAGCTTAGAATACACTACACCAAGTGTCTCGAGCGGAAATGTTTCGGTGATTTCCTTTGGCTTGTAAACACTTTGGTGAGGATCTTCCAAACGAGAAAGATGATTGACCGCTAGATTCTCGGCTCCTTTTTTGTCAACGATTTTGTGATCAAATTCTTGAAGGAGGAGAATCCAACGAAGTAATCTCGGCTTTGCATATTGTTTAGCCATAAGATACTTGATAGCCGAATGATCCTTATACATTATGCATTTAGTCAAGAGGAGATAAGGTCGGAATTTCTCAAATGCATACACCACGGCAAGGAACTCCTTCTACGTTGTAGTGTATTTTAGTTGAGCCTCGGTCATCGTCTTGCTAGCATAGTGAATAGGCAAGAAGTGTTTTCATGACGTTGCCCCAATACGGCCCCAATAGCGTAGTTACTAGCATCACACATTAGCTCAAAGGGGAGGTTCCAATTAGGAGCAACAAGAATGGGAGCTTCGGTAAGTTTCCTCTTAAGGATTTCAAAGGATCGTACATAATCTTTGTCAAAGACAAAACGTGCATCTTTTTCAAGGAGATGCATAATAGGTCGAGAGATCTTTGAAAAATCCTTGATGAATCGACGATAAAATCCCGCGTGGCCTAGGAAACTCCTAACTCCCTTGACGGTTTTGGGATGAGGTAATTTTGCGATGACGTCTACCTTAGCTTGATCTACCTCAATCCTCGCTTTCGAAACCTTTTGCCCTATGACGATTCCACTTTTAACCATAAAATGACATTTTTACCAATTAAGCACAAGGTTGGTTTCCTCACAACGCTTCAACATTCTCTCAAGATTCGACAAACACGAAGTGAACGAACTACCAAACATGGAAAAGTCATCCATGAAGACTTCCATCGTCTTCTCGATCATATCATGAAAAATATCCATCATGCACCTTTCAAAGGTTCCCGGTGCATTGCAAAGTCCGAATGGCATTCTACGATAGGCAAACGTTCCATATGGACACGTAAACGTAGTTTTTTCTTATACATGAGGATCGATGGGGATTTGGATGTAACTGGAAAAACCATCTAAAAAGCAATAGAAATCGTTTCCCGCAAGACGCTCCAACATTTGGTCCATGAAGGGCAAGGGAAAATGGTCTTTTCTAGTGGCTTCATTCAACTTACGATAGGCAATGCACACTCTCCATCCGGTCACGATTCTACTTGGAATTAACTCGTTGGCATCGTTTGGCACAACGGTCATTCCTCCCTTTTAGGGACACAATGAATAGGACTCACCCAAGGGCTATCGGAAATAGGGTAAATCATTCCCGCGTCAAGGAGTTTTAGGACTTCCTTTTTTATGACGTCGTGAATTTTGGGGTTCACCCTCCTTTGACATTGGATTGCGGGCTTGTAATCCTCCTCCATTAAGATTTTTTGGGTACAAAATTTGGGATCGATCCCCTTAATGTCGGATAACTTCCACGCAATTGCCCCTTTGTAATCCTTAAGAACATCGACAAGTGCGGTTTTTTCATCATCCGAAAGTTCTTTCGTAATAATAACCGGCAACTTATCGTCCTCCTCCAAAAAGACATATTCGAGATGAGGTGGTAAATCTTTCAACTTGAGGATAGGTGGTTCCTAAATTGAAGATTTGGGCTCGATACTCATAACCTCCTCGGGTGGAGGAAATGGGAAATCGTTAAGAAAATCCTTGATAATCGAGAAGTCCTCATCATTGTCGAGGTCTTCGTCATAAGTACGTGGAACATCGAATTCTTCCAACGTAAAACCACCACCTTCAAATGGAGTGAAGGTTGGTGTCGAGTTATCAAGAATGAGATCTAACATAGTGGGATTGCCACTATTTTCATCATCACCAAAACCTAAAAACTCTTGTGAAATTCCTCGCAAACAACGTCAATCATATCAACGAGGTTTATGGTAGCAATGGAATAAACATGAGAAATTTGAGAATTTTGAGTTGCGTTTATAACAAGTTCCTCGTCGTTGAAACGTAAGGTGATCTTTCTAGCATGCACATCGATTAAAGCCATAGACGTATCTAAAAACGAACGACCTAAAATGAGAGGAACTTGAGGATCCGTGGGAATATCGACAACGATAAAGTCTACCGGATAATAGAACTTTCCCACTTTCACAAAAACGTCTTCCGCCAATCCACATGCGGGAATCGTGGAATGGTCGGCCAACTCGATAGACATTAGTGAAGTAGTAAGATTAGGAAGATTGAGCGACTTGAAGATTGCAAGTGGCATCAAGTTAATACTAGCACCAAGATCGGCCAAAGCATAGCATTCTTCCATATCTTGGATTGCACAAGGAATCAAGAATTTACCGGGATCACTGACTTTTTGAGGTATGCGATTAAGTTAAACCGATGAACAACTAGAAAATTGTTGCAATTTCTCCTTATTGTTCAACATACTCTTAAAGTTAGCGGCAAATCGAGGCATCATGACCAAAGCATCGGCGAAACTCACATTAAAATGAACGTCATGAAACATTTTCATAAAAAGCTCAAATTAGTAATTATCGCGCTCTTGACGTTTCTCCTTTCTAAGTCTCGATGGATAGGACAAAGGTGGTGTGGGTTGAGGCATAGGCATAGCCTTTGGAATCTCGGGTTCCAAATGTGGTAATGGGTCAACCGTAGGTGTGGCATGAGCGGTACTTCGTGGGATTGGGACATGTTACTTTTTGACCACCACCTCGGGTTCTTCCTCAATTGCATCCTCCGTAGGAGCAATTAGTTGAGGAGTCGGTTCCTTAAGTGTCTTACCACTACGTGTGGTAATCACTTTCATCTCTCCATTAGGGTTCGATATGGTGTTACTAGTAAGACTACTCGAAGACGGTTTGCACATAATAGCCTCAAACATAGATAAATTTGTCCTCAAACATGGATTGCCTCTTCTTGGCCTTAATCATCTCTTGTTTTATTTCATGTTGCCCTTGTTCCATTTTTTTGGTTTTGTTGTAACCTAGTTACATTTCCTTCCATTTTGTTTGTATGAATTTTAAGCTCATTTGCTAACTCATTTTTCAACTCCTTCTTCAAGTCATTCTTAAACTCGGATCTTAGGCTAATGATTTCTCTTTGAATGTTGTCAAACCTAGCATCGTTTCCATTAGCGTATTCAACAAATTCATTTGGAAGATCTTTCAAAGTTTGCAAACCTTTGTTGTTATATTGAAAATCATTGTTTTGATTTTTGTTTGAAACATGATTATTAGCCCCTTGATTCCCATAGTTTCCTTTGTAGTTTTTTTTAAACCAACTTGATTGTTTCGCTAGTTGTTGTTAGCATTTTGATTTGGAGCAAAACCCGATGGAGTCAATTGATTGGAGCGGGTAACTTGACCGTTTTGGTTGTAAGTTCCCGTGGCCACGTAGGCACTCGAAGTGTTACCACCGTTGGTAATGCACTCGGATAAATCATGACCTCCACCACAATACATACATGAAACCTCAACCGCTTTAGCCGTAGCGGGAGCACTTTGATCTCCAACTTTGAATTCAATTAAAAGTCCTTTAAGCTTATCAAAGATTTTGTTTTCCAAGTTCGCCTCAATTTGGCAAGCATCAATGGTATTAGACAAAGAAGGTGAAGCCGAAGACGAAGCCTTACGAACAATCGATGTGATACGAGGACTATACACCTAAGATCTATTCTCAATTATCACTAAATCTTCCTCAATCCTTTTACACAAAAAGTTACCACCCGCGGCGGCATTTAGATAATCCTTTTCATGATCATTAAGTCCATTGTAAAACGTGTCAATTTGATGCAAGTCGGAAAAACCATGATGAGGACACTCATGTAACATTTCCTTAAACCTATTCCAAGCCGTTGAAAAACTCTCATTAAATTCTTGTGAAAATTTTGAAATCTCGTTTTTCAAATGCGTAGTCTTACAGGGCGGAAAAATTGGTTCACAAACTTAGAATCGAGATCCTTTCACGTTAATATAGAATTGGGTGGCTCTTTCTCTAACCAAATTTTAGCGGGCCCCGCTAAGGAATACTGAAAAAGCATCATCTTAATCGATTCATTAGAAACATCCTTAAATTTGCAAGTGGCGGTAAGACGATTGAATTGGCGGATATGGTTGTGCGGGTTGTCCTTTTCATCACCACGGAATTTGTTGTTTTGGATCATCGACAACAAACCCGTTTTCACTTCAAAATTCTCCGCAAGGATAGCGGGAATCACAATAGCCTCTCCATACCCTTGGTGGGTTCTTGAAGTAACAACATCATAGTTCGATTCGCCATGGTTGGTTCTTCTCTTACGATAGGTTCGTCAATAGAAGATTCCTCACTAGAAAGATTAGGAGTAGGTGTTGACTCCTTTCGGTTTCTACGTTTACGTGCACGTCTTGCTTGGTTGAGGGTTTGCATAAACGTCATGTACAACGAGGGGATGAGCAAAGAAGATTCTTTTTGGTGTTTTGTATTTTTCCAATTTTTTTTGGTTTTTGATTGTTTTTACTTTTTTTTGGATTTTTGTGATTGTATTAAGTAGACAAAAATCCACAAATATTCTCCTTAATCAAATCTCTTGATTAAAGAAGCCTCAAGGAATGAAAACGATCACGTGAAGTGAACGCCTTCGATGACTTTAGAACGTTGGTGGAACACCAAAACGTTCAAGAGGGTTTAATCAAATAAAACCAAGAAAGTATATATGATACTTAATAATACTTTGGGCAGAAAAACCCTCGATTAGCTTTCAATCTCAAAATACTCACAAGCAAGCGGGGAAACGAGGCGGCGCGAAGCACTTAAGATCCTTTTTCCTTAGGGTATATTTTATAATACCCACCTTATACCTACCTTATAGTTTGTATTTTTCAAAATCGAGCTTCACGAAAGTATTTATCTATTTTTTCCTTTTCTTTCTTGTTTTAGATTCGAATACAATGATTGGGTAATGACCTCCCAAGTCAAGGTTGTGTTTTCACACTTTTGGAGTACTTGTGAATTTATTGTTCTACGTATACAATATAGTTATAATATTCACACAAAAAATGAAAACCGATAATACGTATTAGTAGAGTGCTACTAATACAAATAGATATTATGGCAATATATAAAAACAACAATTGCCAAATCAAAACACAACACGCCTCCCAGGAAGCGGCGCTAAAATGATGTTGAGTAAAATACGTCTTTTAGGAAAAATAGCGTAATTAGGGCAAGTATTAACAAGTAGTTTAGGAAAACCACAAGTTATGACCCAAAGTGCGGATCGTTCTCAAGGAGGCTTGGTGTGTGTGCTAAGAGATGATTAATGGTTTGTGATTATATTTGATGAGAAAAGAAAAGAAGAAATGAGATTAGAAGAGAATGACGGTTACGATTATGATTAAAACTAAGACGATAAGTCGTACACGTAAAACCGTAAAAAGTGACAAAATTAAAAATTTATCCTACAAATTCCTAGAAAATTGCAATAAATCCTAAATAATGAAATTAGAGTTTACAAAAAATCAAAAATCACTCAAACCTTTTATTTAATTAAATAATAATTTTTTAATGCTAATTAAAGCCCAAAAAATCAATTCAATTAACAAAAAGCCTAAAATGAGATTTTTTCAATTGTAAACCTCTAAAATGACTTAACTTAATTTAAAACTATTTTTGAAAATTTTAAAATCAATAAAAACTATTTAAAAACTATTTAAACTTAAAATAATTCTAAAAATTAATCTAATGACAATAAAAATATTCTAAAAATTATAAAATTCCTAACTTAATGTATTTAACCTAAGAAAAATATAAAAACTTGAAAAATATAAATTTTAATTTTTAATAATAAAATAATAATAAAATAATATTAAAAATCCTAAATTTATAAAAAAATTCTAAAAAGTTGCAAACTAGCTTATATTAACCTAATAAACACTGAAATGAATTTGAAATTACAAAAATACCCCTAATGGGCCTAGAAATGGGCTAAAAGACAAAACATTCCCTTAATGGGCTTAATTTGGGCCCAATAAGAAAAAGTCAACCAAATAAGCCCAAAACATTCCAATCTTACTCAAAATTTGATTTTAACGACAAAACTCTGAAGGCCCAAAAGCTGAAAATGTGTTTAAGCTAGCTTATTTCAAAGCTGCTTATTCTTAATGGGCTTTTTGGCCCATTAAGCTATAAGTTGATGCCATAAGCTGAAACTTGACACACAAGCTTCTTTTGAGTTACTTAAGAGATCTATAAAAAGAAATTTGAAATAAGCACAAGGAGTAAGCCTGAATAAGCTAAAAGCTATCTTCACAAAATGACAAAATAGTCGTTTTCGAGTTCTAGGCCACCCCAAGAGCTGATTCAACTTTCAAAAGCTTTTAAATGACTTAACTAAGCTTAATCAGCAAAAAAAATTTCAATAAGCACACTCAATAAGCTGGAATAAGCAGATAAGCACTTAATTAAAAGTCAACTTAATGAGTTTTCTAGCAAAAAGTCAAAGCCAAGGTCTGATAAGCTCCAGTTCAAATGAATGGGTCAAATGAGGAAGATTGATCACAAAAAATAAGTTGTTGCAAGTCTGGATAAGCCAATATGGCTTATTAATAAGCTGAATGACAAATTACACTAGCAGGGGCTAGTTTTGGATGTTGAGCAGTGGAAACTTTTTCCACTGCTTGACTTAATTGACTATTTGTCTTATATGACTTTTTTGTGGATTCAAGTTTAACAAAGGCACCCAAATGATCAGTTAATCATAAGGAGTCAGTGGCAATCACAAAAACACAATCACAATCAGCCAATTAGCACAGTTAATTCAAAAGATCCACAGACTTCACACAGACATGAACAATAAGCAGTTTTCACTCAATAAGCAGTTATAGCAAAAATCAGCCAGCCAAATTGCACCAAATGCATACACAAGCTATAATAAATTCAAATGAACAGATTTAAACAGGTTTCATGCAATGGTTCAAGGTCTAGATCAAGATTCAAGCACCAGAAAGTTACTGATGAACACTAGCAGGCAGTTATGAACACTTTGCTGATATACTTGACCAACAAGCCAAATTCAAACCCTCAAATCTCTTAGATAGGTTATGTAAACTTTGATTTAACACCTTTTATCCCTAAACATGCATATACTCTAAGTATTACCAAGATTTTAGGTCAAAAAGAGTCAAAACCAATGAGATATAGCACAATATTTGATTTGAGGATATAAGACTGAAAACTTGCAGGTTTTAGCACTCAACCAAGTCAATAACAGATACCAAGCACAAACAACACTTTCTAACAACACAATACCAATCTATGATCTTAAACAGATAATCCCAAACACCCGTTATCTTTTTTAAATCAAGATTAAACAAGTATAAGTGTATTCCAAGACTACCCAAGACCAATCAAACACAAAACAGATGTAATATGCAGTATTAAGCAAGATTAAACCATAAATTCAGCAAGAACACAAGAAACACACAAAATCACCAAAAATCAAGATTTTAAGCAGATTTAAGGTAGAATGGTTCAAACCTCATGGATGTACATCCACACCCACGAATTTTGAGCTTATGTGCTAGCAAGAACAAGCACAAGCTTCCACACACACTCCTGCTAAGATTCAACAAGGTTAGAAGCAAAAATACAAAAATAGTAAAGTGACTAATCCTTGATTAATGCAACTCTTGTACCCCACACTTGATTATCCCCAAGTTATAAGCCTCACAACACCTTGATATCACAATATCAGGGTGCTATGATCAACTTATAGCCCAAAAATTCCAAGGTGTACCAAGATCTTAGCAAAATATCAAGATTTAAGGAAAATATGCAAACTTTTGCACACTCCTTTGAAAACAGGTTTTAGGATTCAGTTTTAGTAAACATGTAACAATAATAAGCAGGAAATAAGAATGGCACTTGACTTTTCTTCACCAATTTCAAACACACTTCATTAATGAAAATAAGATTTACAGAAATGTAAACTTAGGAAAATTCAAGAGCAAAGCTAAATTGTAAGGGTCCTATGCCTTTTATTGGCTACAATGAACTACTAGAAAGCATAAAACGTAACCCTAATTGCTGATGAAGTCCCAAAAATGCCCCTTGAGGGTTTGAATATCTTGATCATGTGATAATGTTTTGGCAGGTTGTGTGATTTGTCCAAGGTGAAAATGAATCCAAAGGCTCACAATGAAGCTTAAGTTTGAAGCTGAATGTGGGTGGTAGATTCCCTGGCACCATTTTGGCTTTTTCTCAAAACCGTGTGAAGGGGTTTCAACATGTGAGCAAGATAGTGATGTGGCATGGGTTTCAACCTGGAAAAGATTAATGATTAATTCTTAGTAAATATCAAAAGCCCAATTCATGTTCTTGGCTGAATAGTGTGAAGTTTAATCCAGATAAAGGGTGGGTTAAGTTTAAATTTGTGTTAAGGCGCCAAGTTTATTTAATGAATAAACCGGGTTAAGTGGATTGGTGAGGTGGAAGGAGGGAAGGCTGTGATTGGTTGAAAATGTGAGTGTGGTGAGGTGGCAAGTGGTGATTGGTCTAGGTGTTGTCTGCCCATTTAAGCCCCTATTCTTTCACACTCTTTTCACTTGTTAATAAATCAACCCAAATTCGTGTTCCTTTGTAAATAAAGTTTCCAACTTCACACTTTTGCCCCAAATACTTTTCCAAAGTATTTTCAGGGGTATTTCTTGCCATTTGTTGATTCTTGAAGGGCTGTTTTGGCATTTTCGTCATTGATAATGGTCTTGACTTGTCTTGTTGACTTCTTGGTGGGCTGATTTTGACAAATCTTGATTTATGAGGGACCATTTTTACCATTTCTTCAAAGTCAAGGGTCCTTTTAGTAATTTGACATTTTTAAGGGACCAAACTTGTAATTTCTTGTAACTTAAAGGCCTTCATGGTATGTTTGACTTTGAGGAGGACTAATATTGACAAGTTAGTTTTGTTGAGGGACTAAAATTGCCAATTCTTCAAAGTGGAGGGCCCTTTTGTAATATTGACAAACTTTAGGGACCAATCTTGTAATTATGAAGATACAAGGGTTTAAAGTGTCAATTCTTCAATATTGGAGGACCCTTCTTGCATAATCTTCAAATCTTCAAGGGTTTGTTTTGGGAAATATTCATTAGGGCTTGGTTCAATGTGCGGCTTCGTTTCCCGTGTTCGTTTTTGTATGATTCTTGTGATCTTTTGTCATTTTCTCAATATTTGTACCTAAAATACACAAGCAACAAACACAAGCATATATTTGGCCATTTCCATGATATTTTATGCATTTAAAGCCCTTTTTGGACGATGAGACTATGTATAAAAGCATTCTCATCAAGCACGTTGTTGTGATTGTTCCAGTGCTAGCTTTAGTACTTAGTCTGCATTCAGCTACGTTTACATTCTACTCCATCTTTCCTAAAGACTTCTAAAAATCTATTGGATTGTCCCTGGGAAGATCCCTCTGGTTCTGGTTGGATCATAGAACATATACCTAACCACCCTTTTGACACCAATAACGTCGTGGATTAAAGATATTGTGGGTATTTGATCGAAACCATAAACCACTTTAAATTCTAACAAAGTGTTGAAAAACATTTAACACCTTGCTAGTTTAGTCAATTCAGAAATGCTCCCCCTTCACATGTGCATCGATAATCAAAAGTGTTTTGCACATGTGGGTAGGAGTTTAAGTGCTTAAGTCTTTAGATCGACCTTTAATCACATTTTCTCTCCTATCTCTAATATATAAACTCGTTTGATATTAGTGATACCAAATTTGATTAAAATATATTGTGAATAAAAAATTGTCTTGAAAATCTTCGGGAAATAAATGTCAAACTTAGCATGAATTTGGAAAGCTCCACCTCAAAAATTGATCCAATTGAATTGTCATTACGAGGATATGATCCACATTAAACTTTTGAGGATGGGATTTTTTGAACACACAATTTTTGAAAGATTTTGAATAATCATTGAAAAACTCTTGAAAAAATTGTGTTCAGCGCTTTCTCAAAAAACTCCATTTCTTTTTGGCGAAGAGGTTTTTCTAAAGCATAAACTTGAGTTCATAGACTTTGAATGTCTTGACCAATCCACTCAAGTGTAAGAAGATTTCTCTTCTTTTGTTGAGGGTAAGCGCACTAAATCGTACATCCCCCGTGAATATAGACTCGGGTTACAATCTTAAAGTGATTACAAGCCATTGTGTTGAGCTCAAAACGTTGAATGTATTATGAAAAGCTCAACCCGTGATAGATTGCTCTACCCGTTGTTGGAAAAAATTGTCCAAAATAAACATTTTCCTTCATTAAAAATAGAAATGACATGTTTTGAAAAATATTTACAACTTTCATTCGAGCTTTATGTACATACATGTGTCGTTATTGAGCGACATTTCTAGGTACGTCCATATTATCATACTGAAAGACATGTCGAGAAGAATAATTTTTGGATTTTCAATGATTTATAATTTTATGTTTTGCTTTTATATGTTTTATATGTTTTATATTTTGCTTTTTCAATGATATTTACAAGTAGATGTTTGATAGATGAATCAAGCAATAAACTTTGTCAGAGTCTCCAGTTCTGCTGGAGTCAAACATCTCATACCAATTTGCCTAACGAGGTACTCAAACCTATCTTTCGATAGAGCTTTCGTAAACAAGTCATCTAATTGGTAATCCGTTACAACAAAGTATAGTTCAATAATGCCGCGTTCAAATTGTTCCTTTATGAAGTGATATATGCCATCAATGTGCTTCGTGCGGGAATGATGTACCGGATTGCAGGAGATGGCTATGGCTGACTTTGAGTCACGGTACATTGGTACTTTATCAAAGTGGAAGCCATAATCCGTGACTTGTGTTCTCATCCAAAGAACTTGAGCACAACACGCAGATAGAGACACATACTCCGATTCAGTTGATGAAAGTAACGTGCAATCCTGCTTCTTGGAAGACCATCCCACGAGATTATCTTGTCCTAGAAATTGTGAACCACCAGAAGTACTTTTTTGAGTATAAAGACATCCTGCATGATCAGAATCTGAATAGGCTGTTAGAAAGAAACCGGCTTCCTTCGGATACCAAAGTCCCAAATGAATGGTATTCTTGAGGTACCGAAAGATCCTTTTATCCTCCTTGAGGTGCTTTTCAGTAGGTCTGGCTTGATATCGTGTACAATAGCATGTAGCATGCGAAATATCTAGTCTGCTTGCTGTCAAGTACATGAGGGAGCCGATCATGGAATGATATTTCGTTTGATCTATGGCATTTCACTCCAAGTCAGCATCTAGGGATGTTGTGGATAATGGTGTCCTAACTGGGTCACATTAGGTCATACCATGCTTTTTTATTATCTCTTGACAATACATAGCTTGGTTTATAAAGATACCACGTGGGGATTGGTGAACTTGAATTCCTAGAGAGAATTTTAGTTCGCCCATCATAGACATTTCAAATTTGTTGTGCATTACTTTTCAAACCATTTTGAAAGTTTTGGGTTTGTAGACCCGAAAATAATGTCATCAACATAAATCTACACAAGCAAAATGTGATCCCCAATTTTATAAATGAACAAGGTAAGATCAATGGAACCTTTTGAGAAACCTTTGGATACCGGAAATTTCGAGAGCTCATCGTACCACGCCCTTGGAGCTTGCTTAAGTCCATATAGTGCTTTGTGGAGACGATACACCTTGTCAGGATAATGTGGATTAACGAATCCTTCCGGCTACGTGACATAGACTTCTTCCTTCAAAGGACCCTTAAGAATTACCGTCGTTACGTCCATTTGATAACCAGTCAATCCCTTATGTGCAGCATAAGCAAGGAAAACCCTGTCCGCTTCCATACGAGCTACTAGTGCAAATGATTCTTCAAAATCAATTCCGTCTTTCTGGCTATACCCCTTAGCCACTAGAATTTCTTTGTTCTTGATAATTGTATTTTCTTCATCCATCTTGTTTAGCCAGATCCAACGAAGATTTAATGTAATTGCATCATATGGTCTATCAACAAGTTCCCAGAATTTAAGTCTTTCAAATTGAAGAAGTTCATCTTGCATCGATTCAATCCAGGCATGATCATCCATGGCTTCTTTGATGTTTTTTGGTTTAGCTGTACTCATGGCGAGTGCGAACATACAAACATCACCATCGGTTGCTAGTTGTCGTCTCGTGCGAACGGGCTGTGAAGGGTTTCCAATTACTTGAACCAAAGGATGATCTCGGGTCCAATGATGTGTTGACGGATTTCGTTGATAGAATGTATGCCTATTTGACTGATCAACATGGCGAGTAGAGGACTCTCCAGTTTTGTGTATTGGTGTACTGAATGGGTTAATAAAGTCCTCTTCGTCATTTAATGCATGATCTACTTGATTTGTGTTCTCTGGAGCAATGACAGTAGTTATGGATGTTGAAGGAGCGGTTGTTGATGTGATATTTTGAGGAGGTAAATCTGCAGCAACCCGTGTTGAAGTAGATGAAGTTTTATCCTTTTGTTGACGATGATCGGTATCATCATTCTTATCATGAGTGACAACAGAAGACTTTGATACAACATGTTTCTCCCCCATGAAATATTCATCATACATTGGTCCATATAACATTTCCAACTCTTCAATTGTCGTGTCCACTGTCATATCAGCTCTTGAAACACTTTGTCGAACCAGCTTTGAACTTGACATTTCATTGTTGTGGTCTTGAGTTCCGATTTCCGTACAGTTGTGTACAGAAGTCTTTTGTCATTGTGGATCAGGACTTAAACTGTTTTGTTCAAGTGTCATTTCTCATAATTCATCAAATCTGATATGAATAGTCTCGACTATCAATTTTGTTCTCTTGTTGTAAACTCTATATCCCTTAGACTGAGTTGCATATCCCACTAGATTACATGCATCACCTTTCTCTTTCATCTTATCCAAATTTTCACCATCTCGTATTATGTACCAAGTACATCCAAGAACCTGAAGATGTTTGAGTGAAGGTTTAAAATCATAAATTATGTGATATGGTGTCTTTTCGTATTGTGGAATAGTTAACAAACGGTTTTGTGTGTAGCATGCGGTTAACACGGCTTCGGCCCAAAAGAATAGTGGAAGTTTTGAAGCGGATAATAATGTTCGAGAAGCCTCAACCAAAGTACAGTTTCGTCTTTCAACAACGCCATTTTGTTCGGGTGTTCGAGCAATAGATGTTTCATGTTCAATCTATTCTTCTTCAAAACATTTCTTCAGAGTTAAATTCGAAAATTATGTTCCTCTGTCGGTACGAACTACTCTTACTTGAGCTTAAAGACCACGTTGTATCTGCTTAAGGAAGTTGATAAGAACTTCGGGTGTTTCATCCTTGGACCTCAAGAAGTGAGTCCATGTGTACCTTGATTAGTCATCGATAATTACCATAATTTATTTCTTCCCATTGATACTTTGAACACGCATGGGACCACATAAATCTATATAAGGAAGATCTAACCATACTTCAGAGCTTGGTGTAGTGTTTGTCATGAAACAACTCCGTGTAGCTTTACAAAGCTCACAAAAAGAACAAAGATGATTTTGATGAATTTCAAGCTTGGAAGGCCATAACCATGCCTGAGTCTTTGAAAGCAAGTTAATGGTATCAAAATTGAGATGAGATAGACGTTGATGCCATAACCATGCCTGAGTCGTTGAAGCTTTAGCCATGAAGCAAATTGGAGTTATAGAATTTGTGTCTTGAAGTGAGATTGTGTAAAGATCTGTACCCCATGAACCAGTGAGTAAATCATTCCCATCATAATCACGAACAAAACATGTCTTCTTTCTGAAATCAACCTCAAAATCTGCATCACAGAATTGACCAACCGAGAAAAGATTGTGATTGAGCCATTCGATGTAGTATACACGTTTGATTGTTATATTCCCCTAAACCAAATTTCCATATCCTATGATCGGTGCAAATTTATCATTTCCGAATCGGACCGTACCCAGGAACTTCTGCACGAAGTTAATTATAAGCTTGGGATTCCCCGTCATGTTCTTGGTGCACCCGGAGTCCAGTATGAAGAGTATCATTTGTATCACCTGCAGAAGAAGTAGAACACGATGGAGCATTTGCTAAATTGGATACCACGTTAGTTGTGATGTCATAATCATTAGTTTCCTTAGCAACATTTAAAGGCATACTAACACTCGTTGGCACATTTTATGTCCTAACTTTAGGCACCATTTATATCCTGTAGGACATTGATTAGCAAACCACCATTTCCAAGACTTTCTAGCAGACTCATATAATTCCCTAATTCTGCTTCTAGAGTTATGAGTAGTGAAATCTGAGGCAACTGTTTTCTTAGAGGGGTAGTAACATAATGGTTCACTTTGATTTTGGGTTTACTAGAACTAATAGGCACTGCACTTTGCTTCTTTGTTCTAGTAGCTATGCCAATGATATTATACAAAGCACACTAAGAATGATTAGCATTAGCACATTTCCACA
This sequence comes from Glebionis coronaria, assembly GCA_025667525.1. NCBI lineage: Eukaryota > Viridiplantae > Streptophyta > Magnoliopsida > Asterales > Asteraceae > Glebionis > Glebionis coronaria. The sequence goes on from CM046875.1 coordinate 223,436,424, forward strand.
TTTCACATAAACAAACTTAATATTCAAAGCATTCAAATCATTCAAAGCATTCAAATCGTCATTACACGTGATGACAGACATTTTATTCTTAAAAATATTCAAATTCCTAGGGTGTTCTTATACTTCCTTCATCTTCCCTTGACTCTTGTGTTGCCAAACCTTATCATTCACTTGAGTGCGCTTAAGCTGAGGCCGGCTAACACTGGCAGTAGAGACTACTCATGTAGTAGAAGACACACAAGTATTAGTGTTTCTAGAAGTCTGAGGCGATTGACTAACTTTGTTTGTGGGTTTAGTGGTCATTCTATACATCCCTGGTTTAATCACATTATTGTGCTTAAACCTTGGTGTTTGAGTATCCCTTATGGGTTGAGTCTGTGGTAACCTTTCCTTTCCATGCATCTTGGGGAAAACATGGGTTTTGCAAATGAGGAATTTGAGAAAGCAGGTGGTTTTCCCAAGATAGAGGGTCTATTAACTTTATAAGCATTGGGTTGTCTAACAACAGGTTTCTTAACACTAGGTTCCACAAGTTTCCCACCCATCGTAGCAACGAGTTTCTTCAACTCTACTATTGCTATGTCTTTTCTTGTAACTGAGCTTTCAAATCTGTAATGTCAAGACTTTTTTTGTTTAATAATCGACATGACTCAGATGATTTTACTTACAACGGTGTATCATTTGAAAAACTTCAAACTTTGTTTTGCAAAGCAAGCTCAACTGTGTGACAATATTGTTGAAGAAAATCACATCTATGTTGAAGTAGCGTAAAGGCCTTTTTATCAACATTTTCTTTACGTTCGAAAGCTCAGTTTCAAGCCGTTCACACTCTTTGGTCTTATCAAGATATTTGCATGCAACATTAGAATATTCATCTATATCAACACAAGATGTAAAATAAGCACACATAATATCTTTTGAGAGGCATTCTTGCAAGAGTAAATCATATTCATTTGAAAAGTCAGACTTGTCCATTTGAAGGTCATCAATTTCTTTCTCAATAGACTCAACATATTTTGAATCATCAAACATTTTAGACCAAATTTATCTTTCAAATTCAAGAACAATTTCTTTTAGTGTGGTCGTGTTCGATATAAAAGTTGTTTGACAAGCACAGTTATATCTTGAGGAATTAGTTTCTTCCACTCGTCATTTTCACGTTGTTTCCAGTCATTGTCAACAATGGATTTAATATTATCAATGTAATTTTTAAGAAACCCAAATGACTGCCTACTCTTGCTTTTAGAAGTATCAAGGGGAAATCAGTTGATAAATTTAGAAATGTTAGATTTCTTAGTGGTAAAAACTCTCTTCCATTGAATTCTTCTTTTTTTGCTTGCAAAAAACAATTGCTCACGAGACTTTTTTTTTGTGGAGTGAAAAGACCATAAAGACTGTTTTCATAAGCATAATTATATGGTTTCACAAACTCTTTATTGACCAGTGATCTACTCTCCTCTTCCAAAAGAGATGTCTCTTCATTATCAAGCCTAACAAGAGGACTTTCAGGATTGGTCCATTCGGACTCATCCAAATAAAGGCGGGGGTTCTCAGCTTGAGCTTGGTTGAGGTAGTTAGGACTTGTAAGACTAGCTTTACCCTTAAAAAATGACCGAGGTTCTATCATTCTTATTGTTTGAATAGAGTCATGCGTTTTATAAACAACTTTCTTCAAAAATTCGACTTGTTCTTCTAGTTCCGTTACTTTTTCAGTATCTTTTTCTTGTCGACTTTTGAAATCTTCTTTTAACGTTTCAACCTCTTGTTTCTTATCATCAAGAATTTTAGCAGAATCGGTAGTGGTCATAGAAATCCTTTGTTCTAGTTCATTAACTTTGGTAGTGGCAAGGTACGTTTTTTGACGTTCATCCATTAAGAAAACATTATATTGACGCTTCTCTTTGGCTAATAACTCAAGAGTTGTGTTATATTTATTTTCAAAATCTTCCTTTGAACTTTTTAACGCACTAATCTTGTACCCCTCAATATCTTTGGTCTTCTGAAGAAGCTCATCTCTATAACTTTCAATGGTCTCACTAGATTTAATTAGAGCAGTTTTTCAATCTTCAAAATTTTGAGTGAGTGTAGAGTTTGCCTTTTTAAATGCTTTTGACTCTTTCTAGTTTCTTTGACATCTTTTTGTAAAGTGGCAATTAATTTAGCAAGTGCAATATGCTCCTCTTCATCATACTCATTTGCATGTTGATCATCCTTAGACTCATTATTGCACATGTCTGATGAATCAGGTGTGGTATTACTATCAACCGTTTCCATCATACATGTGTCATTAATGGCATTGGGTAGCTCACTATGCTCATAAATATCACCAAACACATTATATTCCTCAGTAGTGTGTACCTTATCGATTGGCTCAGTGTCAAAGATGGGGCCATTGTCATCCTCAGTGACTTTGAGAACTTCTTCAACCTTTGCCATGTACGAGTAATGTGCATCGAGTTCTTGGTCGGAGGCTTCATCATCAGTGTCATCAAGCATTGCTCCTTCCTCAGCCGGCAATTTGACCCCTACTTCCATCTTCTTGCATAGCAGCATCTTTTCCTTATGATAGCTAGAGTCCCTAACCATTTTCGGCTTCCTGCATTCCTTTGCCATATGCCCATAGCCTTGGCAATTAAAACACTCAATCCCACTTTGCTGAATCACTTGAGTTCCAACAGTTTCCCTATTCCCAGCAGCAGCAGCAATCCTCTGAGTATCATACTTGGCAGTTTGTCGATCATACCTTGCAGAACTCTCAACATGCGTTGGATTACGTCGATCATACCTAGAAGGACTTTCACCACGTGGACGTGTGTCATACCATGGAGGACTCTCAACATATCGGTTCTTTGTGTTAGATGATGTTCGAATATTTTTGTTGGTGGGTTTGAAGGTTTTCTTGTAAGTCTTCATAATGAAAGCAATTTGTTGGTTCATCTCCTTATCCTTCTGAGCTTGTTCTTCATCACTGTCCTCTTTAGATGATGGCTCGGATGGTGGTGATGTTGCTCTTGTTTCTTTGCCTCGTGATCGTGTGGAAGATGAAGACTTGGATGAAGTGGAATATCTTGGTGAGGATGATTGAATGGAGTATGACTTTGGAGAACGAGAGCGATTATCTTGGAGGTATTGAGTGGTAGACACTAAAGCAAGTGGATTAGCCGTTTTTGCAACTCGTTCAGCTCGAATTTCATTTGCCTCATGCTGAGATTGTTTCAAGATATCAAATAAAAGTATGATAGTTTACCTGGTCTAACTGCTTCTATTGTTTCACCAAAGTAACAAAACGTGTCCACCTTGGTTGAAGTTGCTATAGAAATTACTCATTGACTTGCATGATGGAGGCTTCCAAGTTGTTTCTTGTCATGTCATTCATCCTCTTGTAGAATCTTGAATAATATGACTCAATTGATTCTCCATCCAATACAGTAAACTTACCAAAGTTCCAAAACAAATTTGTTTTGACATCTTGCTTGTTGAGTGATTCTCCTTGTTGCAAGCATTCAATAGCCGGCCACATTTATTGTTCCGTAGGACATGCATCAACCGTGGGATAAATATCATCTCTAATTCCACTTAGAATCATATAGATCACTTCTTTCTCTGCATCATGCCAAGCACGGTTCTCAGGAGTAAGATCAGATTGTGGTTGCGGGTACTTCTGGACTAGTGTCTGTGGCTGGTGCATAAGGAACGGTGATATATGAGAAAACATATGGTTCATGGTTAATACAGTGCCTCAATGCATTACCATTAGGTCTTGTATCAAGATAACGAAGAAAACGTTATTGCCATTGAGCATATCGACCGACTACAAACATTAATTGTCTCTCTTTGGTACCCGCCACCATGATGTTGTTGTTAGTCATACGATACTATGCAGTAGAATCCATTGCTATAAACTTTGAAATGTTGAAGTGAATACGAATCTTAAGTAGATGTGATGTGATTGTTGTTGTCAAGAAAATATGTTAAAATCCCCTAAAAATGTGTTCTCGAAAAACCAAAAATTCTCTAAGACCTAAAAATGTTTTGGAATAATTTTTCCAATTAATTTCGGAATAATTTTTTCAAATAATTTTCAGAATACGCAAAAGTCTTGAAGATGTTCGGAATATTCTTGCTTCCTTAATGTTTTCGGAATATTTTGATTTTTATTTTCGGAATGTGGTTATTTCTTCTTTCGATTTTCAAAAATTGGAATCTTGAACTGGATTTTCGGAATTTTTGAATTGTATCTTTGGAATAAATGCCTAATTATTTTCGGAATTTTAAGGATGTTGGTTTTCGGAATCCTAGTTATTTTCGGAATGTTGGAAGAAATCCGAAAATAATTTCAACCAATGATTTTCGGAATGTTGGAAGTATTCCGAAACTAAATTTAAACAATCATTTTCAGAATGTGATTTTGAGAAGGGATTTCACAATATTGAACTTTATATTTTTCTTTTCGGAATCCACGCTTGAAAACTCAATTTTCGGAATGATGGAAGTATTCCGAAACTAATTTTCAAAACAGATTTTCGGAATAATCACTTGGTTGGTATTTTCGGAATGTGCTATTGTTGGGATTTTCGGAATCAAAAACCCTAGAAGATACTTCACAATAAGTAAAGTATTCCGAAAATAACAACAAAAAAATGTACTCCGAAGCCGACGGTTGCTGATCTTCGAAAAACACCACCAAATTCAATCCAAACACCCCAGAATCTTGCGTTATTAACCACAATAACTAACCCAATCCCTACCACAACTATGTAGGAGATTTATATGAAGATTTAGAACCCGAAAAACACACAAAAATTCGGACGAGATGATTATGTAGATCAAATTACACGAACCAAAAACCAAACTAAACACCAATCACTAATATACCCCGTGGCGATTGATACCAGTTGTTGTCCCCATATTATATGATGATTATATAAAAGTAAAGATAGAAAATAGAAGAAAAGTAGATAAATTCTAGAGAGAGAAAGTAGAGAGAATGGTTGGAAACTTGGGAATATTAGATTAAGAGAGAGAGTAAAAGTTACAAATGAATCACCAACCACATCCTAACATGTTAGGAGGTGATTTAAATACTCTTTTCCTACATGTGGCGTGTGGGCTCAAAGTAATGGGTCGGGCTTGTCTTTTGGGCTTTAAGTAGCTTAAACTCAAGCCCGTGAACCACGACTATTTAACTAACTATTACAACTTTCCAATAAATATTACAGTAAAAACCTATGACCGAGCATTCTTGTTTGACTCATTATTTTTTAGGCTAACATCGTATAACTTAAAGTATTTAGATCATTTGTTAAATGTATTTTCTCAAATGTTCTAAGTATGTTGTATTGCGTATGTACACTGTATGATTATCTTGTGCATTCAAATTATTAGATATGATATGCTTTGCTATGATAAGGGTTAACATGTATAATGGTATATATATATATATATATATATATATATATATATATATATATATATATATATATATATATATATATATATATATATATTTGTGTGTATCAATTGTGTGTGTCTTATCTTAAGCAGGAACATGTCTATCACCAAAGATAAAAAACGCGCACTCGATAATGAACTTGTTTCATTTGAACAACGATGTCCATTTGTAGGAAACAACATCATACTGAAGGATGATTTTGATCCACTACGGTCAGCATTTAAACTTACCATGTATATTCTTGACATATCACCAATCAGCGAAGCATTGCGTGGAACGACATCTGTTCTAGAGACGTACATGCATGAATTCTGGATTTCAGCACAAGCTGCACCACCATCAAAGATCAACTTCACCATTAATCGGCAGCCAAAGACTGTCAGTGTTGAAACGTTCAAAATTATCTTTGGGTAAACTTACCTTGCTCGAGGAGAAAAATAAGATAATCTTCCCGTTAAATCCCAAATTGTAGAATTGTACAGGTAACTGGGATATGCTGAACCCATCAATATCGTTTCTCAGTTTCACTCCTCCAAGATAGGGCAACCATGGAAATCTCTGATCAACATCATTATTAGGTGTCTCACAGCAAAATCCAGCGGCACCGACACCATGAGACTTGCCAAGCATAGATTTTATGGGGTCTCTATCACGGTAAAAATTTGGACTACGCATTGCTTATTTGGACAGAATTTCACTTTCAATGCGCACAAAACACTAAGAAGAAGTCTGATCATCTTTAGTTCCCAAGATTCACAAAACTCATCACTGATCACTTCATGAAAGAAGATCCTTCAATTGATAAACGTGGACAGTTCTTCTATCATAACTCAGAAGATGATGACATTTTTGATATGATCCAAGCTGGAGGACCCAAAATTAAATCAAAAGTTCCTCCACCTCTAGTTCCCAACAATAAGATCAATGATGGAATCAGGGAAAGTAAAGCACATAAGCAATTACTAAAGGCCATCGAAAGACACGTAGAATCTGTAAAAAATGAAGAAGAATATCTTCCTACTCAAACCAAAGGAAAGAGGAAGAAACATGTAGCTAAGCGACAAAAGACATCATCATCCACAGGTAAAGCTAAAAAGACTGAAAAAGCCAAGGAGAATCTTGTTGAAGAGGAATAGGAAGAACCAGCTCCAACTACTCTTTTTGAAGAAAAACAACTTAGACCCTTCTTAGGAGGAATAAGAAGGAAGCTCTTGCTAAAGCCAGTGGTTCTGGTCAACCTTCAAAAGACATTGTTGAGTTAGAAATTGCAGAATTAGGAGATCCATATAGAGAAACAGAAACAGACCTAGAAAATGAAGAAGACGTCAATACTAAGCTAGTTCACACAGCGTTTGAAAATGAAGAAGACGAACAACCTAACACTTATGCTCAAAAAGACGAGGAAATACAATGTGAAGATACATAGTATGATAGACTGGATAAGGATTTTAATCTGGAAGGTAATGGAGATGATGATATGGAAACAGACACTGAGGAAATTTACAAGGATGTCAATGTCAGCAATCCTATACCAACAACAGGTTCATTTCTTGTGCAGGAGGATGCTCACATAAATTTAACTCCAGCAAGTCAAGACACACCTTCCACACCACTAGTATTCAACATTACTGTGACTACCGTTCCCATAACTCAACCATCAACCAAACAACCCGTACAATCCACCTCCCAACTAACTACCAATCTTTCCATTAATGCAGATTTCATACAAAAGATTGAAAAACGCATGAAATTCGGAGACAAGGAAATAGCAAACATCAAAAATGCATTCGATCATCATCTCCAGATAGGACAGAGAACACAGAAATGTCAAGAAGACAAAATTAATGAACTCACAAAGAAAGTAAATCGTCTTCGACAGAGGCAAAAGAAATACAAACAGAACAAAAAGATTTCTGCCAAAGAAAATGCAACATTCATCAACTCCATAAATGATCAGCAAAATATCATCACCCAAAAAGTTCAGGAAACTCTTGACAAGGAACGGCCGGCATTGCGCAAGGACATGACAAAACTAGCCGCCAACAATTTCTTGATCAGGCCTTCCAACATTCCAGGGTCAGAATATGCAATAGCTAGGAAAATGACAGATTTCGAGCAAAAGAAGATGTTGCACATTCGGATGATCGAAATTGGTTCCAACACCAAAACATCAACTCAATGGAAACTTCATGAATATCGTCAACAATCTATGGATGAAGACAACGCAACCTTCGAAGAGCATGGAAGCGTGGTTCCTTACAAGACGCACAAAAGGAAAAGAGTGTAGTCTGATGACGCATACGAGGAAGTTGATGAATCAGATGATGATGACGATGAAGATATAGAATCTAATAATGATGATGATGACGAGGACGATGACGACGACGATGGTGATGACAATGAGGGAAAGAATAATGACGGTAATGAGGAAGAAGAAGATGATGATGAAGAACGGAACGATGACGATGATGAGGATGAAGATGAGGAATAAATTAACAACGAGGATGAGAAAGAGGATCCCAAAGATCCATAAGACGGTGGAGATAATGATGATAATCATGATAAAGAAGCTAAGGATAAAAATGATGATGCTGCTAAAGATAGCTCTACTCTGGCAGATAAGTCCCTTACGGTTGCTCAAAAAATTAGGGCGATCCGCAACAAGCAAATGCATGATCAAATCATCACCCTAACAATCATAAATACTTTTGTACTCACATCCACAGCAACAGCAGTTACCACCTCCAGTACTTGATCAACTTGAACTAGAGGTTATCACTGAGTCTGCACCACCAAAGGGTTCAACACCAGCAATCTCAACATCTACATTTGCTATGACCAGTGAAACTGACATGGATGTCTAAGACACAAATATCCTTGATCTGTAATGGTTTGATGTTGTCAACATAGGTGAGAATGCACCTGAGCAACCATGGCTTACAGAAGCAGCAAGTATTTGTCTAACTTCTGATAAGGACAAGGACGACTTCACTCCACTCCTCAACAATCCCATTGATTTCTGGGGGTTCATGATGTATAAATATAGAACCTCTCACATGACTTCTGCTCTTCTCAAGATGGCATACAAAGACTCTAGTTTCTTTGCCAGTACGAACATCAGCAAAGTTGAGTATGATTATCATTCAAATGAACTTCTAAAGACGATGAACATGACAACCGGGGGTCTCCAAACCACTGATAAGACTCCGTTGAATGCCCAAGTCATACCAAAAGATAAGTACATTCCAATTGAATACTTCGTTAGTCATGATTTCGGATACATAAGAAACGGGGCAAACAAATATGCTACTTCCTTAACCATGGTCAAAGCAGTACTTTTGGATGACATACCATGGATTGAAAAAAGAGTTCCTAATCTCTGGCGTCAAGAAGTACTTCCTGTATAGACCAATATGCTGAATTGGGTATCTCACATTGGGGTAGCAGAAAGAAGTTAACTTACAACTTCATTTGTCGGTCCAAATCTGGTGCCAAAACACGTTCAGATATTCGTATCAAAAGTATTCAAAGAGGGAAGATTTATCAGATATTCGGTTATCCTTATTTGATGGAAATCAGCTTCAAACGCGAAGACGATAAAATTTATTCAATTAGTGAAGGATACCTCCAGCTACTTTGTCTTGAAGACATCGAAGATTTGCAACTTATGATGGCTCAACAAAAAGTCACTCATTTACCTAATGATATCATCATCGCATTGAGTTCAGCCGTTTGATTATGCATGCACAAGGTCGTGATCAAGCAACGTGTGGCAGATCTACAACTTGGTGTGGAAAGCTATCAAAGGAAGCTAAATCTCACATCACCTTACACTGGAGTTCCTTAAAGTCACTACAAGACTCTTCCATACATGAGCACTAAGGTACCGGTTCCAGGCATATTTTATTTGAACGATAACAAAGTCATTAAATACTTAAGAATCACCAAACTTCACAAATTCAGTGACGGGACTCTCAAGCATGTTCGTGATAAAATGTTACTTTTCAATGCCGGACATACACTTTCAGAAGTAAATTTTGACTGGGAACCCCAGTTCAAGCAGAGTGCTCTATACATGATTAAGAAAATCAAGGAGAAGCTACGGGAAAGACGGTTGATATGAAGTTTGGAACGATTTGTTGGTGGCAGGCCGTATGGAGTTCATCGTACTATATTAGGTCAATTCCATACATTTGTTGTGAATATGGACATTTGTGAATAATAGACTTTTGTGGAATGATGTAGTGTAAAAGTATGATATTTTTCAAAAATTTCTCACGAGATTCTAAATCTCTCAAAATATAACGTACTTAAGCACTACAACTAATCCTCATTAATTGGAGGGGTAGCGGTAAAATGTTCTATGACCAAAAGTAATTTCATTTTTAACCCAAGATCGGTTAATCCATTGTTATCCAAAATATTAAGGGTTAACATTTTGGATAAGGGGAGAAAATGGGATTAAGGAGACTTGTAAATATATGTGGATAAGGTAAAAAAGACTTAATGTAAAAACCAAATTAATATGTGTTATGCACATATTGAGGGGGAAACAAAAACAATAAGGTACAAAAGACTTTTGATATTTATATCACATGTACCTTAAGTGATTTTCAATGAATTTTCATAAGTGACGAGTACTTACCCAAAACACACTTAACTCACGACGGTTGTGGTGACAAAAGGTTGGTAGGATTAGGTAGAAGACCAATGATTCTTCTAGAACTGGAGGAATCTTCCCAAGGACATTCCATAGCTAGAAATAGTAGTCCTTAGGAAAGATGGGGAATGATTGTGAACGTAACAGAATGTCGACCAAGTACTTAAGCTAGCACTGGAACAATCACAACAAGGTGCTAGTTATGACATATTGGTAAGCATTGAAGGGGTTGAAGAATGAAAAAGAATTGTAAATATAAAGGGTGAAAACAAAGAAGCCCTGCTTACAACTTAGGCAGAAAGCAGGTCAACACATCTTGAAGACATTGAGCATAAGATGTCATAGACCCAGTGATGCAAAGCACAACCCCTCCCAGCTAACTCAAATATCTCTCAAAAGATATTTGTTTTAATGTCATGGAGTTCATCACATGGTCTTGTTTATTCACTCTGAATAAATTGATATTGAAAAGGTGGAAAGCCTCTCCAGCCTCCGCTCAACAAATCAAAACGCACTATTGAGTCTAGAGCCACGAGATCATCAAAAGTTTCATTAGGAGACTTTTCCAAATATTCCTTGCTTCTTCACACACTATGAAAAGTAAGAAATATTTTTATGAGTCCTACGCAATATTCTTGTAATATTGCTAGAACATCCAAGTGATACGAATGTATTACAATGAAGATGGAAATTCTTCTTGGGCCAACATTAAACAATCTCATGGTAGGTGAAATGTGCAGTTCTTTTAGAACCAATTCTTGTGATAAATGGAAAGAAACGATGGTTTGATTCTATTGAATTCAAACTTGTTCCAGGGCCTCTACGCAAAATCTAAGTGATCTTGCTAGAACACTCAAAGCGGCACTCTTTAGTGTTAACAGTGATCAGTGGAAAACCTTCCAGTGTCAACATTAAACAGCACTACGGTAGGTGACAAGCAAGATTCTATTAGAATCAAGCTCGTGACAACTGGAAAGTAACAATGGTGAAGCTCTTAATTGAATTTCACTTGTTCAAGGTTCATGAATTGACGGCTTCAATCATAAGTATAATTTTATCCAAATGATTCACTCTTTATGTTCGTAGTCACCTTTGGACGGTCGAATAAAGATAACGGGTTTACCCGCGAAATCTCCTCAAGGAGATTTTTAATTAAATCTACCTGTCACAAGTACGATATTTAATATCTTCCAACAGTCCTCACCGACCGGAGTTAAAATGCTACCGGATCAAAATGAAATGTCAAAGCCATTTTTTCGTGTCTTACTATGTTGCTCCATTTAAAGACGGTAGCGTTGTGTTGTATCAAAAGAAGCCGTCCTCACATACTTATACTTTCTGCATTAAATATTTCAACAAAATTCAAGGAAGTTCAATCAAAAGTCTTCTTCTGTATCAACTCTGAAACTTTCAAGAACTCAACAAAGTATAAGTGTGTGGGAGATGAAGTCCTGAGGAGGCAAGCATCACGAGAAGGCAAAGATCGCACGTTAAGATGATCTCTAACCACATGACAAGTCAAAGGTCAAAAGAACATGTTCCAAGCCAAAGCCTAACAATTATCAAAACATTTTCAAAACAACGAAGAAAAAGAAAAGAAGAAAATAGAAAGTGGAATACGAGCACAAGAACGAAGATCTAATATACTAGATTTAGGAATTTATAATTTGGAGTGACTTCCCTTAGGGGGAGATTGTTGGAAATACAGTTTTACTATTAGAAGTCTTGGTCACTCAAACAATATAATTACGGGCTCGTAGTATAGTTATTTGTAATAGATTAAACAAGCCCGACCCATAAGCATGTTTTATGGGCCGGAGGCCCAAGTTCATTTATGGACTTGGGTATATAACCCTCTCTTTTGATGGAGAGGGTGTTGGTTGGTTCACTTTTACATCTAATAGAACACATATTTCTCTATACTTTCTCTCAATAATTTCTCTCTCTAGAAAACCATCAACCTAGATATTGATCTAAGATTACTAATATTCTACACAATCTTAGTACGCCTAGTGAACTGTGAACCTCTATTTCGACCCTCACCATGAGGTCCAATATTACCTCCTTGTCCACCATGAGCATTAGCAAAAGCTGCATCCACCATTGACTGTAGCCTAACTGCCAAAGCCTCCATCATCGAATTCATCTGTTTCTCATTAGAAGGTGATGGTATTGGATCACTCACAACACCATTACGAGTTTGAGGACCCAAAGAAACAACTAGAATCACAAATCCACAGTTGCACCCTGATATTACTAATCTAAACCCATTGTACAACCCTGTTGTCCCATGATATATGATGATAATATAAGAAATAAAGATGAAAATAGATGAATTCTAGAGAGAGAAAGTAGTGAGAGAAAGTAGAGAGAATTGGTTGGAAACTTATGGAATATTAGATTGAGAGAGAATGAAAAAATGTAACCAACACCCTCCTAACATACTAGGAGGGTGATTTAAATACCCTTTGACAAAGTGTGGTGTGTGGGCTTGAAGTAATGGAACGAGCTTGTCTTTTGGGCTTTAAGTAGCTTAAATACAAGCCCATGAATATCTACTTTTCTACTGCATATTACAACGTTCTAATAAATGTTACAATAAAAACCTATGACTGAACATTCTTGTTTGACTTAATATTTTGAGGCTAACAATCTCCCCCAATAAGAGGTCATTCCTGTACGACATTTGGAGATTTATAGAGATTACAAATCTCACCATTAATGAGTCGGAACGTGTAATAGTAGTCTTGTTCCTTCATGTTGTGATCTTTGAGCCTTTGTTGTTATCTTTTGACTTTGTCTTTAATCTTGAGATCTTCAAATAATCCTTGACTTGTCTTTGCCATCTTGCGATCTTGTGTCTTTATCCATATACTCACACCATGCACCATCTTGAAATATTGCTTACAATCTCCTTTGAATAGAGGTCATTCCTCTTCATTAATTGTTAAGGAAGATTTTGATCATTAGAGTTTCAGAAGACTTTTGCTTTCTTGATTGTTGAATATGTCTTTGGGCACGAGTATATGGTTTTGAATCTTTGACTTTGCTGAGTACACCATAACGCCACCTTCTTGAGACAAAACATAGACAAAGACTAAATGACTTTGACATTCATCCTAAATCAGTAGCGTTTTACCTCCGGTCGATGAAGACAGTTAGACGATATTAAATATCGTACCTGTGATTAGGTAGATTCAATTAAGAACCTCCTTGACAGGGTTTCGCGACTGTACTAGTCGTTCTCTTTACTCGACCGTCTCAAAGCAAGACTACAAACATAAAGAGTGAATCGATTGGATAAATATCCGCTTGATTAAAGTCGTCAATTCAAATTCCTGGAACAAGTTTGATTCATAAAGAATCTTACCATTTTTTTTTTCTAGTTGACACAAGCTTGATTAATAAGAATATCGCAAGTCACATACCATAGCGCTGTTTGAGGTTGACGCTAGAATGATTACCATTCGTCACTGTGAATATTCATGAATATCACTCTAAAATTTATGGCAAGACCATAAAAATATTGCGTAGAAGCTTGAGACGATTTTGAATCAATTCAGAATCAAAAAACTGTTGCTTTTCAGTTTACATATGTTTAATTCATAAAGAATCTTACACATGACCTACCGCAGTGTTGTTTGATGTTAACACTATAAGGATTTCCACTCATCATTGTGAATACTAGGTAGTATCACTCTGGGTGTTTTAGCAATATCACAACGATATAGCGTAGGACTCTATTCTTCGTCATTTCGTGTGTCCTAACGAGGTTTGATTGATCTCTAGGCTCTAGACTTGATTTGTGCACTTTTAGTGGTCAAAGGCTGGAGCAGATGCCACCTATTCAATATCAACTATCTCGGAGTAAGAAAGTCAATATAAGTCGTGTTGATCTCCGTGAAAATAAAACAAACTTCTTTTGAGAGAAGCCCGTGTCAGTTGGGGAAGGGTTGTGCATTACATCAATGGGTCCATGATGTGATGTCTTCATGATGTGTTGACTCAGTTTCCGCCTAAGTTGTATGGAGGGCTTCTTTCGTTACACCCTTTATCCTTACTGTAGAAACTAGAAGGGGGGGGGGGGGTTGAATAGTTTCTTAAATTTGCTTGTTAAAGATTGGTTTTAAAAAATCTTTTTTCAAAAACTTAAGCTTGAGTACTTATGTGAAACCTTCTTATAAACAATATGAACAAGGTATAGTGCAACTAAGTAATAATCAAAAGTATAATGAATAATGAATGTATAATGTAACTAAACTAATAATCACAAGTATAATGAATAATGAATGTAAAGAGATAAGGGAAAGAAAGATCAAACCAAACACCAAGGATTTATAGTGGTTCGGAAACGAAGCTCACTCCTCGTTCCTACTCCACTCCTCGAGTACTTCTTACTCGAGAGTTCACTAATCAAAAAGCTCCTTAAGGTGGAGAAACCGTACACAACGTCGCTTAACCAATTTATGAATCTAAGCTAAAAGTCGAGCCCTAATCTTATCTAGGACTAATCTACACCAATATACTTTGAGGACTAAGTATTAACCCTAATACATACACAACTTCCAAATAGACACACCTACTTGGATTTTCACAACAATGACACAATAATGAATAAATAAGTTTGGATCTTCAATAGATCTTTGAGGTAGACACAACACTTCAACAATGATAGTGTTCTTCTCTTTGCACTTTGAGTGATTTATGAAGTATGTAAGAATCTGAAAGTTTATGTGCAAAAGAGGTGGATTGAAAGTCTGAGAATGGTCCACGATTTATAAGACAAATGTCCAACGGCTATATCTGCCCACGGTCCTTTATTGCAGCCCGCGATTCCTTATCGATAAGGAACCGTCGTAGGCGCTAAGGAACCGCCAGCGTAGAGTCCGCTCCCTTTTGTCTTTTAGTGGGTTGGATCGAATCTGGGGATTAAAATATCCTGAAAGGATATTCCAAACCAAGATAGAATATGCCATTTTCAAATTTCAAACTTTCAAATAATTAATTTAATAAAACATTTTCTTAAAAAGAAAGTTTAATAATAAAACTTTGTCACACTTAATAAAAAGTGAGTTTTAAGAAAAGATTAAATCCTTGATAACTTAATTAGTATAATTACTTGTTTGTTCATACCTTAAGTGATAATGGTTGAAATGAAAAATACTTGAACTCAAGAATTCGTTTTTCATTGTTTTCGTAAATGCTTGTTTTTACATATTGTCGTAATCAAAACAAAGCGAGACCGAAAAATGTAAGTAACGTTTTTTAGGAATCATTGCATTAACAATCTCCCCCTTTTTTATTCCGACAATCCATAAACTCAATCATCTAATAAAACAAGATTTTCAAAGACGAGTTTATCATTTCTCCCCCTTTGTCGAAGCAAAAAGGTTGCAGAAGTCTTTGAAGAAGAAAAGAACCAGACTTTGCAAATGATCCCCCTTGGTGCTTACTCCCCCTTGCTTGGGGAACCAAGGAATCAAAATATGGTGACAAGCTATATAGAAGGGTTAGTAGAAGAGAAGAGACACCCAACAATATATATCAAAGATCACAAAAAAATAAGAAACAAAAGATCCAAGATAAGTCATGTTAATAGAAAACATGATAAGGATACAAGGAAATAAATCATACAAAGATGTATGAGACACAACCACAAGCCAAAATAAAAATCATAAATCTAATCATAGTTAAGCTAGAACCTTAAGATTTGCTTGAACTAGATGTCTTGAAGATAAGCAACCAATGCTTAGATAAAAGACAAGGTAGTGGCGGAAGGAGGTGGTGGTGCCTTGGTAGAGATCTCATAGTTATAGAAAAGAGGAGGTTTAACTAAGATACTCTTGATGTAATTCAACTCCTCATATATGTGAGCCATAGCAAGATATTGATATTGACAACATTGACAATATGTTCCATGATGCATGACATTATCATGTGAAGGAGGTAGAACACTAAAGGCTAATGGTGGAAGATAAGAGGTTCCACAATCAACATTCTTAGAAGGAGAAGAGATGTGATTTTGAGTGTTCTTGGGTGAATTGGGGTTGAAAGCAATTGGAGAGAATGGAGGGGAATCAAAGCTTTCATTTGGGGAATAAGACATTTTGATTTGAGAAAGAATGCAAAATGCTTAAGGTTACATAGAGAAAGTCCAAGATAATTTGGGGGTGGTCAAAGGGTTGAAACAAAGATTCCAGAAAGTGTTGGAAAAAATCTGGAGTTTTAGGAATACCCAAAAAGTAAGGTACTGGGCGCGGTTCCTTAACTCAGTCGGTGGTTCCTTATCACTGGGGAACCGCGGTATCAATAAAGAACCACCCACAGTGGGTTGAGTTTGGTGATGAGGGAGGATTTTACAATTCAGCAAATCCTATTTTTCTAGTCTAACTAATCATGGGGATATGCTAAGAAGCAAAGATAGACAAAGAAAACACACAAAAGCTCACCAAACAAGGTTTAGACCAAAATATATAGATTTTTTAATAAAATAAATATAGGAGGTGTGTAGAACTAGACACAAGGTCATGACACAATGATCCTCCATAGTTCTCTTTTGTTCTTGCTATATTTGAGAGACCCATACATATGAATTATGTAAGCTCATTATGAATAGCAAGAAGCTATGAAAAACGTTTTAGATTGAATTAACAATGCAAAAACATTTCTCGACCATTTTCGAAAGAACTTTGAGAATTTTGAAAAAGAGAAGAGAAGTTTTCCAAAAAGAGTTTATTAAACTTAAAATCTCAAAGAAAGAAAAGACTCAAAGGATAAAAGATAATAAGAATGCACAATTAAGGAAAATGTTCCATTAAGCCTAGACCTAGATGTAAGTAATTAAAAGGTTCCCTCTTAAGTGGATTAGTGAAGATATCGGTTAAGTTTTCTACCGAGGGTACCTTCTCTATCGAAATGTTCCCCTTTTGAACATTATCCCTAAGAAAATGGTGGTGAATCTCTATCTGCTTAGTTTGCGAATGTTGCACGGGATTTTTGCTAAGGTATATTGCACCCTTGTTGTCGCACATGATGGGAACATCATCAAGAGAAATCCCGTAATCAACAAGCGCTTGCTTCATCCATAGAGCTTTTTGACATGCTTTATCGGCATTCACATACTCGGCTTCCGTGGTGGATATAGCAAGAGCGGTTTGTTCCTTGGAGAACCAAGAATTTAAACAACAACCCATGAAGGTACAAACTCCACTAGTGCTTTTCTGGTCCACATAGTCTCCCGCATGATCCGAGTCCGCGTAGACAATGGTTTCTACGCCGGTCCCTTTAGGATACCATAATCCTAAATGTATAGTGCCCTTAATGTATCGGAAGATACGCTTAACCGCTTCAAGGTGAGAGCTTTTGGGAGCCTCTTGGAAGCGAGCACAAAGGCAAACACTAAACATGATATTCGGTCGACTTGCCATTAGGTACAACAAACTACCAATCATACCTCTATATTTGGTGTTGTCTACCGACTCACAATCATCATCTACGGTGAGTTTAGTATCCGAGGCCATAGGGGTCTTCATTGGTCTAGAGTCTTCTAATCTAAGTTTCTTTAGCATTTCTTTAACATGCTTAGATTGATTAAAGAAAATACATCATCCATTTGTTTAATTTGGAGTCCTAAAAAGAGGTCAAGTCCTCCTATCATACTCATTTCAAACTCGTCATGCATGATTTTGGCAAAGTCATCACACAATGATTGACAAGTTGAACCAAATATAATGTCATCAACATATATTTTTACGATAATGAGGTGAGAACCTTTCTTCTTTGTAAAGAGTGTATTGTCTACCATCCCCATGGTATACTCATGTTTTACAAGAAACGCTTTAAGTCTTTCATACCAAGATTTGGGTGCTTGTTTGAGACCATAAAGGGCTTTCTTAAGCTTGTAAACATGATCTGGTTTCTCAAAATCATTGAAGCCGGGAGGTTGAGCCACATATACCTCCTCATTGATCAAACCGTTAAGAAATTCACTCTTTACATCCGTTTGTTGAAGCTTAAAGTCTAAAGCACAAGCATAAGTTAATAGGATTCTAATGGATTCTAATATAGCTACGGGTGCGTATGTCTCGTCAAAATCAATACCTTCTTGTTGATTATAGCCTTAAGCTACAAGTCTAGCATTGTTACGAGACACAACACCATTCTCATCTAACTTATTCCTATATACCAATTTGGTTCCTATGATGATCGAACTTCTAGGCGGAGGAACAAGTTCCCAAACGTAATTAGCAATGAATTGATTCAATTCTTCTTGCATAACGATGGCCCAACTCTCATCCATCAAAGCTTCTTTAACATTCTTTGATTCAATCAAGGAGACGAAACACAATAAGTTACTTTGATTTTGGACTTGAGATCTTAGGGTCATTTGATTTAATTCGCCTATGACGTTATCAAGAGCATGATCCTTAGACTCCTTAATGTTTACTCCCTTTTCAACACTAAGGTCTTCAACTCCCATGTTTCTAACATCTTTGGCATTAACTATGTCTATTTCATCTAAGTCATCATCTACCAAAGGTGGTGTCTTAGATGAAGGTGGGGTTTCATCAAATGTCACATTAAGTGATTCTTTGATTACACATGAGGTTCTATTGAGGACTATGTAGGCTTTGCTAGTTTAAGAATAACCTAAAAAGATACCTTCGTAAGACTTTGGTTCAAACTTAGTAAGGTAATCTTTGGTGTTGAGAATGAAGCACTTGCTTCCAAACACCCTAAATTATTTCAAAGAGGGCTTCTTATCTTTAAGAATCTCATAGGGGGTCATTCCTAGAAAAGGTCGAATAAGAATTTGGTTGAGAATGTAAGTCGATGTGTCCACGGCATTGCACCCAAATTTTTGAGGCAAAGATTGCTCATTTAACATCGTCTTACTCATCTCTTGGATGGTCCTATCATTCCTTCCATTTGATTGTGGAGCGCGAGGAGCCGAGAAGTTATGGGTAATACCATGAGCTTCACAAAAGGCACCAAATTTCACTTCATTATCAAATTCCCTACCATGATCCGTCCTAATAGAGACAATTGAACATCCTAGTTGATTTTGAATTCTTTGACTAAAGGTTTCGAAGTGATCGAAAGCTTCATTCTTAGATGCCAAAAATCTAGTCCAAGTGAATCTAGAGAAGTTGTCAACTATAACTAGGGTATAAAGGTTACCTCCATAACTCCGTATGGCGGAAGGTCCAAAGAGATCCATATATAGGAGCTCTAAACACCGAGAGGTCGAAACCAAATTCTTGGCTTTGTGACTTGAGTGAACTTGCTTCCCAATTTTCCAAGCATCACAAAAGTAACTATCAAACTTCATCTTGGGGAGATGTCTTATCAACTCCTTAGAGACTAAAGATTGAATTAAACGCATATTAGCGTGACCTAATCTCCTATGCCAAAGAGTAGAACTATCATCTAAAGTCGTTAGACATAAATTGTCCTTTGACTTCATATTAACCTTCATGACATAAAACACATGCTTTCTAACACCTTTTCTAATGACTTTTCCATCTTTTACGATTTCACTGTCATATTCTGAAAAGATGACCTTACACTTATTGTCACAAATTTGACCTATACTTAGAAGTTTAAAACCTAAGTTATCTACATGCTCTACGTTTTCTATAGTCATAGAGTCAAGAGAGACCGTACCTTTGCCAATGATATTACCACGTCTATTACTAGCGAATGTAACGTTACCTCCATCATATGCTTTGTAGTGTGAGAACAAACTTCGATTACCCGTCATGTGTTTAGAACAACCACTATCCTTAATCCACTCGTCGGGATCTAGATCGATTCCCAAGCATATCAAGGTAACAACACACAAGATCAAACATTTGGTCCCCAATATCTCATGGGTCCAAAATTGTTAGTTCCAAACATCCCTTGCATTTGGTTGGGATGCATGAATGAAGGAGACATTCCCCATGGGGAAAAGTATTGTTGAAAATTATACCAATTCATATGGCCATTTTGTTGTCCATAGTTTCTCCTAGGTGTCTTTGATCTTGATCTAGTATTATTATTATTCCTCCTAGGTGTTGGGGTTTTACTCCTAGGTCATGGTTTAGCTTGATTATCTCTTTTTGGCGTAGGTGTTCTACTTCTAGGTTTAGATTCGTTTCGTACTCTTGGAGGAGTAGATGTTTGTCTAGATAAGTTTCTAGTTCCCATTAGAGATTTACTCAAGGGCTTGTAGAATTTATCTAGAGTAGGCTTTTCGATTATAGGTACTTTGACCTTGTTAATAAGAATATGTTTTGGTCCTTCACCTAAAATTGACTTTTCAGACAATTCAGGATTTTCACAAAACTCTTCTTCTGGATGCGGTTCCGTAGCTCCATCGGCGGTTCCATAGCGATAAGGAAACGCCCCATATATTGAAAACCTAACTTGTTTTGGTTCACTAGTTAATGCTTCATTAGTGTTATATCCTAACCCAAGTTTTTCCTTAGAATGAATTTGTTTGTTTAACATATCATCAAGAGCATTAGTACCTCTCATGAACTTTTTAAGTCTAATGGAGGTGCTCTTAAGGTTTTCATTTTCTTGCCTAAGGTATTCACATTTTAAGCATCCTAGATCTATTTCTTTATTTTTCTCAAGCTTAGCTAATTTTTCTTTTAGCTCACTAATCTCGTTTTCAAGCTTAGTTCTAGTTGTTTTTAGCACTTTGTTCTTTTCAATAAATTTTAGACAAAGCTTATGCAAGTTATTGTATTGGCATTCTAATTCACTATCATCTTGAGAAGAACTATCATTGCTATAATACTCGGTTTCGGAAAGTACCTCTTTAGAAGTGTGAGCCATGAGACACTTCTCATCTTTGAGGTTGTCATCAACATCTTCACCGCTATCGCTCCATGAACCTCCAACGAACGCCGTGTGGTACTTGTCACGTAAAGGGTTAGGACAATCACCAATGAAATGATTTGGATCACCACATCTAAAGCATTTCCTATCACCTTTATTGTCTTTGGCAAATTGGTTTTTGGAGAAGGGTTTCTTGTCGTTGTTTGGTTGCCTCACGTATTGACCTCGTCTTTTGAAGAACTTCTTAAAGTCTCTAACCGCCAAGGCATATTCCTCATCATCACTATCCGAGGAACTTTCATGATCACTTTGTGCCTTCTTGGCTTTAAGTGCAAGAGACTTTCTTTCACTCTTATTTTTCACCAAGTCCGAGTCCTTCAAAATTATCATCTCATGAACCTTCAAGTTACCAATGAGTTCATCGAGTGATAATTTGGCGAGATCCTTTGATTCTTCAATCGTCGTGACTTCAGCTCTCCATTTGGGATGCAACGCCCTAAGAAACTTCCTAACATTTTCTTGCTAGAAAAACCTTCATCAAGTGCTTTTAGACTAGTAATAATAATGTTAAATCTAGCAAATGCACTATCTATGGTTTCGTCTTCTAAGATGACAAATTGTTCATATTGTTGAACAAGAAGATCGATTTTACTTTCTTTGACTTGGCTATTACCTTGGTGGGTTACTAAAAGAGTATTCCAAATGTATTTAGCGGTTTCACACATAAAAATCCTTTCGTACTCTTTCTTTGGTAAAGCATTATAAGTCACCATTTTAGCCTCATTATTTTTAGCAAGTTTTCTTTTAGTATGATCATTAGCTTTACCAAAAGTAACTATCTCCTTACTTTTAGAAACTTCATTATATTGAAATGGAAAAAAGTCACCATTGGTAATAACATGCCAAAGATCTAAATCTTTTGATTTCACATAACTCTCAAACCTATTTTTCCAATAAATAAAACTATCGGTTTCAAAAAGAGGTGGTCTTTGCACGGATTGCCCTTCTAGATACTTGTTGGAATCCATAGAAAGATTCAAGTTTTAAAATACAATATATTTTAAAAAGTCTTGTGCAACCATGTTCTGATACCAATTGTAGAAACTAGAAGGGGGGTTGAATAGTTTCTTAAATTTGCTTGTTAAAGATTGGTTTTAAAAAATCCTTTAAGCTTGAGTATTTATTTGAAACCTTCTTATACACAATATGAACAATGTATAGTGCAACTAACTTGTAACACCCCATTTTGATAATGGAATGTCACGCGTAATTATGGCGTGTCATCAAAGCATACAAGGAAAAATGTCTAAACTTTACATGACCATAAAAGGAAAATACCGGAATCAAACATCGGTAGTCCAAAAGTAAATCTCATCACACACAAACATAACTACTGAAAAGGAAAGGACTAAACAATGTCCATAGCAAGAGTATCAAAGTAAAGATAATGCATAAAGTAAAGAAAGGCTAGAAAGCTTCCAGTCCATATGCACGTACGCTTAAAGTCTACGAGCGTCCCTGAGTACTGCCGTTTTGGGAACATAGAAAAGGAAAATGGCTGAGCAATACGCTCAGTGCACGGATGTACAATAAAGCATGAATAGGATAAGCATATATGTAACACCCCCAAATTTATACAACTCAGTACAGCGGAAGACTAGTTAGTGTTACGGGATAGCACATTACTCACATCATAGACAATGCATAAAAATCGCGTCGTTTAATAATAAATCATTTCCATTCATAAACATCAAAGTTACATCGGTCCCAAGTCATTATATTTCATACAAAGTTTTACAAAGTATTTGAATGGAAAAAATATTGTTTAAGTGCGGGCCATGAATTCTTGTCGTCTTCCCGAGAATTACCTTCAAGTACCTGAGATAAAACATGTTAAAAGAAGAGGTCAGCGATAACACCGAGTGAATTCATAGAGTTTCATAAAATCCATCAATATAATATCAGTATAAAATTATTACTGAAAATCATTTTGTACAAATCATTTTAATAGGCCATAAAATAGCCAAAATCATTCAAATCCTTATCGAAAATCATAATATAGGCATTTGCCTTAAAAATCATTATACGAGCCAATATCGTAAAAACATCATACAATACGTTTTATAACGTTGTATAGATTAAATAAAAACCGTTATATGAATATGGTTATATAAAACCAAAACACGAACATAAAATCAATAGTATGACCCTGTATTGCTAGTCATGCAATACATCGTAATTCGGTGTGTATCGTAGTATTTCGTTAATTGGATTATTATAAGCCGCATGACATTGTTACCTTACTACAACAAACAACGGGTAGCTAGCCCGAAACTCATTTGCCCATCTAAATTAGCGTGTCATCACAAAGGTCACGCTATGTAAATCTTCTCATACATAAATTCGCTTACCAATCAATGTGGCACGACGGGGATCAACCGTCAAGGCGCGAACTGGGGTGATCGTCCCCAAATAGTACTATTAAATGCATAAGCGTCTACCAACTCCCGGTAGTTCACAATTCATGCTAATGGGACTTTTAGTGACATAACCTAACTTTAATAATCCATTTTATTTCATCTATCGGGTCCATTAATCATTTATCGGGTCATACAATCGGGTCATTCAATCATTCGGGTCCAAATCAATAAACAAGAAATCGGGACAAATGGTGTCCTATTTTATAAAAACTAACATGTTATCTCCCTCGCGGGTTTATAAAACATTTATAAAAACATTTAAAAGAGCGCGAGGCTATGAACTCACGTTGATGTGGGAAGACGATTATCGGCGATTTGGATGTACGGTACGTGCTTCAATCACGGAAACCTAAACAAATAATACTCGTCTTAGACTCATGTCCAATGACTTATAAAAATAACAATTATGTATACATATGATGATTATATATATATGATGATCAAGTGGGTTTACATATTTTCGTTTACTCATTTTAGTGTTATATGTCGATAACTTTGATACTAGTTTACTAGTTTTACCTTTTTACGTGTTTTAGGTCCAATAAACTTATTATAAGTTCCTTAACTCGTTTTAATCCTTGTTATACTTATTTTATTAGTATGTATACTTTCCATGTTGGGCCCAAATGGGTTAAGCCCAATAGATTCTTTTTACAAGTTTTTATCCTATTTAGTCCATTTATTAGTCCAATAGGTTTATTTAACTTGTTAATGTCCGTATGCCCTATAGTTCGGGTTTTATCGGTTTTTACTTGTTATACATGTCTATATATCAATATATAAGTTTTATAAAGTTTTCATTAGACGGGTCCAACCATCTAAGTTTTATTTAACAAAAACGTTAATTTTACGGCAATAGCCGAAAAAGTCGTAAAAATCATGTTTATAGTTTTTATTACTTATAAACATTATTTCACCACCATTTATATAATTTATCCATTTGATTAACCTTATATATATATTTACATAAATAAGTTTTATAAGTTAGTGGGTTTTTATTTTACATTTTATATATTAAAATGTGAGTGCTTATATAATAATATTATTCTTTAATTTCCAAAAATCTGATTTTTAACTTCATCTTCACCAAAACTGCCATATCTTGAGTTCTATATGGAGATAGAAGCTCAAATTTTTATCACATAAACTATATGATATATGCTACAATTAACTCTTCTATAGCTACTGTTGAATCATCTTCTAAATATTTTCTAAAAATCGTCCAAAACAGTAACCTCAGATTTATACCCTAAACTTGTTTTGGTCATATCTTACTCATTACAATGATTCCATTGCATGGCCAACTCTCACATGTGTACAAGACCCATAGCTTACTGTAAATGGATTCTACTTCATCATATTATCAGTCCATGACTTGCTTCTTTACTGTTTTATACAGCCATCAAATTTAGACAAGATTTTAGCCTTGTTTCTTATAGTTTTTCATCTTTTTATCCATGATTATCAACAACAAATCCCCACATAACATTTTTATCATCATATAATCATTATAAATATATACAATAGGAGGTAAAATACATGTTTACATAATCAAAAGAACAAGAAGTTGAGGAGGACAATCTTTATACCACCATGATGATGTAGGTTGTGATCAAAACATGGATTTTGATGGAGAAACTTGTGATGCACCAAGACCATCTTCATGACCACCATGCCTCATGAACTCCTTGTGGAAAATCAGCCCCAAAACACCATGAATACTCCTCCTTGGATGTTATAACTTGCACCAATCTTCATCTTTTTGAATGGAGATTAACATATGTTAATTATAACATATGTTTTATGGTTAAATTTTGTATGAAATGGGTGTTTGTGAGAGAGGGGTGGACGACAAACATGGGGGAGATGAGAGAAAAAGTGTGGTTTTGCATGTGGTAGAATGATACTAGTGGTTTGAGGTTGTTAGTTTTTGTGGTAGAAGTAGCTTAATGTGTAAGCTTACTTACACATGTAAGTGTTAAGCTACACTTCGACACATCATATGATGTGTTGTAGCTAAAGCTTGGCCGGTTTCGGGGGTGGGACAAGTGTCCCACTTGTCTCATCCCCATTTATTTACGGGTACTCCTCGATTCTAGTTTCCTCGATTTGCGTGCCCTCGGATCGTTTTACGGAAAACGTTTTTATAAATTATGAATCAACGGCACAAAACGAATCCAATAAAAATTGTCTCATCAAAAACGGTGTTCGAAGACGTAAATACGTAATCCTAAGGTTTCCGGTTTAGTCGTAAAGGACGTTAAATAAAATCGTAAGTCCTAATCTCTTCTCGTAAATTTGTGAGTTTATGAACCAACACAAATTTAAAACTCCAAAATAATATTCATGGACAAAATTTATTTTCTGAAATGTCGGACTGTCACCAAAGACGGCGTATGTAAACGTAAGCACGTAACGTTGAATCCTCCGGTTTAAACGTAGTCGATGCTACTCCAAGACGTAAATCCAAATTTCTTCCCAAAAATAAGTGAGTTCATATTGTAACATTAAAATAATATTTTCAAATAATATTTGAGAATAAAATATTAATCGTAAATTGACGGATTGTCACAATATAACATATAACAGTTGAAGAAACTAAGTCCCGAGTAACCTGGTTAAGTCTTGGTAAAACTGGTTTTATAGTTTGAAAAGCCTTATGTTTATCTTATAAAAACTGTTTAACATGTTCTGCCATTAGCCAATATAGGTCATGAAAATCCACCGTGCATGAATACTTGGAGGGGTGACCTCATCATGAAAATTAGAGGGGCTGCCTCTAATTTAATATACTAGTTTGGGTAGGAGGGATCAGCTCCTTGTGAAGGATGCAAGGTGATAGGTGTGAAAACACCCATCCTTTTACCACTTATTTCTTGCTAAAACAAGACCAAAACGCGTATTTAATGTCATTTGTTTGGAATTATGCGTGGTTTGTGTGTTTGTTGTATTTTCAGAGCCAACCGGATAAATATTAAAGAAAACATGGGATTGCACGGGTTTTATCGAAGAAAAAGACAAAAAGACGAAGTCTAGAGTCCAAGAGATGCAAAAGATTTGAAGTCAATGGGCCTATTTGAAGATTTATCGAAGAAAAGGACCAAAGATGGAAAATTTACATATGTCGAAGAACTCAAGTCTATTAAACGAAGAAATTAAAAGACGAGTTGAATTTATTCGTCGACAAATCCCGAATCGAAAATGAAAACGTCAACTTTTCTGAAAAGACGAGAAGACAAGAAGATAGGGAGAAAGCCCACTCACCAACCAACTTGAAGGCCTATAAATAGGAGTCCCTTCACAACATTAGACAAGTTTTCTTTTCCAGTTTCTTTCTTTTTCTTGTTTCGTAGGAAACCAACACTATTAGGGTGTTGGTGATTTTTCATTTTGTTGAATCAAAGATCTTGTAAGTTTTTAATCTTCCCTTTTGTTTACTTAACCTTAATCAATCAATATCATCTTTCATTTAATCTTGATCTTTCTTTTCTTGGTGATTCAAAGTTTTTAGTTTTTATTTTGTTGAGTTTGATCTTCAAAAGTAAGTGGGTTTTGGTAAAAATCGTGTGTTATTGTTTCCCTGTTCTTCGCACTACTTCATCAGCCCAGATTCCGAAGGAGCAACTCTTATTCCGAATGAAGGATTTGGGTTAATTATTCCGGATAAATTAAACATTCCGAATCAAACTTTTCATCATTTTATTCCGAGTCAGCAAGTTATTCCGAGTGAAGCTTTTTCTTTTGAGTATTCCGAATCAGTATGTTCATCCGGAATAATCAATATTCCGGATGAGTTGTTATATTTCGAATCAAGTTTTTTCAAAATATTCCGAATCAGTTTTTTATTCCGCATGAAGGTTCTCGTTTAAGTTATTCAAAATCAATCTTTTTAGTATTTTATTCCGGATCAAGCAATATTCCGAACCAAGCTTTTCAATATTATTTCGAATAAACGAATTATTTCGCATGAGTGATTTTTCTCCTTTTATTCCGGATAAGCATAATATTCCAAATGAAGCTTTTTGGTCAGTTATTCCGCATGAGCTATATTCCGCATGAGTATTCCGGATCAAGGGACATTCCGGATGAAGGTATTATTCCGGATGAGTGATTTATTGGATTATTCCGCATGAGTTTTGGTTATTCCGAATGAGCAGTTTTATTCCGCATGAACTTTAAATATTCCGAATCAGCAATTTTTCCAAGTTAAGTTGTTTTACTGTTTTACTGTTTTACTGTTTAAGTGTTCTAGTTTAATTCAACCTTTATTTTTATTAGTTGTTTTTGGCTTATTTTCTCTACTGCACGCATTTAATCCTTTCTAGTAGAATAGAAAACCAAACCCGATTTTAGTAACCAAGAACGATAATTCCACTTTGAGCTGTGATCAATTCGAGAAGATACCGAGAAACAAACTTTCAAACATAACAAAATCTTAGTTATCAAATGGCGCCGCTGCCGGCTCTTTTCGTAGAGATTAACGGTTTTTTGTGAGAAATTGGATTTTGGGATCCGTTCACCGTGAATGTTACTTTTTCATAAAAATTTTCAAAAAAACCATAAAAATATAAAATTTTCAAAAATACAAAAAAATTAAAAAACATAAAAAAACCAAAAAGATTTTTGCTTTGTTATTTCTTTTGCAGGTACATGCGTACACGATCAACGTCTTATCCCGAGCCCGAGACTCTCGATAACTTAGACATGGCCGGTGTACACAACAACAATAATAATCCACCTCAAAACAACATGAATAATAACAACAATGAACCTCTACCGGACAATCGTCCTATGATCAACTTTTGCAAGCACATGTAGAGGGCAACAACGATCCTATTGTCATACGCGCGATTGCAACCAACAACTTTGAGCTCAAATCCGGCTTTATTCAAATGGTCTCTGCTCAACCATTCTTGGGGCGTACCATTGATGATCCTCATGACCACATCAAAAGGTTCCTTCAACTCACGAATACGGTCAAATTCAATGGGGTTCCACAAGAGGTAATCCGCTTACAACTTTTTCCTTTCTCCTTAGAGGGACAAGCCCAGCATTGGCTTGCAAAGAACCGCCACAAAGTATTCTTACGTGGACGGACTTAGAAACCAAATTCATAAACTACTTTTTCCCACCCTCTCGTACTACCGCTTTGCGGAATGAAATTATTAATTTTGAACAAAAGTACGATGAGACTTTTAGTAAATCTTGGGACCGTTTTAAAGACCTTTTAAGAAAGTGCCCACAACATGGTTTTACCAAAGTGCACCAAATTAATACTTTTTACAATGGTTTAAGCATGAATGACCAAGATTCACTAAATAGTGCCTCGGGGGGTAATATTTTGGTTAAGTCTTCTAACGCCGCTTGGGATATTATTGAGAATAAGTCTCGAGTCCAAACCAAAAGTGTTCGGACCAATGCCGCTAGTGCTAGCAATAATGACAACGACAAGAGACTTGACAAACTTACTTCGCTTATTGAATCGCTTGCTGTCTACACTGCTAACAATACCAAAAGCATCAACGCTCAAAACGCCCAAGTCAATGCTATAAGCCAACCATGTGAAATATGCGGGGGTCCTCACTCTTACACTACTTGTACCTCCACCCAAGACTATCTTTGTGAGAATGTTAACGCAGCATACGGTACCTATCCTCCGGGAGGCTATCCAGCCCGCCCTCAAGGAGACCGTAACTTGCTAAGTTATCGTTCCACCAACTTTCTTTCCCCGCCCGGTTTTCCTACAACCAATCAAAACCAACAACAAAACCTTAATCGAACCAATCAAAACCAACCTCGAGCACCTTACCAACCACCTCAAAGGCAACCATATCCACCTCAAAATCCTACTCAAGTTTACCAACCCGCTCCTTACCAACCACCTGCTTATCAAGCACCTCCTCCTTCCCAACCCACCGTTTTCAACCACGAGGTCGAAACATACATGCGGACGAATGATGTGTTGGTGAAGGATCTGCAGACCCAGATTATTAATTTGAAGGGCGATATGGTGAAACAAGGGAATGATCTTAGAGCCGATATGCGAAACTCTTTGAGTAGTCAAACGAATGACCTAAGGGACATGATGGCTGGTTTCTTCCAAGGTAATCAACCCTCTTCTTCGGGTACTCTTCCGAGTAACACCGTTGCTAATCCAAGAGGGGAGATGAAAGCAATCACCACTCGCAGTGGAAAAGGTACCAAGGAACCCGAGCTTCCTACACCTACACCGGTGATTGTGACAAAGGAAAACGAGTCCACTACTTCTATTCTTCCACCTCTTACTTCTACCCCTCCACCACCCAAGGATGTGAGTGATCCTACAATTCCAAAGCCTTCCTCTTTATTCGATATACCTTATCCCTCAAGGTTGAGGAAAGAGAAGCTCAAAAGCAAGGACGATATTCAAGTTTCAAACTTTCTCAAAATGTTTAAACACTTGAATTTCAACATCTCCTTCGCTGAGGCTCTCGCTCACATGCCTAAATATGCGAAGATGTTTAAAGATCTTTTTAGTGACAAGGAAAAGCTTCTTGATATTGCTAATACCCAACTTAATGAGAATTGCTCTGCGGTTCTCTTAAGGAAATTGCCAACCAAACTTGGTGATTCGGGTCGCTTCTTAATCCCTTGCAACTTCCCAGGAGTAGAGAATTGCATGGCCCTAGCCGATCTAGGTGCTAGTATCAACTTAATGCCTCTAAGGGTTTGGAAGCATTTATCTCTCCCTGAGCTAGTCCCCACCAAAATGACTTTGGAATTAGCTAACCGTACGGTTGCTTATCCAGTGGGGATAGCCGAAGACGTTTTCGTTGGCGTTGACAAATTCACCTTCCCGGCGGATTTTGTTGTCGTTGACTACGAGATGGACCCTCGGGTTCCATTTATCGTTAGACGTCCATTCTTGAGGACCGGTCGCACTCTCATCGATGTAGAAGCGGGTGAGCTTATCATGAGAATTGGTGACGATCAAATTGTCTTCAACATGGGTAAGATTTCTAAACAACCTTATTCATACGAGAGTGTTAATTGTATCGACGTTCTTTATGAGGCTTTTGAAGAACACTTTAAAGATGCTTGTAAAAGTAGTCTTACCTCTCTTCCAAATGTTGAGACCGTTGCCTCTATTGCTCCATCACTAACTCCATTTGGAGAAAGTGATTTCCTTTTGACAGAATTTGAAGCCACTTTGGGAGATGTGAACTTACAATATGACGATTCTCCCACCGATTGGGATGAAGACATTCGTACCATTGAGAAACTTCTCAATGAGGACTATATTTCTCCACCATCTCCCAAGGATATTTCTATTGATGAACCGAAGTTGACTACGCCCTCCATCGAAAATCCTCCGGATTTAGAGCTTAAGGAATTACCATCCCATCTCGAGTACGTGTTCCTTGAAGAAAAGAAAAAGTCACCCGTCATCATCGCTAAGGACTTGAATGAAGAAGAAAAATCTCGCCTTATCGCCGTGCTTAAAGATCATAAGAAGGCAATTGCTTCGAAAATTTCCGATATCCGCGGAATTGATCCAAACTTTTGTACTCACAAAATTCTCATGGAAGATGACTTTAAACCCGCAATCCAAAGTCAAAGAAGGGTTAATCCCCGAATTCATGACGTCATCAAAAAAGAGGTTATCAAACTTCTAGATGCCGACATGATTTACCCTATTTCAGATTCGCCATGGGTAAGTCCCATCCATTGTGTGCCAAAGAAAAGCGGAATGACCGTTGTTCCCAATGAACACAACGAGTTAATTCCTACTCGTCTCGTTACTGGGTAGAGAGTTTGTATCGACTATCGCAAAATCAATGATGCCACGAGAAAAGATCACTTTCCTCTTCCTTTCATGGATCAAATGCTCGAGCGTCTAGCGGGTAATGATTACTATTGCTTCTTAGACGGTTTCTCCGGGTATTTTCAAATTCCCATCGATCCGAAAGACCAAGAGAAAACCACATTCACTTGTCCCTACGGAACATTTGCTTACAAATGCATGCCTTTCGGTTTATGCAATGCTCCTGGGACGTTCCAAAGGTGTATGATGGCTATCTTCCATGACATGGTTGAAGAAACTATGGAAGTCTTCACGGATAATTTCTCGGTTAATGGCGATTCTTTCTCTCCTTGCCTTGCCAATTTAGAACGTATGCTTAAGCGGTGTGAAGACACTCGCCTTGTTCTAAATTAGGAAAAATGCCATTTCATGGTAAAAGAGGACATCGTGCTAGGACACAAAATCTCCAAAGCCGGTCTTGAAGTGGACCGTGCTAAAGTCGATGTTATTGCAAAATTGCCTCCACCTTCAACCGTTAAGGGTGTGAGAAGTTTTCTTGGTCATGCGGGCTTCTACCGTCGATTTATCAAAGACTTTTCTAAAATCGCTCGCCCGATGACCACCTCTTGGAAAAAGATACTCCTTTTATCTTTTCCAAAGAGTGTATTGAGCCTTCAACCTTCTTAAGGATAAGCTAACTAAGGCACCAGTCTTGGTTACCCCTAATTGGGAGCTACCTTTTGAGTTGATGTGCGATGCTTGCGACTTTGCTATTGGAGCGGTTTTGGGCCAAAGAGTGAACAAACACTTCCAACCAATCCATTATGCTAGCAAGACAATGACAGGGGCTCAATTGCATTACACGACAACCGAAAAAGAGCTTTTAGCTGTTGTCTATGCCTTTGAAAATTTCGCCCCTATCTTGTCCTTTCCACTACCATCGTGTACACGGATCATTCCGCGTTGAAGTACTTGTTAACTAAACAAGATTCTAAACCAAGACTTCTTCGCTAGGTTTTGCTACTTCAAGAATTTAAAATCAAAATTTGTGATAAGAAGGGAGCTGAAAACCTAGCCGTGGATCATCTCAGTAGACTTAAGGATCCTTATCAAGGGGATCATCCAAACAAAGAGATCAATAACTCTTTTCCCCTTGAGACCTTAATGTCTATCAACTCGAATTTTTATGAAACCCCGTGGTTTGCGGACATTGCAAACTACTTGGCGGGTGGAATTCTCATTGACGGGTTAACATCCCAACAAAAGAAAAAGTTCTTTAAAGATATTAAGACTTACTTTTGGGATGACCCGTATCTCTTCAAACAATGCGCTGATTTGATTATTCGCCGATGTGTTGATGGACCGACAACTTTAGACATTCTCGAAGCTTGCCACAAAGGACCCACCGGTGGTCACTTTGGTCCCAACTTCACAGCAAAGAAAGTGTTTGACTCGGGATTTTATTGGCCCTCCATTTATCGTGATGCTCACGAAATGGTGAAAAATTGTGATGCTTGCCAACGACAAGGAAATATCACACATAAAGATGAGATGCCTCAAAATTTCATACAAGAATGTGAAATCTTTGATGTATGGGGCATCGACTTTATGGGGCCATTCTCTTCATCTAAAGAAAACAAATACATCCTTGTAGCCGTTGACTACGTTTCTAAATGGGTTGAAGCCAAAGCTTTACCCACAAACGATGCAAGGGTGGTTTGTAACTTTTTGAAGCAGCTATTCGCTAGATTCGGTGTGCCTCGTGCCATTATTAGTGATCGCGGGACTCATTTTTGCAATGATCAATTCACAAGAGTCATGGCTAAGTATGGTGTCAATCATCGTCCTTCCACCGCATACCACCCACAAACTAATGGGCAGGTTGAAATATCTAACCGAGCGTTAAAGCGAATTCTTGAACGAACCGTGGGAGAGCATCGTGCCTCATGGGTCGATAAACTTGATGATGCTCTGTGGTCTTTTCGTACCGCATACAAGACTCCGATTGGTTGTACACCATATCGTCTCGTATACGGGAAAGCATGCCACCTCCCCATTGAGTTGGAGCACAAGGCTTACTGGGCCTTGAAGTGGGCTAATTTCGACATCAACAAAGCCGGTGACCTACGCAAAATCCAACTCAATGAGCTCAATGAACTCAGGAATGAAGCTTATGAAAATTCCTTGATCTTTAAGGAAAAGACTAAGCTCATTCATGACTCTAAGATTAAAAACCGAGAGTTCCAATGATAGTTGTAAAATCACACTTGTTTAGGAAAACAAGGCAATAATATAGGGCAAGCGTGCACGACGATTTAGGAAAACCGTGTGTGTATGACCCTAAGTGAAGTGAGTTCGTTCTCGAGGAGGCTAGTGTGTTGTGTGATGAATTGATTTATGTTTGATTTTATTGTTAACAGAAAATAAAGAAATGAGAGAAGAAAAGAAATGACGGTTACGAAGGCGGATTAAACTAAGACGAAAAAGCGATAACGTAAAAACCGTAAATAGTACAAAAATTAAAATTTTAACCTAAAAATTCCTAAAAATTACTAAAAATCCACAATATTATTCTAAGAGTTTACAAAAAAATCCAAACTTGCTAAAACCTTTTAATTAATTAAATAATGACTTTTTAATGCTAATTAAAGCCCTAAAAATCATAGTTAATTATAAAAAAGCCCTAAACAAGATTTTAGAGTTTGTAAACCTCAAAAATAACCTAATTAAGCTAAAAACTATTTTTAAAAATTTTAAAACCAAATTAAACTATTTTTAAACACTTAAAAACTATTAAAATCAATTAAAACTTAAATTAATTCTAGAAAATAAATGAAAGACCTAAAAAAATATTTGGAAAGTGATAAAACTCCTAATTATGTGTCTACAATCTAGGAAAAATGAAAAAAGTAGAAAAAACCAACTTTGAATTTTTAACAATAAAATAATATTAAAATAATCAAAAAAATTCAAAGTTAACTTAATAATTCTAAAAAATTACCAAAAATCTTAAATAATGTAACTAGAATAGAAATGCAATCAAAATTTTCTAAAACCTATTTAATAATTTTATATTAAATTTTAAAGTTAGCTAAAAACCCTAAAATCTAATAAAATCAAAAATAAGCTAAATTGAAAACTTAAATAGCTGAAAACCTCAAAAATGTAATTCAAAACCTAAAAACTATTTTTTGGATTTTTAAAATGCTTTTTGCTATTTTTAAATTACTTTCTAAAAATTAAACTAAAAATAATCCTAATAAATAAATAAAATACGGGAAAAATAAACTTTTAATTCCAAAAAGTCCTAAAACCTAATACAAACCTAAGAAAAATGCTAAACAGTAAAAATCTCAAAGAAATAATCTTAAAACAGCTTATAAATAAGCTGTTTGCTAAATAAGCTTAAAAACAAACACTCCTTATATTTCAAATGATGCAAGAGTATACCAATCAAAGTCCCTAGGGCAGTTGGTTAAGGCCTTTGTGTGTGAGAGGAGTGGCGCAAGTTCGAGTCCTGGCCACGTCCTTTTTACCTTTTTATATTTTTTTTTCTTTTTAAACTTTAAAAACTCAAACAGTGTAACTAATACTTACTCAAAACACAAATCAAATCCAAATTAATCAAGATTTACACAAATAAGCACCAAAAACGTGCTCAGACAAGGATCTTGTGACTGATGAACACAAGTGATTTCTTCACTTGTGAAAAGATTAAACAAGAGGACTTGTTTTGCTGATTTGTGGTGTTTTGATTGGACAAGAAGGCACCCCTACACTCAGTTGGAGTGTAGGGAGTCAATGCAAACACAAGAAACAACATGATCAAACAGAATCAAGCACAATAGACACAATCAAGTTTCTGAAAAAGCTTAGGTGACTGATGAGTATATTTGCTGGTTTTACTTGCACAAAAATGATTTTTAATGGCACAAATCTTTCACACAAAGTAACCAACTAGCATTCAATCAATCACAAAGCCTACTTAGACCTATAATCTAACAACTTTCAAGATTTTGATGCACAAATTCAAGAAAAACAAGCAAACAAGAGACTTAACTGATTAATGAGCTATTCTCCATTCTTTTGACATGCAAAATGCTTTAAAATCTCACCAAATTAAAAACCAATCTAGCATACAACCTAATAACTACTTAGGGAGTGTGTTTAACAGGTTTTAACACAAAATCAACAAAGGAAACTCAAATAATGTGCAAATCCAAACACCCCTTTAAATTTCTGATAATGAAATTTTTCAAACCAAATGGTATCAAAACACACCCAAACTGATTACTAATGCTTCTAACATGCATATAATCCAACAAGAGAGCAATATCAGTCAAATAAACAACACTTGAACAACTAGCATGCAATTTCATGAAAATC
Source organism: Glebionis coronaria (assembly GCA_025667525.1). Classification (NCBI taxonomy): domain Eukaryota; kingdom Viridiplantae; phylum Streptophyta; class Magnoliopsida; order Asterales; family Asteraceae; genus Glebionis; species Glebionis coronaria. Next base: position 223,472,015 of record CM046875.1, read on the forward strand.
ACAACAACACCAAATTTATGAAAATTGAAATAGAATCAAGGATTTTACCTTGAGGGACCTACATCCAGGTCCCTCAGTGGTTGCTTAACCACCTCCAATAGGCTGGGGCCTATGCAGAACCTTTGTCAAGCAATCAACAATAAAACCTGCAAAAATCAATGAACACATAAGCAAAAGTATACTTTCTGATTTTTGAAAACTTATAAACCTTTTCACAAGCCAATGAAACTTAACCACGTTTTAAACAAGGAATTACCCTCAGAAAAACAAGAAAACCAATCCACTTTCACTTCTTAATCTTCTTAAATTTCTGAAAAATTCAAACCTTTTCAAAACCTATTTTGAAAACTAAAAAAAAAACACTAAGTGTTTAACAAATATCAATGGAACTCAGACTATTCAAGCATGCACCAAATTTCTAAAAAACAATAAAAGGAATTACAATTTATCCAAAAAAAATACCAACTTTATAATATTTTAAAAAGGATTACAAATGCTTGAAAAAAATCTGGAACAAGCTTATAGGGACACATACGTCTCATATATACTACTAAGAAGAACTATCTAGAAAAACAGAAACCCTAATCTTGAAAGTCCTATAATGCCCTTTGTCTTCTTCTTGAATTTCAGTCAAAGATGGCACATGTGAGCTTGTTTGTGATGTCCAGCTGTTGGAATCTTGATCAGGAGCGTTCAAATCTGCTTGGGGACCAAGGAGTATGTGTGAGTCGTTGGATGTGTCGGGTTTATGGTTTTGAGGGAAAGGGACGGGGCAGGGGAGGGTCCCACAAGACACATGGGTGTGTCTTGTGCACAGTTTTGGTGTGGGATGGGGTGACAAAAAGTTTAATCATCAACCTGCACAATTGGGGGAAAAACCCCTTTGTTTTTAATCTGATTATGCCTGGGAAAATTAGGGTTTATGTGGGGGATTAATGTAGGTTTAATCTATTTTGGGTAAAGTGATTTTTAAATTACGTGTTTGGGTGGGAAAAACAAGTGGGGTGTTGACTGGGGTTTGACCCAGGTTTATTTAATAAACCTGGTTGGGTGGGTTTGGTTACGGGTTGGGTAGGGTTATTGGGTAAATGGGTATTCGTGTGGGTAATGGTGAGGTGTCAAAATGTGAATGGATGGGTAAGTTTGGTTGTATGGCAGAATTGACCCCCAAGCTTTCCTCATTTGTTCATGTTGTAAATAATAGCTATCAACGCCCATTTTCCCTTTGACAACTTTGGACAGCTTGTCATTTTTGGCACAAGTTGTTTTCATACTTTTAACAAGGACTTCAAATACAATTCTTGGATTCTTCAAGGTCTGAACTTGTAATGTCTTCAAACTTTAGGGACCCTATTCATAATTTTGAATATTTGAGGGGTATAAAGTGTTAATCTTCAAAAGTTGAGGGACCAAACTTGACAATCTTCAATTCTTCAAGGGCATTTTTATAAAATCCAAACTTGGGCCCGGTTCATTGTGCGGCTTCGTTTCCCGTGTTCGTTTTTGATTGATTCTTGTGATCTGTTGCCATTTCCTCAATATCCGTACCTAAAAATACACAAGTGACAAACACGAGCATATATTTGGCAGTTTAATGATATTTTATGCATTTTAAGCCCTATTTGGACGATGAGACTATGTATAAAAGCAGTCTCATCACTCCCCCATACTAAACCATTGCCGTGCCCTCACGCAATGCTAGAATAAAGTATCGTAGCACCTCCAAAATTCAATTTTATTCACTTTATTGAACTAGTTATACTACTACTATTACTACTACTTGTGTTTTAGACATAATGTATGATTTTCATCGCAAAATGGGACGTTTAGGTTCATAGAATAAGAACACGTGAATGCTTCGTTAGAAATAATTTCGTCGTCCTCGATTTTTACTCCAATTCCATGCCAAGCGTGCAACGAGATCATTATCATTATAAGCTAGTAATGCTAACACTACTCATATGCCCTAATCACGTACTTATCCTCCCATTATTCCTAAGTTGTATCTCTTATATTTTATTTTGTCTTCATGATCACGAGGACACATCATTTGACTTATGCGATAATAGAGATTTAGTTCTAAAAATAGAGTCCTAACGGTGTAACTAAGACCATCAAATCAATAACCCCTCCTAATAGACAACGATGTTAAAAAATTAAGTTGACAAGAAGGATCGATAAACACGGTTTTATAACGGTTTTGAACATGAGACTTATTACCAAGACTTTTATACGCCCCCTAACGGAAGGGCCTTATTATCTTTTGTTTACCTCCATCTTTTATTCAACTTCGCCATGAAGCTTTTATTATGACTTCGGTCTTGCCTTGCCTTTTATTATCCGCCTCATCGGTGGTTTTATTAGCCAAAGACGTATATCCTCATGCTAAAGCAAATTTTGGATCTTTAAAGCTTCGAAGATTAAGGCTTGATTCACTTTCAATTTTGCATAGATTTTAGGCCTTGTGGGGCTTCAAATTGTTTGCTAGATTTAGGTGAGCACTTGAAATCTTATTATTGGGTGAAGCTTTCGATTATTCGGGTGCCAATACTTCAAAACCGTGACGCTGGCGATACCTTAATGTCTTCCCAATTTAATTACACGAAAGCTACTAGAAAAGACTAGAAATCCAACAATCCTAACTAAACGCTAAGTCAATATTTATTAAGCAAAAAATATTTACAAGCGAAGGGAGAATAAGCAAACAACGAGAACACATGAGTTTTTGAAAGAATACGAGTACTCTACGTTTAGCATAGTAACTTATAATTAACTCTATCATTTCTCGTCCTCATTTAAGAGACATAACCTAATGTGTAGTTAAGGAATCAAAGCTAAGTGCTCAACACGCAAGGTCGAGTCAAAAATTACTCTTATTCTCGCCATCGGAAAACCTACATTCGTGTCTTCAAACACTTATAAAACATGAGAAAAATTTAAATTTGGCCATTTTTAGCCTTATTTTGCAACAAAACGATAAACTTTGGAAAGCGTGAAGGTTTGGCAAGGCAAGTATCTATTCACCCCCCATACTAAAGTTAAACATTGTCCTCAATGTTTCGAGTCTAGGGGTGCAAACACCCCCATACTAGAGAAGTAGTCGAATGCCTACTCTAGCATGGAAAGGGTGTAACCAATAAATTAATAGCCGTATATGAAGTGTGCTAAAAACCTAAGGTTAGAACATCAAAGGATATATCATTTGGATATTGAGAAATGTCTCCAAAGCAAACGATCGAGTGCTCCCATGAAACGAAACACGAGAGGCTCCAATCGTGAAGATCATGATCATCTAAAAACCACAATGCACAAACAACCACGGAACAAAGGTTGGAAGGGCTCAAATCCCCTCACATTAACTAATTAGAAAGCAATAATATGTACATGGATAAGCATGGGACTCCCCCACGAGGCACCTTGTTTTTGATAACCGAGTCAAAAGCTCGACTCGAATCCCCATAAACGTGATCATTTAGGGATTATCATGGTGTGGTCAATTTTTAGTGGGGCTTACATGATAAACAAGGCCCAAAAACAACCGGTATAAAGGACTAAGTCCTTAGATGGTGCAAGATACCGGGATCAAAGATGGCGTTTTCGTTTTCATTGGAAAAACTAATCAACGCCACTTCATCATGAGTCAACAAAAACACAAAGAGTTTCAAGAAAATAGGAGAGAAGAAGTAATGGGTGGGACAATGGGTAAGTCTCTAAAAACATGAGCTACTCGAGGTAGACTCGCACCAATCAAATGAAAAGATTTTCCATTTATTGCATCAGTGGAAGACCGAGATTTCCCTTTATAAGCAATTCCAGGATCAAATATCTCGTCCTCGGTGGAGAAAGGGGAGGGAACATAACGGGCTTCCCCCTCACTAAGTCCACACAAAGCATCGTCAAAAGGAGAAGACGAGCTTGTAGTACTCAATACACGCGGTGATGACGGAGTTAGAGTTGTATAAAAATCTTTTAAATCCAAGTTAAAATCTTTTCCTTTTTCATCTTTTAAACTCTCCTTGTGAAAACCCGATTTGATTATGTCAAAAATATTTGGTGTATCTAAAGCAATGTTAGTCACACTAAAAATTCTCACATTTTGAAATCTTTTTGGTTTAGGTGGTGGTAAGTTTTCAAATCTTTTGTCAACAAAGAAAACCTCCCCATCGGGATCAACATATTCATCATCCGAAGAATCATTCACAATTGGAACCGTAGGCTTAACACTCTTAACCTCCACCGGCGGAGGGGACGGAACTTCATTTTTCTCAACAACTCCTAAAACTCTATTGGAAATCTTTTTGCAAATGTTTTTGATGGGATTGACATTATACAAAGATGTGATAGAATACACATGAGAAAGAGTGGAGTTTTAGGTTGCATTAATGACGAGTTCTTCCTCATTGAAACGAAGAGTGATTTTCCTTGCATGCAGATAATTGCTCTCGAGGTATCCAAAAAATATCGACCTAAAATTAATGGAACTTTAGGATCGATGGGAATGTCAACAACAATAAAGTCTACGGGATAGTAGAACTTTCCAACTTTCACGAACACGTCCTCGGCAACTCCACAGGCTAGAATCGTAGAATGATCGGCCATTTCGATTGACATTCTTGAAGGAGTGAGATTGGGAAGATTGAGCGATTTAAAAATCTCAAGAGGCATCAAATTAATACTAGCACCAAGATCGGCCAAGGCGTAGCATTCTTCCATGTCTTGTATAGCACAGGGGATTAAAAACTTTCCAGGATCACCGACTTTTTGAGGTATGCGGCATAGAAAAACCGATGAACAACTAGACGATTTTTGCAATTTCTCTTTGTTATTCAACATACTTTTGAAGTTCGCGGCAAATCGAGGCATCATGACTAAGGCGTCGGCAAAACTTATATTAAAATGCAAGTCACGAAACATTTTCATAAAGAGTTCAAATTGATAATTATTTCGTTCTTGTGCCTTTTCCTTGTCTCGTCTTGAAGGGTAGGGTAAAGGTGGTGTGGGTTGGGGCATAGTAGGCAAAGGCATCGGCCTTGGAATCTCGGGTTCCATGATTGGTGTGGGTTCAACCGTAGGTGTGGTTTGAGCGGTACTTCGTGGGCTTGGAATTTGCTCCTTTTCTACCAACACCTCGGGTTCTTTCTCTTTTTCCTTCTCCATAGAAGTACTTGGACGAGAAATGGGTTCTTTGAAAGTTTTACCACTACGAGTAGTAATAACCTTCAATTCTCCTTTCGGGTTCACGATGGTATCACTAGGAAGACCACCCGAAGAAGAGGGCTTACACATGATAGCTTCAAACATTTTAGCCATTCGGTCTTCAAACTTTGATTGCCTAGCATCCGCTTTTAACAATTCTTGCTTAATCTCATGTTGACCTTGCTCCATTTTTTGTTGATTTTGTTGAAGTCTTTGAACATTTCCTTCCATTTTATTAGCATGAGTTTTAAGTTCATTAGCAAGTTCGTTTTTAAGCTCGTTTTTCAACTCGGATCTTAAGCTAACCATTTCACGTTGCATATTATCAAACTTAGCATCATTAGCCTTAGCATAATTCAAAAACTCTCCTTGAAGATTTTTGGTGTGATCGTTTTGAAAACCTTGTGAAGTAGTTTGAAAATCACGGTTTTGGTTTTGGTTTGAAATTTGCCCATTTCCACTTTGATAATTACCCTTGTTATAATTCCTTTGATTTCCTTGGTAATTTCCACCTTGGTTGTTGTTGCGATAATTATTAGCATTTTGATTTGGTGGAGCTTGATTTTGGCGGGAACCTTGACCGATTTGGTTATAAGTTCCCGTGGCTACATAAGAACTCGAAGTGTTACCATCCGCGGTAATGCACTCGGAAAGATCATGAGCTCCACCACACGACAAACAACTCTTAGAAACCGCTTTAACCGAAGCGGAATTTGAAGCTTCTTGAGCTTTCCAATGGGACATAAGGCTAGCAAATCTATCAAAAAATCGGTTTTCTTCATTTGCTTCATCGTGTAAAGCATTAATGCTACGAGACGATGATGACGAGCCCAATTTGGCAACACTCAGTGTGTTACGAGGGCTATAAACCTTAGACCTATTCTCAATTATGACCAAAGCTTCTTCAACCGTTTTACACAAAAAATTACCACCCGCGGCGACATTTAGATAATCTCTTTCATGATCGTTAAGTCCATTGTAAAACGTGTCGATTTGGTGCAAATCAGAAAAACCGTGATGAGGACATTCATGTAACATCTCCTTAAACCTATTCCAAGCCGTTGAAAAACTTTCATTTAATTCTTGTGAAAATTTAGAAATCTCATTTTTCAAATGCGTAGTCTTAGAGGGCGGAAAAAATTGGTTCACAAATTTTGAAACGAGATCCTTCCACGTCAATATAGAATTGGGTGGCTCTTTCTCTAACCAAATTTTAGCGGGCCCTGCTAAGGAATACGGAAAAAGCATCATCTTAATCGAGTCATTCGAGACATCCTTGAATTTGCACGTGGCGGTAAGACGATTAAATTGGCGGATATGGTTGTGAGGATTGTCCTTCTCATCACCACGGAATTTGTTGTTTTGGATCATCGACAACAAACCCGTTTTCACCTCAAAATTCTCCGCAAGGATAGCGGGAATCACAATAGCTTCTCCATAACCCTCGGTGGGTGCTTGAAGTAACTCCATCATAGTTCGATTCGCCATGGTAGGTGCTTCTCGTACAATGGGTTCGTCAATAGGAGACTCCTCACTAGAATGAGTTGGAGTGGGAGTTTTGTTCTTTCGTCTACGTGCACGTTTTGCTTGATTACGAGTTAGCATAAACGTCACGTACAACGTGGAGACGAGCAAAGAAGATTCTTTTTGGTATTTTGTATTTTTCAATTTTTTTGTGGTTTTTGATGGTATTAACTTTTTTTTTTTGGAAATTGGTGAAATGTATTAGGTAGACACAAATCTACAAATCTCCTCCTTAATCAAATCTCTCGATTAAAGAAGCCTCAAGGAATGAAAACGATCACGTGGAGTGAACGCCTTCGATGACTTTAGAACGATGGTGGAACACCAAATCGTTCAAGAGGGTTTAATCAAATGAAACCAAGAAAATATATATGATACTTAAGTAATACTTTGGGCGGCAAAACCCTCGATTCACTTTCAAAATCAAATACGCACAAGCAAGCGGAGGAAACGAGGCGGCGCGAAGCACTTAAGAGCCTTTTTCCTTTAGGTCGTGAAATACAACCGCCTTATACCCACCTTATAGTTTGTATTATCAAGATTAAGCTTCACGAAAGTATTTATCTATTTTTGCCTCTTTTTCTTTGGTTTGAGATTCGAATACAATGATTGGGTAATGACCTCCCAAGTCAAGGTTGTGATTTCTCACGTATTTGGAGTACTTGTGAATTTATTGTTCTACGTATACAATATATTAATAATATTCACACAAAAACCGAAAAACGATAATACGTATTAGTAGAGTGCTACTAATACAAATACTATTTATGGCTATCTAAAAAAAACAACAATGTTCAATCAAAACACAACACGCCTCCCCGGCAGCGGTGCCAAAATGATAGTTGTAAAATCACACTTGTTTAGGAAAACAAGGCAATAATATAGGGCAAGCGTGCACGACGATTTAGGAAAATCGTGTGTGTATGACCCTAAGTGAAGTGAGTTCGTTCTCGAGGAGGCTAGTGTGTTGTGTGATGAATTGATTTATGTTTGATTTTATTGTTATGAGAAAAGAAAGAAATGAGAGAAGAAAAGAAATGACGGTTACGAAGGCGGATTAAACTAAGACGAAAAAGCGATAACGTAAAAACCGTAAATAGTACAAAAATTAAAATTTTAACCTAAAAATTCCTAAAAATTACTAAAAATCCACAATATTATTCTAAGAGTTTAAAAAAAAATCCAAACATGCTAAAACCTTTTAATTAATTAAATAATGACTTTTTAATGCTAATTAAAGCCCTAAAAATCACAGTTAATTATTAAAAAGCCCTAAACAAGATTTTAGAGTTTGTAAACCTCAAAAATAACCTAATTAAGCTAAAAACTATTTTTAAAAATTTTAAAACCAAATTAAACTATTTTTAAACACTTAAAAACTATTAAAAATAATTAAAACTTAAATTAATTCTAGAAAATAAATGAAAGACCTAAAAAAATATTTGGAAAGTGACAAAACTCCTAATTATGTGTCTACAATCTAGGAAAAATGAAAAAAGTAGAAAAAACCAACTTTGAATTTTTAACAATAAAATAATATTAAAATAATCAAAAAAATTCAAAGTTCATTAAATAATTCTAAAAAATTACCAAAAATCATAAATAATGTAACTAGAACAGAAATGCAATCAAAATTTTCTAAAACCTATTTAATAATTTTATATTAAATTTTAAAGTTAGCTAAAAACCCTAAAATCAAATAAAATCAAAAATAAGCTAAATTGAAAACTTAAATAGCTGAAAACCTCAAAAATGTAATTCAAAACCTAAAAACTATTTTTTTGGATTTTTAAAATGCTTTTTGCTATTTTTAAATTACTTTCTAAAAATTAAACTAAAAATAATCCTAATAAATAAATAAAATACGGGAAAAATAAACTTTTTATTCCAAAAAGTCCTAAAACCTAATACAAACCTAAGAAAAATGCTAAATAGTAAAAACCTCAAAGAAGTAAGCTTAAAACAGCTTATAAATAAGCTGTTTGCTAAATAACCTTAAAAACAAACACTCCTTATATTTCAAATGATGCAAGATTATACCAGTCAAAGTCCCTAGGGCAGTTGGTTAAGGCGTTTGTGTGTGAGAGGAGTGGCGCAGGTTCGAGTCCTGGCCACGTCCTTTTTACCTTTTTATATATATTTTTTTAAACTTTAAAAACTCAAACAGTGTAACTAATACTTACTCAAAACACAAATCAAATCCAAATTAATCAAGATTTAAACAAATAAGCACCAAAAACGTGCTCAGACAAGGATCTTGTGACTGATGAACACAAGTGATTTCTTCACTTGTGAAAAGATTAAACAAGAGGACTTGTTTTGCTGATTTGTGGTGTTTTGATTGGACAAGAAGGCACCCCTACACTCAGTTGGAGTGTAGGGAGTCAATGCAAACACAAGAAACAACAAGATCAAACAGAATCAAGCACAATAGACACAATCAAGTTTCTGAAAAAGCTTAGGTGACTGATGAGTATATTTGCTGGTTTTACTTGCAGAAAAATGATTTTTACTGGCACAAATCTTTCACACAAAGTAACCAACTAGCATTCAATCAATCACAAAGCCTACTTAGACCTATAATCTAACAACTTTCAAGATTTTGATGCACAAATTCAAGAAAAACAAGCAGACAAGAGACTTAACTGATTAATGAGCTATTCTCCATTCTTTTGACATGCAAAATGATTTAAAATCTCACCAAATTAAAAACCAATCTAGCATACAACCTAATAACTACTTAGGGAGTGTGTTTAACAGGTTTTAACACAAAATCAACCAAGGAAACTCAAATAATGTGCAAATCTAAACACCCCTTTAAATTTCTGATAATGAAATTTTTCAAACCAAATGGTATCAAAACACACCCAAACTGATTACTAATGCTTCTAACATGCATATAATCCAAAAAGAGAGCAATATCAGTCAAATAAACAACACTTGAACAACTAGCATGCAATTTCATGCAAATCACAATAACACCAAATTTATGAAAATTGAAATAGAATCAAGGATTTTACCTTGAGGGACCTACATCCAGGTCCCTCAGTGGTTGCTTAACCACCTCCAATAGGCTGGGGCCTATGCAGAACCTTTGTCAAACAATCAACAATAAAACCTGCAAAAATCAATGAACACACAAGCAAAAGTATACTTTCTGATTTTTGAAAACTTATAAACCTTTTCACAAGCCAATGAAACTTAACCATGTTTTAAACAAGGAATTACCCTCAGAAAAACAAGAAAACCAATCCACTTTCACTTCTTAATCTTCTTAAATTTCTGAAAAATTTAAACCTTTTCAAAACCTATTTTGAAAACTCAAAAAAAACACTAAGTGTTTAACAAATATCAATGGAAGTCAGACTATTCAAGCATGCACCAAATTTCTAAAAAACAATAAAAGGAATTACAATTTATCCAAAAAAAATACCAACTTTATAATATTTTAAAAAGGATTACAAATGCTTGAAAAAAATTTGGAACAAGCTTATAGGGACACATACGTCTCCTATATATACTACTAAGAAGAACTATCTAGAAAAACAGAAACCCTAATCTTGAAAGTCCTATAATGCCCTTGGTCTTCTTCTTGAATTTCAGTCAAAGATGGCACATGTGAGCTTGTTTGTGATGTCCAGCTATTGGAATCTTGATCAGGAGCGTTCAAATCTGCTTGGGGACCAAGGAGTATGTGTGAGTCGTTGGATGTGTCGGGTTTATGGTTTTGACGGAAAGGGACGGGGCAGGGGAGGGTCCCACAAGACACATGGGTGTGTCTTGTGCACGGTTTTGGTGTGGGATGGGATGACAAAAAGTTTAATCATCAATCTACACAATTGGGGGAAAAACCCCTTTGTTTTTAATCTGATTATGCCTGGGAAAATTAGGGTTTATGTGGGGGATTAATGTGGGTTTAATCTATTTTGGGTAAAGTGATTTTTAAATTAAGTGTTTGGGTGGGAAAAACAAGTGGGGTGTTGACTGGGGTTTGACCCAGGTTTATTTAATAAACCTGGTTGGGTGGGTTTGGTTACGGGTTGGGTAGGGTTATTGGGTAAATGGGTATTCGGGTGGGTAATGGTGAGGTGTCAAAATGTGAATGGATGGGTAAGTTTGGCTGTCTGGCAGAATTGACCCCCAAGCTTTCCTCATTTGTTCATGTTGTAAATAATAGCTATCAACGCCCATTTTCCCTTTGACAACTTTGGACAGCTTGTCATTTTTGGCACAAGTTGTTTTCATACTTTTAACAAGGACTTCAAATGCAATTCTTGGATTCTTCAAGGACTTAACTTGTAATGTCTTCAAACTTTAGGGACCCTATTCATAATTTTGAATATTTGAGGGGTATAAAGTGTTAATCTTCAAAAGTTGAGGGACCAAACTTGACAATCTTCAATTCTTCAAGGGTATTTTTGTAAAATCCAAACTTGGGCCCGGTTCATTGTGCGGCTTCGTTTCCCGTGTTCGTTTTTGATTGATTCTTGTGATCTTTTGCCATTTCCTCAATATCCGTACCTAAAAATACACAAGTAACAAACACGAGCATATATTTGGCAGTTTAATGATATTTTATGCATTTTAAACCCTATTTGGACGATGAGACTATGTATAAAAGCAGTCTCATCATCCAACTTGGAGACAAAGTTTTACTCTTCAACTCTCGGTTGAAAATCTTTTTGGGCAAGCTGAAATCTCGTTGGTCCAGCCCATTCACCATTGCCCAAATTTTTCCATATGGTACTCTCGAGCTCGCTCAACCTAATGGACCTAATTTTAAGGTGAATGGCCAACAAGTGAAGTTGTACTTTGGAGAGGACATCTCTCATGAGATGATTCCATCCCTCTCCACCTTTCCTTTGAATTAGTTCGGGACCGAGTCAAGCTCGTGACTCGAATAACAAAAACAAGCGCTCCTCGGGAGGCATCCCGAGTATCTATCCCTTTCTGTTTTACCTCCTAAGTGTAGGGGGACCTATATAGGTTGTTTGTGTTTTTTGGTGATGTGATTACAGGGATAAGTGCACTTTTGGAACCTTTGAAGAACCGTGCTCCCGTGTTATCCGCAATCCGGTTCTATCTCTCAACTATCGTGATTCAATTTTCTTCATACTCACATTAGAAATTGATCACTTTAGTTGTCTCCTCCTTAGCTTTATTTAACCAACGTGCACAATGTCATAAGTGTAGGGGAGACTTTTTCCACATGCTTAAACATTGAGGACAATGTTTATATTAAGTGTAGGGGAGACTTCTATCGAAGTTTTAAGTGGACTTTTCCATTAAAATGCCTTCATTTAACCGGAAAATCATCTTTTTCAGCATTTTTCAAATTTTTTAATTAACTTTAGCCATATAGTCGTAATTTTTAAAAATTTTATCGTTGCTTTCATATGTATATATCCCACACTAAAGTCAAAAATATTAATAAAGTGGTTTAGCAAGTTTAGAAGTCTTTGACATATTAGGCCCGTTGCGATTATTTTGACTCAACCCGAATAGACTTACCCAAGTTTATTCTAGCAAGTATCCTTAACCATGTAGACCTTAATTGGTTTATTAGGCTAAGCATCCACGAGTCTCATTACTTGAGATTTTAAATTGTGGAGAACGAGAAATGATAGAGCCAATTATAAGTCGGTATTCTTGCACAAGCACACTTGGTGTGATTATAAGCTTTTCCTCCCATCGCCTTAAATGAATAAATGCAATAAGTAAGGTCGTACGATTTTATTGAATAACTTAGCTTCTAGCCCAAGATCGTTTAAAAGTTACTCGGTAATGATAAGAGTTCATAGCCAAGGCATAACTAATGAAGCGAGGCGCGAAGATTGGCGAGTCCGAAAAGGCCCTAACAAGGCATGAGGATTCCATTTTATTGCTAAAGATCCAAGGTGATGTGAAAAGCATTATTTCCAAAATCAATATGAAGGATCAAGACTCACGACGAAAAGCAATCAACTCCCATAAAGATCATGGAGAAGTCTATTCCGAAAAGACCCTAACAAGGTATGAGGATAAATAGATCCAAGTCCGAAAAGGAGGCGGATCGTTGTATCTCGAAATCCCAAATAACGATTGAAGAAATAAAGATGAAGTCGTGGTCAACAAAGTTGGAGTATCCCTCAAAAGTCTCCAAGTGAAGAAAATCTATTAACGAAGAGAAGACCATTATCTCAAGAACGTCTCTCAAGATATGAAGTATGAAGTACATGCCAAATATCGGCCCGAGAAAGGTCTCAAATCGTGAAGCGAGTTATGCCAAGATATGAACTTTTTGAGGTCCCGGGAAGCAGTTTTAAGAGATTTTGTCCTTTAGCTAACTATTAATCAAATCGTCCTACTTTGCTTTCAGCCTAAATAAACTATCGCAATAAGTCCAAAAATGCATCTTCATGATCATTCTAAGACAAAAATAAAATATAAGAGATACACCTAGGAATAAGGGAGTTTAAGCATATAATTAAGCCATGTGTGTAAGTGTTTGTTTTGCTAACTTATAATAACAATGATCTCGTTTTTAAGCTTAGTTTGGGGAACGTGAAACTTGAGGGTGATAAATCTTCGCAGCACCAAAGCCCTAATGTAAGTCTTAGATCTCTTTGCGAGTTATTTCCATATAGCTATTTTCAAGTGAAAATGGTTTTCTATCCCTTTTGTTTCCTTTAAAGCTTTATTTCTTCATAGTAGTTTAAATTTTTGTTTTAGTAGTATATTAATAAGGCCAAGGTTGATTGATTATAAGAAAAGTGTAAACTTGCTTTGTCACTAAGCATTGCATGAGGGCATGGCAATGGTTAAGTGTAGGGGATTTGATAGGTGTGAAAACACCCATCCTTTTACCACTTATTTCTTGCTAAAACAAGACCGAAATGCGTATTTAATGTCATTTGTTTGGAATTATGCGTGGTTTGTGTGTTTGTTGTGTTTTCAGAGCCAACCGGATAAATATTGAAGAAAACATGGGATTGCACGGGTTTTATCGAAGAAAAAGACGAAAAGACGAAGTCTATAGTCCAAGAGATGCAAAAGATTTGAAGTCAATGGGCATATTTGAAGATTTATCGAAGAAAAGGACCAAATATGGAAAATTTACATATGTCGAAGAACTCAAGTCTATTAAACGAAGAAATTAAAAGACGAGTTGAATTTATTCGTCGACAAATCCCGAATCGAAATCGAAAACGTCAACTTTTCTGAAAAGACGAGAAGACAAGAAGATAGGGGGAAAGCCCACTCACCAACCAACTTGAAGGCCTATAAATAGGAGTCCCTTCACAACATTAGACAAGTTTTTCTTTTCCAGTTTCTTTCTTTTTCTTGTTTCGTAGGAAACCAACACCATTAAGGTGTTGGTGATTTTTCATTTTGTTGAATCAAAGATCTTGTAAGTTTTTAATCTTCCCTTTTGTTTACTTAACCTTAATAAATCAATATCATCTTTCATTTAATCTTGATCTTTCTTTTCTTGGTGAATCAAAGTTTTTAGTCTTTATTTTGTTGAGTTTGATCTTCAAAAGTAAGTGGGTTTTGTGTTTTTGTTGCTTTGGTTTGATGTTTATAATTAGGAGATGATTAGTGGTTAATTTGGTTTAATCTATGGTAAAAACTTGGTTGATTTTGGTAAAAATCGTGTGTTATTGTTTCCCTGTTCTTCGCACTACTTCATCAGCCCAGATTCCGAATGAGCAACTCTTATTCCGAATGAAGGATTTGGGTTAATTATTCCGGATAAATTAAACATTTCGAATCAAGCTTTTCATCATTTTATTTTGAGTCAGCAAGTTATTCAAAGTGAAGCTTTTTCTTTTGAGTATTCCGAATCAGTATGTTCATCCGGAATAATCAATATACCGGATGAGTAGTTATATTCCGAATCAAGTTTTTTCAAAATATTCCGAATCAGTTTTTTATTCCGAATGAAGGTTCTCGTTTAAGTTATTCCGAATCAATCTTATTAGTATTTTATTCCGGATCAAGCAATATTCCGAACCAAGCTTTTCAATATTATTCCGAATAAACGAATTATTCTGCATGAGTGATTTTTCTCCTTTTATTCCGGATAAGCATAATATTCCGAATGAAGCTTTTTGGTCAGTTATTCCGCATGAGCTATATTTCGCATGAGTATTCCGGATGAAGGGACATTCCGGATGAAGGTATTATTCCGGATGAGTGATTTATTGGATTATTCCGCATGAGTTTTGGTTATTCCGAATGAGCAGTTTTATTCCGCATGAACTTTAAATATTCCGAATCAACAATTTTTCCAAGTTAAGTTGTTTTACTGTTTTACTGTTTAAGTGTTCTAGTTTAATTCAAGCATTATTTTTATCAGTTGTTTTTGGCTTATTTTCTCTACTGCACGCATTTAATCCTTTCTAGTAGAATAGAAAACCAAACCCGATTTTAGTAACCAAGAACGATAATTCCACTTTGAGCCGTGATCAATTCGAGAAGATACCGAGAAATGAACTTTCAAACATAACAAAATCTTAGTTATCACAAGGCACACACCACATTCACACTGAGTAATCTGCTGAAAACATGTAACTAGGATGCACCCATAAGCCCCACATGATAAATATAATAATATGGCCAAAAGCTGAAGGGACGCCACGAGCAATCACTCCGCCGTGGTGAACTCATAACATCAGTGCCTCTAATGTTATGGTTATGGTACCTCCATAACTAGGTGAAACTGGTCATGCATGTATATGGCTATAGGTACTCTAAATTAAACATAATCAAGTCAAACATATAACTTATACTACGGGAAAACATTTGGCTGCACACGGGGAATCCTAATAAGGAAAGAATGTCCATACTGAAAGGACGGGAAGCCGTACCTTATGTCCAGTGAACGAAGAAGATGAACTGAGGAGAATCCTACTTTGGTATCACTAATGCTACATAAATACATACATGAATAAGTATCTGACTCCTAAATACGTAACTGGTTTTATATCATGTCTTAGCTTATTTTATATGTTCATATCATGTTTTACTGTTTAAAGCCTTAAACTGTGTTTATCTTATATTCTGTCTATTCTGATTAAGTATTTCTGGTATTTCATGTATTATTATACTTACTGTGTAATAATAAGTAACTTTCCAAAAATAGCAGGTTTCCTAATATAGAAAGTTTCCAAAAAATAGTAAGTTACCAAAAATAGAAAGTTTCCAAAAATAGGAAGTTTCCAAAAATAGAAAGTTTCCAAAAAGAGAAAGTTTCCAAAAATATAAAATGCTTAAAATAGATAAGTTTCTAAAAATAGAAAGTTTCCATAAATAGATCAGCTGCCTTAATTAAATAAGTTTCCATAAATGGATTAGCTGCCTGAATTAAATAAGTTTCTAAAAATAGAAAGTTTCCATAAATAGATTAGCTGCCTTAATTAAATAAGTTTCCAAAAATAGAAAGTTTCCATAATTAGATATAAGCTGGTTAAATAAGCTAAGTATATAAGCCTAAGTGTTTTTTCTGATTATTTTCTAAGTCATAATGATATAAAGTATAGTTTATTAATTATTTCATGTAATTTAAATAAACTATAGGTTAGAAGTATTTAATTAAAATATATCATGTTTTTAATTAAATAAAGTTCAATACTTAGGTTAAAACATATATTATTATTTATTAATAATATAACCTAAGTCATGTTAATTAATTAATTATAACCATGGTTTTTAAATAATTAATTAATTATAATTCTAGAAAATATAAAATACTTAGGTTAATAATTTCATGATCTAATAATTAAATATAACCTAAGTCATGTTTATTAAATTAATCATGTCATACTTATTAATTTAATTTTACATATTATTAAACAAAAAAATAATCTTAACATAACCCGTGAACCAGATCTTGACTAGAAACCATAAACCGGACAGGAAATCGACACCATACCCCGAACCACTTCGGGGTTCCCTTTTTTTTGTTGCTGCCGTGGGACCCACACCACCCAACTAGGACCATATAGTCTCGGTGGTGGTTTATTAGCCAAACCGAGACCCCCTTGGGGTTTGGTTTAGGCGCCGGCCAAACAAACACCCCTAAAAACAACCTTTTTGATTTACCCAAAAACCATTTACATGTTTGATCTATGTTTTTAATTAGGTTCTTAAAAACATCATGTTCTTAATTAATTTATTAGATCAAATCAAAAAAGAATAAGGATAAAAGAATATACCGAATGCGTGGATCTAACGAGGATGAACACACACGAACACACGTACAATATTCAAGATCAAAATCAAAACGAACACCCCCTTTTCTTGTGTTGTATGCGGCGGCCAAAGAGGAAGAAGGAGAAAGGAGAAAACTTTTTAGGTTTTTAATTTTTCTTCTATAAAGTGAAAAGTGAAAACAAGTTTTACCTTAACCCCCTTTTCATTGTAAAAATTAATGGGCTTGGCCCATGGTGTTGGTGTAGCCGCGGATAGGGGGCCCCACATGGGGTACCCGTACCGTTTTCCGTGTCTCGTTGTTTAAGTGTTCGTTCGTGTTTATTTGTGTTCGTGTTTAATGTGTTCTCGTTAAATATTTACCGTGACCTAATATATTTATTCACGCTCGTAATAAATATATATACATAATTAATATTAGTTTTTGATTTAATTACGTTCATGATTTCATGATCGCATGTTCGTGATTAATTATTGTCAAATAATTTGTAGAATATTGATAACCTATGAATCTATGAAGTGGGTTGAAGATTCATAGAGAGAGAAACTAGTGAGAGAAAGTGAGAGAGAAACTATGTGATTTTATTCAAATGAGAAAAATAGAATGTCAACAACCAACCCCTTTCCATGGTGGAAAGAGGTATTTATATCCAAGGCCATTATTTGGGCTTGAGCCGACCCATGACAAGCC
Organism: Glebionis coronaria; assembly: GCA_025667525.1. Lineage (NCBI taxonomy): Eukaryota > Viridiplantae > Streptophyta > Magnoliopsida > Asterales > Asteraceae > Glebionis > Glebionis coronaria. Next base: position 223,489,620 of record CM046875.1, read on the forward strand.
CATGGGTCGGTTTCTTACTTAACTTAATAAGTAACATTAACTACGAGCTATTAGAACATTAATACTATTGTGGAGTGACCGATAATTCTAATATACGCTAAAACGTATTTCTAACAATCTCCCCCTAAGGGAGGTCACTCCACGTTACAAAGTTCTAAACCTAGCATACTATACTAAGTCTTCGTTCTTCAGCTCGTAGTCTTTTCTTCTTTCTTTTTGTTGTGAATATGTTTATTTGATCTTTTAGGCTTTGGCTTGAGAGCATTGTTCTTTTGGCCTTTCACGTGCGATCTTTGCCTTCTTGTGAAACTTGCCTCCTCGTGACTCCATGTTCCACACACTTATGTCTTTTTGTTGAATTCTCGAAAGCTTCAGAGTTTGGTACAGCGGAAGACTTCATTTTGCACTTTCTTGAATTTTGCTGAACTTTGATGCAGAAAAACATAAGCATGTGGGAACGACTTCTATAGGTACACCGCAACACCACCGTCTTCAACTGGTACACATCAACGCCACCGTCTTCAACTGGTACACAGCAACGCCACCGTCTTTAACAGGTACACAGCAACGACACGAATAAAATGGCTTTGACATTTTATTCTAATTCGGTAGCATTTACCTCCGGTCGGTGAAGACCGTTGGACGATATTAGATATCGTACCCGTGATGGATAGTTTCAATTAAGTAACTTCCTGACAGGATTTCGCGGGTAAACCCGTTCTCTTTATTCGACGGTCCAAAGCTGACTGCGAACATAAAGAGTGAATCATTTGGATTAAAAATCCTTATGATTGAAGCCGTCAATTCATGAAAACTGGAACAAGTGAATTTCAATTAAGATATTCACCATCGTTGCTTTCCAGTTGTCACAAACTTGATTCAAATTGAATCTTGCTTGTTACCTACCAAGTGCTGTTTGATGTTAACACTAGAAGGATTTCCACTCGTCACTGTGAACACTAAAGAGTGTCACTCTGAGTGTTCTGGCAAGATCATATGATAATGCGTAGAGGCCTGGAACGAGTTTAAGTTCAATTAAGAATTAAACTATTGTTTCTTTCCAGTTTTTCACAAGATTGGTTCTTAAAGAACCGCACGTGTAACCTACCATGAGCTTGTTTAATGTTGGCTCAAGCAGGATTTCCATCTTCATTGTAATACTTGCGTATTACTCGAATGTTCTGGCAATATTACAAGAATACTACGTAGGACTCATAAAAATCTCTTACTTTTCACAGTGTGTGAGAAAGCAAGGAGTAAATGGAAAGTGTCCTAATGAGACTTTTGATGATCTCGTGGCTCTAGACTCGATAGTGCGTTTTGATTTAGTGAGCGATGGCTGGAGAGGAGTGCCACCTTTTCAATATGAGTCTATTCGGAGTGAATAAACCAATAGATAACGTGTTGATCTCCGTGTGATTAAAACAAATACCTTTTGAGAGACATTTGAGTTAGCTGGGAAGGGTTGTGCATTGCATCACTGGGTCCATGATGTCTTTCTTCAATATCGAGAATCATTAACAAAAATGATCTCAATAGCATATGTATTGACCCGGTTTCTGCCTAAAGTTGTAAGGAGGGCTTCTTTCTTTACACCCTTTATCTTTACAATTCTTTTTCATTCTTCAACCCCTTCAATGCTTACCAATACGTCATAACTAGCACCTTGTTGTGATTGTTCCAGTGCTAGCTTAAGTACTTGGTCGTCATTCAGCTACGTTCACAATCTTTCTCCAACTTTCCTAGGACTTCTAATTCTATCGAGGGAATTGTCCTTGGGAAGATTCCATCGGCTCTGATGAATCATTGGACTAAACCTATTCCTACCACCCTTTTGTCACCACATTCATCGTGAATTAAGCGTGTTTTGGGAAAGTATAGCCACCATGAAAAATCCTTGAAAATCACCTAAGGTACTTGTGATATTGAAATCAAAAGTTTTGTACCTTAGGTATTTTGTTCATCAAAAACGCTCCCCTTAACACGTGCTTTACACATATTAAGTTGGATTATCGTTAAGTCTTTTTCATCTTTTAGCCAAGTATCATTTAAGTCTCCTTAATCTCATTTTCTCCCCTTATCCAAAATGTTAACCATTAATATTGGGATATTGAATGGATTAACCGGTCTTTGGGTAAAAATGAAATTGATGTTTGGCCATAGAACATGTTAATGCTCCCCCTTAAATTAATAAGGGATAGTTGTAGTGCTTTAGTATGATATATTTTGAAAGATTTAGAATCTCGTGAGAAATTCTTGAAAAATTATCATGCCTTAACACTACATCAAGCCATAAAAGCACAATATTCACAAATTTACATATTCACAATTAAAAAACCAATATAAAGTGGACCTGAAATGTACGACCCATTAGATGGATCGTTGCAGTAACTTGTGGTGCACTCTATATGGTCTACCACCAACGAACCTTTCTAAGCTCCTCATCAATCTACGTTCACGGAGCTTTTGATCAATCTTCTTGATCACAAACTTCGCCATTTGCCGATAACCCTGATGCCAATCCTCAGTCATCTCTGGTAAAGACCCACCTGAATTAAGATGCTCCAACTTTCCTCTGACGTATATGAGAGTCCCATCACTGTACTTATAAAGCTCACCCACCCTCATAAACTTCATTATCCCTCGACTGTTCAAGTAGAAAATCCCGTAACTCGGAACAGAAATGCCGGTATAGGGACATCTTGTGACATGTTGAGGTAGAACTTGATTCACTAGACGGGTTAGGTTAAGCTTCCTTTGGTATCTTTCAACTCCCAATTGAAGATCTTCAACTCGTTTCTTGATAACAACGCTTCGTGTGAACATACGAAGTATTGTATTCAAGGCAATGATGTCTTCACGAGCAATATGGGTGAGTTGATCCCGGGTCATCATAAGCAACATTTCTTCGATATCCTCAAGGCGAATGATAGAGAAATCTCCCTGCTGGATTGTGTATTCTCTGTCATCCTCCCTTTTTAGACGAATCTCCGTCACATGATAATAGCCATTCTTGGCTTCAGTTTTCAGTCCCAAAATGCTGGAGATGCGAATATCGGATCTAACTTTGCTTCCTGAATTGGCTAAGCAGCAACCTCTGTACGCCCTTCGGACTCGTTCGTCCCAATGAGATGCACCTATAACAGCATACATATCATAATTACGAGTTACCTTTGGGACCCATAGTCGGTTTACCTTTTCCTCGGTCCAGGGAATTGTCCCCCAGTTGGCAGCTTTCAGCAAGGTCAGGGAGGTTGCGTACTTTGATGAACCCTTGAGGAGATACTCAAGATCATAGGTGACGAAGAAGTCGAGAGCGATTTGATTATCTTGAGAAGGATCAAGTGGAGGTGGAGCTCTTTCTGATTCATGGAGGCCTGGCCTTTGAACGATGTTAAGAGCTTTCAGGACCTCGTCAGCATAATACTCGTACTCCATTCGGGTTAACCTGGTTTTGGCGCGAATTCTCTTATCCTTTAGCGCTCTCTTCACCAAAGACGGAGTGACCGAAGTCTTATACTCATGAGCCAGAAATGCACACAAGTCAATCGTACTACGGATACAGAGATATAGAACATCTCTGTCAGCGTCTGTGATTGGATCATATTTAGCAGCTGCCGTGATCCAAGCTTGTGGTGGTGCAGTTTCATCAATCTCCAAAGTGTCCGCCCAGTCTCGTGTGCTTGACTCGGGAACAGTAGATTGTGGTTCTTGTTGTAGAGGAGTAGAAACATGAACATCTGCTGGTTCTGATTCAGGCATCTCGGCGGTGTCATGAACCAGCGAGTGTTGTGCAGCTTCAGGTTCAGTTACTGACTCTGCAATCATAGGAGCAACAACAAAACTAATAGGGTTAGTGGTAACAGGTATAGACACAGCAATAGATGTACCGGGAATCGATGACGCCTTAGTAGCATTCACATCATGGCGCCATTTGGATCGTCTTGATTCTGTTGAAGTGGATTTTTCCTTTTCTGCAGCATCTTTCTTAGACTTGGTTCCAGACTTAGAAGGTTTCTTTGTGCTGGCAACCTTATCCCCTGTTTCAGGCTGTTTACCATCATCATCCTCATCGCTATCCTCGTTGCTTCCCTTAGCACTCTCCTCATTTCCATCACCACCATCATCACCATCATCATCATCATCATCATCCTCATCATCATCACCATCATCGTCACCATCATCATCCTCTTCTTCTTCTTCTTCTTCACCTTCTTCTTCCCCGTCACCCTCTTCTTGTTCACTTTCTTCCCTTTCTTCCTCAGGCAGAATGTGGTAAGGTACCACACTTCCAAACATCTTAAATAGCCGATCATCCTCCATAATAGCGTCATTGAGTGACTTGTAGAGAGTCCGTTGAACTTTAGATTTATCAAAAGATCCAAGTTCCCTCATACGAGCTTTGAGGATCTTCTTTAATTCAAAATCCGTTAAATCATAAGCAATTTTGTAGGCGGATTCAGAAGGATTGGATGACTTGATCATCAAGTTATCAGCCGCGAGTGTCTTCAACTCATCACGCAATTTTGGCATAATGGACTCAACGGATTCTTTCACTCTCTCTTCAAAACAGAAGCTTCAAGTGTTTCTTTCTGCTCCTTGTATTTATCCCTCATAGCTTGAAGTCTCGTGATTCGTGCAGCATACTTATCAGCTTCAGCCTGCTTAACCTGAGCTAGTTCTTCTGCATGAGCTCTACGTGTCAACTCCATTTCTGCAGCGAACTTAGCAAGCATCTCTTCTTGGGCTTTCTTAGATGCTTCTTCACTTTGAACTCGTCTAAGTAGCTCTTGGCGAAGATTATCCATCTCTTTTCTTTGATTATCTGTATGTTTGTCCAAGAGTTCTGCCATTACGAATGCAGCCATTGAAGACGATGCAGAGCTACTCTGGGTTGGTTGAAGAGGCTCGGTTGTGACTACAGTACTGAGGATGGAAGGTATTGGAGGTGGAAGGAATGGTGTTGAAACCGGTCGGGTTGGTAAGGGCTGTATTGGTGGAGGTTGAGTTACTAAAGGCTGAGTAGGTACCATGATTGTAGGAGCACCGGACTCCTTTTCAACACTTGCTGAAACAGGGATGGATGTCTCCTTCGAAGTAGAATACCGTTCAGGTGATCCAAACTCATCAATATCCTCTGGCTCCTCGTACTCTTCTTCAATATTTATTTGTGCACCCGAACCACTACCGCCTGTATCTCTCCTACTCCTTTCAATAGTTATCTTCATTAATTTTCTCTCAGCCTTGTCAAGAGTAGGATCATCAACATCTTCTTCGTCGCGGAGAACTAACTCATCAGTCGTACCCTTTCCCTTCTTAGCCTCAGTCTTCTTCTTCTTGGTTTCGGGTTCAGATAAAGCAGTTGGTTGTTTGCGTTTACCTTTACTCTTGACCGTAGTAGACGAGTCTTCTCCTGTCTGAAGGCTTGCTTTTAGCTTCTTGATTTCTAGTAGCAGTAGTTTGTAATCAGCAGAAGCTTTAATTTTATCCGTCAGAAGATAATCGGGAATAGGACCAGGAATAACAGCACCAGATGGTCCTTCATGCTTTAGATCCACAGTGTGATCAGCCTCTTCAGTGTGATGACGACTTGCTGCACGCTTATCAATAGTAACATCATTCTTCATAAAATAATTAATGATAAGCTTGATAAACCGAGGGTAAGGAAAGAAATTAGTCTTCAGCTTCTTGTTTGGGAAGAGTTGAAAGTTAAATTCTTCCCACAACAATAATGCATAATCTGCATTTGAGCCTGTGTACATTCCATGGAAGATGTTCATAATTGGACTACGCAAAGCATCATGCCCACTGGTTTTAGGTGTAAGACATCTACTGAGAATACCCAAGATTGCTCTCCAAGGTTGACCTACTTTAGCGGTGGTAAACTCAGACACAACTCGTATGTCAGGACATCCAAGAGCATCGAACATCTCCATGAGTTCGTCTTTAGTAGGATCCCTGGAAAATGACATACCTTTGGGTGTATCCCGAATGCCAAATATCTTACGGAAGTCTGAAACAGTAAGTGTCTGCCGCTTGTTGTCGAGAGTGAAGGTGATCTTGTTTGAAGTACTTTCCTTGGTAGCCCAGAACTCATACATGTAATCATATGGCACCGAGGCAGTACTCCTTAAATCATTCTTGAAGTGAGAGTGATCAAGGATTGCTATGGCGACTTTGAATCCATGGTGAGTGGATTTTGAGACTTGCTTCAGCCGGTAATTCTTTGGTATGAACTTGAGGGCTCTTGCTTCAGCAATTACGGCTCCTCTAGCATCTTGGAGTGCTTGTACTGTTGGATTAGTCATCGTATCTGCTTAAGATAAGACATAAAAGGTTGATGCACAAAAATATATAGATATGTATCATTATTACTTCTAAGCATAACACATTTCAACAAGTAATTATAATAGGCAAACAACTATCAATCCAACAACTCTTCATCCGGAAGTCTTCATTCGGAACTCTTCATTCGGAACTCTTCATTCAGAACTCCTTCATTCGGAACTCTTCATTCGGAACTCCTTCATTCGGAACTCTTCATTCGGAAGTCCTTCATTCGGAACTCTTCATTCGGAAGTCCTTCATTCGGAACTCTTCATTCGGAAGTCCTTCATTCGGAACTCTTCATTTGGAAGTTCATCCGGAACTCTTCATTCGGAAGTTCATTCGGAACTTCTTCATTCGGAAGTTCATTCGGAACTTCTTCATTCGGAAGTTCACTCGGAACTTCTTCATTCGGAAGTTCATTCGGAACTTCTTCATTCGGAAGTTCACTCGGAACTTCTTCATTCGGAAGTTTACTCGGAACTTCTTCATTCGGAAGTTCATTCGGAACTTCTTCATTCGGAAGTTCACTCGGAACTTCTTCATTTGGAAGTTCATTCGGAACTTCTTCATTCGGAAGTTCACTCGGAACTTCTTCATTCGGAATTTCATTCGGAACTTCCTTCATTCGGAAGTTCATCCGGAACTTCCTTCATTCGGAAGTTTATCCGGAACTTCTTTCATTCGGAAGTTCATTCGGAACTTCCTTCATTCGGAAGTTCATCCGGAACTTCCTTCATTCGGAAGTTCATAATCCTTGTTCATCCGGAAGTTCTAAACGCACCCTATAAATTATTATTCTAGGTGCGATAGTGAGTTTTAAGGCATTCTAAGGCAACTAAACACATTATAATGATATTCCGAGCAAAACCCATCTAAAACCCTAATCAATTAATCCCTAATTAGGAAAACGAACCCTAATTTGATAAAGTTGATTACCCGAATCAATTAACAGGATATAATGATGAATTAGGCGAATTATAAATCAAAGAATTTGTTGTTGGTACCTTTTTGAATGAATGGAACAGTTTGGATGATTTAGACGAGAGGTTATGAAAGCTAGAGTGTGTGAAAATGGCGGCAAAAGAAACAGTGAAGAAGAAAGACTAAAGGGACGGGGAGGTTTGTTTTTGACTTAGGTCAAATTTTAACAACTTTCACAAATATCACCTTTAAGTCCCTATACTTTTCTTACCTTTTCCCTTTTTATTCCTTGTCTTTTTATTTTTCTTTTCTAATCTCCCTAACCATTGTTAAATTTCGCCAACTTAACCTTCACATAACTTAAGCATCGCAACCTATTAGCAAATCTCCAAGATCTTAAAGCAATTCCTATCACATTGAACGAGCACAAGTCGTATTCTAAAGCAAGACCACTCATAAACCATTTAGCCAATTAATTTTCCACAAACACTTTTGAAAATCGTTTTGATGACGAAGATGATTTAATATTTTCTCCCCCTTAAATGATGACCCGTTTTCTATTTAAAGAGCTGTAGTCATTGTTTAAAGAGTCAAATATTGATGAAAGCATTTCCAATTAATGTCTTGAAAAGATTGATTCGTGGTGGCAATAAGATTTCTCTTATTTTGACAAATTAATGCACTGAGACGTACACTAACTCGTGTTAGACCAAGTTGTAAAGTAAACTTGATCCCTTTGCATGATTTGGCTTGTAAATCATGCCCGAGAAAATTAATTCTCGTTGTGAGCCAACGTTTTCCAAGGAAATACGTGACTTTAATGCGAAAACCGGGTTGCAGTCAGAAATAACTACAAGCCATAACGGGCATGTTTTAAAAATGTACAACTTTTATACGGACTCTATTTATGGCACCGTGTCAATATTGATCGACATTTCTAAGGCCGTAAATATTACCGTACTAAAAGACATGCCCAATTTAAAAAACAAAAAATATTTTTGGATTTTCTTGATTTTATAATTTTTATGGTTTTTCTAGGTTTTATATTTTTTATGGTTTTTCTTGGTTTTATATTTTTGTATTTTTCTTTTTGTGGTTTATATATATACGATAATATACATGATCACGAACAAAGGATACGCCTGAATAGTTTACCACCACTATTCAGCTGATTCTTCTGCCAATTCTTTGAGAGTCGCTGGAGTGAATGATTTCATGCCAAGCTTGTCGATCAAAAACTCGATTCGTCCTCGATCTAAGGCTTTCGTGAACATATCTGCCAGCTGATACTTAGTGGTGACAAAAATACAGCTCGATCACTCCGTTCTCCACCTGCTCTTTAATGAAATGGTAGCGAATGTCTATGTGCTTGGCCCGGGAGTGTTGAACATAGTTGCAGCAAAGGGCAATGGCGCTCTTGTTGTCACAATACATCGGGATTTTGTTGAATCCCAAACCGTAGTCAGTTAATTGTGATCTCATCCAAAGGACTTGAGCACAACAACCGGACATGGCGAAGTTCATTCGGAAGTTCATTCGGAACTTCTTCATTCGGAAGTTCATTCGGAACTTCTTCATTCGGAAGTTCACTCGGAACTTCTTCATTCGGAAGTTCATCCGGAACTTCTTTCATTCGGAAGTTCATTCGGAACTTCCTTCATTCGGAAGTTCATAACCCTTGTTCATCCGGAAGTTCACAAACGCACCCTGTTTATGATTATTCTAAGCGCTATAGTGAGTTTTAAGGCATTCTAAGGCAACAAATCATCTTTCTAATGATATTCCGCATAAAACCCACCTAAAACCCTAATCAATTAATCCTTAATTTAGGCAAACGAACCCTAATTAGATTAACCTTAATTCACGAATTAACTAAGTGGATTTAAATGAGATAGGAGAATTAGAAATCAAAGATATGATGTTAGTACCTTGTTTGATCTAATGAAACGGATTGAGTTGATTAGAACGCGAGTTTTGTGAGCTTGTGTGTGTGTTAATGGCGGAAAGATGACACAGTGAAGAAGAAACAATAAGGACGGGGGGGTTGGTTTTGACTTAGGGCAAATTTTAGCAACTTTCACAAATTGTCACCTTTAACCCTACAGTTTTCACTTTTACTTTTTATTCCTTGTTTTTTCTAGTCTCCCTAACCATTGTTAAATTTCGCCAACTTAACCTTCACACAACTTAAGCATCGCAACCTATTAGCAAATCTCCAAGATCTTAAAGCAATTCCTATCACATTGAGCGAGCACAAGTCGTATTCAAAAGCAAGATCACTCATAAACCATTTAGCCAATTAAATTTCCACAAACACTTTTGAAAATCGTTTTGATGACGAAAATGATTTAATATTTTCTCCCCCTTAAACGATGACCCGTTTTCTATTTAAAGAGATGTAGTCATTGTTTAAAGAGTCATATATTAATGAAAGCATTTCCAATTAGTATCTTGAAAAAGATTGATTCGTGGTGGCAATAAGATTTCCTTATTTTGACAAATTAATGCACTGAGACGTACACTAACTCGTGTTAGACCAAGTTGTAAAGTAAACTTGATCCCTTTACATGATTTGGCTTATAAATCATGCCCGAGAAAATTAATTCCCGTTGTGAGCCAACGTTTTCCAAGGAAATACGTGACTTTAATGCGAAAACCGGGTTGCAGTCAGAAATAACTACAAGCCATAATGGGCATGTTTTAAAAATGTACAACTTTTATACGGACTCTATTTATGGCACCGTGTCAATATTGATCGACATTTCTAAGGCCGTAAATATTACCGTACTAAAAGACATGCCCGATTTAAAAAACGAAAAATATTTTTGGATTTTCTTGATTTTATAATTTTTATGGTTTTTCTAGGTTTTATATTTTTTATGGTTTTTCTTGGTTTTATATTTTTGTATTTTTCTTTTTGTGGTTTATATATATACGATAATATACATGATCACGAACAAAGGATACGCCTGAATAGTTTACCACCACTATTCAGCTGATTCTTCTGCCAATTCTTTGAGAGTCGCTGGAGTGAATGATTTCATGCCAAGCTTGTCGATCAAAAACTCGATTCGTCCTCGATCTAAGGCTTTGGTGAACATATCTGCCAGCTGATACTCAGTGGTGACAAAATACAGCTCGATCACTCCGTTCTCCGCCTTCTCTTTAATGAAATGGTAGCGAATGTCTATGTGCTTGGCCCGGGAGTGTTGAACATAGTTGCAGCAAAGGGTAATGGCGCTCTTGTTGTCACAATACATCGGGATTTTGTTGAATCCCAAACCGTAGTCAGTTAATTGTGATCTCATCCAAAGGACTTGAGCACAACAACCGGACATGGCGATGTATTCAGCCTCCGTGCTAGAAATTGCAGCGCTTTTCTGCCTTTTTGAAGACCAACTGATCAATCTGTCTCCAAGGAGTTGCACAGATCCAGAAGTGCTACGCCTCGTGTCTTGACACCCAGCATGATCGGCATCTGCTTATGATATTAAAGCAATAGAGGAATCTTTCGGATACCATAGACCACGATGAAGTGTTCCTTTGAGATACCGAAAGATCCTTTTAACAACATGTAGGTGCTTTTCGGTAGGCCGAGCCTGATACCGGGCACACATGCATACGGCAAATTGCAAATCAGGCCTGCTAGCAGTCAGATAGAGAAGGGTGCCGATCATCCCACGGTAAAGTTTTGGATCGACAATAGTCCCATTCCTATCTTCATCTAACTTGGATTTCTCCACCATTAGAGTGTCCACGGGGTCACAATTTTCAAAGTTATATTTCTTTAAAGATTCTAGAGCAAATTTGGATTGATTAATAAAGATGCCTCTGGGATTCTGAGAAATCTGTAATCCTAAGAAAAATGAAAATTTTCCCATCATTGACCTCTGAAAGCGTGTGGACATTATCTTCTCAAATCGTTTTGACAATTCTGTGTTAGAGGCAGCAAATATTATATCATCAACATAAATTTGTACCAGAATCATGTCGTTGTCCTCCTTGAGAGTGAATAGAGTGGGGTCCACCTTGCCTTTGGAGAAGCCTTCCGAGATGAGATATGTTGAAAGGAGATCGTACCACGTGCGTGGAGCTTGTTTCAACCCATAGAGAGCCTTCTTAAGCTTGTACACATGATTAGGAAACTCCGTGCTAACGAACCCATCCGGCTGACTAACATAGACTTCTTCCCTTAGTTCACCGTTCAAAAATGCCGTCTTCACATCCATTTGATAGACGATCATGTTCATATGAGCAACATACGCAAGGAATAGTCTAATAGCCTCCAATCTTGCAACAGGAGCAAAAGATTCTTCAAAGTCTATACCCAAGGCTTGTTTATATCCTCTAGCAACCAATCTAGCCTTATTCTTCAATACTGCACCCATCTCATCGAGTTTAACCTTATAAACCCATAACAAAGTAAGGATGTTAACCTTGTCAGGGAGAGGAACTAATTCCCATACTTCAAGTCTTTGGAATTCATTTAGTTCCTCCTGCATGGCTTCAATCCAAGATAATTGAGTCATAGCCTGTTGCCAATTTTTAGGTTCAACTTCGGAGAGAAATGCATCAAAATAGCAATAGAGTGCACTCTCTTGTAATTGATGGCGTGTAGAGACTGGTCGATCGAGACTTCCAATGACATTCCTAATTGGGTGATCTTTTGTCCATTTGGTGCTATGTTTTTCAATCCGTGGTGGTCTGGAATGAACAATTGAAGGAGCTTCTTCTGAGGTAGACGCGGCTGAAGGGTTTTCAGGTATCGGTACACCAAAGAAAGGAAGCTCTTGTAGGTGAGCATATTCCAAATCGTGATCAATAGAGTCCTCTTCAACATCATTAGGCACAAGTAAGGGTGACGATTCAGGTGTAGTTTGAGAATCACTTGGTAAAGGTGCATCCGGTTCAATGTTAATTGAAGATGCATTAGATAAAGCTTCATTAGCTTGAGCAACAACTTCAGGGATTGGAGCTATCACTACAGGTGCTGGAACTTCATCATTTGGGGGATCAAAGAATTCATCAAACAACGGTTGAAACAGTTTATCCCACTCGGGCCTTGTAGGTGGTAAAAGGGATGTAGAAGTAGGATTATTGAGAACTAATCCGGAACTAATAGCACCGGTTCCCATCTCATGAAGTGCGGGTTCAGAGCTGCGTTGCTCAGAAGCCATCGCTGTCAGCTCATCGAAATCTACGTCCATAGTTTCTACTATCTTACCAAGACGACGGTTGTAAATTCGGTATGCTTTCTTGGAGGGTGAGTAACCAATGAAAATACCTATATCGGCTTTCGGTTGAAGTTTGCCCAAGTTCTCACTATTAATGTTGGGATAACAAAGAGCACCAAACACATGAAAGAATGAAACATCGGGTTTACGATCATGTAGAAGCTCGTAAGGTGTTTTTCCATGGCGTTTCCGAATGATAGAGCGGTTTTGGGTGAAACATGCAGTAGATATAGCTTCTGCCCACAAGAACAATGGAGCGTTCGCATAAATCAGCATAGTCCTAGAAGCTTCCATAATGTACGATTCCGTCTTTCAACGACACCGTTTTGTTGTGGAGTACGTGAAGCGGATGTTTCATGTGAGATACCAACTTCTTCATAGTAAGCAAGAAGAGTCTGGTTGACGAACTCTGTTCCATTATCTGTACGAATACGGCGGACAGTAGTATTTAAACGTACCTGAATGAATTTCAGAAAAGTGATGATAGCCTTCGGTGCTTCATCCTTTGTACGTAGAAATCTAACCCATGTAAACCTGGAGAAATCATCCACAATAACAAGAATGAATTTCTTACCGCTCACACTTTCAGTTCTCATTGGCCCACAAAGATCCATATGCAAAAGATGAAATTTTTCTTGATTGGTGTCTTCAGCTTTGGGCTTGTATGAGTTCTTGGTAATTTTCCCCCTTGAACACGCGGAACATAAATGGTCCTTGTGAAATTTGAGCTTTGGAAGACCACGAACTAATTCGTTTTTAGCCAGATGATTAATAGCATCAAAGTTGAGATGAGATAATCTGCGATGCCATAACCATGACTTGGTCTTAGATGCTTTAGAGAGAAGACATACTGGAGAGGCGGCCATCATGTCTTGTAAGGACAAAGTATAAAGATTTGCACCACGAGACCCCTTCAACAGATCTTTTCCTTCCAAGTTGCGGATGAAACAAGTATGTTGTCGAAAAGCAACCTCTAGGTTGGAATCACAAAACTGTCCTACTGAAAATAAATTATGACCAAGACCTTCTACATAGTATACCCTTGAAATCGTAACGTTTCCAATCTGATATTCACCATACCCCATTATCTTTGCAATATGATCATTACCGAATTTAACCGTTCCAAGAAACTTGCTGACGAAATTTCGGAGCATCGAGCGATCTCCGGTCATATGCTTTGAACAACCAGAGTCCAAATACCAGAGGATGATTTGGACCACCTGAAAATATCACCAGACGAGGACAATGTAGAGGTATCGGAATCTGAATGTTCCTTGTTATTAGCAGGTACAGATTTAATAATCTTAGATTTGCTAACTTTAGGTTTCTTAGATTTCCTAGCCTTCTTCCTAGTTGGTGGTGTAGATTCTAGTTGGCTTAAATCCTGAGGTATTTCTTCACTGATAGGCACTATAGTGGGGGATGACCTAATTAAAGGGCGTTGTTTCCATACTTTAGTGCTAGTGTGCCTAACTAAAGGACGCTCAGACCTAACCTCAATGGATGCATTCCTAGTTGAAGGGCACATATTTCCATCTAATGTAAAGGTCCTACCAGTGGGACGCCATTGCCAGCCAACTTGGTCATGAGTTATACCAGTTGGCTTCCATTCAAGATCATTTCTAATGGCATTCATTTCATTCACATGATCAATAAGACACAAATCATGACGTTGGGAAAACATACATTCATTACAATTCCAACATTTCAAATCAGAATTCACAAATGGTTTAGGCTTCTGCATAGGCGCAGAGCTTTTAGTCTTAACATGATTCTTTTTATTTAAAACTGAACTGATATTCCTAGTGTGAGCTTCTACTTTCTTCTTGATGGTACTACTAGTGGAGGGCTTGATCTTATCTTTCTTGAGTGGCGATCCTTTAGCCTTAGTAGACTCTTTTACTCCTGTAGAAGGCAAAGTGGGAACATTAGCAACAGATTTTAAAGGTGCCTTACTTGATGGTGCCAATGACGGTTTTGCTCCTGGGGTCTTATTGAATGGAGTTACAGCAATGGGTCGATTAGTGAGTAGTGCAGAACCTGGTTTACCTATGTATTGCAAATATGCTAAGCAATATTAAACTCGATTAATATATTCATGAGCTGAATAATAGTAGCTACTTGAGGGATCTAAGGCATAAAGATCGTCTAAAATATCCCTAACAAGATCTACATGCTTAATTGCATTCCTCATATAATCATCGTAGGTAACCGGGTTTTTCTTATGGAGCGGGTTCTTATAAAGCACTACTGACTTGGTTGTTGGAGCACTAGAGGACGGTGCAGAGTTGGTAGCTAAGTTATTAACAGCTTCTTGTCGGGTGAGAAGAAGTGTCTCCTTTAACTCGGCCAAAACCATGTTTTTGTCAATGAGTTGGATGTTTAAGTCAGAGATTTCCTCACATTTTTGGTTCAATTGTTCAACATAAGATTGTTGCTGTGCCGCATTAAAAGCGAAGCTTTCTTCTAGTGAACCATAAAGTTTGGACATTCCCTGTCTTGCACGATCCATCTCCCCTAGAATATACGACGGTCTAATTTCCAAGTCCTGGTTTTTAGACTCTACAACCTCTAGATCCAATTTTAGTGTTTCATTTGATGACACATCTCTCTTTAATCTCATAATCTCTTCCTCTAATGCCTTAACTATTGCAATCATCTTGTCACTCGTCTCAACACTGTTTTCACAACCATTTGTTATCAAAATATCTTCATTTTGAGTTTGTTGTTTTAATTCTAATAAAAATATAAAAAGTTGTTCAAGTTGATTAAAGCGTTTTGAAAGTAAATTGTAAGAATCTTGAAGCTTTAAAAATTCAGCGTTAGATTCATGACAAGAATGATTATCTACCTCATTTACAGTATCAGCAACATTTACAGAGAGATCACACACATCATCACATATATTCACAGCATCACATTTAATCATAGCGGATGTAAGCTCATTCGAATAATTAACATTCACAATAGTAAGCACATCACACGAAATTACTTGGGACAAGAATCGGTCATATTCGGATAAAATCTTTTCCTTTTCAATTAATTGTAGTTCGTAAGCGGTGTCCATTTCACAAAACACTTTTTGAACTTCTGCAATTTCAAACTCAAGATTTTCCGAAAGAGATGCAAAACTTCCTTTTAGACTTTCGACAAACGGATTGATCTCATTCTTAAACACCTCGTTCATGTGTTCGAAAGCCCATTCTCCAGCGTTTAGGCCATTTGAAGTCGTACATTCCAAACTGACCTTGTCAAAACTAGCAAAGTATTGATTAATCCCTTGCAAGTTTAACCATACAGTGCTAACAAGTGGAAGATCCTTTGGAATTTCCTTAGGTCCTTCCATTTTGACAAGTGTAGGAAGTGTACTAGGGTTTTCTTCATTTAACATGTAGGTTGGTGCTGTAATGAGATCTTTGTCCATATGGAAGCGAATTCTAAAATCCGTTTTTGCAAGCTCCTGATTCATTTTAAAATAATCACACTCGGGATATTTTGCAAAGTTATATGACCGATTCTCATCAACTAGATCCTTATTTGTGCGATCATCGAAAATAACAATCGGGTCTAAGACCAATCCTAATTGGGTTGCATTATAAAGTCTTGGACTATGGATAAAAGCTTGTTTTGCATACCGTGGGTTAGGGGGAAGGCCTTTTTGACGTGATAAGTTAAATTCTCTAAACGAAGCATCAAATAAGTGCACTAGTTGAGAGGCAGCGTATTGTCTTAAAAGCAAATAATCTAGACTTCTAATCTTATTAGCCGCATTAATTTCCATTTCATTCTTCTTAGACTCGAGTAATTCAAAATCCGTTTGAAGTTTTTGAAAATTAGTGACCACTAACTCTTTTTCTTTAAGTTCGTTAGAAAGATCTGCTCTTAAGGTTTCAATTTCTTACAAATGACCCATTTGCTTGTTTTGAAAATGATCATACTCGGGATTTGTTAGAACACTAGACGAAGGAACTAATTCCAAAGTTTGAACTTTCTCGTTGCACAAGGCAATCTCATCAGACAAATTCTTATTCTTAGCTAGGGTTTCTAAGAGTGAAGCATTCATTTGGCTAAGTAATGTAGCAGGAACCATGACTAAATATTGTTGAGCAGGAGTATGCGTATGCGAAATGGCTCCCGGTTGTGATTCACTAAAAGTCTGGGGACTCACATTGATATTACTATCATTGATTGTCTCCTCATTTGAAAGACTCACCACCGAAGACTCATTCGAATCAGCACGCTCTTGCACAACTTGATGTGGTTGAATACTAGTATCAGTGGTATTATCAGTGGTATTAATAAGTACCTCAGATCTTTTTTCTGGCCCTAAGCTAGAGATAGTTGCCATAAGAGCTGCTTGTGCTGATTGAAGTTCATCACAGTCTGAATCATAAGCATCAAGATCATCTGCTTGATATGCTGCATTCTGTGTAGTGACAACGTCTTGTTCAGCAATCCCTGGATCAGCAAGAAATGCAAGCTCATCTTCATCAAGTTCCCTTCCTTGTGCCTGAGCGTTCACCAGATAAATCTTCTCTGCAAACCATTGACCATCCCTTCTCCTCTTGGGTTTTTTGCAATCCCTGGACATGTGACCTTCTTCCTTACAGTTGTAGCATGTAATCATTCTCAACTTGCCTGTGGAATTAGCCCGTGGAGGAGTGTTGACTATTGGAGCAGGATTGACCGTACGTGCATTGGTGGTTGATGTAGTAGGTCTCCCCTGATAAGGTTGAATAGGTTGAACCATTACCCTGCCATTCTCAATAGTAGCTTGTTGGCGAGAATTGGATGAATTCCTCAGCTGATTGTTAGTAGGAGCTGGTCCTCTAAATCCTCGTTTGCTTAATGTCCTTGTGAGATAAGCAGACATAGTGGCTAACACTTCAACTGGGTCAGTTCCTTGTTTGAATTCAGGAATGGGGACTTCATCATCATTACAATACATTGCTTGGTCTTGTTGAGCTGCATAAGCACTAGAAGGAATACTCATGTGGTCAGAGTAGCTTGTTGGATATGCTGCATTCTCTTGATAAGAAGAATATGAAGACTGAGTATAAGGTGCAATGCTTGCTGGGTGAGGTTGTGAAGCATATTGTGATGAAGGTGCATTAAACTGATATTGTTGCTGATGTGAGGTGTGTGGTTGCGGTAGAATCGAATATTGGGGGAAGCTTGGTGTCATGTAAGGTGATGGATGATAGGCTTGGTGTCCCAAGATATAAGGAGTGTTGTTGTGTGACAAGCTTGGTTGATTCGCCATCAAAGCTAAAGAATCAGGGTACATACCTCGAGGCGAACGGTGCATGATCACATGTTTCTCATGTTGCTGAAGAAAAGCATAGAGTTGATCCAAATTGCACTTATGCAAATCCCTGGTTAACTTAACATCGGTAATATACTCACTCCATTCAGCTTGAGGTAAAGTATTCAAAAACTTGGTGTTAACCTGGAATGGAGCAATCACGAGATTGTATACATTCAGATCATTCATGAGAGTAGTGAATCTGAAGTAGTAGTCGTGAAGCGTTTCCCCTAGGCTGTACGTGAATCTATCAAACAGATCATACAACTGACATTCCCTTTCCTGTTTGGTAAGAGACGTACCTTGTAGCAACACCTTTAGACGTTCCCATAAATCGTTTGCCACCGTATATTGACTGACCATTCGATAGATGTCATGTGGAAGAGCTTGGAGAATGGTTTGAAGAGCCTTTTCGTCTGCATCGGCAACAAGTTGTTGAGCTGGTGTAAGTTCTTCAAATTCCCGTGGTCGAGTCACATTGTTAACCACGATGGTACCATAATGAAGTGGACCATTCAGAATTGACTTGACCATAAGCCTCCCATATGTCGGTTTTCCCTTAATGTATGACATCATACGGCCTTGCCATGCTTCAAAGACTTCTTTAATGAGCATTGGAGGGCGATTATCCGTTCCCGTAATGACGGAAATGTCCGTAAGTGATGTCATCTGAGGCATTAATGAATTCGGATTCATTTTGTTCACTTCAAAGAGACAATGATTATCGGTTGATCGAGCAGTGAAGTAAAGCTTGTGAATTGTGTTGAGTTTTTGTTGTAAGAAACCAAGATTAAATCCTCTAAAAAATCGTCGAAAAACAAGTGAAATATCCCTTGATCCGGAACTTTTGTTGATTCGGAAGTGTTGATTCGGAAGATTTTGGCTTGGAACTCCTTGATCCGGAACTTTTGGTTCGGAAGATTTGATCCGGAACTTTTGGTTCGGAAGTACTGATTCGGAACTTTTCTTGATCCAGAACTTTCCTTTGATCCGGAACTTTACTTTGATCCGGAACTTTCCTTTGATCCGGAACTTTCCCTTGATCCGGAACTTTCCCTGATCCGGAACTTTCCCTTGATCCGGAACTTTCCCTTGATCCGGAACTTTCCCTTGATCCAGAACTTTCCCTTGATCCGGAACTTTCCTTTGATCCGGAACTTTCCTTGATCCGGAACTTTTGGTTCGGAACTTTTTGATCCGGAACTTTTGTTGATCCGGAACTTTTTGATCCGGAACTTTTTGGTTCGGAACTTTTGCTGGGAAACAGAAACTTGTTTTCGAGTAACAGTCGATCAAAAATATGAAGAAAAAACCCAGATTTTTACCAAGTTACCCAAAAAATTTTGTGATTTCTACTAAAATAAGTAAAAACTAATACTTATCTACTAATCCCAATCACAAAATCACCAAAAACTCCAAGAATCAAGATGGATCTTCTTAAAGAACACTAATACAATCAAAAACTAAATAACAACACAAATCATTACCTTAAATCACCCCATAGCTCTGATACCAAATGTAGAATATTGATAACCTATGAATCTATGAAGTGGGTTGAAGATTCCTAGAGAGAGAAACTAGTGAGAGAAAGTGAGAGAGAAACTATGTGATTTTATTCAAATGAGAAAAATAGGATGTCAACAACCAACCCCTTTCCATGGTGGAAAGGGGTATTTATATCCAAGGCCATTATTTGGGCTTGGGTCGACCCATGACAAGCCCATGGGTCGGTTTCTTACTTAACTTAATAAGTAACATTAACTACGAGCTATTACAACATTAATACTATTGTGGAGTGACCGATACTTCTAATATACGTTAAAACGTATTTCTAACATAATTATTGCGTGTTCGTGCGTAGTAAATACTTATCGTGTTCTAACACGTACGTAATACGTAAAATCCTAACACGTAATTGTAATCATGCTATAATAGGAAAGTTTTAATCTAGTACGTACGATATTAAGGGTACTATTCATGGTAAAAGCATGCAGGTTTTACAACTCTTCCCCCCTAAAAAGAATAATTCGTCCAAGAATTATAGATAAAGTAAACTGAAAAAGAAGAACATACCCGAATTCAAAATATGAAATGAGGTTAAGAAGCCCGGATAGACTCCTCTGTTTCCCAAGTGGCTTCCCTCTCGGTATGATCCCTCCATATGATTTTGACGAATGGAATCGTCTTCCTTCTCATGACTCGTTCTTGTCTGTCAAGAACTCGTTCGGGTTCTTCTATGAAAGTGAGATCTTCATGTATCTGTTCTAGTGGATACTGAACCATGTGAAGGGGATGATAATGGTACCCTCTGAGTAAGGACACATGAAACACATTGTGCACATGAGAAAGCTACAGAGGTAACGCCAACTGGTAAGATACTTCACCGACTCGTTCAATGATATAAAACGGTCCGATGAAACGAGGACTGAGCTTCCCTTTAATCTCGAAGCTTCTAACACCACGGGTCGGCGAAACCTTAAGGAAGACGTGATCTCCTACGTCAAAATGTATGTCCCTACGATGCTTATCGGCGTAACTCTTCTGACGTGACCGTGCTTCCTGAAGTTTCTGCTTAGCTACTGCGATCTTTTCATTGGTCATCTCTATGATTTTTGGTCCTTCAAGTGTTCGCTCGCCATCCTGATCCCAGCAGATTGGGGCGCGACACTTTCTGCCATACAACATCTCGAAAGGAGCACACTTGATACTTGCGTGCCAACTATTGTTGTATGCAAACTCCACCAAACAGATGTAATCGTCCCAATCACCCGTCCATTCTAACGCACATGACCTCAACATGTCTTCCAATGTCTGAATCGTTCGTTCTGATTGTCCGTCCGTTTGAGGATGAAAAGCCGTGCTAAGCTTAAGTTGTGTACCCCAAGCTTTCTGCAGACTCTTCCAAAAGCGCGAAGTAAATCGAGGATCTCTGTCTGAGACGATGCTAGATGGAGCACCATGGAGTCTCATGATCTCTCTTCTATACGTATCGGAAAGTTTACTTACCGGATCTTCCTTGCGGATCGGTAAGAAATGAGTTGATTTGGTAAGTCGATCAACGATAACCCAAATCGCATCGTGCTTCCTCTTGGTGGGCGGAAGACCGGTAACAAAATCCATGGTGATTTTGTCCCACTTCCACTCTGGAATATCTAACGGTTGAAGGAGACCGCCAGATCGCTGATGCTCGATCTTAACCTGCTGGCAGGTAAGACATTTGGAGACGTAAGTGGCCACATCCTGTTTCATACCACTCCACCAAATGTACTGCTTGATCTCATGGTACATCTTAGTCGAACCAGGATGTATAGAGAATGGGTAGCTATGAGCTTCAGCTAACAAGGCTTCCCGGAGTTCTTGGTCATCAGGAACACAAAGTCTCGATACCATCTTCATCTATTCTGAATTCCGTCTGTTTCTCCAAATTCTGTACTATCGCCCAGATTTCTCCATCATCTTTCTGAGCTTCCTTGATCTTAGAGAGTAACTCGGGTTCTACTCTAAGATTAGCCCAGTAACCGTGTTGTCCACGTACCATGATCTTGATGTCTAGTCGTTCCAAGTCTCTTATTATTTCCTCTTCGATTTTAATGACGTTGATCATTCCGGACTTCCTGCTAAGAGCATCTGCTACTACATTTGCCTTCCCGGGATGATACTGTAGATTAATTTCATAATCCTTCAATAGCTCTAACCATCTCCTCTGCCTCATGTTCAATTCACGTTGAGTGAATATATACTTCAAGCTCTTGTGGTCCGTGAAAATGTCACATGATTCTCCATATAAGTAGTGCCTCCATATCTTCAATGCAAACACGACTGCAGCAAGTTCCAAGTCATGCGTGGGGTAATTTTCTTCATAAGGCTTAAGCTGTCGTGAAGCGTACGCGATCACTTTCCCATGTTGCATGAGAACACAGCCAAGTCCCTTCCCCGATGCATCACTATAGATTTGAAATCCACCCGTACCAGATGGGAGAGTAAGAATAGGTGCAGATACTAGCTTCTGCTTCAGGTCTTCAAAGCTCTTCTCTCGTTCTTCAGTCCAGACGAATTTCTCCCCTTTCCGCATCAGTTTGGTCAATGGTAGTGCTAAGCGGGAAAAGTTCTCCACGAACCTACGGTAATAGCCAACTAAGCCTAAGAAACTGCGGACTTCCGTCGCTGATGTCGGCCTTGGCTACTTAGTAGTGGCCTCAACCTTCGCTGGATCCATAGTGATTCCTTCTGCTGATACAATGTGACCTAAGAATGCCACGTTGTCTAACCAGAACTCACACTTGGAGAATTTAGCATACAGCTGCTTCTGGCGAAGAATCTTTAGTACTGTACGAAGATGGTCTTCGTGTTCCTCCTTGGACTTTAAAAAAATAAGGATGTCATCGATGAAGACAGTGATGAACTTGTCCTAAAATTCATGGAAGATTCTCTTCATCAAGTCAATGAACACTGTTGGAGCATTTGTCAGGCCAAATGGCATAACTACAAACTCGTAGTGGTCATAGCGGGTACGAAAAGCAGTCTTGGCGATATCCTGCTCCTTAACCCGTAGCTGATGGTAGCCTGACCTAAGATCAATCTTGGAGAAGTGTTTAGCCCCTTGGAGTTGGTCAAACAGATCGTCTATACGTGGCAGTGGATACCTATTCCGGATGGCAATCTTGTTGAGCTCGCGATAGTCTATGCAAAGACGCATACTGCCGTCCTTCTTCTTAACAAACAAGATCGGTGCGCCCCATGGAGATGCGCTCGGTCGAATGAAACCTCATTCAAGAAGTTCTTGCAGTTGATCCTTCAGCTCCTTCAGCTCTATGGGAGCCATGCAATAAGGAGCCTTGGAGTTTGGTTCAGCTCGTGGAATAAGCTCGATACTGAATTCCACTTCTCGTGCAGGTGGTATGCCCGGAAGTTCTGGTGGAGAAACATCTTGTAATTCCGACACTATTGGTTGATCCTGAATTGATGGAGATTCAGCATCCATGTCGTGAACCGTAGCTAGATAACCCTCGCAGCCATGTGACAGGAGTGCGCGCGTGATGTAGTGTTTTTACTACCCTTTAGGAAAAGAGCAATAAAATAGGGTAAGTAAGCACGACGATTTAGGAAAACCGTGTGTAAATGACCCTAGAGATGAGTTCGTTCTCTCGAGGAGGCACGTGTGTTGTGAATTGAATTGATTGATTATGTTTTTGATTATGTATGAGAAGAAAAGAAGAGAAAATGACGAAGACGAAAAAATTAGAAAAATAAGGCAAAACACTACTAGAAAGTTACGACGAAGAACGTGAAAAACACAAAATTTAAAATTTTAATCTAAAAATTTCTAAAAATTACTAAAAACTCCCAAATAATATTCTAAGAGTTTACAAAAAATTCAAACTTGCCAAAACCTTTTAATTAATTTAATAATGACTTTTTAATGCTAATTAAAGCCCTAAAAATCACTTTTAAATATTAAAAAGCCCTAAACAAGATTTTATAGTTTGTAAACCTCAAAAATAACCTAATTAAACTAAAAACTATTTTTAAAAATTTTAAAACCAAATTAAACTATTTTTAAACTCCTAAAAACTATTAAAATGTATTAAATCTTAAATTAATTCTAAAAATTAATTTAAAAGCCTAAAAATTATTCTACAAATGGGAAAAGTCTTAATTAATGCTATAGAATCTAGGAAAAATGAAAAAGAAATAAAAATAAAACTTTTTATTTTAATGAATAAAATAATAATAAAATATTCTAAAAAATTAAAAGTTCTTAAATAAATTCTAAAAAATTCTCAAAAATCCTAAATATTCTAACTAAGAATAAAATGAAAATAAAAGTTTCTGAAACCTTTTAATGAATTTTATATTAATTTTCAAAGTTGTATAAAAACCCTAAAATTAAATAAAATCAAAAATTAAAGTTTTTGAAAACTTTTTCACATGTAAACCTCAAAATCTTTTTTAAAAAGCTAAAAACTATTTTTTTGTAATTTTTTACTACTGTTTAGTATTTTTAAATGACTTTCTAAATTTAAAAATAGAAATAATCCTATTAAATGATTAAATAAAAGGAAAAATAAAACTTTTAGCCAGAAAAATCCCTAAACCTATTTAAACCCTAGGAAAAATGGAATAAGCTCAAAAAGTTTAATAAATAAGCTGAAATGAGTCTAATAAGCCACGGCTTATTTATGAGAAGCCAATACACAAACACCTTAAATAATAAACCTTGTAAACACTTACCAGTCAAAGACCCTAGGGCAGATGGTTAGAGCGTTGTGTTGTGAGAGGAGTGGCGCAGGTTCGAGTCCTGGCCACGTCCTTTTTGGCAATTATATATTTTTTTTTTTTTTTTTTTTAGCTTTTTAAAACTTGATCAATACCACTTATAAGCTCACAAACACGAATCCAAATCCAAAATTAACCCAGATTGAGCAATTTACAAGGCAATTAGTGCCCAGGTCTGGATATGTTTCTGAAAAACAAATATGAACACCAAGAGGTCTTGGTTAATGCTATGTTTGCTGGTATTTTTGGAACAAGAGGGCACCCCTACACTCTTTCTGAGTGTAGGGAGTCACAATAATCAGAAATCAACAACAATTAAGCAATTGGCAAGCAGATACTCACAAAAACAAGCACACCATGGAATTTCAAGTTACTGATGCAAAAATGAAGGACAGTGGACTGTTTAAGCTATTTGCATGCACACTAGTGAGATTCAAAGACCCATACTTAGCATACCAACTCACCAAATGATGCACAAACAACTTCCAACCTTAAATCACTCTTACACTTAGCAGATTTCAAGTTCTTGCACCAAAATCACATGAAAATTAAGCAAAACAGGCCCTAGCAGATTTTAAACACACTTTTTACTTTTTAATGCACAAACTTGCTTCAAATCTGTTCTATTTTACTCTTAAACTAATATGCAAACTACCTCAATCCTATTCAATGACTCTAACACATTTTTAAATCACAAGCAAAGATTTTTAACCTGCTAAAACATAGATCCAAACACCCCTTTAAAAAAAATTGATTTCAACTTTTTGCAAACAGAAACCTTTCAAAACACTCTCAAATTGATTCTAACAACATCTATCATGCATAACAACATATAGAAACACAAAACAACCAGCTTAAACAACCAAGATCAAACAGTCAAACAAGATCATTCATACCACCACTTTTCTGAAATTTTGAAATGGGAACAAAAGTCCTTACCTAAGACCCTTACATCCAAGGGTCTTTGTGGTTGCTATACCACCTCCAAACCAACACGGGTTGGTGCTGAACTGAATCAACAAACAAATCAAACCTGCAAAAGAAAAATCAAAGAAGAAAAACACAAATATATGCAATATTTCTGTTTTTACCTTTCACTTTCTTAAAACCTTACCAAATACTTAAACACACGTTTTCAAACACTAACAATCACAAAACACAAACCTGTATTCCACTTTCACTTCATACAGGTTTGTAATTTCTAGATTCTAAACAAACTTTTTATAAAACTTTTTGAATTTTCAAAACTCAAACAAACCTTGACAAATTAAGTGGAACTCAGCCTTTTGCAAACAACTCAATACACAAACTTTTTAATAAGTATAAAAGGAATTATAATTGAATTTATCAAACACCAAACTTTATAAAATTAAAAAAGGAATTACAAGAGATTTTGCAAAAAAAACTGGAACAAAGCAAAATGATGAACAGGCTCATCATTTTATACTCTCTAATAGAACATTCTAGTCTATTGAATTAAAAAATACAAAGATGAAACCCTAATGTGGAAAATCACTAAAGAGCCCTTGAGAGTTTGAACGAATCTTGGTCAAAAACACCACCATGTGATATGCCAGCTGTTGAACTTGATCTTGGACGTAGAAATCAACTTGGGGACAAAGGAAATACATCCCATCGTTTAAATTGTCGGTGTTTTGGGTTTTGTGTGAAAGGGATGGACAGGGGAGGCCACGTGGAGGCTTTGGGGTGATGGGGGGACCAAGTTAAAGGTGGGGTTGAGGTTAGGGGATGGTGAATTAATGATCTGGAGGGTTAGGGGTAATAACCCCTTGATTTGTGGGAGATTAATCTAGGGATTATTAGGGTTCGTTGGGTTTAAAAGGGGGGGTTTGATTTGTTTTGTTAATTAAGTTTTTTAAATATGTGTTAAGGAGGGAATGGGGTGGGGGTTTGACTGGGGTTTGACCCAGTTAAATAATAAACTTGAGTTGGACAGGTAGGGTCGGTTTGTGGGTGGGTAAGTTAATGGGTTTGGGTAAATAAAGTGGGTAGGGCTGAGGTGTCAGTGTTTGGTTGGTTGTAGGGGTTTGGCTGTCTGGCATATATGGTCCCCAAGGTATAAACTTTCTTTCACTTTGTAAAAATTGTCCAACAGCGCCTAGATAACAAGTGACAACTTTTGGTAAGTTGTCACTTTTGGCACAATTACTTCCAAAAACTTTCCCAAGGGTATTAAATGTATTTTCTTCAAATTCCAGGGACTGATCTTGTACAATCTTCAAATATTAAGGTCCATACTTGTACAATTGATAAATGGAGGGTCAATTGTGACAAGTTCTTCAAAGATGAGGGGCCATTCTTGCCAATCTTCAATTCTTCAAGGGTAATTTTGCAAATTTCCAAACTTGGGCCCGGTTCATTGTGCGACTTCATTTCCCATGTTCGTTTTTGATTGATTCTTGTGTTCTTTTGCCAATTCCTCAATATCCGTACCTAAAAATACACAAGTAACAAACACGAGCATATATTTGGTCTATTTTATGATATTTTATGCAATTTAAGGCCGTTTTGGACGATGAGACCATGTATAAATGCAGTCTCATCACTCCCCCATACTAAACCATTGTCGTGCCCTCACGCAATGCTAAGAATAAAGTATCAAAGCATCTCCAAAATTTAATTTTATTCACTTTTATTGAAATGATAAACTAGCTACACTACACTATTGCTACTACTTGTGTTTTAGACATAATGTATGATTCTCATCGCAAAATGGGACGTTTAGGTTCATAGAATAAGAACACGTGAATGCTTCGTTAGAATTAATTTCGTCGTCCTCGATTTTCACCTTAATTCCATGCCAAGCGTGCAACGAGATCATTGTCATTATAAGTTAGTAATGCTAACACTACTCATATGCCCTAATCACGTACTTATTCTCCCATTATTCCTAAGTTGTATCTCTTATATTTTATTATGTCTTAATGATCACGAGGATACATTGTTGACTTATGCGATAATAGAGATTTAGGTCTAAAAATAGAGTCCTAACGGTGTAACTAAGACCATCAAATCAATAACCCCTCCTAATAGACAACGATGTTAAAAAATTAAGTTGACAAGAAGAATCGATAAACACGGTTTTATAACGGTTTTGAACATAAGACTTATTACCAAGACTTTTATACGCCCCCTAACGGAAGGACCTTATTATCTTTGGTTTACCTCCATCTATTATTCAACTTCGCCATGAAGCTTTTATTATGACTTCGGTCTTGCCTTGCCTTTTATTATCCGCCTCATCGGTGGTTTTATTAGCCAAAGACGTATATCCTCACGCTAAAGCGAATTTTGGATCTTTAAAGCTTCGAAGATTAAGGCTTGATTCACTTTCAATTTTGCATAGATTTTAGGCCTTGTGGGGCTTCAAATTGTTTGCTTGATTTAGGTGAGCACTTGAAATCTTATTATTGGGTGAAGCTTTCGATTATTAGGGTGCCAATACTTCAAAACCGTGACGCTGGCGATACCTTAATGTCTTCCCAATTTAATTACACGGAAGCTACTAGAAAAGACTAGAAACCCAACAATCAAAACTAAACCGCTAAATCAATATTTATTAAGCAAAAAATATTTACAAGCGAAGGGAGAATAAGCAAACAACGAGAACACATGAGTACTCTACGTTTAGCATAGTAACTTATAATTAACTCTATCATTTCTCGTCCTCATTTAAGAGACTTAGCCTAATGCGTAGTTAGGGAATCAAAGCTAAGTGCTCAACACGCACGGTCGAGTCAAAAATTACTCTCATTCTCGCCATCGGAAAATATACATTCGTGTCTTCAAACACTTATGAAACATGAGAAAATTTTTTAAAATTTGGCCATTTTTAGCCTTATTTTGCAACAAAACGATAAACAAAAAGATAAACTTTGGAAAGCGTGAAGGTTTGGCAAGGCAAGTATCTATTTACCCCCCCATACTAAAGTTAAACATTGTCCTCAATGTTTCGAGTCTAGGGGTGCAAACACCCCCATACTAGAGACGTAGTCGAATGCCTAATCTAGCATGGAAAGGGTGTAACCAATAAGTAATAGCCGTTTATGAAGTGTGCTATAAACCTAAGGTTAGAACATAAAAGGATATATCATGATGGATATTGGGAATGGCCTCCAAAACAAACGATC
This sequence comes from Glebionis coronaria, assembly GCA_025667525.1. NCBI lineage: Eukaryota > Viridiplantae > Streptophyta > Magnoliopsida > Asterales > Asteraceae > Glebionis > Glebionis coronaria. Next base: position 223,517,837 of record CM046875.1, read on the forward strand.
GAGTGCTCCCATGAAACGAACACGAGAGGCTCCAATCGTGAAGATGATGATCTAAAAGACACAATTCACAAACAACCACGGAACAAAGGTAGGAAGGGCACAAATCCCCTCACATTAAACTAATTAGAAAGCAATAATATGTACATGGATAAGCATGGGTCTCCCCCACGAGGCACCTTGTTTTTGATAACCGAGTCAAAAGCTCGACTCGAATCCCCATAAATGTGATCATTTAGGGATAATCATGGTTTGGTCAATTTTTGGTGGGGCTTACATGATAAACAAGGCCCAAAAGCACGTGGAGTACTTTAAAAAGCCGATAAACGTATACCGGGGTCAAAGATAGCGTCCTCGTTTTCGGATGAAAGACGAGACAACACAACTCCAACACAAATCCCAATGGGATAGAAGAAAATAGGAGAGAAGAAATAGAAGGGTGGGACAATGGGTAAGGCAAAACATTGAGCTACTCGAGGTAGACTCGCACCAATCAAATGAAAAGATTTTCCATTTATTGCATCGGTGGAAGACCGAGATTTCCTTATATAAGCAAATCCAGGATCAAATATCTCGTCCTCGGTGGAGAAAGGGGAGGAAACATAAGGGGCTTCCCCCACACTAGGTCCACACAAAGCATCGTCAAAAGGGGAAGACGAGCTTGTAGTACTCAATACACGCGGTGATGACGGAGTTAGAATAGTAGAAAAATCTTTTAAATTAGATTCAAAATCTTTTCCTTTTTCATCTTTAAAACTCTCCTTGTGAAAACCCGATTTAATTATGTCAAAAATATTTGGTGTATCTAAAACAATGTTAGTCACACTAAAAATTCTCACATTTTGAAAGCGTTTTGGTTTAGGTGGTGGCAAGTTTTCAAATCTTTTGTCAACAACGAAAACCTCCCCATCGGGATCAACGTATTCATCATCCGAAGAATCACTCGAGATAGGCTTAACACTCTTAACCTCCATCGGCGGAGGGGACGGAACTTCATTTTTCTCAACTCCTAAAACTCTATTTGAAATCTTTTGACACATGTTTTTGATGGGATTGACATTGTACAAAGATGTGATCGAATAAACATGAGAAAGAGTGGAGTTTTGGGTTGCATTAATGACGAGTTCTTCCTCATTGAAACGAAGAGTGATTTTTCTTGCATGCACATCGATAAGTGCTCTCGAGGTATCCAAAAAAGATCGACCTAAAATTAACGGAACTTTAGGATCGATGGGAATATCAACTACTATGAAGTCCACGGGATAATAGAATTTCCCAACTTTCACAAAGACGTCCTCGGCAACTCCACAAGCTAGAATCGTAGAATGATCGGCCATTTCGATTGACATTCTTGAAGGAGTGAGATTTGGAAGATTGAGCGATTTAAAAATCTCGAGAGGCATCAAATTAATACTAGCACCAAGATCGGCCAAGGCGTAGCATTCTTCCATGTCTTGGATAGCACATGGGATTAAAAACTTTCCAGGATCACCGACTTTTTGAGGTATGCGGCTTAGAAAAACCGAAGAACAACTAGACGATTTTTGCAATTTTTCTTTGTTATTCAACATACTTTTGAAGTTTGCGGCAAATCGAGGCATCATGACTAAGGCGTCGGCAAAACTTATATTGAAATGCAAGTCACGAAACATTTTCATAAAAAGTTCAAATTGATAATTATTTCGTTCTTGTGCCTTTTCCTTGTTTCGTCTTGATGGGTAGGGTAAAGGTGGTGTGGGTTGGGGCAAATTAGGCATAGGCATTGGCCTTGGAATCTCGGGTTCCATAGTGGGTATTGGTTCAACCGTAGGTGTGGTTTGAGCGGTACTTCGTGGGCTTGAGATGTGCTCCTTTTCAACCACGACCTCGGGTTCTTTCTCTTTTTCCTTCTCCATAGAAGTACTTGGATGAGAAATGGGTTCTTTGAAAGTTTTACCACTACGAGTGGCAATAACCTTCAATTCTCCCTTCGGGTTCACGATGGTATCACTAGGAAGACCACCCGAAGAAGAGGGCTTACACATGATAGCTTCAAACATTTTAGCCATACGGTCTTCAAACTTAGATTGCCTAGCATCCGCTTTCAACAATTCTTGCTTAATCTCATGTTGTCCTTGCTCCATTTTTTGTTGATTTTGTTGGAGTCGTGTGACATTTCCTTCCATTTTATTAGCATGAGTTTTAAGTTCATTAGCAAGTTCGGTTTTAAGCTCGTTTTTCAACTCGGATCTTAAGCTAACCATTTCACGTTGCATGTTGTCAAACTTAGCATCATTAGCCTTAGCATAACTCAAAAATTCTCCTTGAAGATTTTTGGTGTGATCGTTTTGAAAACCTTGGGCATTGTTTTGAAAATCACGGTTTTGGTTTTGGTTTGAAATTTGCCCATTTCCACTTTGGTAATTACCTTTGTTATAGTTTCTTTGATTTCCTTGGTAATTTCCACCTTGGTTGTTGTTGTTGCGATAATTATTAGCATTTTGATTGGGCGGAGCTTGATTTGAACGTGAACCTTGACCGATTTGGTTATAAGTTCCCGTGGCTACAAAAGCATTCGAAGTGTTACCATCCGCGGTAATGCACTCGGAAAGATCATGAGCTCCCCCACACGACAAACAACTTTTAGAAACCGCTTTAACCGAAGCGGTGTTGGAAGCTTCTTGAGCCTTCCAATGGGACATAAGGTTTGCAAATCTATCGAAAAATCGGTTTTCTTCATTTGCTTCATCATGTAATGCATTGATACTTTGAGACGATGATGAGCCCCTTTTGGCAACACTCGGTGTGTGACGAGGGCTATAAACCTTAGACCTATTCTCGATTATGACCAAAGCTTCTTCAACCGTTTTACACAAAAAATTACCACCCGCGGCGGCATTTAAATAATCCCTTTCATGATCGTTAAGTCCATTGTAAAACGTGTCGATTTGGTGCAAATCGGAAAAACCATGATGAGGACATTCGTGTAACATCTCCTTAAACCTATTCCAAGCCGTAGAAAAACTTTCATTTGATTCTTGTGAAAATTTAGAAATCTCGTTTTTCAAATGCGTAGTCTTAGAGGGCGGAAAAAATTGGTTCACGAACTTCGAAACGAGATCCTTCCACGTCAATATAGAATTGGGTGGCTCTTTCTCTAACCAAATTTTAGCGGGCCCCGCTAAGGAATACGGAAAAAGCATCATCTTAATCGAGTCATTCGAGACATCCTTGAATTTGCACGTGGCGGTAAGACGATTAAATTGGCGGATATGGTTGTGGGGATTGTCCTTCTCATCACCACGGAATTTGTTGTTTTGGATCATCGACAACAAACCCGTTTTAACTTCAAAATTCTCCGCAAGGATTGCGGGAATCACAATAGCTTCTCCATAACCCTCGGTGGGTGCTTGAAGTAACTCCATCATAGTTCGATTTGCCATGGTTGGTTCTTCTCGTACAATGGGTTCGTCAATAGGAGACTCCTCACTAGAAAGAGTGAGTGATTTGTTTCTTCGTTTACGAGCACGTCTAGCTTTAGAGCGAGTTTGCATAAACGTCACGTACAACGAGAAGGCGAGCAAAGAAGATTCTTTTTGGTATTTTGTGTTTTTTAATTTTTTTGTGGTTTTTGATTGTATTAACCTTTTTTGAAAATTGGTGAATGTATTAAGTAGACAACAAGTCCACAAATCTCCTCACTTAATCAAATCTCTTGATTAAAAAGGCCTCAAGGAATGAAAACGATCACGTGGAGTGAACACCTTCGATGACTTTAGAACGATGGTGGAACACCAAATCGTTCAAGAGGGTTTAATCAATATGAAACCAAGAAAATATATATGATATGTAATAATACTTTGGGCGGCAAAACCCTCGATTCACTCTCAAAATCAAATACGCACAAGCAAGCGGAGGAAACGAGGCGGCGCGAAGCACTTAAGAGCCTTTTTCCTTTAGGTTGTGAAATACAACCGCCTTATACCCACCTTATAGTTTGTATTATCAAGATTAAGCTTCACGAAAGTATTTATCTATTTTTGCCTTTTTTCTTTGGTTTGAGATTCGAATACAATGATCGAGTGATGAAATCCCGAATCAAGGTTGTGATTGCTCACGTATTTGGAGTACTTGTGTATTTATTGTTCTACGTATACAATATAGTAATAGTATTCACACAAAAACCGAAAAACGATAATACGTATTAATAGAGTGCTATTAATACAATTATATTTATGGCTAATATATAAAAACAACAATGGTTCAATCAAAACACAACACGCCTCCCCGGCAGCGGCGCCATTTTTGATGTAGTGTTTTTACTACCCTTTAGGAAAAGAGCAATAAAATAGGGTAAGTAAGCACGACGATTTAGGAAAACCGTGTGTAAATGACCCTAGAGGTGAGTTCGTTCTCTCGAGGAGGCACGTGTGTTGTGAATTGAATTGATTGATTATGTTTTTGATTATGTATGAGAAGAAAAGAAGAGAAAATGACGAACACGAAAAAATTAGAAAAATAAGGCAAAACACTACTAGAAAGTTACGACGAAGAACGTGAAAAACACAAAATTTAAAATTTTAATCTAAAAATTTCTAAAAATTACTAAAAACTCCCAAATAATATTCTAAGAGTTTACAAAAAATTCAAACTTGCCAAAACCTTTTAATTAATTTAATAATGACTTTTTAATGCTAATTAAAGCCCTAAAAATCACTTTTAAATATTAAAAAGCCCTAAACAAGATTTTATAGTTTGTAAACCTCAAAAATAACCTAATTAAACTAAAAACTATTTTTAAAAATTTTAAAACCAAATTAAACTATTTTTAAACTCCTAAAAACTATTAAAATGTATTAAATCTTAAATTAATTCTAAAAATTAATTTAAAAGCCTAAAAATTATTCTACAAATGGGAAAAGTCTTAATTAATGCTATAGAATCTAGGAAAAATGAAAAAGAAATAAAAATAAAACTTTTTATTTTAATGAATAAAATAATAATAAAATATTCTAAAAAATTAAAAGTTCTTAAATAAATTCTAAAAAATTCTCAAAAATCCTAAATATTCTAACTAAGAATAAAATGAAAATAAAAGTTTCTGAAACCTTTTAATGAATTTTATATTAATTTTCAAAGTTGTATAAAAACCCTAAAATTAAATAAAATCAAAAATTAAAGTTTTTGAAAACTTTTTCACATGTAAACCTCAAAATCTTTATTAAAAAGCTAAAAACTATTTTTTTGTAATTTTTTACTACTGTTTAGTATTTTTAAATGACTTTCTAAATTTAAAAATAGAAATAATCCTATTAAATGATTAAATAAAAGGAAAAATAAAACTTTTAGCCAGAAAAATCCCTAAACCTATTTAAACCCTAGGAAAAATGGAATAAGCTCAAAAAGTTTAATAAATAAGCTGAAATGAGTCTAATAAGCCACGGCTTATTTATGAGAAGCCAATACACAAACACCTTAAATAATAAACCTTGTAAACACTTACCAGTCAAAGACCCTAGGGCAGATGGTTAGAGCGTTGTGTTGTGAGAGGAGTGGCGCAGGTTCGAGTCCTGGCCACGTCCTTTTTGGCAATTATATTTTTTTTTTTTTTTTAGCTTTTTAAAACTTGATCAATACCACTTATAAGCTCACAAACACGAATCCAAATCCAAAATTAACCAAGATTGAGCAATTTACAAGGCAATTAGTGCCCAGGTCTGGATATGTTTCTGAAAAACAAATATGAACACCAAGAGGTCTTGGTTAATGCTATGTTTGCTGGTATTTTTGGAACAAGAGGGCACCCCTACACTCTTTCTGAGTGTAGGGAGTCACAATAATCAGAAATCAACAACAATTAAGCAATTGGCAAGCAGATACTCACAAAAACAAGCACACCATGGAATTTCAAGTTACTGATGCAAAAATGAAGGACAGTGGACTGTTTAAGCTATTTGCATGCACACTAGTGAGATTCAAAGACCCATACTTAGCATACCAACTCACCAAATGATGCACAAACAACTTCCAACCTTAAATCACTCTTACACTTAGCAGATTTCAAGTTCTTGCACCAAAATCACATGAAAATTAAGCAAAACAGGCCCTAGCAGATTTTAAACACACTTTTTACTTTTTAATGCACAAACTTGCTTCAAATCTGTTCTATTTTACTCTTAAACTAATATGCAAACTACCTCAATCCTATTCAATGACTCTAACACATTTTTAAATCACAAGCAAAGATTTTTAACCTGCTAAAACATAGATCCAAACACCCCTTTAAAAAAATTGATTTCAACTTTTTGCAAACAGAAACCTTTCAATACACTCTCAAATTGATTCTAACAACATCTATCATGCATAACAACATATAGAAACACAAAACAACCAGCTTAAACAACCAAGATCAAACAGTCAAACAAGATCATTCATACCACCACTTTTCTGAAATTTTGAAATGGGAACCAAAGTCCTTACCTAAGACCCTTACATCCAAGGGTCTTTGTGGTTGCTATACCACCTCCAAACCAACACGGGTTGGTGCTGAACTGAATCAACAAACAAATCAAACCTGCAAAAGAAAAATCAAAGAAGAAAAACACAAATATATGCAATATTTCTGTTTTTACCTTTCACTTTCTTAAAACCTTACCAAATACTTAAACACACGTTTTCAAAAACTAACAATCACAAAACACAAACCTGTATTCCACTTTCACTTCATACAGGTTTGTAATTTCTAGATTCTAAACAAACTTTTTATAAAACTTTTTGAATTTTCAAAACTCAAACAAACCTTGACAAATTAAGTGGAACTCAGCCTTTTACAAACAACTCAATACACAAACTTTTTAATAAGTATAAAAGGAATTATAATTGAATTTATCAAACACCAAACTTTATAAAATTAAAAAAGGAATTACAAGAGATTTTGCAAAAAAAAACTGGAACAAAGCAAAATGATGAACAGGCTCATCATTTTATACTCTCTAATAGAACATTCTAGTCTATTGAATTAAAAAATACAAAGATGAAACCCTAATGTGGAAAATCACTAAAAAGCCCTTGAGAGTTTGAACGAATCTTGGTCAAAAACACCACCATGTGATATGCCAGTTGTTGAACTTGATCTTGGACGTAGAAATCAACTTGGGGACAAAGGAAATACATCCCATCGTTTAAATTGTCGGGGTTTTGGGTTTTGTGTGAAAGGGATGGACAGGGGAGGCCACGTGGAGGCTTTGGGGTGATGGGGGGACCAAGTTAAAGGTGGGGTTGAGGTTAGGGGATGGTGAATTAATGATCTGGAGGGTTAGGGGTAATAACCCCTTGATTTGTGGGAGATTAATCTGGGGATTATTAGGGTTCGTTGGGTTTAAAAGGGGGGGTTTGATTTGTTTTGTTAATTAAGTTTTTTAAATATGTGTTAAGGAGGGAATGGGGTGGGGGTTTGACTGGGGTTTGACCCAGTTAAATAATAAACTTGAGTTGGACGGGTAGGGTCGGTTTGTGGGTGGGTAAGTTAATGGGTTTGGGTAAATAAAGTGGGTAGGGCTGAGGTGTCAGTGTTTGGTTGGTTGTAGGGGTTTGGCTGTCTGGCATATATGGTCCCCAAGGTATAAACTTTCTTTCACTTTGTAAAAATTGTCCAACAGCGCCTAGATAACAAGTGACAACTTTTGGTAAGTTGTCACTTTTGGCACAATTACTTCCAAAAACTTTCCCAAGGGTATTAAATGTATTTTCTTCAAATTCCAGGGACTGATCTTGTACAATCTTCAAATATTAAGGTCCATACTTGTACAATTGATAAATGGAGGGTCAATTGTGACAAGTTCTTCAAAGATGAGGGGCCATTCTTGCCAATCTTCAATTCTTCAAGGGTAATTTTGCAAATTTCCAAACTTGGGCCCGGTTCATTGTGCGACTTCATTTCCCATGTTCGTTTTTGATTGATTCTTGTGTTCTTTTGCCAATTCCTCAATATCCGTACCTAAAAATACACAAGTAACAAACACGAGCATATATTTGGTCTATTTTATGATATTTTATGCAATTTAAGGCCGTTTTGGACGATGAGACCATGTATAAATGCAGTCTCATCACCGCGCTTGTAGGGTAGATATGATTTGTACAGACCGTCTGGGTATGAACTGATAGGTGTGAAAACACCCATCCTTTTACCACTTAATTCTGGCTAAAACGAGACCAAAACACGTATTTAATATCATTTTTTTGGAATTATGCGTGGTTTTTGTGTTTATTGCGTTTTCAGAGTCAACCGGATGAATATTGAAGAAAACATGGGATTGCACGGGTTTTATCGAGGAAAAAGACTCAAGACGAAGTCTATTGTCCAAGAGATGCAAAAGAATTGAAGTCATTGTGCTTATTTGAAGATTTATCGAAGAATAGAGCCAAATATGGAAGATTCATATATGTCGAAGAACTCGAGTCTATTAAACAAAAGATTATAAGACGAGTTGGAATTGTTCACCGACACTTCACAAAATCCAAAGTCGGAAATGTTTATTTAAGGAAACGTAAAGACTAAAGAAGAAAGAAGAAAAGAAGCCCGATACCAAAACCCATACACAAGCCCATATCACACGCCTATATAAAGACCCCACTTCACAATTTTAGAAGACTTAGTTAGTCTTAGTTTAGTTTTTCATTTTTCTCTAGTTTTAGAGAGAGAAAGTTCCAAACTTTCTCTCACTAAATTTCTTCTTTGTTTTCATCTTTCAAATTTTAAGCTTTTCATTAATCTTTGTACTTTGAGTTCTTTTAATTAAAAGTTTAAGTTTAAGTTTATGTTCTTTAATCCCTTCCTACATTTCTTGGTTTAATTTTACCTTTGATTCGAAATTTACAATCCATACGGTTTGATTTCGTTTCTTGTTTAAGTAGTTAAAAGATTAATCTTTTTACTACCTTTTTAAGCTTTTATTTGATTTAGGCTATAAGTTCTTTATGCTTATTAGCTTACTTCATGCTTTAGCTTATTGGTTTTCGGATTTCATCAAACTTTAAGTCATTCAAAAGTTTCGTTTATAAAGTTTTTGATTTAACGTTTTCAAAAGTTGTCAAATTTAAGCTTTTTGAGTCGTTTAAGTTTTGGATTGGTTAGCTTATTGATTTTGCTTATTGAGGTTTTAGCTTTTCACCATTTTCGGATTAGTTTTGCATTTCATCGCAATATAAGGGTTATACACATTCCGACGGGTGCTTATTTTGATCGCAATAACCCAGGTGTGGGTTCTACTTTGCGATCGGGTAGTAATTCCCTCTTATTCCGATCTGGATTGCGATCGCACATTCCGACAGGATTTAAGGTCCTTTTTGAATCGAAACTCTGCCCAATTCTCGACAGCTACATTCCGATCTGGTACAACATTCCGATCTGAACATTATTGCGATAGGTGTGCTTAGATTTCATACATTCCGATCTAGATCATTCCGATAGCTGCACTTTACGATAGACCATATTCCGATAGAAGTTTACCTTGACATTCCGATGGACTCCACTTTGACATTCCGATGGGTAGTTGTAGTTACATTCTGATGCTTTTGATTTTAATGCATTGCGATAGAAATAATTTTCCATATTCCGATAGAACAAGTTTTTAAGTATTAATTCAATTAAGTTTTCAAAGTATTTGTCTAATCTTTTCTTTACGTTTTCAAGCATTTACTTTTAACTTGCCAATCTAGTTTAATCTTTCAAAGCTTTAATTTTATTCTTCGACACTTACTTATTTGTCATTAGTTTAAAATAGATAAACAAACCAACACCTTTTTATTAACCAAGAACAAATCATTCCACTTAGAGCCGTGATCAATTCGAGAGGATTCCGAGAACTAATCTAGAACCCATAGCAAAATTGTAACACCCCAAAATGTGATATGCGGAAGCGGTGAAGCTCGGGGGCTGTTACGTCATTGTATCATAGTTCAAGGTACAAGAGAACGACTCTAAATGAGACGTTTTATAAAAATACCTCGTTGAATTTAAATTAAAAGCATCACAATACGAAAGGTCTCAGTTTCAAAAGATAATGCAGCGGAATGTAAAAGTTTTAAACATCAACGAGATAATAGTTCAAAAGCATAAGTGAGTAAATGTCCGAAGAGCGGTCATGAATGCATGCGGACTCCAAGTACTTCATGTAGCAGATACAAATCATCATCAAATACCTGAGATAAATGCTAAACTGGGTCAACATAAAGTTGGTGAGAATATAGGTTTCAAGTAAAAATTCATAGTCATACGTTTTCAGATTTCATTTCATGTACACATGCAACTATAGGAGATATAGTGCCAAGTGTAGGATAAATTGGGTGTTCACAATATTTATGATAGCGCTAAGCTCGTGACATCGAAACTAGTGATCCAGTACATGCAATAGATTGCACATATAAATTTGCCCCAATAGAGTACCTAGCCAAGATAACTCCGTTCATACAAATGGTACATACTCGTCCGGCGTCAGAATGCCCGAGTGGAGGTTGTCAACCCTCAATAGATCTATCCGTAACATAAGAGCTTACTCCAGCAGAGTAACTAACGATTCACGATAGTGGGGACTATGGCTCAAGCAACTTAAGCTATCTCATAAATAGTGTTCACGAAGTGTTCACAGAAAAATAGTTTTACTTGCATTCAGAAGCAAGCATCAATAGCATTCATCACATCCCAAAACATTAAACATAGAAAGCAGTTTAATAGGGAACTATAAACTCACCTCAAGCAACGATACAAACCGCACAAGTATGATCAAATAGAAGCGAGCACTCTAGCAACAACCTAAATATAATACTATAGTTTAGGCGCTAGCAAATAAGTCATAATAATTCGTCACGTACGTTACTCATCGCTCATACATATATTATCTGGTTTAAAAACGTGACTAGTAATTATCGTATCGTTATAAGTATTATCGTATATACTTAGGCAAAAATATTTATTTTTGACTCAACGAAATTTCGACAGCCTTTCGGCGTAAATTTATTTTACCAAAATTTATCTTAATAAAATTTCTCAATACGCTTTTCATAGAAATTTCGGCAGCCTTTCGGCGTCATTTTAAAAATTGCCATTTTTGGTAAGTTCCCAAATCTCGACTCAAAATCCCAAATTTTCAATCAATCTCTCAACCACAACGCTCAACAAATTATTTCTCGCAATATAACCCAATTTTCACTTTCAACAATATCTATCTAGCGCTTTCGCTTTTCTCAAATCGTTCCCATCAATCATATATAGCATTTAGTACCCATTTCGACACTAAAAACGACTCGGTTTAACTCGAAAAAGTCTTTTCGACCACTTTAAAAATATGGACAGCAAGTGTATTTTTAGTATGTCTCAAAAAAATAAGTTTTCCGTCATCAAACTTTAAACGCCCATATCTTTCTCGTTTTAACTCCGTTTTTAGCTTATAATATACCGAAACGAAGGTATTTACTTATATTTTCACAATCTCGTACTAAACTAGTGTCAAAACAATTTTTACAACCCGTTAAACCCCATAAATAATTCGGACAGAATATGACTTTTCGTACAAACGCGTTTTCGACCATTTTTAAGCGTACCCACTAGTAATAACACTACTACTTCCTTCCAAATACTCATAAACATCATAAAAATCAAAGATTTATTTTCAAGTTCATAATCACAAAAATATATATGTGTATATTTTATAATTCCTCTAATTAAAACCTTTTCATACATAGACTTAAAAGATTTATTCAAAATACTTAAGGATTCAAAAAAAAGTATATCATGACCAAAATAGTTTTTACCATTTTATTTTCAAGAAAATAGTTGATGGGTAACATATATGCATAAATCTTCAAAGATTATGCATGAAAATGAAAAGATTGAAAAAGGTTTAAGAAATAACCTTGTGTAACGATTCTACGTAACGACGGAAACACGATCTACAATCTACACAACAAATAATCACCAACAACAAAACTACAACTTCAAGAATCTTCAACCCAAAACTACTCAAATCAACAAACCATGAATAACCATTCTTCTAAAAGTGTTTATAAACCTTTGTGTGTATTTAATTTAGGCTAGATGTTCTTGAAATGGAGCTTGCAAAAATCAACAATGGAGGATTATGGGTGGTGTTTGTGTGCCGTGAGTTTTTAGAGAGAGGAAGAGAGAATTGTGTTTGAATTTTGTGTGAGTGAAAGTGAATTATTTGAGGTGAATGTGATGGTTTAGGGTTTTTAGATTTGTGTGAAAAATAGACACAAGAATAGCAAAGTTAGAAAAATGGTTTAAGTGTGCATGTGTTGTGTGTTTGGCCGGTTATAATGGGTCCCATGGGGGGTAAATTATTCAAAATTTTTACTTAGGTAATTAGTTAAAAGGTTTAAGGTAAAAAGGTTAATTAGTTTTAGGTAATTAGTGAAAAGTATGCAGTTACGTTTAATAATGCGTAAAACTTAGAAAATTGACGAAATATATTAATTTTATGATTTTTCGACGAAAACTGACATTTTACGTTTCGTAAAGTGTTTTATGCATGCTTACGACGGTTACTCGAAAAAAAACGACGTATAATACGAAAACGCGATACGTTAAGTAAATATTCACTGAAAATACGATTTATTACTATAAATGGCAAAAATACTAAAATACATGTTTATAAATACGTACAGGGTTAATTAAATACGCAGTTAATGAAAATAACAATCACGCGGTTAAAATAAAGCAGTTAAACACGTAATTCACAGATAACGAATAATCTCACGGATTATCGTCAATTCATTGACTGTTACAGCAGTCTGGTCAGATTCACAGAAGATTTCAAAACGATGACTGAGCTCAGTGTCAAGTCATCACTTGTCATAAAACAGTTTTTCAGAAAACGCGGGATAACTTCCCGGTTTATACACAGTTCAAGTACATAGTTGACTAAATAAAAAGTCAAAGGGTAAAATGGTCATTTTACAAAGTAAGAAAATTACCAGTTGTTACATCATCCCATTGTTAATGAAGCTTTGTCCTCAAAGCTTAGGAGTGTCATGGGCTCCAGAGTTGTTAAAGAGGCGCGGATATTTCTTGCGAAATTGATCCTCACGCTCCCAGGTGAATTCAGGTCCACGCTTAGAATTCCACCTCACCTTCACGATAGGTATACGACTCTGTTTCAATCGTTTGACCTCCCGGTCCATGATTTCAACAGGTTCCTCGACAAATTGCATCTTGTCGTTGATTTGGAGTTCCTCCATCGGTATAACAAGTGTCTCATCAGAAAGGCACTTCTTCAAGTTCGAAACATGAAAAGTGTTGTGCACGCGACTCAATGCTTGGGGTAATTCAAGACGATAGGCTACGGTTCCAACCTTAGCTAAAATCTTGAACGGTCCAATATAACGGGGGTTCAGCTTTCCTCGCTTGCCAAAACGTACCACACCTTTCCAAGGCGATACTTTCAGCATCACTTTGTCTCCCACTTGAAATTCGAGAGGCTTACGTCGAACATCGGCGTAACTCTTCTGACGATCACGGGCTGCTTGAATTCGGCTCTTGATCTGAACGATCTTCTCAGTTGTTTCACGGATTAGTTCGGGTCCAGTAAGTTGGCTATCCCCAACTTCGCTCCAACACACAGGCGAACGACATTTACGACCATACAATGCTTCAAACGGTGCAACTTTAATACTAGTATGATAACTGTTATTGTAAGAGAATTCCACTAGAGGTAAGTGTCTATCCCATTGTTTTCCAAAGTCCAGTACACACGCGCGCAACATGTCCTCCAGCGTTTGAATAGTTCTCTCACTTTGTCCGTCAGTCTGCGGGTGATAAGCAGTACTCATGTCTAATTGCGTACCCAACGCTTTCTGAAGTGATTTCCAGAATTCTGAAGTAAATCTACCATCTCTATCGGAAATGATCGAGATCGGTATTCCATGCTTAGCTACTACCTCCTTCAGGTATAGTCTCGTAAGCTTATCCATTGAATCGTCCTCCTTCATAGCCAAAAAGTGTGCAGATTTCGTAAGTCGATCCACAATTACCCAAATTGTGTCATATCCGTTTGTCGTTTTAGGCAGCTTAGTTACGAAATCCATGGTTATGTTTTCCCACTTCCACATAGGAATTACCGGTTGAACCAACAGTCCAGATGGTTTTTGGTGTTCTGTTTTCACTCTAGCACATGTTAAACATTTCCCTACGTAAGTAGCGATTTCAGCTTTCATATTTGGCCACCAATATAGCTTTTTCATATCCTGATACATTTTGTCAGATCCGGGGTGGATCGAATACTTAGATTTATGCGACTCGTGCATAATCACGTTCCTAAGTCCTCCAAATAGTGGCAACCAACTTCTACCATTTAGACATAGCGTTCCGTTTGTGCTAGTCTCCAATTTCTTAGTAACCATTCCTCCTAGTTTCTCAGCTTCAACGTTTTCAGGCTTAAGGGCTTCGGTTTGTGCTTCACGAATTTGCACAGGTAAGTTCGGGTTAATAATCATAGCTAACGATCTAACTCTACGTGTCAATAATTGTTCCTTTCTGCTTAGTGCATCTGCCACCACATTGGCCTTCCCAGGGTGGTAACGGATTTCATAGTCATAATCACTGAGCAACTCGATCCATCGACGTTGTCTCATGTTCAGTTCCTTTTAGTCAAGAATATGCTGTAAGCTTTTGTGATCAGTGTAGACAACACACTTGGTTCCATACAAGTAGTGTCTCCACAATTTCAAATCAAATACCACGGCTCCCAGTTCTAAGTCGTGCGTAGTGTAGTTTTTCTCATGCGTTTTCAATTGTCGAGATGCGTACGCAATAACTTTCTTCCTTTGCATTAACACAGCTCCTAATCCTTTTCCTGATGCATCGCAGTAGACCACAAAGTCTTCCGATCCTTCTGGTAACGATAGAATAGGTGCACTACACAACATTTGTTTCAACTTTTGGAACTCTAATTCCTCCTTATCTCCCCATTCGTATTTCACTTTCTTTTGAGTCAACTTTGTCAATGGTTTCGCGATCTTCGAGAATCCCTCGATGAACCTTCTGTAATATCCAGCGAGTCCTAAAAATTGGCGAATTTCAGTCGGTGTTGTAGGAGCAGTCCACTCCCTAATTGACTCAATCTTAGCAGGATCAACATGAATCCCATTGTTATCAATAACGTGTCCTAGGAATTGTACTCTTGGCAACCAAAAATCACACTTTGAGAACTTAGCGTACAACTCCTCCTTCTTAAGCAATTCCAATATTATCTTAAGGTGTTCCTCATGTTCTTTCTCATTCCTTGAGTAAATTAGTATGCCATCGATGAACACAATGACAAACTTATCCAGATACGGTTTACACACCCGGTTCATGAGGTCCATAAATACAACAGGTGCGTTTGTCAAACCAAACGGCATCACTTGGAACTCGTAGTGTCCATACCTTCTCCTAAAAGCAGTCTTAGCAACATCTTCCTCACGAACTCTCAATTGGTGATAACCAGACCTAAGGTCAATCTTTGAGTAAACACTCGATCCTTGTAATTGGTCAAACAAATCATCGATTCTAGGTAACGGATAACGGTTCTTGATGGTAAGTTTGTTCAACTCAAGATAGTCGATACACATTCGAAAACTTCCATCCTTTTTCTTTACAAATAAGACCGGAGCTCCCCAGGGTGAAGAACTTGGTCTTATGAATCCTTTATCAGTCAACTCTTGTAGTTGCGTTGATAGTTCTTGCATTTCCGATGGTGCTAAACGGTAAGGCGCTCGAGCAACAGGCGCTGCTCCCGGTATTAAATCGATCTGGAATTCAACTTGTCTAGCCGGCGGCAATCCAGGCAAATCTTCGGGAAATACTTCCGGAAAATCCCGTACGATACGTACATCTTCCAACCGCTTTTCTTTCGTCCGCTTTTCCGTAACACGGGCTAAGAATACGTGGCAACCTTCCGACAGCAACTTCTGAGCCTTGATACGCGAAATAATGTTCAGTCGTGATTTCCCTTTTCCCTTACATCCAACTCCTTGTACCTCCAAGACTCCATCTCCATATGGTAAACGAACGACCTTCTCGTCACAGATAATCGTAGCACGGTATTTCGGTAACCAGTACATTCCGATAATTACGTCAAAACTCCCTAATTCGACATGCATAAGATCAACAACGAAAGGACGACCTAAAAGATTCAAAGTACATCCGCGAAGGATAGTGTCGGCTTCTATCAACTTTCCATTAGCTAACTCAATAGTGTACTTAGTGTCTAAAGGCGAAGGGGTCATATCAATTAAGGCACTAAAGGCAGTCGACACAAAACTCATATCGGCTCCAGTATCAAATAAAATAGAAGCATAACGATCGTTGAGAAGAAACGTACCCGTAACGACGTCGGGGTTTTCTTGTGTCTCTCCTCCTCCTATCACATAAACTCTTCCACGAGCTTCCCCAGCCTTAGCAATTTTTCCTTGGTCCTTGTTCTTTTTCTTTGGGCACTCATTGCTGTAGTGTCCCTTTTGCTGGCATTCGAAACAGGTGACATTGGCTTTCGGGTTCTGTGGTGACTTACAGTCTCTAGCAATGTGTCCGGTTTTCTTACAGTTGTGGCATTGCAAATTACATTGTCCAGTGTGGTGACGCTTACATCGGTTGCACAGAGGTAACGTCCCATTGTATACCCCTCTTTCTCAAGTACCAGCGGTATATGCCCTCATAGTCTCTTGTCTCTTGTTCGGATAATTCCCACGGTTGTTCCTTTGGTTGTTTCCCCATTTTCTCTTATTGTCCGCAGCATTTCCAGCATTTGCTCGAACAATTTGATCCATTAGACTATGAGCCATCCTTATAGCATCACTAACCTTAGTCGGTCCAGACGACGTCACATTCCCTTGAACTCTACCAGGTAAACCCCAAATGTAGTGCTCGACTTTCTTTTCCTCATCCGGAACCATTGCAGGACATAGCAAACATAACTCTTGGAATCTCCTTGTATACGCCCCAATGTCATTGTTCCTCACAGTCAAATTCCACAGTTCAATTTCCATTTTCTGAATTTCATTACGAGGACAGTATTCCTTAGTCAACAACTTCTTGAGTTCCTCCCAAGTCATTCCATACGCCTCCTCGGCTCCAACAGTTTGCACATGGGTGTTCCACCACGTCAACGCTCCAGCAGCTAAAGTACAAGTAGCATAAGTCACTTGGGTTTCAACAGTACATCCACTTACGCGGAACACCGATTCCATCTTTTCAACCCATCGAGCTAATCCAACAGCTCCTTCAGTACCATTGAAATTCAGAGGGTCACAATTCCTAAAGTCCTTGTAAGTGAATGGCTTAGGTGGTCGGTTCTCAACAACATTCGGCGGTGCTTGGTTCACGTTGTTGTTGGCTTGTACGTTTGCCAAAGCGGCAGTCACTCGTTGCGTAATCAGTGCTTCCAATTGTGCGTCAGTCATACCATTACGCGTGTTCACCATTGTTTCTCTGCGTTAAGACAACAATGCAAATAAGGTTCAAGCACGAATATACACGTTATATATTTCTATGCTAATGATACAAAATTACGATACAACAATCATAATAAAGATAGTCAATAACCAAAGTCATAAGATCACATTCTCATTCAAAATAAGAATATCCAATACAAGTACATAGTCATAAAATAAGAGTTATGATCACATCTAGTCTAGTCCAACTAACCGAGTACTACTCTAGTTTAGTGAATACAATGCCCAAAAGATAAAAGATGTAATCTACTCTAGAATTCAGCACGATAACGATAACACTCTAACCATGACGACGACGACGACGCTCACAATCAGTACATCTCGGTGAAGCACCCCTCGTAGTGTCTCCACCACGAAGTGTCTCCAACTCACTCCTCAAAGCAACAATATCCTCAAGAGCAGTATCCAACAACTCTTGTCTATCCTCAAGTCCTAACACAGGCAACGGCGATCCAATCGGTCCAGGAGAAGCAATCTCCATGCCATCACTCTCTACCTCCTCATCAACATCCTCTGGATAATCTATCGGATTACCCTCCCTATCATCCTCACTATCACTGACCCACTCAATCAAAGTACGATGCACAATAGGCGGCATCCCATCAACAACGTCAGAAGTGTCAGACAACACAGCAGGCTCACCCTCGTCATCCTCCTCCGGTTCCTCGTCAGAATCATACTCCGCACCTTCCTCCTCAGGATCAGCCTCCTCTTGGTCATTCTCCGGCTCAACATGATCTGGTACCATCTCAACCTCGTCTTCCCACTCTTCGTCGGCAGAGTCGGGCTGGTAAGAAACAGTAGATGACGACATAACCTGCAACAACCAAAATGCGTATTAAGCAGTTGTAGGGTATGCATGAAATAATCATGTATGGAAATTAAAGTATGCAAATCTGAGAAGTGCATATGTATATAATACATATTACGTATTACATAATATATATTACTTATACTTATAGTGTGATCCTACGTAATACATTACGTAGTACACATATATACAGAGTAACAAGTAGCCACATCGGTTATAGTCTAGGCCTAAGATGCAAACCTAGTTCTCTATAACCAAGGCTCTGATACCAATTCTGTAACACCCCAAAATGTGATATGCGGAAGCGGTGAAGCTCGGGGGCTGTTACGTCATTGTATCATAGTTCAAGGTACAAGAGAACGACTCTAAATGAGACGTTTTATAAAAATACCTCGTTGAATTTAAATTAAAAGCATCACAATACGAAAGGTCTCAGTTTCAAAAGATAATGCAGCGGAATGTAAAAGTTTTAAACATCAACGAGATAATAGTTCAAAAGCATAAGTGAGTAAATGTCCGAAGAGCGGTCATGAATGCATGCGGACTCCAAGTACTTCATGTAGCAGATACAAATCATCATCAAATACCTGAGATAAATGCTAAACTGGGTCAACATAAAGTTGGTGAGAATATAGGTTTCAAGTAAAAATTCATAGTCATACGTTTTCAGATTTCATTTCATGTACACATGCAACTATAGGAGATATAGTGCCAAGTGTAGGATAAACTGGGTGTTCACAATATTTATGATAGCGCTAAGCTCGTGACATCGAAACTAGTGATCCAGTACATGCAATAGATTGCACATATAAATTTGCCCCAATAGAGTACCTAGCCAAGATAACTCCGTTCATACAAATGGTACACACTCGTCCGGCGTCAGAATGCCCGAGTGGAGGTTGTCAACCCTCAATAGATCTATCCGTAACATAAGAGCTTACTCCAGCAGAGTAACTAACGATTCACGATAGTAGGGACTATGGCTCAAGCAACTTAAGCTATCTCATAAATAGTGTTCACGAAGCGTTCACAGAAAAATAGTTTTACTTGCATTCAGAAGCAAGCATCAATAGCATTCATCACATCCCAAAACATTAAACATAGAAAGCAGTTTAATAGGGAACTATAAACTCACCTCAAGCAACGATACAAACCGCACAAGTATGATCAAATAGAAGCGAGCACTCTAGCAACAACCTAAATATAATACTATAGTTTAGGCTCTAGCAAATAAGTCATAATAATTCGTCACGTACGTTACTCATCGCTCATACATATATTATCTTGTTTAAAAACGTGACTAGTAATTATCGTATCGTTATAAGTATTATCGTATATACTTAGGCAAAAATATTTATTTTTGACTCAACGAAATTTCGACAGCCTTTCGGCGTAAATTTATTTTACCAAAATTTATCTTAATAAATTTTCTCAATACGCTTTTCATAGAAATTTCGGCAGCCTTTCGGCGTCATTTTAAAAATTGCCATTTTTGGTAAGTTCCCAAATCTCGACTCAAAATCCAAAATTTTCAATCAATCTCTCAACCACAACGCTCAACAAATTATTTCTCGCAATATAACCCAATTTTCACTTTCAACAATATCTATCTAGCGCTTTCGCTTTTCTCAAATCGTTCCCAACAATCATATATAGCATTTAGTACCCATTTCGACACTAAAAACGACTCGATTTAACTCGAAAACGTCTTTTCGACCACTTTAAAAATATGGACAGCAAGTGTATTTTTAGTATGTCTCAAAAAAATAAGTTTTCCGTCATCAAACTTTAAACGCCCATATCTTTCTCGTTTTAACTCCGTTTTTAGCTTATAATATACCGAAACGAAGGTATTTACTTATATTTTCACAATCTCGTACTAAACTAGTGTCAAAACAATTTTTACAACCCGTTAAACCCCATAAATAATTCGGACAGAATACGACTTTTCGTACAAACGCGTTTTCGACCATTTTTAAGCGTACCCACTAGTAATAACACTACTACTTCCTTCCAAATACTCATAAACATCATAAAAATCAAAGATTTATTTTCAATTTCATAATCACAAAAATATATATGTGTGTATTTTATAATTCCTCTAATTAAAACCTTTTCATACATAGACTTAAAAGATTTATTCAAAATACTTAAGGATTAAAAAAAAAGTATATCATGACCAAAATAGTTTTTACCATTTTATTTTCAAGAAAATAGTTGATGAGTAACATATATGCATAAATCTTCAAAGATTATGCATGAAAATGAAAAGATTGAAAAAGGTTTAAGAAATAACCTTGTGTAACGATTCTACGTAACGACGGAAACACGATCTACAATCTACTCAACAAATAATCACCAACAACAAAACTACAACTTCAAGAATCTTCAACCCAAAACTACTCAAATCAACAAACCATGAATAACCATTCTTCTAAAAGTGTTTATAAACCTTTGTGTGTATTTAATTTAGGCTAGATGTTCTTGAAATGGAGCTTGCAAAAATCAACAATGGAGGATTATGGGTGGTGTTTGTGTGCCGTGAGTTTTTAGAGAGAGGAAGAGAGAATTGTGTTTGAATTTTGTGTGAGTGAAAGTGAATTATTTGAGGTGAATGTGATGGTTTAGGGTTTTTAGATTTGTGTGAAAAATAGACACAAGAATAGCAAAGTTAGAAAAATGGTTTAAGTGTGCATGTGTTGTGTGTTTGGCCGGTTATAATGGGTCCCATGGGGGGTAAATTATTCAAAATTTTTACTTAGGTAATTAGTTAAAAGGTTTAAGGTAAAAAGGTTAATTAGTTTTAGGTAATTAGTGAAAAGTATGCAGTTACGTTTAATAATGCGTAAAACTTAGAAAATTGACGAAATATATTAATTTTATGATTTTTCGACAAAAACTGACATTTTACGTTTCGTAAAGTGTTTTATGCATGCTTACGACGGTTACTCGAAAAAAAACGACGTATAATACGAAAACGCGATACGTTAAGTAAATATTCACTGAAAATACGATTTATTACTATAAATGGCAAAAATACTAAAATACATGTTTATAAATACGTACAGGGTTAATTAAATACGCAGTTAATGAAAATAACAATCACGCAGTTAAAATAAAGCAGTTAAACACGTAATTCACAGATAACGAATAATCTCACGGATTATCGTCAATTCATTGACCGTTACAGCAGTCTGGTCAGATTCACAGAAGATTTCAAAACGATGACTGAGCTCAGTGTCAAGTCATCACTTGTCATAAAACAGTTTTTCAGAAAACGTGGGATAACTTCCCGGTTTATACACAGTTCAAGTACATAGTTGACTAAATAAAAAGTCAAAGGGTAAAATGGTCATTTTACAAAGTAAGAAAATTACCAGTTGTTACAAAAATCATTTTGTATCAAATGGCGCCGCTGCCGGCTCTTCTCGTTAAGATCAACAGCTTTTTGTGAGAACTTGGATTTTGGGATCCGTTCGCCGTGAACGTTACTTTTTCATAAAAATTTTCAAAAACCCTAAAAAATATAAAATTTTCAAAAATCCTAAAAATTAAAAAACATAAAAACCAAAAATATTTTTCCTTTGTTTTTGCCTTGTTAGTTCTTTTGCAGGTGCATGCGTACACGATCAACGTCTTATCAAGAGCCCGAGCCTCTCGAAGACTTAGACATGGCCGGTGTACAAAACAACAACAATAACCAACCTCAAAACAATAATAACAATAACAACCCACCTTTCAACAACAATAATAACAACAACAATGAGCCTCTACCGGATAATCGCCCGATGATTGAACTTCTACAAGCACATGTAGATGGCAACAATGATCCAATTGTCATACCCGCGATTGCAGCCAACAACTTTGAGCTCAAATCTGGCTTTATCCAGATGGTCTCTGCTCAACCATTCTTGGGGCGTACCATTGATGATCCACATGACCACATCAAGAGATTCTTACAACTCACGAACACGGTCAAATTCAATGGTGTTCCACAAGAGGTAATCCGTTTACAACTTTTTCCCTTTTCTTTAGAGGGACAAGCCCGACATTGGCTTGCTAAGGAACCGCCACAAAGTATTCTTACGTGGACGGATTTGGAGACCAAGTTTATCAACTACTTTTTCCCACCCTCTCGTACTACCGCTTTGCGGAATGAAATCATTAATTTTGAACAAAAGTACGATGTGTCTTTTAGTGAATCTTGGGACTGTTTCAAAGATCTTTTAAGAAAATGCCCACAACATGGTTTTACCAAAGTGTACCAAATTAACACTTTTTATAATGGTTTAAGCATGAATGACCAAGATTCACTAAACAGTGCCTCGGGGGGTAATCTTTTGGCTAAGACTTCCAATGCTGCTTGGGATGTCATTGAGAATAAGTCTCGTGTGCAAACCAAGAGTGTTCGGACCAATGTCGCTAGTGCTAGTACTAGTGACAGCAACAAGCGACTTGACAAAATCACTGCGCTTCTTGAATCGCTTGCTACCCAAACCGCTAGCAACACCAACAACATCAATGCTAAAAACGCTCAAGTCAATGCTGTCAGCCAACCATGTGAAATATGCGGGGGTCCTCACTCTTACACCAGTTTTACCGCCACCCAAGAATACCCTTCTGAGAATGTGAATGCAGCATACGGCACCTATCCTCCGGCCGCTTATCAAGCTCGTCCTCAAGGTGACCGCAACCTGCTTAGCTACCGCTCCAACAACTATCTCTCACCACCCGCTTTTACTCCTAACAATCCAAACCAACAACAAAACCTCAACCTCCCTCCTCAACAACAACAACAATCTCGTGGACCATACATACCACCTCACAAACAATAAAATCCACCTCAAAGAAACAACCAAGTTTACCAGCAACCTGCTTATCAACCACCCGCATACAATGCTCCTTCCATCCAACCCACCGCTTTACACCAAGAAGTGGAAACCTACATGAGAACTAACGATGTGATCGTGGGAAATCTTTAGCGGGAAGTGCTCAACTTGAAAGCAGACCTGGTGAAACAAGGGAACGATCTGAGAGCTGACATGAGAAACACTTTGGATAGTCAAACGAATGACTTAAAAAAACATGATGGCTAGTTTCTTCCAAGGTAATCAACCCTCTTCTTCGGGTACTCTTCCGAGTAACACCGTTGCGAATCCAAGAGGGGA
The DNA here is from genome assembly GCA_025667525.1 of Glebionis coronaria. Taxonomy (NCBI): domain Eukaryota; kingdom Viridiplantae; phylum Streptophyta; class Magnoliopsida; order Asterales; family Asteraceae; genus Glebionis; species Glebionis coronaria. The sequence continues at coordinate 223,541,297 of CM046875.1, forward strand.
GATGAAAGCAATCACCACTCGCAGTGGCAAAGGTACCAAGGAACTCGAGCTTCCTATACCTCCACCGGTGATTGTGACTAAGGAAAACGAGTCACCTGCTCCTATTCCTAATCCTTCTCCTTCCCTAATTTCTCCACCTCTTACTTCTACCCCTCCTCCACCGAAGGATGTGAGTGATCCTTCGATCCCAAATACTTCCTCTTCTTCCGATATACCTTATCCATCTAGGTTGAGGAAAGAGAAGCTCAAAAGCAAGGATGATATTCAGGTTTCGAACTTTCTCAAAATGTTTAAACAATTGAATTTTAACATCTCCTTCGCTGAGGCTCTCGCTCACATGCCCAAGTATGCGAAAATGTTCAAAGATCTTCTTAGCGACAAGGAGAAGCTTCTTGATATTGCTAACACCCAACTTAATGAGAATTGCTCTGTAGTGCTCTTAAGGAAATTGCCAACCAAGCTTGGTGATCCGGGTCGTTTCTTAATCCCTTGTAACTTCCCGGGAGTAGAGAATTGCATGGCCCTAGCCGATCTAGGCGCCAGTATTAATCTAATGCCTCTAAGCGTTTGTAAGCAATTATCTCTCCCTGAGCTAGTCCCCACCAAAATGACTTTGGAATTAGCCAACCGTACGGTTGCTTATCCAGTGGGGATAGCCGAAGACGTCTTTGTAGGAGTCGACAAATTCACTTTTCCTACCGATTTCATTGTCGTTGACTACGACATGGACCCTCGTGTGCCATTGATCGTTGGTCGTCCATTCTTGAGGACCGGTCGCACTCTCATCGATGTTGAAGCCGGTGAGCTTATCATGAGAGTGGGCGACGATAAAATCGTCTTCAACATGGGAAAGTTGTCTAAACAACCTTATTTATACGAGAGTGTTAATTGTATTGACGTTCTGGATGAGGCTTGCGAAGAACACTTTATTGATGCTTGTAAAAATATTCCTACCTCTCTTCCCAATGTTGAGACCGTTTCCTCTACTGATTCATCACTGTCTCTATTTGGAGAAAGTGATTTCTTTTGGAAAGATCTTGAAGCCTCCATGGGAGATGTGAACTTAGTAAATGACGATTCTCCCACCGATTGGGATGAAGACATGCATTTCTTTGAAAACCTTCTCAAAGAAGACAATCTTTCTCCACCTTCTCCCACGGTTATTGCTATCGATGCTCCGACTTTGAAAACGCCTCCCATCGAAAATCCTCCGGATTTAAAACTTAAGGAGTTGCCGCCCCATCTCGAGTACGTGTTCCTTGAAGAAAACAAGAAGTCGCCTGTCATCATCGCGAAGGACTTGGAAGAAGAAGAAAAATCTCTCCTCATCGCCGTGCTTAAAGATCATAAAGGCAATTGCTTGGAAAATTTCCGATATCCGCGGAATTGATCCGAACTTTTGTACTCACAAGATTCTCATGGAAGATGACTTTAAACCCGCAATCCAGAGCCAAAGAAGGGTTAATCCTAAAATTCATAACGTCATCAAACAAGAGGTTATCAAACTTCTAGATGCCGGCTTGATTTACCCTATTTCGGATTCGCCGTGGGTAAGTCCCGTCCATTGTGTGCCCAAGAAGGGCGGAATAACCTTTGTTCCCAATGCACACAACGAGTTGATTCCCACTCGTCTCGTTACTGGGTGGAGAGTTTGTATTGATTATCGCAAGCTCAATGATGCCACGAGAAAAGACCACTTTCCTCTTCCCTTCATGGATCAAAGGCTCGAGCGTCTAGCTGGTAATGACTATTACTGCTTCTTAGACGGTTTCTCCGGGTATTTTCAAATTCCCATCGATCCCAAGGACCAAGAAAAGACCACATTCACTTGTCCCTATGGAACATTTGCTTACAAACGCATGCCTTTTGGTTTATGCAATGCTCCTAGGACGTTCCAAAGGTGTATGATGGCTATATTCCATGACATGGTGGAAGACACTATGGAAGTATTCATGGATGATTTCTCAGTTTATGGCGATTCTTTCTCTGCTTGCCTTGCAAATTTAGAACGTATGCTTAAGCGGTGTGAAGACACTCGCCTTGTTCTTAATTGGGAAAAATTCCATTTCATGGTAAAAGAGGGCATCGTGCTAGGACACAAAATCTCCGAAGCCGGTCTCGAAGTAGACCGTGCTAAAGTCGATGTTATCGCTAAGTTGCCTCCACCTTCAACAGTGAAGGGTGTGAGAAGTTTCCTTGGTCATGCGGGCTTCTACCGTCGATTCATCAAAGATTTTTCTCAAATCGCTCCGATGACCCACCTCTTGGAAAAAACTTTTATCTTTTCCAAAGAGTGTATCGAAGCCTTCAACTCGCTTAAGGATAAGCTAACTAAGGCACCCGTCTTGGTTACCCCTAATTGGGAGCTGCCTTTCGAGTTGATGTGCGATGCTAGCGACTTTGCTATTGGTGCGGTTTTGGGCCAAAGAGTGAACAAACACTTCCAACCAATCCATTACGCTAGCAAGACAATGACTGGGGCTCAATTGCATTACACGACAACCGAAAAAGAGCTTTTAGCTGTTGTCTATGCCTTTGAAAAGTTCCGCCCCTATCTTGTCCTTTCTACCACAATCGTTTACACCGATCATTCCGCGTTGAAGTACTTGTTGACTAAGCAAGATTCCAAACCAAGACTTCTTCGCTGGGTTTTGATACTCCAAGAATTTAAAATTGAAATTCACGATAAAAAAGGAGCTGAAAACCTAGCCGCGGATCATCTCAGTAGACTTGAGGATCCTTATCAAGGGGATCATCCGAACAAAGAAATCAACGATTCTTTTCCCTTGGAGACCTTAATGTCTATCAACTCGACTGCTGATGAAACCCCGTGGTTTGCGGACATTGCAAACTACTTGGCGGGTGGAATTCTCGTTGACGGGTTAACATCCCAGCAAAAAAAAAAGTTCTTCAAAGACATTAAGACTTACTTTTGGGATGACCCGTATCTATTCAAGTAATGTGCTGACTTGATTATTCGCCGATGTGTTGATGGACCGGCAGCTTTAGAAATCCTTGACGCTTGCCACAAAGGACCCACCAGTGGTCACTTTGGTCCCAACAACACCGCCAAAAAAGTGTTTGAATCGGGATTTTATTGGCCCACCATCTATCGTGACGCTCACGAGATGGTTAAACATTGTGATGCTTGCCAAAAACAAGGCAAGATCACACATAAAGACGAGATGCCTCAGAATTTCATTCAAGAGTGTGAAATCTTTTATGTTTGGGGTATCGACTTTATGGGGCCATTCCCTTCTTCTAAAGGAAACAAATACATCCTTGTAGCCGTTGACTACGTCTCCAAATGGGTTGAAGCCAAAGCTTTACCCACTAATGACGCAAGGGTGGTTTGTAACTTTTTGAAATCGCTATTCGCTAGATTCGGTGTGCCTCGTGCCATTATTAGTGATCGCGGGACTCATTTTTGCAATGACCAATTTGCTAGAGTCATGGCTAAGTATGGTGTAAATCATCGTCTTTCCACCGCTTACCACCCAAAAACTAATGGCCAGGCTGAAATATCCAACCGAGGATTAAAGCGAATTCTCGAAAGAACCGTGGGAGAGCATCGTGCCTCATGGGCTGATAAACTTGATGATGCTTTGTGGGCTTTTCGTACTGCATACAAGACTCCGATTGGTTGTACACCATATCGTCTCGTGTACGGGAAAGCATGCCACCTCCCCATTGAGTTGGAGCACAAGGCTTACTGGGCCTTGAAGTGGGCTAATTTTGATATCAACAAAGCCAGTGACCTACGCAAGATCCAACTCAATGAGCTGAATGAACTCCGAAATGAGGCTTATGAAAACTCTTTGATCTATAAGGAAAAGACTAAGCTCATTCACGACTCTAATATTAAGAACCGAGAGTTCCAAGTTGGAGATAAAGTTTTACTCTTTAACTCTCGGTTGAAAATCTTTTCGGGCAAGCTGAAATCTCGTTGGTCCGGCCCATTCACCATTGCCCAAATTTTTCCATATGGTACTCTCGAGCTCGCTCAACCTAATGGACCGAATTTTAAGGTGAATGGACAACGAGTGAAGTTGTACTTTGGTGAGGACATCTATCAGGAGACGATTCTATCCCCCACCACGTTCCCCATGAACTAATTTTGGGTCGAGTCAGGCTCGTGACTCGGTTATCAAAAACAAGCGCTCCTCGGGAGGCAACCCGAGTATCTATCCTTTTATGTTTTAACCTCCAAAGTGTAGGGGGACCTCTATAGGGTGTTTGTATTTGTGTGGTGATGTGATTACAGGGATAAGTGCACTCTTGGAATCTCTGAAGAACCGTGCTCCCGTGTTATCCGAAATCCGGTTCTATCTCTCAACTATCGTGATTCAATTTTCTACATACTCATATTTAAAATTGATCACTTTAGTCGTCTCTTCCTTAACTTGGGTTAACCAACGTGCACAATGTCATAAGTATAGGGGAGACTTTTCCCACATGCTTAAACATTGAGGACAATGTGTATCTTAAGTGTAGGGGGGACTTCTATCGAAGTTTTAAGTGGACTTTTCCATGAAAATGCCTTCAGTTAACCGGAAAATCATATTTTGCAACATTTTTCAAATTTTTAATTAACTTTGGCCATGTAGTCGTAATTTTTAAATTTTTATCGTTGCTTTCATATGTATATATCCCGCAATAAAGTCAAAAATACTAATAAAGTGGTGTAGCTAGTTTTGAAATCTTTGACATATTAGGCCCGTTGCGATTATTTTGACTCAACCCGAATAGACTTATCCAAGTTTATTCTAGCTAGTATCCTTAACCATGTAGACCTTAATTGGTTTATTAGGCTAAGCATCCACGAGTCTCATTACTTGAGATTTTAAATAGTGGAGAACGAGAAATGATAGAGTCAATTATAAGTCGGTATTCTTGCGCAAGCTCACTTGGTGTAATTATCTGCCTATTCTCCCATCACTTGCTAATAATTTATCTGCAATAAGTAAGGTCGTACGATTTGAAAAGTTACTTAGCTTCTAGCCCAAGATCGTTTAAAAGTTGCTCGGTAATGATAAGAGTTCATAGCCAAGGCATAACTTATGAAGCGGGGCGCGAAGATTGGCGAGTCCGAAAAGGCCCTAACAAGGCATGAGGATTCCATTTTATTGCGGAAGATCCAAAGTGATGTGAAAATCATTATTCCCAAAATCAATATGAAGGATCAAGACTCACGACGAAAAGCAATCAACTCCCATAAAGATCATGGAGAAGTCTATCCGAAAAGACCCTAACAAGGTATGAGGATAAATAGATCCAAGTCCGAAAAGGAGGCGGATCGTTGTATCTCAAAATCCCAATTAGAGATTGAAGAAATAATCATGAAGTCATGGTCAACAAAGTTGGAGTACCCCTCAAAAGTCTCCAAGTGAAGAAACTCTATTAACAATGAGAAGACCATTATCTCAAGAACGTCTCTCAAGATATGAAGTATGAAGTACATGCCAAATATCGGCCCGAGAAACGTCTCAAATCGTGAACCGAGTTATGCCAAGATATGAACGTTTTGATATCCCGAGAAGCAGTTTTAAGAGATTTTGTCCTTTAGCTAACTATTGATCAAATCGTCCTACTTTGCTTTCAGTCTAAATAACTATCGAAATAAGTCCAAAAATGCATCTTCATGATCATTCGAAGACAAAAATAAAATATAAGAGATACACCTAGGAATAAGGGAGTTTAAGCATATAATTAAGCCATGTGAGTAAGTGTTTGATTTGCTAACTTATAATAAAAATGATCTCGTTTTTAAGCTTACTTTGGGGAACGTGAAACTTGAGGGTGATGAATCGTCGCAGCACCGAAGCCCTAATGTAAGTATTAGATCTCTTTGCAAGTTATTTCCACATAGCTATTTTCTATCCTTTTGTTTACTTTAAAGTTTTAATTTCTCTTAGTACTTTAATTTTTGTTTAGTAGTATTTTAATAAGGCCAAGGTTGATTGATTATGATAAAAGTGTAAACTTGCTTTATCGCTAAGCATTGCATGAGGGCATGGCAATGGTTAAGTGTAGGGGATTTGATAGGTGTGAAAACACACATCCTTTTACCACTTAATTCTGGCTAAAACAAGACCAAAACACGTATTTAATATCATTTGTTTGGAATTATGCGTGGTTTTTGTGTTTATTGCGTTTTCAGAGTCAACCGGATGAATATTGAAGAAAACATGGGATTGCACGGGTTTTATCGAGGAAAAAGACTCAAGACGAAGTCTATTGTCCAAGAGATGCAAAAGAATTGAAGTCATTGTGCTTATTTGAAGATTTATCGAAGAATCGAGCCAAATATGGAAGATTCATATATGTCGAAGAACTCGAGTCTATTAAACAAAAGATTATAAGACGAGTTGGAATTGTTCACCGACACTTCGCAAAATCCAAAGTCGGAAACGTTTATTTTAAGAAACGTAAAGACTAAAGAAGAAAGAAGAAAAGAAGCCCGATACCAAAGCCCATACACAAGCCCATATCACACGCCTATATAAAGATCCCACTTCACAATTTTAGAAGACTTAGTTAGTCTTAGTTTAGTTTTTCATTTTTCTCTAGTTATAGAGAGAGAAAGTTCCAAACTTTCTCTCACTAAATTTCTTCTTTGTTTTCATCTTTCAAATTTTAAGCTTTTCATTAATCTTTGTACTTTGAGTTCTTTTAATTAAAAGTTTAAGTTTAAGTTTATGTTCTTTAATCTCTTCCTACATTTCTTGGTTTAATTTTACCTTTGATTCGAAATTTACAATCCATACGGTTTGATTTCGTTTCATGTTTAAGTAGTTAAAAGATTAATCTTTTTACTGCCTTTTTAAGCTTTTATTTGATTTAGGCTATAAGTTCTTTATGCTTATTAGCTTACTTCATGCATTAGCTTATTGGTTTTCGGATTTCGTCAAACTTTAAGTCATTCAAAAGTTTCGTTTATAAAGTTTTTGATTTAACGTTTCCAAAAGTTGTCAAATTTAAGCTTTTTGAGTAGTTTAAGTTTTGGATTGGTTAGCTTATTGATTTTGCTTATTGAGGTTTTATCTTTTCACCATTTTCGGATTAGTTTTGCATTTCATCGCAATATAAGGGTTACACATATTCCGACGGGTGGTTATTTTGATCGCAATAACCCAGGTGTGGGTTCTACTTTGCGATCGGGTAGTAATTCCCCCTTATTCCGATCCAGATTGCGATCGCTTATTTCGATCGCACATTCCGACGGGATTTAAGGTCCTTTTTGAATCGAAACTCTGCCCAATTCTCGACAGCTACATTCCGATCTGGTACAACATTCCGATCTGAACAATATTGCGATAGGTGTGCTTAGATTTCATACATTCCGATCTAGATCATTCCGATAGTTGCGATTTGCGATAGACCATATTCCGATAGAAGTTTACCTTGACATTCCGATGGACTCCACTTTGACATTCTGATGGGTAGTTGTAGTTACATTCCGATGCTTTTCATTTTAATGCATTCCGATAGAAATAATTTTCCATATTCCGATAGAACAAGTTTTTAAGTATTAATTCAATTAAGTTTTCAAAGTATTTGTCTAATGTTTTCTTTACAATTTCAAGCATTTACTTTTAACTTGTCAATCTAGTTTAATCTTTCAAAGCTTTAATTTTACTCTTCGACACTTACTTATTTGTCATTAGTTTAAAATAGATAAACAAACCAACACCTTTTTATTAACCAAGAACAAATCATTCCACTTAGAGCCGTGATCAATTCGAGAGGATTCCGAGAACTAATCTAGAACCCATAGCAAAATCATTTTGTATCATGAACCCGTTATGAATGTACTCTGGTGCATTAACATCACCGGAGATAACTCGATATGAATGGAAGTCTATGGTAGCATGATGCTTGGATAGCCAATCCATGCCCAAAATCATGTCGAGGTCATTCATGTCCAGCGGAAGTGCGTCAACAGGTCGAACCTTATCGTCGAATTCTAGGGGAAGACTCTTGTATACATGGGTGATTAATACAGAGTCCCTCAAAGGCGCGAAAATAGTAATCCTATTCTCTAGTGGCATAGGGAGTATCTGTCACACCCCCACCATGGCGGAATATGGGGCACGACGTATGGATATCATCACAACATGCCGTGTCTATATTCCGCCATGGTGGGGTGTGACAGAATGGTATCAGAGACAATGGTTATAGAGAATTAGGTTGCCTAGTCGTGTAGCCTAGTCTATAGCTTAAGGTCCCTGCATATAGGCGTCATAGGAGTATGTGTGCATTTTATAGTAATTGATGTGTTTGAATATTATTTTCGCAGTATTTGTTAGGTTATGAACTACTATGGTTCATACTTAACTACATGTTATTTTCTTTACGAGTTTTGATTAGTGCGGGTGGAACCATGGTCGTATACGCTAGTCATTGTTGGATTTCGCTTAATTATGTTTTCATGTTCTTTATACATTTTTAATTTATCTACGCTGGTTCAGCTGGACTACGAGTTTATGTGTTTCGTGCATTGGCTATGTTATTTTAATACATGGTGTTTTGGATCTTATCTTGTGTGGTTATGTGCTTGTGAGTTGTTGGATTATGTGTTATGTGTAGTATTAATTTCTTATAAGTGTCATCATAGGAGGGAGTACATTGGTGAAAGGGAACATGTATAATTATGGAGGCCTACATATGTGCCACAACACCACTGGACTTTCAAGTATGATTGCATGAAAGAGAGTTAATACATGCTTGTATAGTATATGTTGGATGGATTTGAGTGTATGTACGCTTATGCCTATGTATGTAAAATTATTTTCTACTTACCGGTTGTATTCTTGGGATGGTTGCTAGCTCGTTTCTCTTTGAGATGTTCAACTTCTGTAGTAGCGCATTTCTCGGGTCCTCATTTCACGTGTTTGTTTGTACGGTACTTTTGGCGTGAAGGATTTTGAGATGGTGGAGATTTTTTTTGGGGTAACGATGTCTTTTGTTTCGAGTTATACATGGTAAAAAAATAGAACTTGCAAATTGAAAAAAAAAATAGTTGTTGGTAGTTGATGAAATAAGGAAGTGTCGGGATCATGTTTCAAATAAGGTGGAATATAAATTCTTTAACATATAAGCATGACTCGGTTTTTTTAAAATATTTTGGTTTTGATCACCTAAAGATATTGTTCTTAAGTTAAAAATTTTGTTCTTATTTAGTGAAATATGTTAAAATCATGTAATTAATAGAGTTTTAATTTTCTGGAATTAAAAAAAATTAGGTTCTAGTTTTGGTAATTAATGGGGGGTTTTAGGGTTTAAAAATCGTTTTTTTTTTATAAATTGGAGTAGGCAGAAACTGTCGCTAAACTGTCAAAATATGTCGCTAACTGTCAGAAACTGTCGCTAATGCCTAGGCAGATTTTGAGAAAAATCATTTTGGTCATAACTTATTCGTTTTTAAAGGTTTTTGGGTGATTCAAAAGCCTAAAATTATGTACTCGGAACATACTTTTCAAATATTCAGAAAGTTTCGTAATTGGAAGTCAGTAGTTTGGTCGAATTAATTGTACAAGTGTTGAGTTCAAGGTTAATTTTCGGACAACATGGTTTAAACTCGTGTTTTGGGTATTTTGCGGTAATGAACACTTGGAGGGTTAACATAGAGATGAGTTGGGAAGGAATTTGAGAGTTCTTTAGACCTTATTATACGTGGTTATATTTTGATGAGTTTTGATTTATGGTATTTATGAGTAAGACTGAAATCGGGGTGACAGTTTTAAACCCGTTGAGTTATGTGACGGCTCCTAACTTGGTTTCAAGACAGTTCTTGTTTGATGAGTTGTGAGATTTAGTTAGGTTGGTTACATAACTTTATGGTTTTGATAAGTTTCCTCGCGGACGGTTAAGGCTCATGTGTTGTTGGTTGAGATTATTTTCGTGTAAACTGAGTTCACGTTTGAACGTGAAGGTTTTATCAGGGATATGCATCCTCGTTTGTTTGCTGAGAATAAGTTTGAGTTTGGAAGTGAATCTCGGGACGCGATTTCTATTAGGAGGGAGTGATGTGACAACCGTGGTTTTAGGTTTGTCACTTGCTCTTACTTTTAGGTTATTTTATGTGTGCTTACTTGAATTTTGTGTTTACGTGTTTATTTTGTGTGAACGAGGTTGGTGTGGTTCTCTTTTATGAGTATAGAGTACTCATAAGTAAATTGAGGAACGGTTATTTCATGTTCATGAGCTCACAAGTGGTGACTATGAAATGAAAATGGTGATATTGTGGTGTTTACGTATACGTATAAGTATTATAGTAGTAGTATTTTTTTTAGGATTTACGGTTTAGCATTTAGAGGTCTCGGGTGAGGTAATTATCCATATGAATATTTTTCGGGATGGTTTTAAGTCATTTAGGACTTAGTTATAAAGTTTATTTCAAAATTTGAGATTTTTTATAAAAGTGTATATTTTACGTCTTTTACGGTAAAACGCGTAAATTTGACTAGTTTTACGGCTTTGAGGTTTTGGAAGCTTTAGGAGCTGAAATAAATTAAGGAAAATTAAGGTAATATTATTAACATAATATTAAATAATAAAAATAAAAAAACGAATTTATTGGGTGTTTGGGTCGGTTTACACGCACCAAAGAAAGAGAAAAAGGGAAAAAGGGAAAAAAAAGGAAAGTTGGGTGTTATACTTGGACTAGGATTTTATGTACACACTATATAAGGTTATATAATAAATAAATAAAAACATAAATCCCTGGAGACAAAGAAAAATTCGTGGGTTTCATAGAGGAGAATTAGGATTCTTCAAAAAAATTAGGTTTTCTTCATCTTCCATTGATTTAAGCTTGTTGCTAGTGCGAGGACTTGTGAAGAAGCTATCAGGTGAGTTTCGTAGTCCCATGTTTATTACTGATTTTGGCTTCCAAATGGGATGGAAGAGACACTATGTTGAGTTATTTTCTAAATTTATGCTGTAAATGTGTTTGTGATTTGAGATGGACTTGTGTGTACATTATGTGATTAACTGCTATGTGATTTTTGATTGTGTATGATTTGGATCGGGGAACACGTGCCGTCTCAGTTATTAGGGTTTGACAAGGTAGTGGCCTTGAGGTTTGACAAGGTAGTGGCCTTGTGGTTTGACAAGGTAGTGGCCTTGAGATAGGTACATAGTGTGATCATCTATGGTACCATGTTGTTTGGCAAGGTAGGAGCCTTAGATTTTGGTTTGGAATGATTGATCTTGAATGCTAGTTGTTAATACATAATTGTAGCACATTGTCCATATGTTATTGTGTTTATGGTTATTATTCACAGCTTGTAATTGATTTAGCGTTGGAGTCTAAACCTATGACTCTCACCAACTTTATGTTGACGTGTTTTAGTGTGTCTTTCAGGTGATACTATGGTTAAGCATGAGAACATAAGTGGCTAGGATTAGAGAAGCTTAGGAATGCATATAGAAGGAGAATCCTCGTTTCCTTCTTAGTTTTTATTTGTTCTTTTAATAAGTGAAACTGTGGCACACATATATTTGTTTGGTTATGTTATTTGTTTGTCTTCGGTAAGCGGTAGGACTGTTACCTACTTACCTAGAATCCTGAGTCTGATGAGATATTGTCATGACTTTGTGTCTCTATTTTATGACATTTCTTATTTCATATAGTTATCTCTATAGACACGCCATGTTGTGATGATATCCATACGTCGCGCCCCATATTCCGCCATGGTGGGGTGTGACAGTATCCTAATGTTTTTAGCATAAGCAGTAGAAATAACCGAGTGAGTAGCACCCGTATCGAAAAGAACACATGCAGCTTGACCATACATATACAAGATTCCAGTGATGGTACATGTAGACTTCTTGGCCTGGTCTCGAGATGTCGTGTAGACATGCCCAGTGGTAGGAGGCGGCATGGAATCAGCATGTCCCGATGTACCCTCCATCTCACCCTTACGGCAATCCTTCATGATATGTCCAGGAAACCACACTTGAAGCATGCGTCAGTGTTATGGCGACATGGCCCTGGGTGCCTATGGTGGCAAGTAGAGCAAAGAGGATGAGTAAATCCTCTAGCTGGTGCTCTGGCTGGCTGGGAACCTGATAAAACATTTTCCATAAGACATGATAATAGGGTACAAAGGACAATGCAGATAATCGTAAGATTGAATACCACTGATAGCTGGACGGCTAGGCTATGAACCTCTCTGGTTCTGGTCCCTCCCGTTTCCATGGTTCCTGGTAGAAGTTTTGCTAAAGTGTCAGAATGTGAGTTATAACATGAAATCATAAGAAAATTCGTAAGTATTAGGACCTGCTGCTGTTGGAGTGTCCTACGTTGTTACGGTAATTATCATTACCGCCATGCCTATCCGTAGCAGAACGGTTGTTAGTCTGACCGTTTCCCTTGGGCTGATGAGGCTGCTGCTGAGTAGCCGGCTGAGACCGGTCCCCAGTTTTCTACCTTTTGTCGGTCTCTCAGCTTCCCCAAACTCATCTCTCTCCTGCAGCATCTCCAGTCTACGTGCTGCAATCGGCCACTTATGCTACCGTACCCAACGGAGCACCTGATAAGTTATTGGCGATCCTAGGATTAAGAGCCCAACGAAAATGTAATGCCTGCACTTCAGTGGTGCCCGCAGATGCTCTTATGACACCGGCATAACGAAGGAAACGCTGCATGAAGTCATTGCTGTCTTCGTCAGGTCGCTGTCTAATGGTATAGTATTCCCTCGTGAGCTGATTTCTTCCTTCCATGGAAAAAATGTTAGGCGGAGGAGGATAGCCGTCGTTCTGATGAAGGATGTCTTGCATTTCTGCATCAGCAGATGCAAACATCTCCCAGAGATTGTCAGTGTTTGCCATCTGACAGTATAACATAAAACATATGACTAAACAGATCAAAACATAAAATGTATATATACATGAAAAAAAAATTATACCAAAATTTCAAGAGAACAAAAAAATTTATGCAAGAAAAATTTTGTGTATGAATGCATGATACACGTTTATGAAAACTTTAGTATGCTCGAGAGTGAACGCCTATGGTCAGTTCACCCAAAATAAAAGACATAGCGAGGGGACGCCTATGGGTCGGTCCCAAATTTAAAAGTTTCGATAAAACACATGCGACTAAATAGGGCCAGTCCTGTACCAACCATTACTTAGTCATAACCTGCGACAGTGACATATATATGTATGCATAAAAATGTTGAATGCATGACAACGGCTGTCAGTTCTAGGAAGACCGTAGTGACTACCCACTAATCACAGGTCATATTTTGAGAGCCTACAGGTCGAAGCCTTGGCTCTGATACCATAATTGTAACACCCCATTTTGCTAATGGAATGTCACGCGTAATTATGGCGTGTCATCAAAACATACAAGGAAAAATGTCTAAACATTACATGACCATAAAAGGAAAATACCGGAATCAAACATCGGTAGTCCAAAAGTAAAGCTCATCACACACAAACATAAGTACTGAAAAGGAAAGGACTAAACAATGTCCATAGCAAGAGTATCAAAGTAAAGATAATGCATAAAGTAAAGAAAAGCTAGAAAGCTTCCAGTCCATATGCACGTACGCTTAAAGTCTACGAGCGTCCCTTAGTACCTGCCGTCTTGGTAACATAGAAAAGGAAAACGGCTGAGCAATACGCTCAATGCACGGATGTACAATAAAGCATGAATAGGATGAGCATATAACATATAACAACGGAAGAAACTAAGTCCCGAGTAACCTGGTTAAGTCTTGGTAAAACTGGTTTTATAGTTTGGAAAGCCTTATGTTTATCTTATAAAAACTGTTTAACATGTTCTACCATTAGCCAATATAGGTCATGAAAATCCACCGTGCATGAATACTTGGAGGGTGACCTCATCATGCAAATTAGAGGGGCTGCCTCTAATTTAATATACTGGTTTGGGTAGGAGGGATCAGCTCCTTGTGAAGGATGCAAGGCACACACCACATTCACAATGAGTAATCTTCTGAAAACATGTAACTAGGATGCACCCATACGCCCCACATGATAAATATAATAATATGGCCAAAAGCTGAAGGGACGCAACGAGCAATCACTCCGCCTTGGTGAAGTCATAACATCAGTGCCTCTAATGTTATGGTTATGGTACCTCCATAACTAGGTGAAACTAGTCATGCATGTATATGGCTATAGGTATTCTAAATAAAACATAAGCAAGTCAAACATATAACTTATACTACGGGAAAACATTTGGCTGCATACGGGGAATCCTAATAAGGAAAGAATGTCCATACTGAAAGGACGGGAATCCGTACCTTATGTCCAATGAACGAAGAAGATGAATTGAGGAGAATCCTACTTCGGTATCAGTAATGCTACATAAATACATACATGAATAAGTATCTGACTTCTAAATGCGTAACTGGTTTTATATCATGTCTTAGCTTATTTTATATGTTCATATCATGTTTTACTGTTTAAAGTCTTAAACTGTGTTTATCTTATATCCTGTCTATTCTGATTAAGTATTTCTGGTATTTCATGTATTATTATACTTACTGTGTAATAATAAGTAACTTTCCAAAAATAGCAGGTTTCCTAAAATAGAAAGTTTCCAAAAAATAAAAAGTTACCAAAAATAGAAAGTTTCCAAAAATAGAAAGTTTCCAAAAATAGAAAGTTTCCAAAAATAGAAAATAGATAAGTTTCTAAAAATAGAAAGTTTCCATAAATAGATCAGCTGCCTTAAATAAATAAGTTTCCATAAATAGATTAGCTGCTTGAATTAAATAAGTTTCTAAAAATAGAAAGTTTCCATAAATAGATTAGCTGCCTTAATTAAATAAGTTTCTAAAAATAGAAAGTTTCCATAACTAGATATAAGCTGGTTAAATAAGCTAAGTATATAAGCCTAAGTGTTTTTTTCTGATTATTTTCTAAGTCATAATGAAATAATGTATAGTTTATTAATTATTTCATGTAATTTAAATAAACTATAGGTTAAAAGTATTTAATTAAAATATATCATGTTTTTAATTAAATAAAGTTTAATACTTAGGTTAAAACATGTATTATTATTTATTAATAATATAACCTAAGTCATGTTAATTAATTAATTATAACCATGGTTTTTAAATAATTAATTAATTATAATTCTAGAAAATATAAAATACTTAGGTTAATAGTTTCATTATCTAATAATTAAATATAACCTAAGTCATGTTTATTAAATTAATCATGTCCTATTTATTAATTTAATTTTACATATGATTAAACAAAAAAATAATCTTAACATAACCCGTGAACCGGATCTTGACTAGAAACCATAAACCGGACATGAAATCGACACCATACCCCAAACCACTTCGGGGTTCCCATTGTTTTGCTGCTTCCGTGGGACCCACACCACCCAATCGGGACCATATGGTCTCGATGGTGGTTTATTAGCCAAACCGAGACCCCCTTGTGGTTCGGTTTAGGCGCCGGCCAAATAAACACCCCTAAAAACAACCTTTTTCATTTACCCAAAAACTATTTACATGTTTGATCTATGTTTTTAATTAGGTTCTTAAAAACATCATGTTCTTAATTAATTTATTAGATCAAATCAAAAAAGAATAAGGATAAAAGAATATACCGAATGCGTGGATCTAACGAGGATGAACACACACGAACACACGTACAATATTCAAGATCAAAATCAGAACGAACATCCCCTTTTCTTGTGTTGTATGCGGCGGCCAAAGAGGAAGAAGGAGAAAGGAGAAAACTTTTTAGGTTTTTAATTTTTCTTCTGTAAAGTGAAAAGTGAAAACAAGTTTTACCTTAACCCCCTTTTCATTGTAAAAATTGATGGGCTGGGCCCATGGTGTTGGTGTAGCCGCGGGTAGGGGGCCCCACATGGGGTACCCCCGTACCGTTTTCCGTGTCTCGTTGTTTAAGTGTTCGTTCGTGTTTATTTGTGTTCGTGTTTAATGTGTTGTTGTTAAATATTTACCGTGACCTAATATATTTATTCACGCTCGTAATAAATATATATACGTAATTAATATTAGTTCCTGATTTAATTACGTTCATGATTTCATGATCGCATGTTCGTGATTAATTATTGTCAAATAATTATTGCGTGTTAGTGCGTAGTAAATACTTATCGTGTTCTAACACGTACGTAATACGTAAAATCCTAACACGTAATCGTAATCATGCTATAATAGGAAAGTTTTAATCTAGTACGTACGATCTTAAGGGTACTATTCATGGTAAAAGCATGCGGGTTTTACATAACTAATAATCATAAGTATAATGAATAATGAATGTATAATGTAACTAAACTAATAATCACAAGTATAATGAATAATGAATGTAAAAAGATAAGGGAAGGAAAGATCAAACCAAACACCAAGGATTTATAGTGGTTCGGCAACGAAGCTCACTCCTCGTTCCTACTCCACTCCTAGACTACTCCTTACTCGAGAGTTCACTAGTCAACAAGCTCCTTAAGGTGGAGAAACCGTACACAACGTCGCTTAACCAATTTTCGACTCTAAGCTAAAAGTCGAGCCCTAATCTTAGCTAGGACCAATCTACACCAATATACTTTGAGGACTAAGTATTAACCCTAATACATACACAACTTCCAAATAGACACAACTACTTGGATCTTTACAACAATGACACAACAATGAATAAATAAGTTTGGATCTTCAATGGATCTTTGAGGTAGACACAACACTTCAACAATGATAGTTTTCTTCTCTTTGCACTTTGAGAGGAAAAGATGGGAGGAGAAAGATTCACTTCTAAACAAGTAGTAATCAAACAAATGATCAAGGATTTGAGTGACTTAAGAAGTATCTAAGAATCTGAAAGTTTATGTGCAAAAGAGGTGGATTAAAAGTCTGAGAATGGTCCACTATTTATAAGACAAATGTCCAACGGCTATATCTGCCCGCGGTTCTTTATTGCAGCCCGCGGTTCCTTATCAATAAGGAACCACCGTAGGCGCTAAGGAACCGCCAGCGTAGAGTCCGCTCCTTTTTGTCTTTTAGTGGGTTGGATCGAATCTGGGGATTAAAATATCCTATAAGGATATTCCAAACCAAGATAGAATATTCCATTTTCAAATATCAAACTTTCAAATAATTAATTTAATAAAAAATTTTCTTAAAAAGAAAGTTTAATAATAAAACTTTGTCACACTTAATAAAAAGTGAGTTTTAAGAAAAGATTAAATCCTTGATCACTTAATTAATATAATTACTCGTTTGTTCATACCTTAAGTGATAATGGTTGAAATGAAAAATACTTGAATCAAAAATTTGTTTTTCATTGTTTTCATAAATGCTTGTTTTTACATATTGTCGTAATCAAAACAAAGCGGGACCAAAAAATAAAAGTAACGTTTTTAGGCATCATTGCATTAACACTTACATTTCTTTTTCATGCTTCAACCCCTTCAATGCTTACCAAGACATCATTACTAGCCCCTTGTTGTGATTGTTCCAATGCTAGCATCAGTACTTAGTCGGCATTCAGCTACGTTCACATTCTACTCCATCTTTCCTAAGGACTTCTAATAATCTATTCGATTGTCCCTGGGAAAATCCCTCCGGTTCTGGTTGGATCATAGGACTTATGCCTAACTACCCTATTGACACCAATAACATTGTGAATTAAAGATGTTGTGGGTATGAGATCGTAACCATAAAACCATAAACTTTTAAGTGCTTTCAAGAAAGTCCCCCCCCCCCTTCACATGTGCATCGATAATCGAAAGTATTTCGCACATGTGGGTAAGAGTTAAAAGTACTTGAGTCTTGCAAAATAGATCACATTTTAATCACATTTTCTCTCCTATCTCTAATATATAAAATATTT
The DNA here is from genome assembly GCA_025667525.1 of Glebionis coronaria. Lineage (NCBI taxonomy): Eukaryota > Viridiplantae > Streptophyta > Magnoliopsida > Asterales > Asteraceae > Glebionis > Glebionis coronaria. Next base: position 223,559,135 of record CM046875.1, read on the forward strand.
GATATTAGAGATACCAAATTTGGTTAAAATATATCACGAAAAATAGGCTGGAAAATTTTTCGGGAGAAAATGTGTATTTCTTAGCATGAAATAATTTGGAACGCTGCCCCTTAAAATTGATCCAATTGAATTATCATTGTGGGATGTGATCCACATTTCTCTTTTTGAGGGTAGGAGTTGTTGAACACACAATTTTTGAAAGATTTTGAATAATCATTGAAAAAAAATTCTTGAAAAATTGTGTTCAACGCTTTTTGAAAAACTCCATTTCTTTTTGGCAAGAGGTTTTTCAAAAGCATAAACTTGAGTTCATAGACTTTGAATATCTTGTCAAATCCACTCAAGTGTAAGAAGATTTCTCTTCTTTTTCTATGGGTACAGTCCCCCGTGAATATAGATCTGGGTTGGAATCTGAAAGTGATTACAATCCATTATGTTTAGCTCAAAACGTGGAATGTTTTATGACAAGCTCAACCCGTGATAGATTGCTCTACCTGTTGTTAGGATATGTTATCTTTAAAGATCCACTTTCCTAGACGTGAAGTTCGAGTTACAGTCTGATATTTAACTGTAAGTCGTTTACATGAGCTTAAACACTTTGAATGATTTTATCGAAAGTTCATGACCGAGGAAAAATTATTTTCCCGTTGATAAGGATAAGTTATCATCCGTGATAGACGTTCCTTTCTTTGAGGCACGAGTCATAATATGAAGTAATTGCTAATCATTGAAATGACATGTTTTGAAAAATATTTACAACTTTCATTCGAGCTTTATGTACACACCCGTGTCGTTATTGAGCGACATTTCTAGGCACGTCCATATTATCAAAACTGAAAGACATGTCGAGAAGAATATTTTTGGTATTTGGAAAGGTTTTTCCATTTTTTATTTTGTTTTTCTATGGATATTTACGTTTTATTTTGTTTGTGTATTTTCTCAAGTTTTTCGAAAATAATCCAAACTAGACTTTTGTACAACAGAAAAAGGTGATATCGAATGTACAGAGTTGAAACCCTTTGAGGAAGAAGTGGGTTCAGAATTCGCTTTTGTAGCTGTAATCAATGAAGAAGAGTTTGCACAAATACTAGTATTAGAACTAACAAATTCATTTTCATTGTGTAGAATAGTAGCATTACTACGGATGCAGGTTTAATCACTCTTCTGTATTGGAATTTACTTAAGACCAACCTCCTTGAAGATCCTACCCGTTGGTTTCCACTGAAGGCTAGATTTAAGAGTAGTTTTCTCTTGCACAGTGGAAGACTTCTTTGGAGAGAAACTATGACCTTTTTTAATCCATGTTTCAGATTTGTTGTTATTACTTTTCTTTGCGACGGGTTTGTATCTCCTTGTTGTCTTATGGGATAATGCATTCTTTCTTTGTGCAAATGCATGCGATTTGGCCTCATAAAGGTATTGCAGAATGCAATGGTCATGATTTCCATTATGAATTCCCTTTTTGCACGTTGGGCATGTAGGGAATTTGGAATTCACGAAAGGCTGTGTGTACCTAGGCTTTGCTGATCTTTTAGTCACAGTGTTCAGTGCACGACTACTCATTAATAGTTGCCATTTCCTAGGTTGTTGGGAAGAGATCCTAGGTTTTGGTTGACTACCATTAGGAGTGTGTTGAACTCTAGCGGTTGTTGGTGTACTAGGTTTTGAATACACGGTGTTTTCTTTTTTAATCTTCCATTTTTGCTTAGCATCATCTAGGTTGTTGGTATGAACTAAGTCATTTGAACCTACAGATTCCTTTATGGACACATATGTCACATGCTTGGGGGTATTCCTAGAAGTGCTAGGTGCATTCACATGGTTGGGTTTAGCAAAAGTGTGCTTTCTAAATGGAGGAATATAGGGTGATATGGATGGTTTTGGAACACTTGTTTGTAGATCAGTCTTAGGGGGTAACCTAGATTTTACAAGAGAAGAATTGGAGAAAGGAGTCGGTTTTCCTAGATAGATGGCTTTAGATCCTTGTAGGCATTAGGTTGTCGAACAACAGGTTTCACAACTTTAGGTTCCACAATTTTCCCACCCATTTTGGCAATGAGTTTCTTCAACTCTTCTATCGCTCTGTCCTTTTTTGCAACTGAGCTTTCAAGTCTGTAATTTCCATACTCTTTTCATTTCTCGACATGAGGCGGAAAGTTTTACTTGAAAGTTATTATCATTTGGACCTTTTCCGAGTTTGTCTTGCAAAGCAACTTCAGGAGAATGACAATGTTTTTGAAGGAAATCAGTTGTGTGTTGAAGTAATTCAAAAGCCATTTTATCAACATTTTCTTTGTGCTTCGAGAGCTTAGTTTCAAGACGTTCACACTCTTAGGTCTTATCAAGATATTTGCATACAACATCAGAATATTCATCTATAGCAGCACAAGATGTAACAACAACACACAAAATATCATGGGAGAGACATTCTTCTAAGAGTAGATCATATTCGTTTGAAAACTCTGATTTTTTAGTTTAAAGGTCATCAATTTGTTTTTCAATGGACTCAACATATTTCAAATCATCAAACATTTCAGACCGAATTAATTTTTCAAAGTCAAGAACATTTTCTTTTTTGGTTGCCGCAGTCGGTATTAAAAGTTCTTTCACAAGCACAGTTATATCCTGAGGATCTCTTTTTTTCATTTGTCGTTTTCACGTTTTTGCCAGTCTCTTTAAACAATGGATTTAAAAATTATCAATGTGATGTTTAATAATACCAAGTGTTTTTCTAATTTTGCTTTTAGAAGCATAAAGAGGAAAATAGTTAATATATTTAGAAACATTGGATTTCTTAGTTGCAAAAAATTTATTCCATTGAATTCTTCTTTGTTTGCTTTCAAGAAAAAATTCCTCACGAGAATTCTGTTTTTGTGGAGTGAAAAGACCATAAAGACTGTTTTCATAAGCATAATTATATGGTTTCACAAAATCTTTATTGACCGGTGATCTACTCTCATCTTCCCAAAGGGTTGTCTCTTCATTATTAGACCTAACAAGAGGACAATCAGGATCGGTCCATTCAGACTCATCCAGATAAAGGCGCGGGTTCGCACCTTGAGCTTGGTCAAGATACTTAGGACTTTCAAAACTAGCTTGACCCTTAAAAAATGACCGTGGTTCTATCATTCTCATGTTTGAATAGATTGACGCGTTTTATAAAAAAAATTCTTCAAAAAGTCGACTTGTTCTTCTAGTTCCATTACTTTTTCAGTATCTTTTTTATGTCTACTTTTGAAATCTTGTTTTAACGTTTCAACCTCTTGTTTCTTAACATCAAGAATTTTAGCAGAATCGGTGTTATTTATTGAAAGCTGTTGTTCAAGTTCGTTAACTTTGGTTGTAGCCAGGTACGTTTTCTGAAGTTCATCGATTAAGGAAACATTATATTTACGTTCCTCATTTGCTAACAAAGCAAGAGTCTCATTGTATTTCTTTTCAAAATCGTCCTTTTTAACGTTAGTTAAACAACCCCTGTACCCATCAAGATCTTTGTCTCATTGAAGAAGCTGAGCTCTATAACTATCTATAGTCTCACTTGATTTTATTAGAGCAACTTTGCTTTCTTCAAAGTTTTGAGTGAGCGTTGCGTTTGCCTTCTTTAATTTCTTTTGACTTTTTCTAGTTTCATTGACATCTTTTTGTAAACTAGCAATTAAATTAGCAAGCGCGACACGCTCCTCATCATCATACTCATTTGCATGTTAATCATCGCTAGACTCATTATTGCAAGTGTCTGATGGATCAGGTATGGTATTGCTATCAACCTTTTCTGTAAAACATGTGTGAATAATGGTTTCGGTTTGATCACAATGATTATGCGTATTAGCATTTCCTAACACATTGTATTCATCATTATGTGCCTCTTCCAATGGACCAGAATAAAAAACAGGACCATTGTCGTAGGAAGGTGTATTGCTGATGACATTCTCAGAGTCGTTGCCTTGTTTACCAGAGCTACTACTTTGTTTCCTAGATATGCTATGATCATTCTGCACACCATGCGTTGTGTTCCCGGATGTGCAGCTTTCATTCACATGACCCGATACTGTACCACAACTTGCCTTGAACCTTTTGTCCTCTAACTCTTGTTCGTGAATTGTTGTGAATTCGATGTTGTGGGTGATCAAATCTTTGTAGGAGAGAGCATCCAATCCATTATTCCTCTTGAAGCACTCCCTTGTACTTGGAGACTCGATGAATTCAGAGTAAAATTCATTTGCAAGTGTTGTCTTGAGTTCAGTTAAAGTGGTCCGGCATTCACTACCAATGAGTCTTTGTTTGACAAGCTATGTGGCAAGTTTATCCATGGATTGGGTGAATGTTCTTGTGAAAGTGCTAGTAGATTCACCTAAGACTTGCAAAACTTTTGATAGGTACTCAAAAGATGACTGAAGTCCTCTAATACCGTTCATTGAACTTTCTCTCATGATATGTGTCCACTGGTGTAGTCGTTCCAGATCGAGGACTGTTATGTTTGAACTCTCAGCATTCGTATTACGCTTTTCCATGATGATCGTTTTCTCTGTTGATGAAGTGACTTAGGATCTTAAGTAGATATGGTGTGATTAGGTTGCGGTTGAAATTCCGAGAAACGTAGTGAAAGTCCCCAAACAATGTTTTCTTGAGAAACCAAAAAATTTTATACCAAATATATAAAAAATTTCAAAATCAAGTTTTTGAAAATTCCTAAGTTCGGAATATCTGTTTGGTATACCCAATTCGGAAAACCTATTATGAATAACCAATTCTGAATAATTTTCTTCCTTCAATTCGGAATACAAATTCACTACTTGAATTCGGAATACAAAATCACTCTTGAATTTGGAAAAACACTAATACTGGAAATTGAAATAACAAAAAAAAATCTTAAGTTCGGAATATTTTTGCTCTTGAAGTCGGAATATTTTTGTTCTCGAATTCGGATTATGTTTGCTCTCGAATTCGGAATATTTTTTGCTCGTGAATTCGGAATATTTGTGCTCTCCAATTCGGGATATTACTAAATTTTCTCAATTCGGAATATGACTAAATCCGGAATAGTACTTCTGCTTCAGTTCAGAAAACGCTGAGTTCAATTTGGAATAGTGTGTCTTGCTGGATTCGGAATATATGTTTCTTTTTGGATTCAGAATGTTTGTCTCTCAGGATTAAGAATTAGTTTCTACCTGTATTTGGAATATTTTTCTTATAGGTTCTAAATATTTGAGAAAACTGAATTCGGAATAATCAATTCCTCAATTTGGAATAATTTTTGCTCTTCAATTCTAAATAGTGTTTTCTTCTCCAATTCGGAATATGGCTTTTCTTCACCAATTCCGAATACCCTTTCTTCACCAATCCTGAATCTTGCCAAAAACATGAATTCAAAATAAATCTTTTCTTTAACTCGGAATATCTTTTAAAACCCGATTTCGGAATGTGATAAAAACTCTGAATTCAGAAAATATCAAAAACCTTAAATTCGGAATTTTGCCAAGTTTTTTAATATGTCAGATAGAACAATAAAAACAAGATCTTTACCAAAAATCAAGCCAAAGGCCCCAAAATCTTACGTTTTTAACCAAAATCACAAACGCAAATCCCTACCACAACTATGTAGGAGATTTTTTATGAAGATTTAGAGCCCAAAAAACACTAAAAAAATAATCCGATATGATTATGATGTGTAAACACACGAACACAATAAGAACACATAAACCAATCATAAATCTACCCCGTGGCGATTGATACCAGTTTTTGTCCGAAGATATGTGACGATAATGAAATAAAGATTAAAATAGATGAATTCTAGAGAGAGAAAGTAGTGAGAGAAAGTAGAGAGAATTGGTTGGAAACTTGTAAAATATTAGATTGAGAGAGAATGAAACAATGTAACCAACACCCTCCTAACTTGATAGGAGGGTGATTTAAATATCCTTTGCCAAAGTGTGGCGTGTGGGCTTAAAATAATGGGTCAGGCTTGTCTTTTGGGCTTTAAGTAGCTTAAATACAAGCCCGTGAATCCCGACTTTTCTACTACCTATTACAATGTTCTAATAAATGTTACAATAAAAACCTATGACCGAACATTCTTGTTTAACTCAATATTTTGAGGCTAACAAACCCTAACTAACATGTTTGTGGAATGAAAATGGAACAAATTATAACGTGTTTGTGATAAGGCAAATGGTAAAGAATGACCAGAATTGATGTGAGTACAGTGGCGATCAAAGATCGAGAGTGTTTTTAGGTGCGTAACTGAATAACGGATTTGTAACTAAAATGTAACGAACTAACTGAAAAACTCAATTAATGGAAGTGTGAGGTGCAGGATAGTAGCTCTGATACCAATTGATAGCAATAGAGTTGTATAGATCCCAATTTAGTAACTAAATCAAGGATTATACTAAACATCAACAACAACCAAAGGATTATGAATTGATTATGAATTGAATGTTTACAAATTGATAACAGAAATACAGATTACAAGAGAACTAATTTGTTACAATTCAAAGTTGAATGTGAAATGTGGTGAAAATATGTATTTATAAGAAGTGGAAGTGGGTTGGGTGGAAGGAAAGCTGTTGTAAAAGCTTTTCTCCGCTGAAATGGTTATGAATGGTGACTTTTCTCTTGACCAGTATTTATTCATATACGGTTTATTGTATTTTGATGTTAGTGATGAATTTGATTTGAAGGTTATGAGATTTTCTAGGTTTGAAATTAATTTGACTATTTGTTATTCTATTGTTCTTTATTTTCTAATAGTGCTTATAGCTTCTTCAATGTTCATGGCTTATTTTATTGGTTGCGGATCAGTTTTTACGTATATTCTTGGTTACTTGTTTGTTGTGGTATTTGTTAACTACTCCTATAAAAAACACATTTGGTGGTGTTGGGAATCTAAACTTGTTAGATTCCCTGATCATAGATTTAAACATAATTAAGCTGTTAGATAGTCCCTTGCATGTGCCCAGGAGGCAGGCAAGTATCGCAAGACTTACGGAGATCCAAGTCTCTGTGAGCAACCTCAGAAGAGTCCATGTCAGTGACATTGTCAAGGAAGTCAAAGATTACTTGAAGACATACTCATTGGCTGTGATGGATAACAGCCAAGATGTATCAGGGACTCTAAGGGGTTGAGGGTTAACAGGGGTGGCAATACCCTGTTAACACTCAGCACACTTTGGACATGCCATTTTTGTGTTCGAGACTATGAAGAAAAAGGAAACTGTTTTGACAAATGTTTCCTTAAAGCATAATGGGAGACTACCAAGAATAGAAGAGCATCATGTGACTGATGTCTAAAAAGTGAAAGTCTTGTGTAGTCACCATCAAGTACTATTTAGGTCAACCTCGTATCACTATAAATAGGATGTGTATCCATGCATTAATGTTCAACACTTTGAGTATATTCATAACATTATTGCTTAGAACTTATAGAATCAAACAGCTGCGACTGTATTCATAAGTTAGGGTTTATAGTTGTTCAAAGTGTGCACAACACATTGTCATCAAACGGTGTTATCCATAACACTTGTAATTCTTTATTATACAATAATAAGATTACGTTTGAAAAGTAACACCTTGTGTTGATTAGTTAAGTTTAGGGTTTCTAGCATTGAGTAGGGACTTTCAATTGGTATCAGAGCGGTGTTTGATATTAAAACCTTTAAGAAACATCGTTCTCAGTTTTATAATCAAGATCCACCATGCCAGAAACTTCTAACCCACCACATTCACCTTCTACAACACCGTCTTCACCAAGACTCAACCCTCCTGCCAATGACGATGATCTACCCCAACTTCTTGACTCAAGAGGTGGATCATATGTTACAAGTGTACCAGTCTTTGATGAAGAAGATTTTGCCAGTTGGAAGAGTCAATTTCTTGTGTATCTCGATGGACTTGAACCATTTCTTCTAGAAATTTTAGAAAATGGTCCTTATATTCCCATGGCGCTTACCTCTACTGAAGAAAACCCTCTTCCTAAACCTCTCAAACAATAGACTCCAGCTGATAGAAAAATGGCAAACAAAGATAAACGTCTCAAAAGCATCATCATATCCTGTCTTCCCAAACATATCATGAAGTCTGTCATTCAGTGTCCCACAGCCAAGAAAATGTGGACAGACCTCATCCTTGGCCATGAAGGACCCTCATAAATAAGAGAGACAAAGATTCAGGCTCTCAGACTTCAGTTCAATGCCTTCAAGTCACTTGAAGGTGAAAAGGTTCAACAAACCTATACAAGGCTGAAGATTCTTCTCAATGACCTATCAATGAATGACGTCACCATTGGTCAAGCTGATATTAATGCCACATTTGTCAACAGCCTTCCAAGAAAGTAGCTGAGTATGAATCAGACTCAGAGAGCTAATAACTCAATCAAGAATGACACCTTAGCTCAGCTTTATGGAAAGTATAATTATGAATAAGGGCTGATTAATACTATTTACAAGTCAGAGACTGAAATATTTGTAGTTCAAGGAGCATCTTCCAAAGCCTTGATCTCTGCACCACATCCTCATGACAGCGACTCTGATTTTGAAGAAGACACCCGCAGCAGCCAAGAGTTCTTGACAGACCTTAATGCATAGTTTCATGAAAGAGCCTTGCTAGCCAACCAAAGAAGATTCTACAAAAGATCAGGGAGAATAGGATCAGCTGGTAAACAAACTGACAGGTCAAAAGAAACTTGCTTTGCCTGTGGAAAGCTTGGACACTTCCAAAAAGACTGTCCTTCCACCAAGACATCCTCACCATCCTATCCATCATCTTCATCCAAACCTTACAAGTTCAAACAACACAACAACTCATCTCACCAATCCAATTCATCAGACACTGAGAAGAAGGATTACAAAAACAAGTACAAGGCTCTTAAAGATGAGTTAGAACAGATGAATTTGAAGCTTGAAGCTCTGTCTAAGAAGAAGGGTGGTGACAAAAAGACTGAGAAAGGGTTGGTAGCTGAAGCTTATGATTGGAATGATGAGCCACTGACCTCAGATAGGGAAGATACTACTAGAGTCAGGGCTTTCATGGCTATAGCTGAGGATGAACCAGCTATAGGAAAAGGTGATGCAAGATCAGGACAATAGGTTGACATCACAATGAAAAAGGTACACATGCTTTTATCTATGTTTGATAGTGATGAACGCAAGTATGTCCTTGATTACACCATTGTTGATTTACACTTTGTTGAGGAACAGAGAAAGAACCTACTTGATAAGTTTCACTCTGTTAAAACTGAACTGATAAATGCTAAATCTGAATGTGAAACTCTCAGACGGGTTAATTTAGAGAAAATATCCCTACAAAATGAAGTCACTAGGTTAACCTTGAAAAACATTGCCTGAAATGATCAAGTTTCTGAAATAAACAAGGTTATTGAAAAATGCCTGTGTGCTAGGTTCACAATAGATCAATTGCTTAATGATGAACTGCTTGCTGACATTAAAAGGGATATATCTGCTAAGAAAAATAAGCTGAGAATTCTCACCAAACCCAAAGACATTGTCTTCAAATCTACAGAGACTATTCATATGTCAGATACCACTTTGACTAATGACCCTGTCTCTGAAGATGTGGCTGAGTTACCACCTTTGCCCAAACTCTCTGGAGTTAAACCTAGCAGTTCCTCACGAGCTGCTAAGGGTGAACTTAGAACAGATATTGAGAAACCTCCAGCTAAAGTTTTTCATGTGCCTGCTAAACAATCTGGCAAACAAGTTGCTTTTAAGCCTGTCTCTACAAAAGCAGTGAATAAGGTTGACCCTACCACTGAAGAACGCCTGTTGTCTCTAATGAAAGAAGTAGAACTCTTAAAACAACACATTAAGCCTTCCGCTGAATGCTCTACTTCTCATGAACCTAAGTCAGTCCTAGGTGAACCCAAAGGGGAAAGGGTAATCAAACCTTATTGCAATATATGTAAAAACTCTCACCACATGACCTTAGATCATGATAGACATATGGCAGCTAAAAGAGCGCAGACACCCTCTAGGGATAGACCACAGGGTTCCAAAAGACAACAGGGAAACTATAGACCTTATCCTCCCTGTAAATTCTATAGATTCACAGACCATCACTCAGACGAGTGTGGTGACTTCCCTGGGTGTGATATCTGTAGAAGTTTTACCCATGAAACTGTGAATTGTCCCTCCCCACGCCAAAAGTTCTACAGGAACACAAGAGTTGCTAATCAGCAATTCAGGGAACCCACTGGAAAGTGGGTTCACCATAGGAACTAACCTGTTTCTATGTATCTGTGCATAAATATCTCAAGGAATCAATATGGTATCTAGACAGTGGCTGTTCTAGACACATGACAGGGATTCAACAATACCTGCACAGATACTCAAAGGAGCCAGGTCCTAAAGTGGTGTTTGGAGATAACTCTTCATGTGACATAGAAGGATATGGCTCAGTGAAATGCAATGGGATTACGTTTACCAGGGTTGCATATGTGAATGGTCTTAAACACAATCTTATTAGCATCAGCCAATTGTGTGATGCTGACTATAAGGTTTTGTTTACTAAGTCTCAGAGAACCATATTCAACAAAAACAATGATGTTGTGCTTATTGCACCTAGAAGGAGAGATGTTTATGTCATCAACATGGCTATTTGCTCTGAAGACAACTCAAATTGTTTTCTTGCTAAAGCCTCTGAAAGTGTCAATTGGCTATGGCACAAAAGACTGTCTCATCTCAACTTCAAGAACATCAACAAGATAGCCACACAAAACCTGGTTGCTGGTCAACCTTCAGTGATGTTTTCTAAAGACAAGAATTGTTCTACCTGTGTCAATGGAAAGCATCACAGGTCTTCATTCAAGACTAGGCAATCATTCTCTATTGACAAGTTCTTACATCTCCTTCACATGGATTTGTTTGGGCCTGTCAAACCTCAGACCATTAATCATAACAAATACACCTTGGTCATAGTTGATGAATTTTCAAGATACACATGGGTGTTCTTCCTCAGAAGGAAAAGTGATGCAGCTGATACCATCATGTCCTTCATCAGACAGGTTGAAAATATGAATGATGTTAGAGTCAAAGCTCTAAGAAGTGATAATGGTACTGAATTCAAGAATCATCAACTTGAATCTTTTTGTGATGAAAAAGGGATTTCACATAACTTCTCTTCAGCTGGCACCCCTGAACAAAATGGTGTGGCTGAAAGAAGAAACATGACTTTGATTAAAGCAACCAGAACTATCCTGAATGGTGCAGCCTTACCAAAGAAATTTTGGGGAGAAGCTGTTCACACTGCCTGCTACACACAAAACAGATCAATCATTGTCAAAAGACATGGTAAAACTTCATATGAAGTTTTCAGAAAAAGATCTCCAGATGTCAGCTATTTTCATGTTTTTGGATGCCCTGTGTTTATTTACAACTACAGGGATAAACTTGGAAAGTTTGATGAAAAAGCTGATGATGGTTTCTTCTTGGGATACTCTCCAACAGCCAAAGCCTTCAGAGTATTTAAAATCAGAAGACAAGAAGTAGAAGAAACCTTTTATGTCAGATTCAATGAAGATGATGAAGTCTTACAGAGAACAGGAACAGAGGGTGATGAAATTGATTTTAATGAAAATGTGTCCTTCCCAAGTGATGAGTTCTCAGAACCAAGACCTACCAGTCATCACCATCATCACTCCAACACTCTTACTCCTTATGTTCATGCCTTTGACCCTCTGTCTACTCACAACATAGAAGTTCCTACCTCTCAGGAACTTGATGAAGAAGAACCACAAACCTCTGGTAGTCCATCTTCTCCTATTGCTATTGATGACTCACCAATTCTTTAAATCCATGAAGAATCTCATGCTGTTAATGAATTCGTACCTCTTGATACGGCTGAAGAAGACTCTGACACTGAAGTAGTCTTTAAATAAAGCCCTCCTAGTCAGCAGGATGAAACTCAATGTATACCAGCTGTGCCCATAAGTGTTCCTGTCCTTGAGTCCCTAGGTCCTCAAAATAAGTGGTCAAGAGATCAACACATTCTTCTTGTCAACATTATTGGGGAACCTAATGCAGGGGTTACTACTAGACAGCGAATTCATGACTCAGATTCTGCCTCAGCCAATGAATGTCTCTTTGCTGAATTTCTCTCTCAAATTGAACCTAAGAGAGTAGCTGAGGCTCTTGTAGAAGAAGGATGGGTAGCTGCTATGCAAGAAGAAATCAATCAGTTCAAAAGGAACAAAGTATGGACACTAGTGCCAGCTCCACCTGGAAAGAATATCACAGGCACTAGATGGATCTATAGAAATAAGATGGATGAAATTGGGAACATCATCAGAAACAAGGCCAGGCTGGTGGCACAGGGGTATACTCAGACTGAAGGAATTGATTATGATGAAACATTTGCTCAAGTTGCAAGACTTGAATCCATCAGAATCTTCCTGGCTTATGCTGCCTATATGAACTTCACAGTGTATCAGAGGGATGTAAAGAGTGCATTCCTCAATGGTGATTTGGCTGAGGAAGTGTATGTTGAACAACCTGAAGGATTTGAGAACAGCGAGTTTCCCAACCATGTGTACAAACTACACAAAGCCATGTATGGGCTGAAACAAGCTCCAAGAGCATGGTATGAAACTCTTTCTAATTTCTTAACTGAAAATAAATTTGTTAGGGGTTCTATTGATAAAACACTCTTTACCTTCAAGGATAAGAGTGATTTCATCATTGTGCAGATTTATGTGGATGATATCATCTTTGGGTCAACAAATGTCAATCTTAGCAAACGTTTTGCTAAATTAATGACCAAGAAATATGAGATGAGTATGATGGGTGAATTAACTTACTTTTTGGGTTTTGAAATTAAACAATGTCATAAGGGAATTTCAATTTGTCAAGAAAAGTATGTTAAGGATTTACTTAAAAAATATGACTTAGCTGATTGTGAATCAGTGAAATGCCCCATGCTTCCACCCAACAACTTGAGCCCTGATGAGTCAGGGGTCTCTGTTAATGAGACTTTATATAGAGGCATGATTGGGTCACTCATGTATCTGACAACTAGTCGTCCTGATATCTAATTCTCCACATGTCTCTGTGCAAGGTACCAAGCTAACCCAAAATAATCCCATCTAGTGCCTGTTAAGAAAATTTTCAGGTATCTCAAAGGAACACCATCCCTAGGTCTATGGTATCCCAAGGAATCAGGCTTTGATCTCAAGGCCTTTTCAGATTCAGACTATGCAGGATGCTGTATTGACAAAAAAATCACTTCAGGCAGCTGTCAAATCATAGGAGGAAAATTGGTTGGTTGGAGTGCTAAGAAGCAAAACTCTGTGGCTATGTCTTCAGCTGAAGCAGAATATGTCGCTGCAGCCAGCTGTTGTGCTCAGGTGCTCTGGATGAAAAGTCAATTGGCTGACTATGAAATTTTATATCACAAAGTGCCAATCTTTTGTGACAACACCAACGCCATTGCCATATCCAACAACCCTGTTCTTCACTCTCGTACCAAACACATTGATATCAGGTATCATTTTATCAGGGATCACATAATGAAGGGAGATATTCAGCTGCACTTTGTTCCCACAGAGCTACAACTAGCTGATATTTTCATAAAGCCTTTGGCTGAACCTTCGTTCAACAGGCTAGTTGCTGAGCTAGGGATGCTCAATATCTCAAAGCCTGTGGCTTGATATTAAATGTGTTCATTAAATGATTGATTCTATATTAAATGTTTTTCACATGAAACTAGGTAGTTACTTTCCAAGTAAATGCAAAAAACATTCTCAAATATTTAATCATTTATTTTTCGAATAACAAGGAGACAAATAAGTTTTGAAAGGTCAAGGGACCCACATGAGCAGTCATTTTCTCACTTTGCATTAAATGCGGTTGAATAACTGTTTATTTATTTTGAATATATATATTGTCTCTCGTCTCTTCTCACCCACCACCTTTCTCATTTCACAAATCTTTTCTCTCTCTAAGTTCTTCTCTCTCTTAAACCATCCTCTATTTTCTTTCACCTTCGACCTTGAATCCATGGCGTTTTCCTTTCCCAAGGTAGCAAACGTTAACTTCGAGATCAACGAAAGCATCCTCGCCTCAAACAACTCCATTGGATGGATCAAGGCTCCTAATGACACCTACTCAGATCTGGTAAACTTCATGCAAAACTGTGATTTAATTGAAGCCTTCACCAAATCCCCATCCACCTTCTACCAAGAATACCTTAGGGAATTCTGGTACTCTGCTTAAGTAGTAGATGACACAATAACCTTTAGCCTTTCATGCAATGAACACCCATTTTCTTTCTCCCTTAAAGATTTCTCGAGTGTGACTGGATTGAAACATGGTGATGAATGCCTTAAGGTGGTTGATAAAAAGGCTGTTAAGGATGCCCTGGCCACACTGAAACCCTTCCATGATGTACACCCTGCCCTTACATCCGCTGAGGTCCTCTCAAAATCTCCTCTGAAGATTAAGTACTTTACACCCATGTGGCGTGTCCTCTTCACCCAAATTGTTAAATCCCTGGGAGGAATGAAGGGATCCCAAGATCAGATGTCCTTTGACCATCAATCTATAGCTTATGGGCTGATCTGGGGAGCTGATGTTGATGTTGGAAGCATTCTCTTCTCCAACCTTGTTGAACAGCTGAAGGGAAGAAATCAAGTCAGGGAAAAGAATATCTGCTATGTTCGCTTCTTGTCGCTGATCTTTGAAAGCCTGTTGGGAAACAACTACCATAACTCTGCGTTGACTGCTCTGAAGCCCTACCGCATCACATGTGCCATCTATAAAGAAATAGGAGCTAAAGATGTCCCTGTCACCTCTCATATGATGAACGTTGCCAACAAACTACCAACAGCTGAGAAGTCCTTACTCCTTTCCTCTGAGAAGGTGATTACCTCTAGTGTGTCTAGCAAGTCTAAGTCTTTGACCTCTGGGCAGCACACTACGACGTCCAAGGCTTCTTCTGGCCAACAGCCTAAGAAGAAGAAAATCCCATCTTCTTCCCACACCAAATCTGTTGCTAAGGCCAATGGAAAGAAGACTGACACCTCCTCTATTCCAGATACTCATGTGGAATCAGATACTTCTGCTGACCAACAATAGCGGTCTAGTGTCTCAAAGTTAGCTGAGACAACAGGAAACCAGCCTAATCCAGCTGATATCTCACAGGTAATCAGTGTACATTTTTAGAGGTTCACAAGCAGCCACTCTTAATTGTCTGTAGGAGAGAGTGGTGAAGTTAGGGTAATCCTCGACCCATAGAAGTCTGTCTATGCACTTAGAACTCTTTAAGACTTCTGTACACCCTGTCTTTTCACCAGGGAATGATTCATTTGTGTTTATAAACCACCCCGATGACCCTGTACCCTCTAGACAGTATTCAGGCTAACAACAACCTGGATACATATATGTCTCAACCTTGATCAGTTGTACTTCACACAACCTCTTGGTTCCCTCAGAAAAAGAATCCAAAGGATTTATCTTTTTCAGGGGGAGCTGAATCATCACCCTCAGCTTTCCTAGGGGCAGCGTAACAGGCGACCTTAACCCACATATGTTTCACTCTTAAAAGAGTCCCAAAGGTATCTTAACCTTTTGGGGGGGGCTGAATGATCACCCTCAGCCTTCCTAGGGGAAGCGAATGGCGATCCATAAACAACATATGTTTCACAATCAAAAGAGTCCCAAAGGTTTTAACCTTTTGGGGGGGCTGAATAATCACACTCAGCTTTCCTAGGGGCAGCGAATGGCGATGATTAACCATATATTTTTCACACTTAAAAGAATCCCAAGGATTTATCCTTTGGAGTGGCTGAGTAATCACCCTCAGCGTCTCTGGGACAGCGAAATGGCAACCATTCCCCTTACTTTTTTCGTTGTTACTAATTATAACAATTTGCAGGCTGAAATTGTACAGCCAGTCACTGAATCCTAGGTACAACAGGAGAAAGAGGCTGATACAATTATTCAAGACCAACCTAATGACAATGAGCCTCTGCTAAATATTGAAGAAGAAATGACGTCATTAGTGGATGGTGTCTCTGATCTTGAGTCAATGCCTGAAGATGAAATCCCTGTGCGGATGTTTGAGGAGGAGGATGAAGAAGATGAGGAAGATCAACAATCTGTCTCTCCTCCTAAGGAAATAGTTGTGTCCACCCCAGCTGAATATAATACTCCTCCTCCCAAGGACGCTGTTGTTACTCCAACCTCTGCTACCTCCACAACAACAGTCTTCCAACGCCCAGCCTATGATCCAACAACTGAGTTTCTTATGTTTGATCATCCTGCCCAAACCAACTTAAATCTTTTACCAAGGGGGGATGATTATGCTCAACAAAGCCTCAACATACATAATCTTTAGCCTGTTCATCATCAATCTGACATTGAACGCATATCAAGGAAGCTGGATGTGATCAAGTCTGAAATGCATAACTTCACTATCACATTTCCAAGGATCATACAAAAGGTTGTTGCTGAGGCGGTTACTTAACCCATCAAGGATGGTGCACGAAAAGGTGTAGCACAAGGACTTAGTCACCTATCCACAAGAATGAAGGATGTAACTGACTCAGAGGTCCCTGCCTTATTCCATGAACATGAGCTAACTATGCACAGACAATTTGAAGCTATTCGCAACAGGCAATACCGTCATGCAAACTTCATTGTTAATCGAGTTCAGGCCAATACTAATGGAAACAGCAACCTTTTGCTGAAGATTACCAGGGCTTCAAGGAAAAGGCAACGTGCTATGGCTGCCTCTGTTGAACAGATTGCAAGGGATTTTCAAACACGTTCATCCAAACGTCTGCGTAAAAAGGATGAAAGTGAGGGGGAGAAGGAAATAACACTTAACCTTGAATCTGCTAAACAAGGCTCATCGTCAGCTGACAACACCATTTTCCCTGTCCCCCTATAAGTCATCACTCCTATTAACATATCTGATGATGAGGATAACACTCAGGGGGAGCAAAGGAATCAAGATGGAACTGATTCATCAAAGTCCCTGACTTTGGTTAACACCAGCGAGTCTGGGGATGATGGTGAACCAGCTGCCAAGAAGCTAAAGTTCACTGTTAGCTCCCTTCTCAAAGCAATATAAGATCAGGCTCACACAGCATTTATCAGAAGAGCTGAAGTTTTGAAAAACATGAGTGTGGAATCCTCTGTCTCGAAGAAAGGAAAGGAGATAGTTTTGGTTGACACAGACACCAAACTAAAGAAGATAGCTGCGATGCTAGAGACAGGAGGATCCACCACAGACCTTTCCCAATTTTCAACCTTTACACCTTCCAATGAGATTCCTTTAACTCCTGAAGAAATAGAGAAACAGGCTGAGGAATTCAAGAGATTAAATGAACTCAAGACAGCCAAAGAATTGAATGAAGCTACTCTAAGGAAGATGACTCCACCTGAAAGAGAAAAGTAAAAACAAAGGTTGAGGGAAATGGAAGTTAAACGCGCTGAGGCACTAAGAAAAGTCAAAGCTGATTATGATGCATGCGTTAACAACAGATATGCACCTGGCAAGATAACCAAGTTCAAATACACCATTCACAAATCCACCAACACCCCACAGATGATCTTGTGGAGAGATAACCAACAGGGAAACATAAATGTGTTTGACAACTTCAGGCTAAAGACACTTGGGTTATCTGAATGGTTCGAACTTGAAGCCTTAGCTGCAAAAAGAACTGGACAGGCTAATTTTCTTTTGCTTAAGACTATTAAGGCCAAGTTTACCTAGATCAAAGAAACGGCTGCCAAACTCAAGATAGATCCCCCACCACAGCTTTTTGAACAAGAACCCCCAAAGACTGGTAACAAACGAAGAAGAGTTTCTCAACTCTTTAAGGAAACTTTTGTCACAGATGATGTTCAAGTGGATGGTATGCACAGGGATTTGATCCTACCAAATGGTATAGTTGGCCCTGTTGATGGTCAGACATACACAGAGCCTGAAAGAGGAATGACATTCATGAACAGAGCTTGCCAGTATGCATTTCAAAGAGAAGATGAGCTGTGGTTAGCATCAACAATTCAGCTGCTTTGTCACAAGAAGTCACTCAAGATCAACACAGAGTTTTCCAAAAGGTTTGCAAAAATTTTGCAGGAAGAGTTGGATAACAGATTAGACTTAGCTGAAGCTGAAGAAAAGATTAAAAATGATGACTATTGAAGAAATTCACAGCCCAATTTTACCTTCACATTTTATTTCACTTTTGTAATGTACTTGTAATTTCCTTTAATGTACTTGCCAGAATCTCCAGTTCTGCTGGAGTCAAACATCTCATACCAATTTGCCTAACAAGATACGCAAACCTCTCTTTCGAAAGAGCTTTTGTAAACAAGTCAGCTAATTGGTAATCAGTTCCAACAAAGTATAATTTAACAATACCCTTTTCAACTTGTTCCTTAATGAAGTGTTATCTGACATCAATGTGCTTCATGCGGGAATGTTGTACCGGATTGCAGGAGATGGCTATGGATGACTTTGAGTCACAGTACATAGGTACTTTATCAAAGTGGAAGCCATAATCCGTGAGTTGTGTTCTCATCCAAAGAACTTGAGCACAACACGGAGATAGAGACACATACTCCGCTTCGGCTGATGAAAGTGACGTGCAATCCTGCTTCTTGGAAGACCATCCCAAAAGCTTATCTTGACCTAGAAATTGGGCACCACCAGTAGTACTTTTACGTGTATCAAGACACCCTGCATGATCAAAATCTGAATAGGCCGTTAGAAAGAAACCGGTTTCCCTCAGATACCAGAGTCCCATGTGAATGGATTTCTTAAGGTACCGAAAGATCCGTTTAACCTCCTTGAGGTGATTTTCAGTGGGTCGTGCTTGATATCATGCACAATAACGTGTAGCATGATGTATATTAGGTCTGCTTGCTGTCAAGTACATGAGGGACCCGATCATGGAACGATATCTCGTTTGATCTATGGGTACTCCCTCCAAGTCAGCATCTAGGGATGTGGTTGATAAAGGTGTCCCAACGGGGTCACATCTACGGAATAGTTAAACCCTCTTATTCCGGATAACAAGAATATGCTATGTTATCAGGAATCCACAAACCCTGAAATTCCGGATAAAGACTCACACTCTCCAAAAACGTGATTTAGCCAAACTTTTCCGAAAATGAAACAAAATTTAGCAACTTTTTATAAAAAATCAAGAACAATGATAAACACAAATTCCTACCACTACTTTGTAGGCAATTTGTATGAAGATTTTGAGCAATAAAAAACAAAACTTTTTAATACGAGATGACTTTTAAGATGAAAAATCACATGAAATCAAAAAGTTTAATAACCACAATCGAAACACAAATCTACCCCATGGCGATTGATACCAATTTTTGTCCCAAATAATATGATGATAGATTAAGATATGAGATGAAAAGATATGAATTTTAGAGAGAGAAAGTAGTGAGAGAAAGTAGAGAGAAGAGGTGATTAACTTGTAGAATATTAGATTAAGAAAGATTAGTTACAAATGATTATCCCACCCTCCTAACATGCTAGGAGGGTAGTATATATAGTCCACCCACATGCGGCCTTTAATGGACTATATATTGGGCCGGCCTTGACTTTTGTACTTTAATAAGTTTAAATCCATGCCCTTAAACCACGACTAATAAACTACTTATCACAATGTTCTAGTTAATGTTACAATAGAAACCTATGACCGAACATTCTTGTTTGACTCAATATTTTGAGGCTAACACATAAGAGGATTGAGTGAATACATTCTTGTGGAGGTGATATTCCTTCTTTGGTCTTGTATCTTGGTATTGATCTTGTTTGTAACGGTTTTGTTCCTTCATGCTTTTGTGATATTTATCTTGAGCCTTCGTCATTTGACTTTGAGTTCTTGAGATCTTCAATCTATCCTTGATAATGTTCATCTTATGCTCTTTGTGACAAGATGACCTATTACATTCTTTCATTCTTAAGTATCTTGATTATCGCCATCTTGCGCTCTTGTGACTTCTGAATCGACATATTCATACTTTGTTGATTTCGAAAGGCTAACAATCTCCCATACAAATATCGTTGTAGTTAGTCCTTCAAATATTCATCAGAGTTGCGGAAGACTTTAACTTTTAGTATGAACATGTGAAGACGACTTTGGTTAGTACACTACTACACCACCTTCTTGATATGCTGCTACATATACAGACACGGATAAAATGGTTTTGAACATTTCATCCTAACTCTGTAGCGTTTTACCTCCGGTCGGTGAAGACCGTTAGACGGTATTAGATACCGTACCTGTGATTGGGTAGATTTGATTAAGAACCTCCTTGACAGGGTTTCCCAGCGGTAGTAGCCAGTTCTCTTTACTCGACCGTCTCAAAGTAGACTGTGAACGTAAAGAGTAATTCATAAGGATAAGTTATCCGTCTGATTAGAGTCTTCAATTCAGATTTCCTGGAACAAGTTTGATTCTAATAGAATCGCACCATTGTTGTTTTCCAGTTTGTCACAAGCTCGATTCATAAAGAATCTTGCGAGTTACCTACCGTTGTGCTGTTTGAGGTTGACACTGGAAGGATTTCCATTCGTCACTATGAACACTGAATAGTGTCACTCTGAATGTTCTAGCAATATCACACGTATTTTGCGAAGAAAGATGGAATCAAGTTTGAATCAATTAAGAATCAAAACTTAGTTGCTTTCCAGTTCTCACAAGTTTGATTCGTGTAGAATCGCACAAGCTACCTACCATGAGCTTGTTTGATGTTGGCTCAAGCAGGATTTCCATCTTCATTGTGAATCGTATCACTCAGATGTTCTAGACATATCACAAGGATAATGCGTAGGACTTGATTGTGTCCTAGTGAGATGATAGATTGATCTCTTTTTTGGCTCTAGACTCGATAAGTGCATTTTGGTAATCAGAGGCGGGAGTAGACTACCACCTTTTCAATATTAACTAACTCGGAGTGAGAAAGTCAATAGATGCGTGTTGATCTCAGTGACAATGAGACAAGTTTATTTTGAGAGAAACTCGAATGGCTGGGGAAGGGTTGTGAAGCACATCAATGGGTCCATGACACTTGTCTTTAAACGATGTGTTAACCCGGTTTCTGCCTAAGTTGCATATATTATTCAACTCCTTCAATGCTTACCAATACGTCATCTCTAGACCCTTGTGGTGATTGTTCCAGTGCTAACTTAAGTAATTGGTCTGAATTCAGCTTCATTCCACTCCATCTTTCCTAAGGAAAACTATTTCTAGCTATGGAATGTCCTTGGGTAGATCCCTCCGGTTCTGGTTGGATCATAGGACTTAGTTTCCTTTCCTAAACCACCTTTTGACTCCATCGTTTCGTCGTGGATAGTAGGTTATTTTAGGTATAGATCGTAACCATAAATCCATTGAAAAATCATTCAAAGTGTTTGATAAAAATCAAAACTTGTAACACTTTGAAAGTTTTACCTTTCCGAAAAGCTCCCCTACACACATGCATCGATATACGAAATAGTTTAGCATGTGAAAGAAAGAGTTGCACTTGAGTCTTTAAGATCACATGTTGCGATATATTACATTGTAATCACATTTTCTCCCCTATCTTTAATATAAAACAAAATATTAAAGATACCAATTGATTAAAATACGAAAATTTCTAAAAATCGGTTGGGAGAGAAACATGTGTGCACGCATGAATCAGGGAACTTTGAGTCGTCGGGTTGCTCCCCCTCAACAATATATGTGTATCTTGAGACAAAATTTTGACAAAATTTTGGAGAAAACGACACCACAAAATATGTTGAGGTACGGAGTTCCGATATGGTATATTACATATGACAGTTTTAAACCGTGTTCAGAATGTGTTGGATACATAAAATATGACAATTTCAGTGATGTACCCAACAACATTAATTGCTTGATTTTAAAACGCTCCCCCTAAAAAATTGATCAAAATAACATATGACATTTTTGAGATATAAAAATCATTTTATGAAGAAGGGAGTGTTGAACATACAATTTTGAAAGATTTAGAAAAACCTTTTGAGAAATTCTTGAAAAATTGTGTTCAACGTTTTTAAAATAGTATCCGATTTACATAAGCACAAAACATTGAATATTTTGTGACTAGCTCATGACCGAGAAATACTAATTTCCCGTTGTGAAGGATAAGTTATCATCCGTGATAAACTTTCCTGAAGTTGAAGTCCGAGTTCTAAGCCGACATTTACTTAGAAGTCGTTTTTCATGAACTTAAAAACTTGGAATGTTTTTGTAGGAAGCTCATGACCGAGAAATATTAATTCCTCATTGAGAAGGATAAGTTATCGTCTGAGATACACTTTCCTTATTTGAACTCCGAGTCCTAAGCTGTGATGCACTTAGAAGTCATTGTGAAAGAGTGTCAAGCAGCTTCATTTGCCAAAACCTCCAAGTCTTCTGGAGTCATATACTTCATACCAAGACGACCAACGAGATACTGAAACCTAATTCGGGATAGGTCTTTAGTAAATAAGTTTGCTATCTGGTAATCAGTATTGACAAAGTATAATTCCACGATACCACGTTCCACTTGTTCCTTGATAAAGTAATATCTGACTGCGATGTGCTTGGTACGGGAGTGCTGAACCGGATTGCAAGAGATGGTTATGGCCGACTTTGAGTCACAATACATATGTATTTTATCAAAGTGGAAGCCATAATCTGTGAGTTAAGTTCTCATCCAGTGGACTTTAGCACGACACGCGGATAGAGCCACATATTCCGCTTCAGCTGATGAGAGCGAAGTGCAATCCTGCTTCTTTGACGACCAGCTCACAAGCTTGTCTTCCCCTAAAAATTGTATGCTACCAGAAGTGCTTTTTTGATTATCAAGGAAACCTGCGTGATCAGAATCTAAAAAAGCTGTTAGATGAAACCGATTTCCCTCGGATACCAGAGTCCCATGTGAATAGTATTCTTAAGGTACCGAAAGATCCGTTTGACCTCTTTGAGGTGCTTTTGAGTAGGTCTAGCTTGATATCGTGCACAATAGGACGTGGCATGATGAATATCAGGGCTGCTTGCTGTAAGGTACATAAGTGACCTGATCATACTGCGATATCGCGTTTGATCTACAGGATATGAGTATAAGTCAACGTCTAGGGATGTGGTCGACAATGGTGTACCAACGCGAGCACATGATTGCATACCATGCTTTTTAAGTATCTCTTGAGCATACTTAGCTTGGTTAATAAAGATACCACGTGGGGATAGATGAATCTGGAGGCCCAAAAATTTTTTTAGCTCCCCCATCATCGACATTTCAAATTTGTTGTGCATTAATTTTTCAAAATGTTTTTAAAGTTTTGGGTTCGTAGAACCAAAACTGATGTCATCAACATAAACTTGCTCAAGCAAAATGTCAACCCCATATTTATTAATAAAGATAGTAGGATCAATGGATCCTTTGGAGAATCCTTTGGATACCAAGAAGTTTGATAGTTCATCGTACCACGCCCTTGGAGCTTGTTTGAGTCTATATACTGCCTTCTTGAGACGTTATAATTTGTAAGGATGATGAGGATCAATGAATCCTTCCGGCTGATTCATATATACTTGTTCCTTCAAATGACCGTTGAGAAAAGCAGTTTTAACGTACATCTGATAAATTGTGAAGCCTTTATGTGCAGCATAAGCAAGGAATATCCTGACTGCTTCCAAACGAGCAACTTGAGCAAATGATTCATCGAAATCTATCCCTTCTTGTTGACGATATCCCTTAAACACAAGACGAGATTTGTTTTTGATGAAGGTTTGTTCTTCATCCAATTTATTTTTCCAAATCCATTTGAAATATAAAAGCAAAATTCCTTACGGTCTATCAACAAGTTCCCAAACATTTAGGCGTTCAAACTGATGAATTTCTTCTTGCATTGATTCAATCCACGCATGATCAGTCATGGCTTGCTTGATGTTTGTAGGTACAGTTGAACTCACTGTGAGTGCATACATACACACATCGCCATCGGTTTCGAGTTGTCTGTGTGTTCTAACCGGTTGTGAGGGATTTCCAATGACTTGCTCCAATGGATGATCACGAGTCCAATGGTGAGTGGATGGATATCGTTGGTAGAATGTATTCATGTTGGACGGATCAACATGTTGAGTAGAAGACTCTCCAACTTCACATACCGGTATACCGAATGGGTTGATAAATTCTTCTTCGTCAGGTTGTGCATTGACTGCTTGATTGTTGTTTCCTCCTTCAGCATTATCGGTTGGTGATGTTGGTTGTATGATAGTTTCTTGAGTTTGTTGAGTATCCAATGGAATTGTCTCTTGAGCAACGGTTGCTGAAGTATATGCAGTTGTGTCTTGTTGACTTTCTTCGGGTGCATCAGCAGTATTGACAGCGGGAGGCTTGGACACAAATTGATTGTTTCCGTAGTAATATTCATCAAACATTGGATCATATAAATCAACCAACTCATTCATTTGTGTCGTATCCGTCGAGTCTGCTGTAGGAGTACTTTCTTGACATTCTTGCATGGGACGTACACTGTTTTGTATAGGTGCCATTGCGGGAAATTGAGGTACGGGACTTGAGCTATTGTGATCAAGTACCATCAGTGGCAATTCGTCAAAGTTCATATGAATTGTTTCGACAATAATCCTTGTTCTCTTGTTATAGACCCGATATCCTTTTGACAAAGTAGCATACCCTACAAAAATATATGCATCACCTTTTTCTTTCATCTTGTCGATATTCTCACCGTCTTTAAGAATGTACCATAAAGATCCAAATACGTGAAAGAATTTCACAGTAAGTTTCCTGCCATTGATGATGTGGTAGGGTGTCTATTCATGCCTAGGGATTACGAGTGAACGATTCTGAGTATAACAGGCAGTTGCAATTGCTTCAGCCCAGAAGAATAGTGGTAATTTTGAAGCAGAAAGCATTGTTCGAGCGGCCTTAACCAAAGTACGGTATCATCTTTCGACAACGCCGTTTTGTTCAGGAGTTCGAGCAATAGACGTTTGATGTTCGATGCCTTCTTCTTGAAAGTAAAATTGCAAAGTCTTGTTCAAAAATTCAGTACCCTTATACGTTCTTACAGTTAATACTTGAGCTTGAAGTCTTGAGAATGTTTTTGAGGACCTCTAGTGTTTCATCTTTGGACCTTAAGAAGAAAGTCCATGTGTATCTAGAGTAATCATTAACAATCACGAGAATATACTTTTTCCCGTTAATACTCTCTACACGCATAGGACCACATAAATCCATGTGTAGAAGTTCCAATCGTCCTTTAGAGCTTGGGGTAGACTTCGTTTTGGAAGATTTTCGTTTTGCTTTCCCCAACTCACAAGAAGAACAGAGATGATCTTTGACGAATTTTAACTTAGGAAGACCGGTCACAATATCATTCTTCGAAAGCAAGTTGATGGTGTCAAAGTTGAGATGTAACAATCGTTGATGCCATAACCATGCTTGGGATGATGAGTTTATCCATTAAGCAAATTGGATTTGTTGAAGATGTGTCTTGAAGAGTTACTGTGTAGAGATCAGAACCACGAGAACCTGTAAGAAGGTCATTCCCGTCGTAGTCTCTAACATAGCACGTACATTTCCGAAAAGCTACTTCAAATCCGCATCACAAAATTGACCAACCAAGAATAAATTATGATTCATTCCCTCGACGTAATAAACCCTTTTGATAGTGATATTCACTTGAACCAAATCTCCATATCCGAGTATCGGTGCAAACTGATCATTTCCAAACCGCACCGTACCCAGAAACTTCTCCACGGAGTTAATTAGAAGCTTCAGATTGCCCGTCATGTGCTTTGTGCACCCAGAGTCCATTATGAAGAGAATGATTTCGACGAGCTGCATAAGAATTAGGAGACAATGTAGCATGTGACAAATGGGAGCCCTTTATAGAAGTGGGTTCCAAAATATTAGTAGGCCTAGATACACATTCGAAAGGCAAGCTAACATTCATAGACCCAATTTGAATAGTGGTGTTCTTAGGTACCCATTTTTATCCGGGTGGTGTGAATCTTGAGTACCCCCTATTTTGTTTACACAGAGTAGTGGATTCTAACGTACTTAGATTCATAAGTGGTTGAGCAGTGGATTGGTTTAAAGTTCTTGTGGGTTTTCTAGTACTGGTTGGCACAAGAATAGGCTTCCTAGTTCTAGCATTCATGTTATTATGATTAAAAGCACATGCATCATGATTGAAAGTACGAACACATTTTCCACATTCAACACAAACAAATTCAACATTCGAGGTCTTAGCATTCAAACCGTCATTACATGTAGTTAAAGACGTTTTATTCTTAGCAAACTTAAAATTCCTACGGTGATCTTCTACTTCCAACTTCTTTCCTTGACTATTGTTAAGCATGAACTTATCTTGCATTCTAGTGCTCTTAAGCTGTGGTCCGCTAACGCTAGTAGTGGGAATTACTCTTGTAGAAGAAGACACACGTTGATTAGTTTTCCTAATATACTAAGGTAACCGCGATGTTCGAGTTTGAGTGGGCCTAGTGTTCATGTAACACCCCATTTTGGAAAGGGAAATATCACAGTAATGATGGCGTGTCATCAAAGCATACAAGGTAAAATGTCTAAACATTACTTGACCATATAAAGGAAAATACCGGAATCAAACATCGGTAGTCCAAAAGTAAAGCTCGTCACACACAAACATAATATTGTAAAGGAAAAGAACGAAACAATGTCCAAAGCATAAATATCATAAAGAAAGGAAATGCATAATCTAAAGAAGGCTAGACAGCTTCCAGTCCATATGCACGTACTCTTAGTGTCTACGAGCGTCCCTGAGTACCTGCCGTTTTGGGAACATAGAAAAGGAAAACGGCTGAGCAATACGCTCAGTGCACGGATGTACAATAAAACATGAATAGGATAAGCATATAACATAATAACAGCGGAAGAAACTAAGTCCCGAGTAACCTGGTTAATTCTTAATAAAACTGGTTTTATAGTTTGAAAGTCTTATGTTTATCTTATAAAAACTGTTTGTCATATTTTACCATTTAGCCAATATAGGTCATGAATATCCACCGTGCATGAATAATTGGAGGGGTGACCTCATCATGAAAATTAGAGGGGCTGCCTCTAATTTAATATACTGGTTTTATGGGTAGGAGGGATCAGCTCCTTGTGAAGGATGCAAGGCACACACCACATTCATCATGTAATCCTGAATAAAACGTGTAACTAGGATGCACCCATACGCCCCACATGATAAATATAAATAAACGGCCAAAAGCTGAAGGGACGCCACGAGCAATCACTCCGCCGTGGTGAAGTCATAACATCAGTGCCTCTAATGTTATGGTTATGGTACCTCCATAACTAGGTGAAGCTGGTCATGCATGTATATGGCTATAGGTAATCATATTAAACATAAGCAATCAAACTCATACTTATACTACGGGAAAACAGTTGGCTGCATACGGGGAAATCCTAATACGGAAAGAATGTCCATACTGAAAGGACGGGAATCCGTACCTTATGTCCAGTGAACGAGAACGATGAACTGCGAGAATCCTACTTCTGAATCACTAACGCTACATAAATACGTACATGAAATAAGTATCTGCTTACTACATACATAGCTGGTTTTATATCATGTCTTAGCTTATTTATGTGTTCTTACCATTTACACTGTTTAAAGCATTAAACTGTGTTAAATCTTATATTCTGTTCATTCTGATTAAGTATTTCTGATATTTCATGTGTTATTGTACTTACTGTGTAATATTAAGTAACTTTCTAAAAATAGCAGGTTTCCTTAAATAGAAAGTTTCCAAAAATAGAAATTTTCCAAAAATAGAAAGTTACCAAAAATAGAAAGTTTCCAAAAATAGAAAGTTTCCAAAAATAGCTTTACTGCTTAAAATAGATAAGTTTCTAAAAATAGAAAGTTTCCATAAATAGATTAGCTGCCTTAATTAAATAAGTTTCCATAAATAGATTAGTTGCCTTAAATAAATAAGTTTCTAAAAATAGCTGGTTTCCATAAATAAAATAGCTGCCTTATTTAAATAAGTTTCTAAAAATAGAAAGTTTCCATAATTAGAAATAAGCTGGTTAAATAAGCTAAGTAAATAAGCCTACGTATTTTCATGATTATTTTCTAAGTCATATGATATATTATATAGTTTAATAATTATTTCATGTAATTTAATTAAACTATAGGTTATAATATTTAATTAAAGTATGACATGTTTTTAATTAAATATATTTAATAGTTAGGTTAAAATATGTATTATTAAATACTAATAGTATAACCTAAGTCATGTTTAATTAATTAATTATATCCATGGTTTTAAAATAATTAATTAATTATAAGTCTTAATAATAAAAATACTTAGGTTAAAATAATTCATGTTTATAATTAATTAGTTAACCTAAGTCATGTTATTAAATTAATTACATCTTATTAATTTAATTCTTAACCTAAGTTTTTATCATAAACAATTAACATAACCATGATCCGGATCTAGGCTTAAAAACATGCACCGGATCTGAACAAACACCGTACCCCGAACCAATTCGGGGTACCCCTTGCTGCCGTGGGACCCACACGCACCAACCAAGACCCAAAAAGGTCTTGGTGGTGGTCGGTTAGAACAAACCGAACCCCCTTGGGGTCGGTTGTTCCTGCGGCCCAAAACAAACACCCCTTAGATCGATCCCATTGATTAATTAATGACCATAACATGTTAGATCTAGGTTTTATTAATATGTTTATAAGAAAAACAACACGTGTTCTTAATTAATACAAGATTAATTAAAAAGAAAACAAGTAAAAAGGTTTTACCGTATTCTTGGATCAAAAGGGTGAAGAACAAACACGAACAATTACTAAATCAACAAGATCCAAGATCAAAATCACCCCCTTATGGTGATTTGTAGGTGGCGACACACAAGGAATAAGGAGGAAGGGGTTTTAGGTTTTCTTGAAAATCTTCTGTAAAACTAATTTGAGTAGTGAAAATTAATTAACTCCTCTTAAGTAACAGTTAACAATGGGCTTGGCCCATTGTTTCTTGTTTGGCCGTGGGTAGGGACTCCCTTGTGGAGGTCCCATACCTCGTTTCGTGTCTTGTAATTTCGTACACGTTTACGTTTAATTTAGTTCGTGTTTTAAAAGTTCTCGTTACGTAAATATCCTACACCTATATATTTAATTACGCTCGTATTAAATATATATACGTAATTAATAATATCTCGTGTTTTAATTACGCTCGTGACCTCGTGATCGTATGTTCGTGAATAATTATTACTAAATAATTATTACGTGATCATGCAAATAAAATACTTATCGTTTTCTAACACGTACGTAATACATAAACTCCTAATACGTAATCGTAATCATGCTATATTAGGAAAGTTTTTAACTAGTACGTACGAACTTAAGGTAATATGCATGGTAAAAGCATGCGGGTTTTACATGGGGCGCACCAGTTTTGTTTGTCCAGAAATTCATGGAAGATTCTGTTCATCAGATCCATGAACACCGCTGGAGCATTGGTCAGGCCAAATGGCATAACTACAAACTCGTAGTGGCCATAACGGGTACGAAAGGCAGTCTTAGCGATATCCTGCTCCTTGACTCGTAACTGATGATAGCCTGACCTAAGATCGATCTTGGAGAAGTGTTTGGCCCCTTGGAGTTGGTCAAACAGATCTTCAATGCGTGGCAGTGGATATCTATTCCGAATGGTAATCTTGTTGAGCTCGCGATAGTCTATGCAAAGACGCATACTGCCGTCCTTCTTCTTAACAAACAAAACCGGTGCGCCCCATGGAGATGCGCTCGGTCGAATGAAACCTCGTTCGAGAAGTTCTTGTAGTTGATCCTTCAGCTCCTTCAGCTCTATGGGAGCCATACGATAAGGAGCCTTGGAGATTGGTTCAGCTCCTGGAACCAGCTCGATACTGAATTCCACTTCTCGTGCAGGTGGTATGCCCGGAAGTTCTGCTGGAAATACGTCTTGGAATTCCGACACTATTTGTTGATCCTGAATCGATGGAGATTCAGCATCCATGTCGTGAACCGTAGCTAGATAACCCTCGCAGCCATGTGACAGTAGTGCACGCGCTTGTAGGGTAGATATGATTTGTACAGACCGTCCGGGTATGAACCCATTATGAATGTACTCTGGTGCATTGACATCACCGAAGATAACTCGATATGAATGGCAGTCTATGGTAGCATGATACTTGGATAGCCAATCCATGCCCAAAATCATGTCAAAGTCATTCATGTCCAGCGGAAGTGCGTCGACAGGTCGAACCTTATCATCAAATTCTAGGGGAAGACTCTTGTATACATGGGTGATTAATACAGAGTCCCTCAAAGGCGTGGAAATAGTAAGCCTATTTTCTAGTGGCAAGGGAGGCATCCTAATGTTCTTAGCATAAGCAGTAGAAATAACCGAGTGAGTAGCACCCGTATCGAAAAGAACACATGCAGCGCGACCATACATATACAAGATTCCAGTGATGGTACCTGTAGACTTGTTGGCCTGGTCTCGAGATGTCGTGTAGACACGCCCGGCAGTAGGAGGCGGCTTGGTATCAGCATGTCCCGATGTACCCTCCATCTCGCCCTTACGGCAATCCTTCATAATATGGCCAGGAAGACCACACTTGAAGCACGTATCAGTATTACGACGACATGGTCCTGGGTGCCTACGGTGGCAAGTAGAGCAAAGAGGATGAGTGTATCCTCCAGCAGGTGCTCTGGCTGGCCGAGGACCTGATAAACATTTTACATAAGACATAATAGTTGGGTACAAAGGACAAAGCAGATAATCGTAAGATTGAATACCAGTGATAGCTGGACGGCTAGGCTGCGAACCTCTCTGGTTCTGGTCCCTACCGTTTCCATGGTTGCTGGTAAAATTTTGCTAGAGTGTCAGAATATGAGTCATAGCATAAAACATAAGGGATTTCGTAAGTATTAGGACCTGTTGTTGCTGGATTGCCCGGCGTTGTTACGGTAATTGTCATTACCGCCACGCCTATCCGTAGCAGATCGGTCATTAGTCTGACCATTTCCCTTGGGCTGATTAGGCTGCTGCTGAGTAGCCGGCTGAGACCGGTCCCTAGTTTTCTGCCTGGAAGATACATTTAAAGAGATGAATAATTGACATATGGAAGATATACGGATTGATCACCGCTTGAATATGAAGGTTTTACCTCTTGTTGGGTCTTTCAGCTTCCCCGGACTCATCCCTCTCCTGCAGCATCTCCAGTTTTCGTGCTGCATCGGCCACTTGTGCTACAGTATTGAACGTAGCACACACCAGATTGTTTGCGACCGATGTGCGAAGAGCCCATCTGAAGTGATGTGCCTGCTCTTCTGGAGTACCTGCTGCCGCACCAAGGAAACCAGCCAAGCGAAGAAAGCGCTGCATAAACTCGTTGCTATTCTCCCCAGCTCTCTGACGGATCCCATGGTACTCTCTCTTGAGCTTGTCCTGCTCAGCCTTGGGAAAGAACTGCTCCATCACCCTGTCCTTGAACTGAGCCCAAGTCAAACCAGCAACCCACTCATCGCCACCTTCAGATTGCATCAAAGCTAACCACCAGTTGAGTACATCGCCTTCGAACCGATAGCATGCCAACCTCGCCTTGTATGCGGGGTCACAACCCATAGCGTTGAAGATCTTCTTGATGTGAGCCAACCAGCTTTCAGCATCGCTGGGGCTATCTGTCTTTTCAAAAGCTCGAGGGCGGAGCTTGTTGAATCTCTCCAGCCATACTGCTACTGTCACTGGAGGAGGAGGAGGAGGTGGCTGATTGTGCTGCTGCTGATTGTTGGCAGCTTGAACTTCAGCCCGGATGTCATTCCTCAGTTGGGGAAGCAAGGCTTGCATGGCCGCCTGAATTGCAGCATTGAGCTGCTCTTGCTCGCGTGTGAGAACCATCTGACAGTATAACATAAAACATGTGATTAACAGTTCAAAACATAAAATATAACATATATACATGAAAAAAAAATTTCTACTAAAAATTCCACGAGAAAAATTTTATACAAGAAAATTTTTGTATGAATGCATGATGCAGTTTTATGAAAACTTTGGATGCTCGAGAGTGAACGCCTCTGGTCAGTTCACTCAAAACAAAATACATATCGAGGGGACGCCTATGGGTCGGTCTCAAATCTAAAAGTTTCGATAAAACACATGCGACTAAATAGGGCCAGTCCTGTACCAACCATTACTTATTCAAAAACCCTGTAACAATGACATATATATGTATGCTTAAAAATGATGAATGCATGAAAACAACTGTCAGTTCTAGGAAGACCGTAGTGACTACCCACTCATCACAGGTCATATTTGAGAGCCTACAGGTCGAAGCCTTGGCTCTGATACCATAATTGTAACACCCCATTTTGGAAATGGAAATATCATAGTAATTATGGCGTGTCATCAAATCATACAAGGTAAAATTTCTAAACATTACTTGACCATATAAAGGAAAATACCGGAATCAAACATCGGTAGTCCAAAAGTAAAGCTCATCACACACAAACATAATATTGTAAAGGAAAAGGACGAAACAATGTCCAAAGCATAAATATCATAAAGAAAGGAAATGCATAATGTAAAGAAGGCTAGAAAGCTTCCAGTCCATATGCACGTACTCTTAGTGTCTACGACTTTCCCTGAGTACCTGCCGTTTTGGGAACATAGAAAAGGAAAACGGTTGAGCAATACGCTCAGTGCACGGATGTACAATAAAACATGAATAGGATAAGCATATAACATAATAACAGCGGAAGAAACTAAGTCCCGAGTAACCTGGTTAAGTCTTAATAAAACTGGTTTTATAGTTTGAAAGTCTTATGTTTATCTTATAAAAACTGTTTGTCATATTTTACCATTTAGCCAATATAGGTCATGAATATCCACCGTGCATGAATAATTGGAGGGGTGACCTCATCATGCAAATTAGAGGGGCTGCCTCTAATTTAATATACTGGTTTTATGGGTAGGAGGGATCAGCTCCTTGTGAAGGATGCAAGGCACACACCACATTCACCATGTAATCCTGAATAAAACGTGTAACTAGGATGCACCCATACGCCCCACATGATAA
The DNA here is from genome assembly GCA_025667525.1 of Glebionis coronaria. NCBI lineage: Eukaryota > Viridiplantae > Streptophyta > Magnoliopsida > Asterales > Asteraceae > Glebionis > Glebionis coronaria. The sequence continues at coordinate 223,592,236 of CM046875.1, forward strand.
ATATAAATAAATGGCCAAAGGCTGAAGGGACGCCACGAGCAATCACTCTGCCGTGGTGAAGTCATAACATCAGTGCCTCTAATGTTATGGTTATGGTACCTCCATAACTAGGTGAAGCTGGTCATGCATGTATATGGCTATAGGTAATCATATTAAACATAAGCAATCAAACTCATACTTATACTACGGGAAAACAGTTGGCTGCATACGGGGAAATCCTAATACGGAAAGAGTGTCCATACTGAAAGGACGGGAATCCGTACCTTATGTCCAGTGAACGAGAACGATGAACTACGAGAATCCTACTTCTGAATCACTAACGCTACATAAATACGTACATGAAATAAGTATCTGCTTACTACATACATAGCTGGTTTTATATCATGTCTTAGCTTATTTATGTGTTCTTACCATTTACACTGTTTAAAGCCTTAAACTGTGTTAAATCCTATATTCTGTTCATTCTGATTAAGTATTTCTGATATTTCATGTGTTATTGTACTTACTGTGTAATATTAAGTAACTTTCCAAAAATAGCAGGTTTCCTTAAATAGAAAGTTTCCAAAAATAGAAAGTTTCCAAAAATAGAAAGTTACCAAAAATAGAAAGCTTCCAAAAATAGAAAGTTTCCAAAAATAGCTTTACTGCTTAAAATAGATAAGTTTCTAAAAATAGAAAGTTTCCATAAATAGATTAGATGCCTTAATTAAATAAGTTTCCATAAATAGATTAGCGGCCTTAAATAAATAAGTTTCTAAAAATAGCTGGTTTCCATAAATAAAATAGCTACCTTATTTAATTAAGTTTCTAAAAATAGAAAGTTTCCATAATTAGAAATAAGCTGGTAAATAAGCTAAGTAAATAAGCCTACGTATTTTCATGATTATTTTCTAAGTCATATGATATATTATATAGTTTAATAATTATTTCATGTAATTTAATTAAACTATAGGTTATAATATTTAATTAAAGTATGACATGTTTTTAATTAAATATATTAAATACTTAGGTTAAAATATGTATTATTAAATATTAATAATATAACCTAAGTCATGTTTAATTAAATAATTATATCCATGGTTTTAAAATAATTAATTAATTATAAGTCTTAATAATAAAAATACTTAGGTTAAAATAATTCATGTTTATAATTAATTAGTTAACCTAAGTCATGTTATTAAATTAATTACATCTTATTAATTTAATTCTTAACCTAAGTTTTTATCATAAATAATTAACATAACCATGATCCGGATCTAGGCTTAAAACATGCACCGGATCTGAACAAACACCGTACCCCGAACAAATTCGGGGTACCCCCTTGCTGTCGTGGGACCCACACGCACCAACCAAGACACAAAAAGGTCTTGGTGGTGGTCGGTTAGAACAAACCGAACCCCCTTGGGGTCGGTTGTTCCTGCGGCCCAAAACAAACACCCCTTAGATCGATCCCATTGATTAATTAATGACCATAACATGTTAGATCTAGGTTTTATTAATATGTTTTTAAGAAAAACAACACGTGTTCTTAATTAATACAAGATTAATTAAAAAGAAAACAAGTAAAAAGGTTTTACCGTATTCGTGGATCAAAAGGGTGAAGAACAAACACGAACAATTACTAAATCAACAAGATCCAAGATCAAAATCACCCCCTTATGGTGATTTGTAGGTGGCGGCACACAAGGAAGAAGGAGGAAGGGGTTTTAGGTTTTCTTGAAAATCTTCTGTAAAACTAATTTGAGTAGTGAAAATTAATTAACCCCTCTTAAGTAAAAATTAACAATGGGCTTGGCCCATTGTTTCTTGTTTGGCCGCGGGTAGGGACTCCCTTGTGGGGGTCCTGTACCTCGTTTCGTGTCTTGTAATTTCGTACACGTTTACGTTTAATTTAGTTCGTGTTTTAAAAGTTCTCGTTACGTAAATATCCTACACCTATATATTTAATTACGCTCGTATTAAATATATATACGTAATTAATAATATCTCGTGTTTTAATTACGCTCGTGATCTCGTGATCGTATGTTCGTGAATAATTATTACTAAATAATTATTATGTGATCATGCAAATAAAATACTTATCGTGTTCTAACACGTACGTAATACATAAACTCCTAATACGTAATCGTAATCATGCTATATTAGGAAAGTTTTTAACTAGTACGTACAAACTTAAGGTAATATGCATGGTAAAAGCATGCGGGTTTTACAGTTCATTTTATACATTCCTGGTGCTATCACAACTGTGCTCTTATCATTTCCTAGCTTAGGCGAAGTCTGTGGGGATTTTCCCAAAATAGATGATTTAGGGCATTTAACCGCATTCGATTGACGAACGGCGGATGTTTTACCCAAAACAGACTTTCCTTTCATTTTCTGATTGACTTTTTGTAACTCACTAATGGCTATGTCCCTTTCTTGTAGCTGAGCTTTCAAGTCATTTATTTCGAAACCTTTTTCATTCAACTGAAGAACTGAAGAAGTTGCCAGTTCTTGACACTTTTTATGATTATGAGATTTATCACCTTTTTGTAAAGCAAGTTCAAGAAAAATGGAGTGTTTCTCAAGTTGGGAAAAACTTTTCGAAAGTTTGTTATATGACTGAATTTGTTTCGAAAGCTCAACTTCAATATTGTGACATTTCTCGTCCGTTTCTGACACTTGACATGCTACATGACAATATTGATCAAGATCGATATACACACCAAGTATAGCATTCATATGGTCAAAATAAAAGTATTCATTCGAAAGTCGATCGATTTCGTTAAAAAGTTGGTGTTCTTGTGTCTTTAATTTAGTTTGAAGAAAATCAACTTCATCTTCAAGAGATTTAACATATCTTAAATCAGTTAACATTTCCTCTGTGAGAGTGTTATAAAACATTTCTACATTATTTGAATGATCATCAATGGTTGTAACAATGCATTGTTGAATGACGACTTCTACTTGTGGGTTAGGATTAATATTCCAAACGGTATCCCTAGAAACTTTTTCATAGTCGACGACACCTTTGTACAAATTTAAAAATCCTTGTTTTATAAACTCAAATTGTTGAACACTTTTACTTTTTTCATCCCATTTACGTTTGTCATCCGAAATTTGTTTTTCTAACAAAATTGATTTCTTTTTGAAACCCCTCTTTAAAGAAACTTTCTTTTCCGTTTCAGGACTCAGTGGTGGAACATTTGTATACATATTTTGTTCTTTGGAAAGTTCTTTTTTAGGAACAAACTTAATATGATTATTAGAATCAGAAAGGTTTATCAAATCACTTAAGTTCGATCGACTTTCTTCTTGATGACGAATGATTTCGTCGTAGTCAGGGGAAAGCATAAGAGCAAGATTATCAACATAACAACCGATATCATAAAGAGCAGGCTTGATAGTTTGAACTTTCTTAAGATATTTAGGCTTAGCAAAACTTGTTTTCATATTTCTATTGAGCATATTCATATTTTGAATAGACAGACCCATTTTGTAAACAATGTTGTTTAACGTTTCGACTCTCTTTTCCAAATCAAGAATTTTTTTCAATATCTTTTTCTTCACGAGTTTTATAAAGATCAGTTTGTTCTTTGTTAACCGACTCTAACTCAGTTTTCTGGAGTTTATGTAGCAACAGTTGTTCTTCAAGTTCCGATATCTTTTTTTTACATATGAATTTCGTGTGTTACTTCAGAATAATATTGTTCGTTGAGCACCTTACGTTCATATACCAAACGGCTATTGCAACTCGTCGATCAACTTCTTTTACATAATCACACTCTTTAAGCCTGTCTATCTCCTTGGCTAAGGATGTGTTTGCTTGCTTCAGACGTTTATTAGCGTCTTTGTTCATTAATTTCACGTTTTAAAGAATCAATAATAAATGCAAGCAAATCACGGTCCTCTTCCAAGTCAGTATCCTGAGTAACATTTCCGTCATCATTACACATATGTTGTGAATCCGTAGAGATATTGCTATCCTCCGTGCCCATTACATATGTGTCATTGATGCTTTCGGGTTGCTCAGGATGCCGTTGTTCATTAGCAAACACATTATAGTTATCATTTGATGGTACCTTTTCAATTGGCTCAGAATCAAAGATAGGTCCAGAATTGTCAGCAGTCTCTGGAATCACTTCTTGAATCTTTGCCATGTACACATAATGTGCTTCCAACTCTTGATCATCGGCTGCATCGTCTTTGTCATCACGCCAGTCAACTTCATCTGTTGGAGTGGAATCCCTGCTTCTTCTTTCTTACACAGCAACATCTTTTCCTTGTCATATCCTGAATCCTTGACCCTTTTTGGCTTCTTACATCCCTAGCCATGTGCCCAAATCCCTTGCAGTTGACGCATTGAATCCCATTCTTCTGCACAACCAGAGTGCCTACAGTATCTCTAGCCCCAACTTGATTCGGCATCCTCTGATTATCATACCTACGATCACGATCATACCTATGTACATGATCAACTTCCTTATATCTAGCATTGGATGATGATCTGAGGATGTTGTTGGTAGGCTTGTAGATCTTCCTATAAGTTGTGGTGAGTAAAGACATGATTTCTTCAATCTTCTTGTCCCTTGAAGTTTATTCATCATCACTGTCTCCATCTGACTCGTTGTCATACTTTAGAGGTGGAGTGGGGACAATTTTTTTTGCTTTGTTTCTAGCAGTATCTAGAGGTTTGGTGGATGAGCTTAAAGAGTTTGAGGAATGAGTAGGTGGTTGTTGACGGTGAACGGGTTTTGTTGAAGTAGCAGCCACAAAAGCAATAGAGTTAGCAGACTGTTCTGCCTTTTTAGCCCTTAGTTCACTCATTCTGATGTTGTTTCAAAATATCGTAAAGTTTGTGATAGGAGATGGTCTTGATATCTTCCCTTTGTTTAACCAAAGTCACAAACCTTTTCCATTCCGGTTTGAGTTGAAGTAAAAACTGAACATTGGCATGATGATTGGAGATGGTGCACTGATTTATTACAAGCACATTCATCATTTTGTAGAATCTCGAGTAATATGAGTCAATGGATTCACCATCTTTGAATTTAAATTTTCCAAACTCCCAAAGTAGATTAGTCTCGAGATCTTGAACATTGATCGACTCAACTTGCTTCAATCGATGAATTGCATTCCACATTTCCATAGCATTAGGACATGCATCAACCATGGAATAGATACTGTTATCAATCCCAATGAGTATGTAGTTAACAACATTAGCTTCAGCTTGGAGGAATTTATTTTTCTCAGCAGGACATGTGTCGAAATCCTTCGTAGCTCGTGTAGTTGATGAAGTACCATCTTCTGCTTGTGTGGTAATGGGTCTGAATTAAAAAACTGGTGGTGGATTCTCAAGGCAAGGTGATTGTAGTGTTTTACTACTCTTTAGGAAAAGAGCGTAAATAGGGAAAAGTATTGAACAAATGACTTTAGGAAAAATCAAGTGTTAATGACCCAATGAAGTTCAAAGTTCGTTTCCCAAGGAGGTATATGTGTGTGAAAAAGATGTACAAGATTTGAGATTAATGATTGGTTTAGAATGGGATGAGAAAAGAAGATGACGAAGACGTAAAAAAAAAATAAGTACTACTAGAAAGTTAAAACGTAGAACCTTAAAAACCACAAAAATAAAAATAAATTCTAAAAATTATCAAAAATCCACCAAAAATCAAAATAAATTAACTAAGAGTTTACCAATGATCAAAACTTTTTCAAACCTTTTAAATAATTAAATATTCAATTTTTAAATGCTAATTAAAGCCCTAAAAATCAAATAAATTATCAAAAAGCCCAAATACAGATTTTTCAATTGGTAAACCTCTAAAATGACCTAAAAAGATTAAAAACTATTTTAAGAAATTTTTAAACTAATAAAAACTATTTAAAATGATTTAAAAACTATTAAAACTTAAAATAATTATAAAAATTAATCTAAAAGAGATAAAATTATTCTAAAAGTTGCTAAATTCCTATTTTAATGTATTAAACCTAAGAAAAATGTAAAAAGTTGGAAAATGTGGAATTTTAAAAATAATAATAAAATAATAATAAAATAATATTAAAAATCCAAAAATTATAAAAAATTCTAAAAACTTGTAAACTAGTCTATTTTAACCTAAATAATCAGAAAATCAAAGTGAAATTACCAGAATACCTCTATTGGGCCCTCAAATGGGCCAAAACCAAAAACAATCAACCAAATTGGGCTTTTGGGCCCAAAAAGTCAAACTTGGCCCAATTGACTTGGAAAAGCCCTATCTGACTCAAAATTCAATTCTAAGAACAAAACTCTAAAGGCCCAAAAGCTGAATATGAGCTTATCACAGCTTATTGAACACTCAACTTATTCTTATTGGGCTTTTCAGTCCATTAAGCCATAAGCTAATGCCATAAGCTCTAATTTGACACACAACCTTCTTTTGGGATGCTTATGAGATTTGTAAAAAGAATTTTTGAAAAAGCTCACTCAATAAGCCAGAAATAAGCAAAGTAAAAATTCACTAAAAGACAAAATAGTCATTTTAGAGATTTAGTGCACCTCAGGACTTGATTCAACTTGCAAAAGATTTCAAATGGACTCAATAAGCCAAATCAATCAACAAAAATCCAATAAGCACAACCAATAAGCCAGAATAAGCACAAATGAACTTATGAAAAAAGTCAAATGAGTTGGTTTTCTAGTCAAACCCTAAAGTCAACCCACCAAATGCTCCAGTATGAACAAATGGGTCAAATAATGAGCACCTATTACAAAAACAAAGTTGTTGCTGGTTAAAATAAGCTATTATAGCTTATTGATAAGCTGAACCTAATTTTACACTATCAGTGGCAACTAGCAGGGGAAAGGAGTTCCCACTGCTTTGACTATTTGACCAAGCTTATATGAGAGTTCTGGTTTGATTCAATTGGAAACAAAGGCACCCTTGTGATCAGTGAATCACAAGGAGTCAATAGAAGCAAGAAAATCACAAATTGGTTCACACAATAAGCCACAATAAGCCAAACAGTCACAAGATATGCACCAGATATGGAAATAAGCAGTTAAGCACTTAATAAGCAGATTTAGACTGAATAAGCCAACCAAACTTAACAAGATGCATACACTGAATCAAAGAGAATTAACAGAAATAAGCAAGTGAAGGTTACTGATGAACACTAACATGCAATTGATGAACACTAACTCTTTGCTGATCTATTTGACC